>CM066044.1:278201506-278801506 GCA_033557465.1 Ichthyophis bannanicus | reverse complement strand
CCTATTCCTGGCCAAATCAAAGGGCTTTACTAAATCCTGATCTTTTCCCATGGGTTTCAGTACCATCTTTATGCTGATGATTCTTAGATATACCTCTCTGCAATAGAAATTTCTCCAGAATCTAGGCCTACTTATCTCAAATTGCTGCTTGGATGTATCGCCACCTTATGAAACTGAACATGGCCAAGACGAAGCTTCTTATTTTTTCCACTAAATCCACCTCCCTCCTTTCTTGGTTTCTGTGGATAACACAGTCATCTTCCTTGTCTCCTCAGCTCATAACCTTAGTGTCAACTTTGACATCTCTTTCTATGCATATCCAACAGATAGCTAAAATCTGTTGTTTCCTTATCTATATCCAGCAAAATTTCCTTTCTAAACACACCATCAAAACCATTATCCATTTTCTCATAACCTTCTGCTTAAACTACTGCAACTTGCTTCTCACTAGTCTCCCACCAAACATCACTCAGGACCGTACCAAGCTAGCAATATGCCTTGCACGACTAACGAATCTGGCAGCCCCTTGCTCCCCTGATCATATGAACTCACTCTTTTTGAGCTACTTAGAAACCCAGTCATGTTATCAGTGCCCCTTCTGTACTTGCACTCTGTGCGGCTACACCACTTGCACAGCCCTTGGTATGTCCCTGCCATCACTCTCCCCTTCAATCTATTCAAAACTCAGCTGCACAACTAATCTTCCACCACTGTTGCTATGCTTATATAATTTGTCTTCTCAAATAACTTGTCAGACGGCTGCCTGAGTGAGAATGTTCACAGTCTTGGCAAGTGCATATATCAATATGATTTGCAAGGGATTGTGGGAAATGCAGTCCATTCACACCAGACACAGCTGCTCACAATAATTAGTTGTGCTTGAGTGTAAAGCCAATAAGATATTTATTTATGGGGTCATTTCTCCCAACACAAATATGCTTGGTAGCACATAAAACAGGATACTTGCTTTCAGTGTTAAACTTAGAAAAACAAAATCAGGAAAACAACAGTTGAACTTGTCAGGCAATCAAAGCAAAATAATAAAGACCTGGTTGGTAACAAACTGGTCTTTTCTGTAGGCTCTAGCTAATATTTTCTTAGCAGTGCTTTAATCAACAAACAAAACCCACAAAGAAGGGAAAAACTGTTCTTTTCAAGTTAACTTCTTATATCTTCACACATAGACTCAGAAGTGATTTCCTCAGAGCTCACAAGCAATTAGGTAAGGCTCAATTGCTAGCAGTTATCCAGCTGAAACCCCTTAGCTGGCTTGCTTTCTACTGCGTGGCTCAAAATCCTACTCAGGAGCTTTTCTGAGTAGATTAAAGAACAAGTTTGTATTTCTTTGTGATGGTTGTTGTACTTTGTAACAGTAAATTACCAAAGGAGTTTAGACAAAGAGCAATCCATGTATTCACAGCCTGCATCTGCAACCCCTCCCCCTTCTTCAACAATCATGGGTTCAATATCATGGATTGGCACAGAGGAATTTCTCAATGTAGCACTCTCAGGAGAATACTTGTTTCCCTGCTGTCTTTCAAGGTTATAGCTAGGGCATAGATCAGTGTTCATACCTGAGCTTCCATTGCTGTTAGAGTTCCTCTCTAAATAGCCTGGCCAGTATGTAGTCCAGTTCTTATGTCCAGCCTTCCAATCCAGATCCCTGGACACTGGATCTCTCCACATACCTTCTGACACGGGTCCTAGGGTCCCTTCCAAGTGCAGCCGTCTCCCTCACAGGTACCCTCTGGAGATTCCTAGCTCTGCAGCACCATTCCTCTGGCTTTCCCCAGTCCAATGGTGTATGCTGGCCCTTGGAATACCTTCCAGTATACGTACTGCTCTGGACTCCTTTAGACCTCCCAAATGCTTTTCTCTTCTTTCTTCCAAAGGGGTTCTTGCCCTTTGTGTCCGTCCACTCTGGCTTCTGTTTCTGATGATCCTCTAGATGATGAAGATGTCCAAGATGAGGATATCCAAGCTGATTCTGAGGATCTCCCAGATGAAACTGAGGATGAGGATAATTCTCTGTAGAAAAAACTCTACCTTTATTCTGCTTTGATGAGTGCTCCACCCTAGCACAGCGCAGCTGAGCTGAATCAGGCCCTGCCCTTTGAGATGAGTGCTTAGGGATTACCTCATAGCCCTCCTGATTGAACACACGTTTCCCCACTTCAGCTCCTCTAATGGCTGTTGGAAACCTGGTGCATTCTGGGACTGGTAGTCTTTTATAGAAAAATTCTGTTTTCTTATTTCTACCAGAACTGACAGGTTGCTTGTTCAGAGTCACTTCACCTTTTCTATAGCTCCTTCCTGAGCTATGATAAGCTTCCTTATCACATACTTCATTGGCTCCCCATCTGTTTCTGTAAAAAGTTCAAACAGCTCCTACTGACCTATGTGTGCATTCATTTTGTGACTCCTCATTATCTTTTATCTTTCCCTACATGCCCTCCTCAGGAACTTCATTCATCAGGTAAATCAATTTTAGCTGCACTCTTTTTCTCCACCATCAACTATAGACTCCTTTCCTTCAATCTTGCAATGCCTTATGCCTGGAATAGACTTTCGGAATCCGTGCATCAGGCTCCATCTCTGGTCTTTTTTAAATCCAGGCTAAAAACCCACCTCTTTGAATCTGCTTTTGGATCCTGATCCTCTTTATTCCTCTAATACTCATGGTCATTTTCCCTTAAATAAAATTCCCTAGACCCTTGCTTGTTCTATTTGTCTGTCTTGAATAGATTGTAAGCTATGTTGAGCAGGGATTGCTTCTTATGTGCCTGTGAACAGCGCTGCATATGCCTAGTACCACTATACAAATGATAAGTGGTAGTAGTAGGAAATGTCCTATTGTAGATAAGGAACAGGTTAAAAGAGAGAAGAAAGAGTAAAGTTAAATGGCCAATTGTCTCAATGGAGGTAGGTGGATAAAGCACAGTTACTTACCTGTAACAGGTGATCTCTGGGAACAGCAGGAATACGTCTTCACATATGGGTATCGTCGGTACCGACGGAGCCTGCGCGGGAATGCTCCCCAGCGTCCAGTAAGAAAGCTTTTGGGAGCATCCCACAGCGCCTGCGCGCTGCCTTCCCACCTTTCCCAACCGCCTCTCTCCAGTTCAAGTTTTAAAGCTGAGACAAAGAGAGAGAGAGGAAAGGAAAGATAGATAGAGAGATTCAACTCCTAGGGGAGGTGGGTGGGTTGTGAAGACTTATTCCTGCTGTTCCCAGAGATCACCTGTTACAGGTAAGTAACTGTGCTATCTCCAGGAACAAGCAGGAATGAGTCTTCACATATGGGGACTCCCTAGCTGCAGATGCCAGGGAGAAACCCCAGGTTGTGTGTCCTTGAAAAGGACTCTACCTCCCCCCATGGATCTCTGGCATCCAGGGTAGGTGGGTAGGAGTTGATTAGGAATGGAACAGGTGTTTGAGAACAGCCTGACCAAACGAGGCATCCCGGCGGGAGTCCTTGTCCAAACAGTAATGGGCTGTGAAGGTATGAACCGAGGCCCAGGTGGCCGCTCGACAGATTTGGTCGATGGACACAGAGTTTAGATGAGCCATTGAGGCTGCCATGGCTCTCACATTGTGAGCTGTGACATGGCCCTCCAGAGAAATGTTCCTACTCTGGTAGGCGAAAGAAATACACTGAGCAATCCAGTTGGACAGTGTTCTCTTAGAGACTGGAAGTCCTAAATGAGAAGGATCAAAAGCAACAAAGAGTTGAGAAGACTTTCTATGTTGCTGTGTTCTTTGTAAGTAAAAAGCGAGAGCTCTCTTACAATCCAAGGTATGAAGCTTCCTCTCTACATTTGATGCATGAGGTCCTGGAAAAAAGACAGATAAATATACCTCTTGGTTCAGATGAAAAGTTGAGACCACTTTAGGCATAAAGTGTGGATTGGTCCTGAGGACTACCTTGTCATGATGGAACCTTGTATAAGGTGGATTAGCCACCAAAGCTTGCAACTCACTGATGCGGCATGCTGAGGTGACTGCAATGAGAAAAATAACTTTCCAAGAAAGGAATTTCAAGGAGGTGGTGGCTAAAGGTTCAAAGGATGGCTTCGTAAGCTGGCCAAGAAGCAGGAGATACTCTAGTAGAGAATTCAGAGGTATTGCAAGAGGGTTTAGACCTTTCTCTGAACACCAAATGGTAAACCTTTTCCATTTGAAAGCATAGGAACGTCTAGTAGAAGGCTTTCTAGAGGCATGAATAACATCTCTGACTTGCTGAGAGAGATGAAAATCTTGAAGGTCTAGGCCCTCAGCAACCAAGCCCTGAGATGGAGCGACTGGGGGTTTGGGTGCCACAAAGTTCCCTCTTCCTGGGACAGAAGGTCTGGTGCAGAGCCCAAGTCCAGGGAAGGAGCTTGAGAGAGATGCAGAAGTAGAGGGTACCACACTTGGCGTGGCCAATGTAGTGCTATGAGGATAATGGTCCCTTGATCTCTCTGAAGCTTGAATAGTGTCTTGGGAATTAGGGGAATTGGTGGAAAGGCATAAAGGAAGTCTTGACCCCAGTGAAGGAGGAAGGCATCCTTGGCCTGAACTCCCTGACACGGAATTCTGGAACAGAACCGGGGACGTTTGGCATTCCACGCACTTGCAAAGAGGTCTATGTCCGGGGTTCCCCAAATTCGAAAAATCCTGGCTACCTGGTCCATGTGGAGGGACCACTCGTGTGGAAGCAGAACTCGACTGAGTCTATCCGCCCAAGAGTTTTGAAGCCTGGAAGATATACTGCCAGAAGATGGATGTGATGCTCTCTGGCGAAGGCCCACAGTCGCAAAGCTTCGTTGCAAAGCGACAGAGAGCCAGTCCCGCCCTGCTTGTTTACATAGAACATGGCTACTTGGTTGTCCGTATGGATGAGGACTGTCCTGTAGCTGAGCAGGGAATGGAACACTCTGAGAGCTAAGAATATTGCTCTGAGTTCCAAGAGATTGATATGCAGAGAAGTCTCCTGTGGAGACCAGATGCCCTGGGTGGAGAGATCCTGCAGATGAGCTCCCCAACCCATTGGAGAAGCATCTGTTGTCAGAGTTACTTGGGGTAGCGACTGCTGAAAAGGGGACCCCAGCAACAGATTTGGAGGGGACTTCCACCACTGGAGAAACCAACATAGGCGACTGGAGTTTGCTATTTTTTCTGACAGGCAACCTGATGCCTGAGTCCATTGGGTGGACAAAGTCCATTGAGCTGCCCTCATGTGAAGGCGAGCATATGGAACCACATGCACGGTGGATGCCATGTGGCCTAGTAGTTGTAACATCTCTTGAGCAGTTAAATGGGACTTTAACTGTATCTGGGAGGCTAACTGCACCAAGCGTAGGCAACGGGCCTGAGGAAGATAGGCGCTTGCAGTTGTGGTATCCAGCAAGGTCCCTATAAACTCCAGAGACTGAGTAGGGGTGAGATGGGATTTTGGGATGTTTATTACCAGTCCCAAATACTGAAGGACACACATTGTGCAGGTTAGAGAAATCTGGGCCTCTGACTGGGATGGAGCTCGAATGAGCCAGTCGTCCATATATGGGAAAACGAATATTCCTAGAGTGCGTAGAAATACAGCTACTACTGCCATGCATTTCGTGAACACCCTTGGTGCAGAGGCCAGACCGAAAGGAAGCACCCTGTATTGGTAGTGCCTTCCTTGAAAAAGGAACCGAAGGAACCTTCTGTGTGTTGGATGGATGAGGACATGGGTGTACGCATCCTTGAGATCTAGAGAACAAAGCCAGTCCTGACTCTGAAGGTATGGCAGCAGAGTACCGAGAGAAATCATCTTGAATTTCTCTTTGAATAGAAACTTGTTCAATTCTCTGAGATCTAATATGGGTCTGTAGCCCCCTGTTTTCTTTGGAATAAGAAAATAAGGGGAGTAGAACTCTGAGCCCTGTTGAAGAAGGGGTACTTCTTCTATTGCCCCTTGGACAAGAAGGGTAGCAATCTCCTGACCCAGAAGGTTGAGGAGAGATGTCTGAGAATTGAACTGTTTCACCATGGTGTGGGGAGGAAGGTTTAAGAAATGAAGCTTGTACCCTTCCCTTATAATGGAGAGGGTCCATTGCTCTGCTGTGATTTGCTCCCCTCTGGGAGCAAAGTAAGCCAACCTTCCTGGAATGGTGAGGGGCTCTGGTTCTTCCAGAGCGAGAAAGGCTAAGTTCTCTAGTTGCAAGTCAAAGGCCCTGAGGAGGCTGAGGCTGCTGGGCCATGGGAGGCCTGGCAGTCTTTGACTTGGCCTGTTTATGTGGTTGCTGACGCTTTGCAGCAAAACGACCTGCAGAAGATGCCTGCTGACCATAAGCAGGATAGTATCTTCCCTTTTTAGAAAAAGTTGTCTTTTTGAACAATCTTCTCTTAGCAGGAGCAGAGGTAGACCTTGACAGTCGATCCAAAGCAGAGTTCTCAGCATCCATCTGAGTGGCCTTTGCTTTCCAATCCCTGCCAAAAAGGTTTTCACAAGGAAGATTTCCCAGTTCATCTTGGACCCAAAGTTCCAAATCAGAGGCTTGTAACCAAGCAATTCTGCATGCACCTATGGCAATAGCCGAGGCTCTGCTTACACACTCAAAAGAGTCAAAGGCTGCACGGTTGGAAAATTTGGAAACATCTTGGGCATGTTTAAGCCAAGTGAGAAATTCCTGCCTTTTATCTTCTGAAATAAAAGGGGCTAAAGTCTGCAGATGATCTGTGACTTCTTTTAGAAACATCCCCCTATATAGACTATAGGAATTGATTCTGGCAGCAAGCATATTAGCTTGGAAAACCCTTCGGCCAAAAGCATCAAGGGTCCTGCATTCACGTCCTGGAGGATTAGATGAGTGTCTCTTTGCACTCTTTATTTTCCTCATGGCAGACTCTACCACAATAGAGTGGTGAGGAAGCTGAGACTTATGAAAGCCAGGACAAGGAGGGACACAGTACATGGTGTCTAATCTACGAGAATGAGGAGAGGTGGCAAGAGGAGTCTCCCACATGCTCAACATGAGATCATAGAGAATCTCATGAATAGGTAAAGTAGCTGCTTCTTTAGGAGCCTTAGGATATTGCAAAATATCTAGTTGCTTGGCTCTAGGCTCTGACTCAGGGGCCACTGTAATGGAGAGGCCCCTAGCCACTTCCCTAATGAAGTCTTGAAAAGACAAGTCTTCTGGAGGAGACATTCTTCGTTTTGGAGAGTCAGACTCCTGAGGAAGAAGTACCGGTGCCTCGACAGAAACCTCCGACTCATCAGAGTCTTCGGAGGAATCGAAGTATCACCTGTCTGGATGCTTCTGTAAAGCCCGATATGCGTACCAAGTGGGATCGACATCGGGAGTAAGCGGTACCAGTTCGGTACCGATGGGCATCATAGGACAGCCGATGTCGATGCAATCGGTACCGGCACCGGGAACGATGCCGGTCCCGGCAACGGAGACTGTTGCGGTACCGGAGGCGTTGAAGCCTGCAAAAACGCCATTAGGGTGCGCTGCATGGACAGAATCTTCTGATCCATCGACGCCACCAGAGTCTGGATGTCGGTACCAGTGGAGGACACCGGTACCCCAGAACACGGCAACAGGTGATCGGTCGAGGCCGAGCCATCGATGTCAACCTGTGACCCCATAGACAATGCTTTGGAAGCCGGAACTTCCCGCCGGGGTAGATTTTCCAGTGCGGAATCCTCGAGGACAAGCCCGGAGGCATCTTGATGCTTAGAGGATTTGCCCTTCGAGGACCGGCTAGATTTATGTTTGGTTACCTGAGACCCATGGGAGGAAGAAGAAGCCCTGGAAGACGTCGATGCCACCGAAGCTGCATCAGAGGGAAACAGGGTACTGAGCTTGGCTGCTCGGTTCTGCCGACCTCTTTTAGACATCATGGTACAGGACACACAATCCGTGATGGAATGGTCAGGACCCAAACATTTTAGACACCAGTCATGGGTGTCGGTGACAGAAATAGTACCGCCACACTTTGTGCACTTTTTGAACCCAGAAGCGAGCTTCTCCATGAGGAGAAAATATGTTCAGGCCTAAGGTCCAAACCGAAAATGCACAGTTGAAGAAAGAAAAGGGTTTTTTTGGGGGGTTTTTGTAAGAAAGAAAAGAAAAGACCGGCGGTACCGGTCTGACGTCGAAGAAGGCAGACGCGACACAGAAAAATAAAGAAAAAAAATTAAGAATTCTTCTGCGGTGACAGGAACACGACCTGCTGGCTCCGCGGAAAAGAAGAACTGGAGAGAGGCGGTTGGGAAAGGCGGGAAGGCAGCACGCAGGCGCTGTGGGATGCTCCCAAAAGCTTTCTTACTGGACGCTGGGGAGCGTTCCCGCGCAGGCTCCGTCGGTACCGACGATACCCATATGGGAAGACTCATTCCTGCTTGTTCCTGGAGATTGAGTTAGATAGGCCAAGTAACTCATTATCCACCTACCTCCATTGAGACAATTGGCCATTTAACTTGAATGCAAAATGCTAATAAGTAAACTGTACTGTCTAAATGTTTACACGTACCCTAATGTTAAATGTAACCCTCCAATTGTAATGTGACATGACCACCTTGATTGAAGAATAAGGTGGCATACAAATCTGTCTAAATATATAAATAAACTCAGGAATCTGTACTGGGATCGGTGCTTTTTAACATATTTATAAATGATCTGTAAATGGAAACAAGAAGATAGGTCATTAAATTTGCAGATGACACCAAATTATTCAAAGTTTTTAAATTGTATGTAGACAGTGAGAGACTGCTAGAGGACCTTGCAAGACTAAGAAACTCGCTATCAAAATGGCTGATAAAATTTATTATGAATAAGTGCAAAATGATGCACATAGGGAAGACTAACCCAAATTATAGCTAAACAAAGCCAGGCTCAACCTTAGGACTTACCATTCAGGAAAAGGATCTAGGCATCAACAAGGACAATAAATTGAAAACTACTGACCACAGTGTGGCAGCAATGGCCAAGAAACCAAATAAAATGTTAAGAATTATTAGGAAAGGAATCAAGAGGAAAACAAAGAATATTGTATTGTCTCTGTATCACTTCATGGTGCAACCACACCTTGAATACTATGTGAAATTCTGGTCTCTACATCTTGAAAAAGATATAGCGGTAATATAAAGGTACAGAGGAGGGCAATCAAAATGATGAATGGAGGAAAGGCCAAAGCTTGGAGAAGAGATGAGTGAGGGGAGATATGATAGAGGTCTATAAAATCCTGAGTGGAGTGGGACAGGTAAAAGAGAATTATAAAAGTACAAAGACTAGGGGACACACCATGAACTTACAAAATGGTATATTTTAAAACAAATAAGTGAAAATGGGGGAGGGCATTTAAAGGGGTTTAACTGGTTAGCGGGAAATTCAGCAGCACTAAGCTTCCTTAACATTAGCTATCTGGCTAGTCAATTTGCTATCAGGGCAAACTGGATATTCTGGCATTAAATTTATTTTTTAGTGTGGTCAAGTCAGTGCTGACTCCTGACAACCCAGCTGCCTCTGGGTTTTCTTGGCAATGTATCACCTGAAGTAGATTGCCAGGCCTTTTCTTCCAAGGCAATGGAAGATAAAGTGACTTGCCCAAGGTCACAAGGTGTGCCAATGGGAATTGAACCCTTTAATTTATTTTATTTATTTATTTAGTATACATTTGTATACCGCTACTTCCAGCGATCAGCAGCGGTTTGATTACAGATTGGAAATTGTCAAATCATGACAGGAAATTTTTGAGGTATAAACACATTGATTAGACAGGAAAGCACAGCACACAGAGAACTATTTTACAGGGAACATGGGCTATGGAGGGTTAAGTGGCTTGTCCAAGACCACAAGGAGCACCTGTGGGACTAGAAACCCCAGTCCTTCCGGCCCAAGGTTGCTGTCCTCTAGTGGGATTTGAACCCCTGACCTTCCGGCCTGAAGTACCTTGCCCCAACCACTAGGCCACTCCTCCACTCCATGTTCTGGGTACTAGGCAGGTGCTCTAACCACTCGTCTATGCCTCCATTGATTAGCTGGGTTTAGTTTAAAGTAGTAACGGCCAGCTGATTTACTCATGCTGGCCACCACCACTGAATATGCCCCCAATATTTTTTCTCTCAATGCATATTTATTTATTTATTTTATTGAACAGCTCTTTTATACCACTCCTTCCAGCGATCAGGTGCAGTTTACATTGAACAACAACATGATTAAACTTTGGAACATGTTGCTGGAAGACATGGTGAAAGCAGTTATTGTGCTAGGTTTAAAAAATGTTTAGGAAAATTTCAGGAGGAAAAGTCCAAAAACCACTATTAAGGTAGATCTGGGAAAGCCCTATCTGGCTACTTTTGGGATATCAATCAACCTGAATCTGTGGTATCATTAATCAAGAATTATGGCCCTGGCCCGATATTCTGCCTATGGCAGTCAACATTTGTAAAATGCCTGGTCTCCAATGGCAAAAGTGAAACTGGATAGTCAGATCCAGATGTCAGATATTTTCTGGCACTGAATATCCAGTTTCAGTGCTGACCTCCAATGTGATTTGGTTAGCAGCAGTATTCAGCTGCTATGCGGAAAGCAAAACTGCATAAAGCTAGGACATACCCCAAATTTATGCAGTTATCTATCTGGTTAGCAGGCTAAAAATCACTAGGACTACCCCAGTACTGCCCACGGATTGCCCTATTACTATGTGTATTGTGCCAGGGCAGGTTCAGCTTCTTAATATCACCACATACCGACAGCTGAGATATGAATGGATTAGATGTGCCATTTTTGCATATTATGCGCCAGCTCTTTGAAACTCTTTCCCTGGATATTCACACTGAAACATCTTGAAAGAAACTAAAAAAGCAAGTCAAAACCTGATTATTTCCAGCAGATTTATCAAGATTATTGGGTATGTTTACTAAACTGCGGTAATGCCATTTGCGTTAGGATCCGCGGTAGAGGCAGAAATACCCAAATAAGGACATGGGCGGTACATCGTTACCGATAACGTGCGTTACAAGGCGCCATAAAGTAACGAGCGTTACATGATAGGCACGCTACCGCACGTTAATCTTAAGAAGGCGCACAGACATACTAACACAGAAACAGAGCTGTAGCACAATGGTTACTACACTGACTGATGGTACAGGGGTCATGGGTTTGATCCCCCAGTGTGCCTATTGAATAAGGCTAGCTGAGGCATTATGTTTAAGTAGTGGGTTGTGAGGAATTTTAGTTTTACTTTAATTAGTGCTGCCAGCAAACACACTCTCACAGTGGTGTAACCTAAGGTGCCGCATAAGGCACCCTAGAAGGCACTCCACAGGGCACAAAATAAAGTGCGCTGTCTGCCAAGGCACCCTATAATGTCCCCTATAAGGCACTGTATAAGGCGCTTTATAGGGCACCTTATAAGGCACCTTATAAGGCGCCTTATGAGGCACCCTAAGGTGACAGTACTCTGAGGGTGTTTCTGCTGGCAGCACTAATCTACATTAAAAATAGACAATGCCTCAGACAGCCCTATCAATGAGCCCCACTGTGGGTTTTGAACCCATGACCTCTGGCTCCACGGGCAGTGAAGTAACCAGTGGGCTACAGCTGCTAACAAACTGCTGGCTGGCTACAGGAGGACTGCATGGCACCACACAAACATTCTGCTGTGGTTACCAGGATAGGGTCAACCCACCCGTACCCAGGTTGCACAGCACATGCAAATCAGCAGTCTACAGATGATCACAAGATGGGGTATGCACCCCACAGCACCTCAGCCTGGTAGGGGGTGCCGACGGTGTGTGTTAGTGGCACAGAGTAGCTACAGAGCGTCACAGTGTGCGGATACTGTGCTCACCCTGAGGGTGAGGTGGGGTGCCCAGCACCATTTTCGCAGCACCTGGCTTTGCTGAGATAGGCTATACTGAAGATCCCCATCATTGCCAATGTGTGATAGGTAGTCCTTGCAAACACCCCTAGGATATGCCTGTGTCCATCTGTATTTCACATCTAGCCCTTGTGGACTATGATGCACCCAGAAAAGTGCATACCCTGTGTGGGTGTCATGGTCACATGATTTAAGTGAAGGGGGGTGTTTGGACCCACAGGCGGATTACATACCACCACCCAACCCACCCTCTGTGGCTCAGGGTGGAGGACAGGATCTCCCACCAACAGATCCACATTCTACCCCCCTGCAATGATGGCAGTAGAGGGGACCATCACCCCAGTCCTGCTGGGGAACAGACACCCTACAGGGCAGGCAATGCAGAGCTGTACACATCCATAAAGAAATAGCAGACAGACAGTAGGCCTGGAAATGCACAGCTGCCCCCCACCACTATCTGACATTCTCCAGCAGCAAGCCTCCAGCCACTGCACCCTGCAAGGTGTTCCAGCAAGACACATACTAGCTGCAGACAGTCTGCTAGTTAGTCCATAGTGCATGTTCCTGGAGGAGATGCGTGTACCCAGAACTGGGATGTCAGCATACACACCATGCAGATAAGTCAGTGATTGGGCCCCAAAAGAGAACCCATAAATATCACACGAGAGAAAAACTATATAGCACTATGGGGGAACCTAGCCATGCCGTGGTCACTGCTCAGTCAGGGTGAGAGTGACCTCCCAGCAGGACATGCTGTGGCCACCCTGTCCATGCAGGTGGTGGCCAGCCACTACAATGTCTGAGCCATTGCCTAATGCTATTTACAGATGGATCCAGGCCAGGCCATCCTATCCTGGCTATCCCCAGGGTACCTTGCTCCTCATTATGCACATTGGCAAGCCAATACTGGCAACAGTGCTAGCAGTGTGGGGTCTGGAGGGTGTTTGCAGCCACCACACACTGGATAGACAGACAGACACTCCCCACACATATGCCAGCATTGTGCAACTATAGAGGTGTTTGGCAGCCCTAGCCACCACACCAGTCCTGGGCACAGTGCAGGCATGGCTATGGTACGCAATACTGTTGGGGTCACTCCCCAGGGTGGTAAACACTGTCAGACACAAGACCTGTAGCACACTCCACAGACATCAGAAAGGATGCTATGATGCAGCTCAATCAGCAAATTGTGCTTAACTTTGGAATTGCTATCTTCCAGTAATCATAGCAACCGTTTGATAGATGAACATAAGAACATAAGATATGCCATACTTGGTCAGACCAAAGTCCATCAAGCCCAGTATTCTGTTTCCAACAGTGGCCAATCTAAGTCATACGTACCTAGCAGTTTTCCCAAAAGACACAGGTTCCACAATGCTTGTACTGGGTCAAGCATTGATATCCTGGGTCCCTTCTTAATAATGGTTTATGGACCTTTCCTCCAGGAACTTGTCCAAACCTTTTTTAAACCCAGTTACACTAACAGCCTTTACTACATCCTCCGGTAACAAATTCCAGAGTTTGATTACACGTTGAGTGAAGAAATATTTTCTTTTATTAGTTTTAAATAGTTTACCCTGTAGCTTCATTGCATGTCCCTTAGTCTTTCTATATTCTGATAACGTAAACAATCGATCTACGTTTACCCATTCCACTCCGTTCATTAATTTATAGACTTCTATCATATCTCCCCTCAACCGTCTCTTTTCCAGGTTAAAGAGCCCTAACCTTTTTAGCCTTTCTTCATAGGAGTATCCTTCCATCCCCTTTACCATTTTGGTGGCTCTTTTCTGTACCTTTTCTAAAATCGCTATATCCTTTTTAAGATACGGCGACCAGAATTGCACACAATATTCAAGGTGCGGTCTCACCATGGAACGATATAGAGGCATTATAATATATTTTGTTTTATTTTCCATTCCTTTCCTTATGATACCTAGCATTCTATTTGCTCTCTTGGCTGCCGCTGCACACTGGGCCGAGGGTTTTAACATGCTATCCACAATGATGCCTAAATCTTTTTCCTGGGTGGTGGTTCCTAATGTGGAACCTTGCATCGTGTAACCATAGTTTGGGTTGTTCGTCCCTAGGTGCATAACTTTGCACTTGTCCACATTAAATTTCATCTGCCATTTTGATGCCCAGTCTTCCAATTTATCAAGATCCTCTTGCAATTTTTCACAATCCTCTTGAGTTTTAACAACTTTAAATAGTTTTGTGTCATCTGCAAATTTGATAACCTCACTCGTTATTCCACTTTCCAGGTCATTTATGAATATGTCCAAAAGCAGCAGACCCAGCACAGATCCCTGGGGTACACCACTATTCACTTTTCTCCATTGGGAAAATTGGCCATTTAGCCCAACCCTCTGCTTTCTATCTTTTAACCAGTTCTTGATCCACAGTAGTACACTGCCTCCTATCCCATATATCAACCGACTTACCTTTGTCCATCTGTTTATTCACACTTTCAAAAAAACATAATAGATTAGTAAGACAAGATCTTCCTTGTCTAAAACCATGTTGGCTGTCTCCCATTAGGCCATGACTATCTACATGCTGAGTAATTTTATTCTTTATGATGGTTTCTACCATTTTTTCCGGTAGTGACGTGAGGCTCACCGGTCTGTAGTTTTCCGGATCACCCCTGGAACCCTTTTTAAAAATTGGCGTTACATCGGGGATCCTCCAATCTTCAGGTATTACAGATGATTTTAATGAAAATTCACAGATTACTAATAGCAGGTCTGCAAACTCATATTTCAGTTCTTTCAACACCCTTGAATGTATACCATCCGGCCCAGATGATTTGCTACTGTTCAGTTTATCTAATAGTTGTAAGACATCTTCCCGATGTATCGATATTTCCTTCAATTCTTCCGCACCTTTAAATACCACTTCAGTCATGGGTAACATCCCTACATCTTCCTCAGTAAAGACCGAAGCAAAGAATTCATTCAGTCTCTCCACTATCACCTTGTCGCCTCTTAGTGCCCATTTAACTCCTCTATCATCTAATGGACCAACTGAATCTCTCACAGGTTTTTTGCTACGAATGTACTTGAAAAAATCTTTATTTCACGTTTTTGCTTCCGCAGCAAGCTTCTTCTCAAATTCTCCCTTTGCCTGCTTTATCAATGCCTTGCATTTGACTTGCCAGTACTTGTGCTGTTTCCAGGTTTCGTCATTTGACTCTTTCTTTCCATTTCCTGAAAGATGCTTTTTTGGCAACAACAGCCTCTCTGACCTCCCCTTTAAACCATGCTGGCAGTTTTATGGATTTCCTTCCATTTTTCTTAAAGCGTGGAATACAGCTGGTCTGGGCTTTCAAGATAGTATTTTTCAACAACATCCAAGCTTGATGTAAGTCTTTAACCTTTGCAACTGCTCCTTTTAGTTTTTTCTTAACTATTTTCCTCATTTTATCATAGTCTCCCTTTCAAAAGTTAAAAGGTAGTACTGTGGATTTCCTTATTATTCCTCCTCCACTAATTAAATCAAAGGTGATCATGCTATGATCACTATTGCCAAGTGGCCCCAACACCCTTATCTCTTGCACTAGATCTGGTGTTCCACTAAGGACTAGGTCTAATATGGCTTCCCCTCTGGTCGGTTCATGAACCAGCTGCTCCAAGAAGCAGTCATTTATGTCATCTAGGAACTTTATCTCCCTAGCATGTCCTGCCGTGACACTGACCCAGTCGATACCTGGGTAATTGAAATCACCCATTATTATTACTGCGCTATAACTTTGGTTAGCTTCCTTGATTTCTTTGAGCATTTCATCATCCATTTGTTCATTCTGGCCAGGCGGTCGATAGTACACCCCCACTGCCATCGCCTTCCCCTTTTTACATGGAATTTCAATCCATAGAGATTCTACAGCAAATTTTGTTTCCTGCAAAACTTTAATCCTTTCTGACTCAATGCCCTCTCTAACGTAGAGCGCAACCCCTCCACCAATTTGATCAGCTCTATCATTACGATATAGTTTGTATCCAGGTATCACAGTGTCCCACTGGTTGTCCTCCTTCCACCATGTCTCTGATATCCCAATCATATCTAACCTCTCATTTAGTGCTATATATTCTAACTCTCCAATCTTATTTTTTAGACTTCTAGCATTTGCATACAAGCATTTTAGAGACTGTATTTTATTCATATTAGTTTGGCTGTTGGTAGACATGGGTAATTTGGGATCTTTAAGCTCTGTCTGCTCCATACTCGAGGGCATTTGGGCTACTTTACTCTTTTTTGGAACCTCTCTGCTTTTGTTAGTATCCTTCAAGGATGCATTCTTCCGAACCATCCACTCTTGGGTGACTGTCGGCTTTCCCCTATTATCTAGTTTAAAAGCTGCTCTATCTCCTTTTTAAAGGTTAATGCCAGCAGCCTGGTTCCATCCCGGTTAAGGTGAAGCCCATCCCTTTGGAAGAGCCTCTCCTTTCCCCAGAATGTTCCCCAGTTCCTAACAAATCCAAAACCCTCATCTCTGCACCATTGTCTCATCCACGCATTTTGACTCCGGAGCTCTGCCTGCCTTTTGGGTCCTGCACGTGGAACGGGAAGCATTTCGGAAAATGCTACCCTGGAAGTTCTGGATTTCAACTTCCTACCTAAAAGCCTAAATGTAGCCTCCAGAACCTCCCTACCACATTTTCCTATGTCATTGGTACCGACATGTACCAAGACAGCAGACTCCTCCCCAGCACTATCTAAGACCTTATCTAGGTGGCGCATGAGGTCGGCTACCTTCGTACCAGGCAGGCATGTTACCAGGCGATCCTCACGTCCACCAGAAACCCAGCTATCTACATGCCTAATAATCGAATCACCAACTATAACGGCTGTCCTAGCCCTTCCCTCATGGGCACATGGCCCTGGAGAAACTTCCTCGGTGCGAGAGTGTTTTCCATCACCTGGAGGACAGGTCTTAGTTACAGGATCACTTCCTGCCACACCAGGGTGATGTTCTCCTGTCACGTGACCTCTCTCCTCCATGGCAACAGGGATGCTGCCAGACTGGAGGTGGGACTGTAGGTCTCGTCTATGTACCTCTCTGTCTTTCTTATGTTTTCGAAGTCTGCTACTCTAGCCTCTAGAGAACGGACTTGTTCCCTGAGAGCAAAGAGCTCCTTGCACTTAGTGCACACGTAAGACCTCTCACCAACTGGGAGAAAATCATACATGTGACACTCAATGCAAAAGACTGGAAAGCCCCCATCTCACTGCTGGACTGCTGTCTGCATCTTTAGTTTTAAGTATTTTGTTTATATCTTTAAGTTGCTATGCCTCCGCTTGGGCCCAAGAGCTTACAAGCTGGAAACGGCCTTATGTGTTCTCCTTTGAATAAAGTTCCTTTTATTGTCACCAGGGTATTCTGGGACTTGTAGTGGTTTTTACTCTTGAAGGACAAATGTAGTTGTGAGTCGGTGGTTGTAAGGCAGCAAGAAAATTTATTGTGGGGATTTCCAGGGCATTGAAGTTCAATACACAAACAAGGCAAAAGGATACATCTCCAACATAAAGAATAAATCAGGATGATGAGAATGACGTAACAAAACCTTTTCCACTGTTCAGCTGTTCTGCTTCTCTCAGACACTTACACCGAGGACTGCCTCGTCTGGTCAGTTAACAGCAACACAGGTAAATTTATAACAGATGTGGTTTTTCTTTTGAAAGCAAACTTCTTCACAGCACTGCTTCTTAACTTCAGCAAGTAATTAAACTTAGTGAAACATAGAATTAGCTTTTCTCAGCTCAAAGCTGGAACTGCCCTTATTTCCTATACGGTTTCACAGATTCTCAGTTCCATTCAACACTGCAGAATCTTCTCTTAAAGATAATGAACAGTCCATTGGAATAGGATCACATTCACAATTAGGCAAACAAGAATCTATTTGCATTCCTTCTATAGTACCAGGACAAACAGTATCTCTCTCAGGATTATAAGCTTTCTCAAACTTTCTCTCCTTCAAGAATTCCTGGAATTGGTTCCACAGCAATTCAGCTTGTACAGGCACCTTTGTATTAGGGGAGTGAACCTTTTCCTCAGAAAACAGCTTTCTTAGTGCTTCTAACTTTGGAGTTTCAAAGGCTGTGCTTTTATCAGGGCTATGGCTTTTCTCATATGAAAAACTCTCCACCCACTTCTTAACAGTAGATGGTGAGGACTCAGCTTCCTGGCCTTTAAAACTGGCAAACTGACTCTCTGCTGAATTATCAGTAATGAAACTGCTGGCTTTACCTTGGGGATGTTTCCTCAGACAAACGCTGATTTCTTTCCTCCTGGGTTCCTCCAGGCTCTGAAATACAGCCTCCTTATGTCCTTCTCCAGTCCCTCTTAGGTAGCTGCTTTCCTGGGAGATTTCCTCTGGCTTTCTCCTCCAGCTAAGCACAGCTTCACCTTCTCTCTCTCCTCCGTCACCTCTCCAACTCCAACAGCTGTTCCTGTTCCTTTCTCCACGTCCACCTCTCCTCCGTTCACCAGTGCCTCTCCTTTCTGTTCCTCCTCCTGTACCTCCTGCGGTTCCTCTCTTGCTCTGCTCTGCTTGTGGTTTTAAACACTGTTGCCTGCTGGGAATTCCCTGTTCTCTGCACCTGTGTGACCAATCATCAGGGAAGCTTGTCTCCACCCCTGAGCTAGGGCGTGGTCTGACCTTAGCAGGGAGCTGACTTTTTTTCTGATCTGGCTTGTAATTCCCCTGCACGTGTGCACTGTCATTCACTTCAAAGGGGAAACTAGGATTTTCTTCAAGTTCCATGTCTTCCTGAGAGCTTTCATCACTACAGATCCCCCCCCCTTAAGATATCACGGGCTGGCTCAATAACATTGGCATAGCTCGTGATACCATCCAAGGCTTCTGTTGTTTGGTGTGTCTTTTCTAAGCTCTCTGCTTCAGGGTCTATCATGGCTAGATGGGCTAAAGCTACTCTGTCATGCCAGGGCTTCAAAACATTCTTGTGATAACTTTGCCGGCAGCCTCTTCTATTTTCGACCAGATTGGACACTGGCCCTACAGGCTTTTCTTTCTTATAAGGCGGTTGCCGTATTATTTCTCCTGGCGGTGCCACCATTTCCTGGGCAACCGGATTCACTTCGCCCGGCATTGGGGTCAGCACATCCTTGAATCTGGCCAGCAAGTGTGCTAAGTCCTGCTTCTGGGCCCATGAAAGGCCATCACCGACTCTTGGTTTTGAGTCTCCCTTACAGTTGGCCAATTGGGGCCCGAGGTCTTCCTCCGTCTTCTCCTCCACCGTCGCTGACAACCCTTGAAGGCTGGTACCTCCCGTTGACCCAAAGCCTCCGGTTCCCCGGGTTGTTATGGATAGGAGTGGAACCTCTTCGAGAGGGGGAAACCTACACGCTCGCAGATCAACTGCGCTATACGATCACCAGTAGCTATTCTGAATTCTTCTTTTCCAAAGCTGAAAATGAGCACTTTTATCGCACCCCTGAAATCTGGGTCAATAACACCTGCTCCAATGTCAATAAAGTGTTTCCAAGCAAGGCCAGAGCGCAGGGCTATGCGGCCGTAACAGCCTATCGGCATCTCCATTTGCAATGCTGTGTCAACGAGTGCCTTCCCCTGCTTCAGGACTACTATGTCTTCAGCGCTGTAGAGATCAAAACCGGCAGCGTTGGCGGAAGCTCTCTTTGGCGCTCGAGCATTGGGACTCATCTTGGAAAAGCGTAGCATAAACTTGAGTTTTTCGGTAAGCTCTTCTTTCCGGGAACAGGTTTTTCGTTCTTGCTTCCTTGGAGCTGCAAATAATGGGCTAGGAATCATCTCTGTTTTAACCTTTATTTGAGCCAAAGCCTCTACCTGTAGACTCTTGGAGGTAGTAGCCTCTTTTGAAAACAAGCCCTGTTCCAGGCCCTTACAAAACTGTGGCCAGTCTTTCCCCAGCACTAGATTATGGGGTAGTCGGGGTACCACAACTATAGGAATCTGTCTGCTTACGCCTAAACCTTTCACTTGAAGTTTGTAGACAGGGTATAGGGAGATGCCTCCATGGATACATCGGATTTTTACTTTACTTACAGGCTGAATTGCTGCGTCCTTACTCCTGGCCTCAATTTGCTGCCAGAGCGCTTTGGACAGCATGCTCTGTTCCGCACCTGAATCCAACAGAGCAGTGGTTGCAATTCCTTATACTTCCACTGCAAGTAAAAATCCCTCCCTGACCTTAGGATGTTTCTCCGCTACTAAAGCTGTCTTTACATAACACTCTCGCTGTACATGGCCCTCTTTACCACACTTATAACATTTCTTTCGGGTAACACAGCCTTTCACCATTGGCATATACATTTTTAGAGAGTCATTATTCATCCCCATCTTTCTTTCTGATACACCACCTACTGCGACCCTGGAAGCACTGCCACCTTCATGGGCACTTAGCTCTGCCTCCATGCTGTTCTGACAGCATTATGGCCTCTTGTGGGGTTTTGCAGTTTTGGAGTATAAGGAAGGTTTGCATTTGTTGGCGTATAGCATCCATGTATTGCTCCAATACAAGACTATCTATAATTGACTCCACTGTTTTCCCTTCAGGAGTCAGCCATTTGTTTACTAGGGTACGGACTCTTTGACATAGGGCCTTAGGAGTCTCGCCTGATTTTAATCTTACAGCCCTTAGCAGGCGATGGTATACTAGAGGAGTTAGCCCCAACCTCTCTCTAACTGCCTTTTTAAGCTCGTCATAATTACTGGCAAGCATAGGTGGCATAGCCCGGTAGGCCACTAAAGCCTCCCCAGTAAGGGATGCCGCTAAGCGTATAGCCCAATGCTCTTTTGGCCATCCACTTAGGTGAGCCACCCATTCAAAACCCTCAAGAAAATCGTCAATGTCTTCCCTATCAGTGAGCTGTCCGAAATTGAAAGTCCCACCAGCCTGCAAACCAAGCACAAGTGGAGCAGCTGGTGTACTGGAACCGGGAGGTGCTGCTGCTGGAGCCATACCTCCAACAACACTAGAAGTGGTTTCTGTTGAGCTTGTAACTGTGCAGCACTTCTTTCCTGCGCCTGCAAGGACAAGTCTGACTGTCACTCAAATTGATGTGCCATCCATTTTAACACGTCCTGAGCCAGGAGAGTCATCTTGGAATCCTGTAAACAGACAAACACACACAGACCAAAGTGCGATACCAAAAAGAAAAAAAAGGTTTCTTCACTTTTTTTTTTTTTCAATAGCTAGGCTTGCACCCTTGCCCTGGTATCCTTAACCGGCCCTGGCTAGGTACCCGTTACCTGGCTTTGGTGAAGCTTCGCGCTTAACACCTGTGACGGTCTGCTGTAGTCTCCTCTGCACTGCGGTTTCACTTTCTGGACCCTCCTTAGCTGGGCTCCACAGCAAAGTTACTCCTCCAGCAGGTATCCTAATGATGATCTTTTGCGCATGCGTGGAATCCTAAATACTACGCCACTTGCGACGCCTCTGCTTGGACCCAAGAGCTTACAAGCTGGAAACGGACTTATGTGTCCTCCTTTGAATAAAGTTCCTTTTATTGTCACCAGGGTATTCTGGGACTTGTAGTGGTTTTTACTCTTGAAGGACAAATGTAGTTGTGAGTTGGTGGTTGTAAGGCAGCAAGAAAATTTATTGTGGGGATTTCCAGGGCATTCAAGCTCTGCTCTGCTCGTGGTTTTAAACACCGTTGCCTGCTGGGCATTCCCTGTTCACTGCACCTGTGTGACCACTCATCAGGGAAGCTTGTCTCCACCCCTGAGCTAGGGCGTGGCCTGACCTTAGCAGGCAGCTGCCTTTTTTTCTGATCTGGCTTGTAATTCCCCTGCACGTGTGCACTGTCATTCACTTCAAAGGGGAAACTAGGATTTTCTTCAAGTTTCATGTCTTCCTGCGAGCTTTCATCACTACAAAGTTCTTTACTTCCTAAGGGTTGCTATGGATATTTATACTAATAAAACTGTACCTAATACGTTTAATATACCTTGTTCACCTGAAGCTTAATTAATCTCAGGTCCTTAGTGTATGACTGATTTGGGTAACGAGCTGCACATGAGAGCACCCCCTGTCTTTTAAGATGTGTAAGTACCTATAAAGGTACGATTATCCCAGGGGTGGGTGGGTGTGGGGAGGGAGGGAAAAAATGTTTACCGTATTCCCAGGTTTAGGGTGGCATTGCCAAGGTATGCAAGTGCTTGTATTGGGAGATGCACACAGGGCCCAACATCCTGCCGCTCCAGGAGGCATTGGATAATGGAGCCTGTGGGTGCTCGTGTGTCTGTCCCTGTTGGCCGCTTCTTTAGGGCAGAGGTTCTCAACTCCAGTCCTGGTGGGCCAAACACTGTTCGGGTTTTCTTGCTGTCCCTCATGAATATGCATGAGATACATCTGCCTACCATGGGGGCAGCACATAGAAATGCAGCACAGGCATCTTTATTAGAGGCAGCATGGAACCCGGATGGGGTTTGGCCCTCCAGGACTGCATTTTGGAGACTCTGCTCTAGGTAATGCGCCTGTTTATGGTGTCTGTGCTCTGTAGGGTAAAATGTAGGTGTTTTGGGCATGTTTACGTCATCTGCAATAAAGGTTCTGTCTGTATTAGCATGTTTTAGTAGTGGGTAAAATATGGGGACTGGGTTAACAGAAACCACAGCTGGGACTTGACCTGTGACCTGTTTCTGAATACACTGGTTTTGTGCACTGCACCACCATGTTGTCACAGAGTCAGTGCATTCCCTGGTGATACCATGACTGTTCGTCAGACAGGGCCTGTCTGTTGCAGTGCATGGCACCCACCTACACAGGGCTAGGCCACGGTCTGCTCTGGGCAGCAGCCACTGCCCCCTCCACCACCAGTATCCCTCTGCCACCATGCTGACATGCCCTTCTGCTGGTGGTGCTGGTGGAGCGCAGTCTCAGGCCATCCAGTGTGCGGGTAGGCGGCTGCCTATGGTGCGGGTTCTGGGGTAGGGGTGTCTGCATAGATGTCTACGCTTCCCCCCAGCACCGCCTGCCAATGTTCCGTGCCCTTGGGGGTAGCTGCTGGGTACTTTCCCCTGTGACACTGTGGGAAACACAGTCATGCCCATGTTGGACCTTCAGCAGTTGCTGTCTGGCTGCTCTGCTGTTTCAGCATTCGTATGGGCCACCTAGGCATCACCCTAGTCCGCACTTTGGCCCAGCTGCACCACAGCATGTGCCGCCTGCGGCCCTCTGTATCCCCTTTTCCAGCATCTGTCCAGTTGCCCGTTCCGACATGTCCACCCTGCTGTTGCGGGACATGTGCACGCCATAGGACACCTTCCAATAACAAGGGAAAGCCCTGATCAGTGCTATTTCACTGTGAGATCATTCACCTTGTCGGGGGACAGAGCATAGACCCTTCCACGCTTACTATCTTTTTTTGGGAGTTTTCTTGGTAGTGTTTTTGCTGTTTCCCAATATTATCATTATTGGCCAGCTTGGTTAGGTTTTTTCCAGTCTGTTGAGGTCATTTTCAATGTTTATGTGCCCTTTTGTTCTGTGCACATGTATCACACTTATCACTTTTTGTAGATTTCCCTGCATATGCTGTACATTGCTGACACTTAAATGGTTTCTCTCCCCTGCAAATTTGCATCTAACGGCAGGTTTTCAATCGTGTTAGGATTCAGCTCTTCAGATCAGCGCGTTAGTGTGAATGGAGCATCTCCCTGCCCACACTCCGCCCATTGACCCCTTCTCTCCGCCCTCTCTCCACCTTCTGCGGTGTTTTACCGCGCCGCAGAACATCTACGACCGTTAAGTAACATTAACGGGCGTTATGAGACGTTAACGATCGTTAATGTCTCATAACGCGCGTTAACATCACTTAATGATCGTTAATGTTACAATACATACACCACTGTATATAGCCCACATTGTACATAGCTCAAACCAATCCAGCACACAATACAACACACACTAAACAAAATCCTCACCCTCACTGCATGTATAACACACTCACACTACCAGATTGTTTGCTGTGATACCACCTTGATTATTATGATAAGGCGGTTTAGAAATACTGTTAAATAAATAAATAAAATAAACGCACATTAAGTAATGTTACCACAGTTTAGTAAACATACCCCTATATGTAAGAATATCACAGGATTTGCTCAGTTTACTTGCACGGATCAATTTTTTTTTTCCTTTCCTTATGTGACCCACGTTTTAATCATTTTTAATTGTTATTGGAGAATTATTGTTTTATTCATTCATCTCCCTAATGTGTCATCTGTCTTCTAGGCCATCATTATATCTGCTATCAATGATGCCGATGATAACATTTTGGGGGGATTTTCAAAATAATTCGAAAAGGAAACCTCCAAAAAATAAACCAGAACAAAGAGAAAGAAACAAATGGAGGTAGACAATGGCCGCAAAAGGTCAAATCAAAGTGTTTATTCAAAGACCTGACTCAGCTGAGTTTCGGCAAACTCACCTGCTTCAGGGGTCAGGATGGATCAACAGGCAAAATATAACAAATATAAAAGCTGTTCAGAGGAAAAACCTTAGGCTAGTCCAACTAGTGAGTTTGCAGACATGCAAACCACAAAATGGCATTAAGAGGGATATTCAGTGGGATTAACGCAGATAGCTTCGCTACCTGGATATTCAGTGCCAAAGGCTTTATTGTCCCAGTATTGTGGCAACTGCTAGCTGCCTCCACTTCTAATTTACAACTTACCACCATCTCCCAAAACTACTTCTCAAAATGACACCCCACACCCCAAACCACCTAGCTCCCCAAACTACTCAGCACAATGACCCTGACCCCGAAAGCTATCCCCAAAACTACCTCACCATCCAAGATTATCCCCACAACTATTTCCCCACTGCCCAAAACTTGTCCCTGGCTGGGCATATTCTTGGCTACTACTTCTTCACCATATTCCCAAATACTGCAACCCCCGAAAACAACCCTCCCCCCAAAATTACTCTACCCCAAACTATGTTTATTTTCCAAACTTCACCTCTGCAACTCTCACCATCTCTCCAACTGCACCTACCATGCCAGTTAAATTGACTGGATATTCAGGCACATAACTGGTTAAATCGGTGCACACAAATATGGCCAATTAATTTAGACCTGCTTTTTGTCTGACCAAACTGCTGAAGTTTAGTGGTGAAATATTTAAATTCTATAGTCCCTGGGGGAGGAGGGGAGGATATTCAAAGGCATTTACACGGTTTTCAGAACTGCAAACTGCATCTCACCAGGATATTTAGTAGCACTAACCTGGTTATTGCTGCTGAATATGCCTGGTTTGGGCCACTGAATGCCCTGACACTAAGTGCTAAGTATCAGTGCATTCTGGGGGCAGAGTGGGGGCAGCACTGTAGGTTAACTGGGAAGAGGTAATATTCAGTTGTTGCCCGATTAACCCTAACCAGCCAAAGTTAGGACAGCTGAATGGCTTCCTAATTTTAGCCGCTTTTGCAATCTGGCTGGCCTGAATATCACTGCTAACCAGATTTGCAAAATTGCAATCTGGGCAATCTGGATATTCGATGCTGGGGCCCAGATATGACCCCAGCATTGAATATCTGGCCTGATGCTAAAGCAGCGATGGCAAGCCGCTTTAATTGTGCTGGCCACCACTGATGAATTCCGCCCTTCACCCAAAGATATTCAGTGTCTAGATCCAGGATAATAGACAACACTGAATATCTGGATTCATCACTGACTATATGGAACTATCAGGAGGACAACTTTAAGCCTGCTGCTGGATGACTATCTACAGTATATATAGACTTAAAGGACTGTAGAGAGGAGCTGCTACTGCTTGAAAGTAATCTGCACGTATAAGTATTCGCCTGCTGGGAAATTCTGTAAATCTTGGGGAAAGGGGAATTCTTTGGGTTAAGCTTAGACTTTTAGATTTGCGGTATATAAATTTAGCTAAATAAATAAATACATAAATAATAAAATCTATGGCTATTTCAAATTCTGTGTTTATTAAGTCAGTTAAAGTTTAGCTTAATAGGCAAACTTTCAGTTAATTTTTATTTGTTGCCTACCCACATCACCCACAATCTTTGTTTTATAGGAGACAGGAGGGAAATTTTTCACTGGTTAACTTCATCAGCAGTTTATTAAGCCTTAGGAATAGATTAATTCTAGGTGTACTGTTCCACATAAACATTAAACAAAGTTCCTTAAACTTATTAGTTATATTTGTTCAAGTTCCCCTATTCTCCTAGCAACTTTAAATAACTGAATAACCTTAAATAGTTAAACAAATCATTAAAACTAAGTTGCAGACAGCAGTTTGGCAGCGAGATGAGGATTATCCAGTCTTTTGCACTGAATGTCACATACATGTAAGGACATAAGATACGTCATACTGGGTCAGACCAAGGTCCATCAAGCCCAGTATCCTGTTTCCAACAGTGGCCAATCTAGGTCACAATTAGCTAACAGTTTCCCCAAAAAACACAGGTTCCACACACTGTTCCCTCTAAGCTTTGTGCATGTGCGCGCGCACACACCTCGCCGAGTGAGCGCACATACTTTACAACAGAGCGCACAAAAATTACGGTTCTGATTCTGATAGAAAACAACGCAGATGTCTTGAAATTTAAAAGTTGTTGTGTATTTACGGTTTTCACAAGTTCTACAATATTTTCTAGTGCAATCAATGTGGTGTACATACTGTATTCTGATGTGTAGTCAAATTTTAAAGTATGTAACTCCGAGTGTCGTTATGTTGCGCACAAAAATTTAGCCTTCCTTCAAAAGCTGCATAGCTGATATTTTATGTGCACACAGCCTACAGAAAATTAGAGGGAACATTGGTTCCACAATGCTTGTATTGTGGCAAGCAGTGGATATTCTGGGTCCAATGGTTTATGGACCTTTCCTCCAGGAACTTGTCCAAACCTTTTTTAAACCTGGCTACACTAACAGCTTTTACTACATCCTCTGGTAGAAAATTCCAGTTTGATTACACATTGAGTGAAAAAATATTTTCTCTTATTAGTCTTAAATAGGTTACCCTGTAGCTTCATTGCATGCCCCCTAGTCTTTCTATATTTTGATGGCATAAACAATCGATCTACGATTAGACTTCTATCATATCTCCCCTCAGCCGTCTCTTTTCAGGGATTGGTGGGTTAAAGGGATTGGCGGGCAGGCTATGTGCCGCAGTGCAACATAGTCTGCCCAACTATATATTGGGCCCCAATCCTTAGACAAAGACCTTGAGTAAATATCCAGAGTAGCAAGTTCAGAAAGTCTTATCCATTGAAGCCACTGTCTGCCAAACACTCTGCAATCTATATCGGGGGGGGTGGGGGGTCCTTACTAATGGAGACTTGGTAATTTAAGACACTGCAGACTGCACCACCTGTGCAGTCTCTTCACCCCTAACCTCCGTGTCTCCAGTGCTGGTAGACATACATGTGGATCCAGCAGCCTCCACCTGGCCCCTCTCTGTCACACCCTGCGCCAATCTCCTGACCTGAACTTCACTCCCCAAGCTCTCTCCAATGATGAGCTGACTACCCAACAGGAGAGCCTGCCCATTCAGTTCAACAGGGATATCTAACGCTCTCTGCAAGAAGACAAAGGGCCAACTGTTGGGACTCATAGATGTTTCCAAGCCAGAGCCGGAGCTGTCTCCTACCTGCCCTGAACAAGTGGCCACCGGCAGGTCCTTCACGAGCAGTGAGCAGCTCAGGTAACTTCAACTGAAGACAGTCGGAATTTCAGGGGGAAGATGGAGTCATTGCCCCTACTTTCCCTTTTCTTTTACCCATGAAAAAAAGACAGCAATAGGAAATTAAACCAATGCAACAAAGAGAGAGCTGCAAGCCAGACTGGGTCAGACCAAGGTCCATCAAGCCCAGTATCCTGTTTCCAACAGTGGCCAATCTAGATCACAAGTACCTAGCACTTGCTTCAAAAGACACAGGTTCCACAATGCTTGTATTGGGGCAAGCAGTGGATTTCCCAGATCCCTTTAATAATGGTTTATGGACCTCTCCTCCATGAACTTGTCCAACAGCTTTTATTGCATCCTCTGGTAACGAATTCCAGAGTTTGATTACACGTTGAACCTTTTCTAGTTCCACTTTATCTTTTTTAAGATATGGTGACAAGAACTGCACACATGGAACGATACAGAGGAATTTTAATATCCTTGGTTATATTCTTCATTCCTTTCCTTATGATTCCTAGCATTCTATTTTCTTTCGTGACTACCGCTGTACACTGAAAAGAGGGTTTCAGCATATTAGCCACGATAACGCCCAGTTCCTTTTCCTGGGCAGCAATGGCTAATGTGGAACTTTTCATCTTGTAAATGTAGTTTGGGTTGTTCTTCCCTAAGGACCTCATATTCCTAAACTCCCAAACCGCCATCTCATGCAAGAACCCAGAGATCACACACATACCATGGTCTGACCACTTCCTCATCAGCATATCCCACACCTACCACCACATGAACAGCATGAAGAACAAACAACACACAAGAAGATTTAAAACGTTCATCAAAGAAGATTTCCTGGCACAAACCCTACCTGAACTCCAAACAAAATCCAGTAATATTGACGATCTGATCCGCAACTGGAACGCCACAATCTCCGCTGCAGCCAGCACAACAAACAAGACTAAATCCAGACACACCTCTGCAAAAGCTCGATGGTTCACACCCAATCTCCGGAAGCTGAAGACCAAACTCAGAAGAGCAGAAAGAAAATGGAGAAAAACCAAAAAAGAAGACGACAAAAAGAATTACTTATACGAATTGGACGCATACCACACAGAAACGGACAAAGCAAAAAGGGCCTTCCATACAAAGATCATAAACACGTCAATAAACAAACCACGAGAACTCTTCAATGTTGTCATACAACTGACAAAAGCACCCAACCACTCCGACCAACTACCAAACATCCCACCTGAACTACTAGCACAACATTACAAGCAGCTTCAACATCCACAGAATCCACAACTGAACGCAGAGACAACAGCAGCAAACCACCCCATCACCACAGACAGAGACTGGAACACATTCGAAACAGTCACAAAAGAGGAAATATCATCCACCATCTCTCGACTAAATACCACCACCTCCTCACTAGACCCCTGTCCTACAGAATGGATGAAGAAAACAAAAGATGACCTGAGCACACCATTAACCCGCATTGTTAACGAATCCCTCAGCCAAGGACGCATGCCGGATCTCCTTAAAACTTCAATCATCCAACCAACCCTAAAGAAACACAACCTGGATCCCCGCGAACCCACCTCCTACAGACCTATAGCAAGCCTCCCATTTACCGCCAAACTCATTGAGAAGGTAGTCCAGAGACAACTCCAAGAACATTTAGATGCTAACAACATATTGGACCCACAACAACATGGCTTTCGTCCACTCCACGGAGTCGAGACCCTCATGACATCGCTAATGAACACCCTCCTCATGGGAACTCAAGCCAAGCACTCTGGATATGCCATGATCTTCCTGGACATATCAGCTGCCTTCGACACCATCTCCCACAACATCCTCATACACAGACTACAAGCAATCGGCATCAAAGATAACGTACTCCAATGGTTCCGTTCCTACCTGACCAATAGACAACAACTGATCCGCACAAACCTATCAACCTCCCCCCCGTTCCAGCAACACCAAGGAGTACCCCAAAGATCCACATTATCTGCCATGCTCTTCAACATCTACCTGCAACCACTCTGCTCAATCATATGCACATACAACATTAACTACCATATCTATGCGGACGACATAATGCTCTATGCTCCAATCACAACATCCAACCCAACCAATAAACACCTATCGGAATGCTTCATCGAGGTATCCAGCTGGCTACAAAAGAACAACCTATCCATCAACATAAAGAAAACTGAAGCCCTCATAGTAACAAAGGACCCAGACTTCACACCACCTACACACCTCGACATTGGAACCACAAAAATACAAATACAACCACAAATAAGATACCTGGGAATCATCATAGACCAAGCACTCACACTCAATCAACAGATCAAACAAACCACCGCAACAATCTACCACAAGGCTAAAACAGTACAACGTCTCAGACCTCTTCTTGAACCACAGGACTTCAGAACAGTGATGCAAGCCTTGACACTCCCCCACCTGGACTACTGCAATATAATATACCATGGACTTCCAGCCAATCATACCAACCAACTTTGAATTGCCTTAAACACCACAGTAAGAATCATCAAGAATGCAAAAAACCAGGACCATATCACCCCAGTCCTGAGGGAGCTACACATACTCCCTCTAGAAGCAAGAATCAAATACAAATCCGCCCTACTCACCCACAAAGCTCTCTACCAAACTCAAACCTCCCAACTCCGCACCCTACTGCCTCAGCCAGCCCACAACAGAACAACCAGACAAACCACCAATAACTCCCTCACCATCCCACACAAAAGAACGAAATACAATCAATGGACCTGCAACAGAGCCTTCAAACTATATGCACCATCCCTCTGGAACTCTCTACCAAATCACATCAGAAGCAACACAGACCTCTTATCCTTCAGGAAACAACTTAAAACTGCACTATTCCAAGAATTCCTCGGACCAGAGACAAGCACCCACCACTGACTCCCTCCCAACCACCATATTTCGTCCCCCTGAACATATGTCATATGTAACCATAACACAATGTCTATGTCTACGTCCCAATTAATTGTTAACAATCATTATTGTTGGCCACCAGGTGAGGGCCCCAAACCCTTGTAATTGATTATTGTATGTTCCACCGCTTTGACCCGGTGAAAAGCGGGATATAAATACAGCTAAATAAAATAAATAAATAAAATAAATAAGGGCCCGATTCCATCCAGGATGCACAGAGGGCGACATGATTCTGATTCCACGGGATCCGTCTAGCCCCACGGGATCAAAATCATGAACAGGCCTGTATGTGCAGTCTGGGACCCCATTTCTGTCTGGCCTGCACATACAGGCCTTCCCCAGCTAACTCAGTCAGGGCTCTTCAATGGAGCCACGGCACCATGGCGTCTGGTTGCCATGGTACAGCAGCTCCATTGAAGAGCCACGATCCCTGGCCACCAGCTTCAGCAGTGATTTCCCCTCATCCCGACCCCCCGATCTGGCCTCCTAAGGCCAGGGTAAGGCTGTGGGGAATTTCCTCGGCCCCCCGCCCCATCTGTGCCCCAGGCCTGCCGATCCCTGGTTATTAGGGGAACCTATTCCACCTCGGAGGTAGAATAAGTTCCTCGTGCTGGTCGCCGGCCCTGGATGTACAGGGCCAACATTAGAATTGGCCCTGTAAGTCCGGGGCTGGCGTAACCACCCACTGCCCACTCTAACGCCACCCCCATCTGCCCCTTTCCAGCCCCGTCTACCTTACCCGTACAAGACGCGGGAAAAGTAGACGGGACCGGGAAAGGCACGAATAGCGTGGATGGACGTCCATCCCCACTATTTATGCTACAGAATGACCCCATAAGTGTATAACTTTGCACTTGTCCACATTAAATTTCATCTGCCATTTGATGCCCAGTCTCCCAATTTATCAAGGTCCTCTTGCATCCTCTTGTCATGTTTCTATGTTTTAACAGGTTTGAATAAATTTGATCATCTCACTTGTTATTTCATTTTCAAGGCCATTTGTGAATATGAGAAAAGCAGTGGGCCTAGCATAGATATCTGGGATACTCTAGCATTTACCTTTCTCCATTGAGAAAAAAGGCATTTAAGCCCTACTCTCTGTTTTCTAACTTTTAACTATCCTAATCTACTGTATAATAGCTTTCTGGTTAAATTTAGAACCCAGCAGAGAGCTTCTAGCTTAAATTTCATACCCAGTCAGGGCCTAGTAGCAGCAAAGAGCTTTAATTTAAATCAAATCAGAATATAACTTAGCATAAAGGGCAAAACAGGGTCTGTATTCTTTGAGCAATAGATTATTTCTAGAGACCTTTACAAAGAGACCTTCTACACAGAGGGCAAGAGACCTGTGAAATTTTTTAAATAAGTGTTAAAGCCAGGTGACAGATCAAAGGGCCATTTTGAAAGACTCCTTCTATCCAAGCAAGGACAGTGTTAATCACCCAGGAAGTTGGTCACAGCTTACCTCAGAAGCACAGGCATAAATAGTTCAACCAGAGTTCTGTGATTCTCAGTCTTGAAGGACTACAAAAGGTGACTGTTACTTCTGGAAGAGATCTGCAATTGTAAGTATTTACTTCTGGGAATTTTTCTAAATCTTGTGGGAAAGGGAATTCTTTAGATTAAAGCTGATTAATCTGTGAACTCAGTGTATTTGTTAAATCAGTCAGGGCCTAGTAGCAGCAAAGAACTTTCAGTATAAATTTAAAACACAGCAGAGAGCCTTCTGGTTAAATTTACACCCAAGACTCCTCTATCCAAGCAAGGACTGTGGGACTCACCCTGGAAATTGGTCACAGCTTACCTCAGAAGCACAGGACAGGGTACTGTGTAGCAGTCAGCTTTTCATAAGTCTTCTTTCCCTCCCTCCCAGACAACTACCCACTCCTGGAATAATTGTAGCTTTATAGATGCTTAAACCTCTTAAAGGAAAGGAAATGCCATATTCACTCTCAGGTGCAGCTGTTTATTCTCATCAGGCATACATTAAGGACCTGAGATTAATTAAGCTTCAGGTGAACAAAGTACATTAAACATATTAGGTATAGTTTTATTAATATAAATATCCACAGCAACCCTTAGTAAGTAAACAACTTAAATATCTAAACATAAACTTAAAACTAAAATGCAGACAGTAGTCCAGCAGCAAGATGGTGGCTTTCTAGTCTTTTGCATTGAGTGTCACACGTATAATTTTCTCCCAGTTTGGTAAGCTGTCTTATGTGTGCACTAAGTGCAAGGAACTCTTTGCTCTTAGGGAATGAGTCCAATCTTTGGAGGCTAGAGTAGCAGACTTGGAGGACATAAGGAAGAAAGAAAGGTACATAGATGTGACCTACAGGGATATAGTCGTGAAGTACCACCTCCAGTCTGGCAGCATCCCTGTTGCCATGGAGGAGAGAGATCACGTGACAGGAAAGCATCACCCTGGTGTGGCAGGAAATGATCATATAGCTAGGACCTGTCCTCCAGGTGATGTAAAACCCTCTCGCACTGAGGAAGTTTCTCCAGGGCCATGTGCCATGAGGGAAGGGTTAGGGCAGCCTTTATAGTTTATAGACCCTGGAGTGGAGGAGTAGCCTAGTGGTTGGGGCAAGGTACTTCAGGTCGGAAGGTCGGGGGTTCAAATCCCACAAGAGGACAGCAACCTTGGGCTGGAAGGACTGGGGTTTCTAGTCCCACAGGTGCTCCTTGTGGTCTTGGGCAAGCCACTTAACCCTCCATAGCCCATGTTCCCTGTAAAATTGTTATCTCCAAGTTATAATGCCCTGTTCAATGTAATTTCAGTTTGTTCAATGTAAACCGCACTGATGCAGAATAGCGTGGTATATAAGAGAGTGTAAATAAATAAATAGTTGGTGATTCGATCATTAGGCATATAAATAGCTGGGTGGCTGGTGGAAGTGAGGATCGCCTGGTAACATGCCTGCCTGGTGTGAAGGTAGCGGACCTCACAAGCCACCTAGATAAGGTCTTAGATAGTGCTGGGGAGGAGTCTGCTGTCTTGGTACATGTCGGTACCAATGACATAGAAAAATGTGGTAGGGAGGATCTGGAGGCCAAATTTAGGCTTTTATGTAGGAAGTTCAAATCCAGAACTTCTAGTCTAGCGTTCTCTGAAATGCTTCCCTTTCCACGCACAGGACCCAAAAGGCAGGCAGAGCTCGGGAGTCTCAATGCGTGGATGAGACGATGGTGCAAGGATGAGGGTTTTGGATTTGTTAGGAACTGGGGAACGTTCTGGGGAAAGGAAGGGCTCTTCCGAAGGAAGGCTTCACCTTAACTAGGATGGAACCAGGCTGATGACATTAAACTTTAAAAATGAGATAGAGCAGCTTTTAAACTAGATAATAGGGGAGAGCCAACAGTTTATTTATTTATTTATTTACATTCTCTTATATACCACGCTATTCTGCATCAGTGCGGTTTACATTGAACAAACTGAAATTACATTGAACAGGGCATTATAACTTGGAGATAACTATTTTACAGGGAACATGGGCTATGGAGGGTTAAGTGGCTTGCCCAAGACCACAAGGAGCACCTGTGGGACTTGAAACCTCAGTCCACTCTAAGTTGCCTAAGAGTGCATGGTTCGGAACAATGTATCCTTGAAGGATACTCCCAAAAGAATGAAGTTAGGGCTTATCAGCAGAGAGGTTCAAATAAAGACAAAAGTAGCCCAAATGCCCTTGAATACAGAGCAGACAGAGCTTAAAGATTCCAAATTACCCCTGCCTACTGATAGCCAGATTAATATGAATAAAATACAGTCTCTAAAATGCTTGTATGCAAATGCTAGAAGTCTAAAACATAAGATGGAAGAGTTAGAATATATACTGTAGCACTAAATGAGAGGTTAGTTATGATTGTATCTCAGAGACATGGTAGAAGGAGGAGAACCAGTGGGACACTGTGATACCTGGGTACAAACTATATCGTGAATGACAGAGTTGATCAAATTGGTGGAGGGGTTGCGCTCTGTGTTATAGAGGGCATTGAGTCACAAAGGATTAAAGTTTTGTAGGAAACAAAATTTGCTGTAGATTCTCTATGGATTGAAATTCCATGTAAAAAGGGGAAGGTGATAGCAGTGGGGGTGTACTATCGACTGCCTGGCCAGAATGAACAAATGGGTGATGAAATGCTCAAGGAAATCAGGGAAGCTAACAAAAGTTACATCACAGTAATAATAATGGGTAATTTCAATTACCCCGGTATTGACTGGGTCAGTGTCATGACAGGACATGCTATGGAGATAAAGTTTCTATATGAAACAAATGACTGCTTCTTGGAACAGCTGGTTCATGAACCGACCAGAGGGGAAGTCATTTTGGACCTAGTCCTTAGTGGAACACCAGATATGGTGTTGTGGCCATTTGGCAGAAGTGATCATAGCATGATCGCATTTGATTTAATTAATTGAGGAGGGATAGTAAGAAAATCCACAGTACTACCTTTTAACTTTTGAAAGGGAGACTATGATAAAATGAGGAAAATAGTTAAGAAAAAACTAAAGGAACAGTTGCAAAGGTTAAAGACTTACATCAAACTTGGGCGTTGTTTAAAAATACTATCTTGAAATTCCAGACCAGCTGTATTCCACACTTTAAGAAAAGTGGAAGGAAGTCCAAAAAACTGCCAGTATGGTTTAAAGGTGAGCTCAAACAGGCTGTTCTTGCCAAAAAAGCATCTTTCAGGAAATGGAAAAAAGAGCCAAATGGTGAAAATTGGAAACAGCACTGGCAAGTTAAATGCAAGGTATTGATAAGGCAGGCAAAGAGAGAATTTGAGAAGAAGCTTGTTGTGGAAGCAAAAGGGTGTAATAAAGACTTTTTTAAGTACATTTGTAGCAAAAAACCTGTGAGAGAGTCAGTTGGACCATTAGATGATAGAGGGGGAAAAGAGGCACTTAGGGACAAGGACATAGCAGAGAGACTGAACGAATTCCTTGCTTCGGCATTTACTGAGGAAGATGTAGGAATGTAATCCATGACTAAAGTGGTATTTAAAGGTGATATTGTGGAGGAATTCAAAGAAATATTGATACACCGGGAAGATGTATTACAACTATTTGATAAGCTGAAGAGTAGTAAATCACCTGGACCGGATGGTATACATGCAATGGCGTTGAAAAAACTGAAATATGAGATTGAAGACCTGCTATTAGTAATCTGTGAACTATCATTAAAACCATATGTAATATGCCTAGTGGTTAGAACACTGGCTTGGTAACCAAGCAACCAGGGTTCAATTCCCACTAGCACTCCTTGTGGCCTTGGGCAAGTCACTTAATCCTCCGTTGCCTCGGAAGAAAGGCCTGGCAATCTACTTCCGGTGACACTGCCATGAAAACCCAGGAGCTTCTGGGTCGCCATGAGTCAGGACTGACTCAAAGGCACACATTGCATTTTTGTAATACCTGAAGATTGGAGGATTGCCAATGTAACGCCAATTTTTAAAAAGGATTCCAGGGGTGATCTAGGAAACTACAGCCCGGTGAGCCTGACGTCTGTACTGGGAAAAATGGTAGAAACCATAATAAAGAATGAAATTACTGAACATATAGTCATGGCTTAATGGGAGACAGCCAACATTTATTTTATTTATTTATTTAACAGTATTTCTAAACCGCCTTATCTTAATAATCAAGGTGGTATCACAGCAAGCAATCAGGTAAAGTGTGTGTGTTGTACATGCAGTGAGGATAAAACTTAGTTGTGTGAGGGATGTGTTGGGTGCTTGATTTGTTTGAGCTATATACAGGGTGGGCTATTTACAGTGGTGCTAGAATCATATTTTATATATATTCAGTTGTTTGGGAGGATTGGAGTGCTGTTATCCATTCTCTTAGGTTATGTGATGTGACCATAGTGCTCTATGAACAGCATGGTTTTCAGTTGCTTTAGACAAGGAAGATCTTGTCTTACTAATCTGTTGTGTGTGAATAAACAGGTAGACAAATGTGAGTTGGTTGATATAGTATATCTGGACTTTCAGAAAGCCTTTGACAAGGTCCCTCATCAGAGACTTTTGGCAAAACTAAAAAGTCATGGGATAGGAGGCAGTGTACTATTGTGGACTGGTTACAAGATAGAAAGCAGAGGGTAGGGATAAATGGCCAATTTTCCCAATGGAGAAAGGTAAATAGTGCAATCCACCAGGGACCTGTGCTGGGTCTGCTGCTTTTTGACATATTCATAAATGACCTGGAAATGGGAATAATGAGTGAGGTTATCAAATTTGCATATGACACAAAACTATTTAAAGTTGTTAAAACCCATGAGGATTGTGGAAAATTGCAAGAGGATCTTGATAAATTGGAAGACTGGGCATCCAAATAGCAGATGAAATTTAATGTGGACAAGTGCAAAGTTATGCACCTACAAAAGAACAACTCAAACTATGGTTCCACAATACAAGGTTCCACATTAGAAACCACAACCCAGGAAAAAGATTTAGGCATCATCGTGAATAACATTTTAATATCCTCTGCCCAGTGTGCAACAGTGGCCAAGAGAGCAAATAGAATGCTAGGTACCATAAGGAAAGGAATGGAAAATAAAACAAAGGATATTATAATGTCTCTATTGTTTATAGTGCGACCTCACCTTGAATATTGTGTGCAATTCTGGTTGTTATTAGAAAAGGTACAGAGAAGAGCCACCAAAATGGTAAAGGGGATGGAAGGATACTCCTATGAAGAGAGGCGATAAAGGTTAGGGCTCTTCAACCTGGAAAAGAGACAACTGAGGGGAAATATAATAGAGGTCTATAAATTAATGAATGGAGTGGATCGGGTAAACGTAGATCGATTGTTTACATCATCAGAATATAAAAAGACTAGGGGACATGCAATGAAGCTACAAGGTAAACTATTTAAGACTAACAAGTGACTAATAAGAGAAAATATTTTTTCACTCAACGTGTAATCAAACTCTGGAATTTGTTACTGGAGGATGTATTAAAAGCTGTTAGTGTAGTTGGATTTAAAAAAGGCTTGGACAAGTTCCATTATTAAAAGGGACCCAGGATATCACTGCTTGACCCAATACAAGCATTGTGGAACCTGTGTCTTTTGGGGAAACTGCTAGGTACGTATGACCTAGATTAGCTAGTGTTGGAAACAGGATACTGGGCTTGATGGACCTTGGTCTGACCCAGTATGGCATATCTTATGTTCTTATCTTTTTACCTCCTTTTCCATAACTTTTTAATTTCCTCAAGAGTGTCTCATGAGGGACTTTGTCAAAGACTTTCTGAAATCCAGATATATCAATTGACTCATCTTTATCTACCTGTTTATTCACAAATTCAAAATATAGCAGATGTCATGCCATGCTAGGAGCTTGTTGGCATGGCTGTGGTCCTCTGGCTGATTTTTTCCACATGTGGACTGGGGTTTCTAATCCCACAGGTGCTCCTTGTGGTCTTGGGCAAGCCACTTAACCCTCCATTACCCATGTTCCCTGTAAGTATTAGTGTATGTGCCTCATATCTCCTCATGTTAAATATATCCCCCAACCACCTTGACCCAGTGACAAGCAGGATATAAATGCAGCTAAATAAACATTTATAATGGTTTTTACCATTTTGTCCAAAACTGACCAGCCTCACCAGTCTGTAGCTTCCCGAATCAACCTTGGAACCCTTTTTAGAAATTGATATTAGGTTGGCCACTTCAGGTACTACAGATGAATTTAATGATAGTTTACCAGTTACTAATAGTAGGTCTGAAATCTCATATTTGAGTTCTTTCAGCACCCTGGGATGTATATCATCAAGTCCAGGTGATTTGCTGCTCTTCATCAAATTGCTGTATTATATCTTCCCATTTTATCAAGATTTGTTTCAAATATGTAGACAAAAATTAAACTGAAACCACAAGAAAACAGACTCTGCATACAGTTCAGCACCAGAGAAATAGAAAGAGATTCATTTCACCCTGTACTGTGCAAAATATAAAGATAGCACATAGAAATTCCAAAAACTAACATATTCCAATTGACAAATTGACAATAAAATTATTTTTTCTACATTTCTTGTTTTATTTTCTAACCATCTTGGTCCAAGTCTCTGGTTCCTGCTTTCCTTTGTCTTCTCATTGCTCTCTTTCTAAGGTATCCAGTCCATATGCCACTTTTCTGTCCCTTCCTTCCAGCTAGGATAGTGATCCCTTGCTTTCTGTGGAGGAGTAGCCTAGTGGTTAGAGCAACAGTCTGATAGACAAGCAGTCATAGTTCAATTTCCTCTGGCGCTGCTTGTGACTTTCGGCAAGGCACTTTACTTTCCATTACCTCAGAGGAAAAAGGCCTTGAAATTTACTTCTAGTCATATCTTGCCAAGAAATCCCAGGAGCTACTGAGTCAGCATTGACTTTCTGGCACTTAGAAATAAAAAAGGGAGAGTGATTTTTGGCTTTTCCCCGTTTATTTTCTTCTCTCTCTATCGACTCAGATTTCACTCCTTCTTCTGACTATTCAGTTCTTCATCCTTCATATACCTAAAGCTTTAGAACCCTCACCCCTGCCCTCCAATTCCCCACCTCTCTACTTCCCCAGCTCATTATTCCCCAGTCTTTAACTCTCCCCGCTCTGTGTCCAACATCTCCTTCTCATTCAGTTTCTGCCCTGTGCGTATCCATAATCTCTCCTCCATCGTCCTTGCGGGTCCACTAAAGACCTCAGAAAACACCAACAAATAGGAAAAGAGGCAAAGGACATCTTGAACAATTTTCAAAAGACTGTTCGTGAGAAACTATCTCAACTTAAAGTAGACAAAGCGATGGGCCCGGATGGGATACACCCGAGAATACTGAAGGAACTTGGGGACGTTCTAGCAGCTCCACTGACTGACCTTTTCAATGCCTCGTTGGAGTCGGGAGTGGTGCCAAAGGACTGGAGAGAGGCTCATGTGGTGCCTTTACACAAAAGCGGAAGTAAGGATGTGGTTGAAAACTACAGGCCGGTTAGTTTAACTTCGGTGGTGAGTAAATTATTGGAAACTCTGTTGAAAGAGAAAATAGTGAGGTTTCTGGAGTCCAGCGGATTACAGGATCCGAGGCAGCATGGATTCACCAGAGGCAGGTCTTGTCAGACAAATTTGATTGATTTCTTTGACTGGGTGACCAGGGAGTTGGACCGAGGGAGAGCCCTAGATGTGGTGTATTTAGATTTCAATAAAGCCTTTGACACTGTTCCTCACAGGCGACTTATAAACAAACTGAGCACCCTAGGGATGGACCCTAAAGTTACTGCTTGGGTTAGAAATTGGTTGGGTGGGAGTCGACAAAGAGTACAAGTAAATGGAGCTCTGAGGAGAAGGATATTATCAGTGGTATGCCTGAGGGATCTGTTCTTGGTCCGATTCTTTTTAACATCTTTCTTAGTGATATAGCGGAAGGGCTTTCAGGTAAGGTTTGCCTCTTTGCGGATGATACCAAAATCTGCAATAGAGTAGACACCCAGGAAGGTGTAGATAATAAGAGGAGGGTTCTAGCTAAGCTTGAAGAATGGTCTAGAATTTGGCAGCTGGGATTTAATGTTAAAAAATGTAAGGTCATGCATTTGGGCTGCAGCAATCCAAGGGAGCAATATAGTATAGGGGGTGCAGTACTTTTGTCCATTAAAGAAGAGCGGGACCTAGGCGTGGTTGTGTCTGATGATCTTAAAGTAGCTAAACAGGTAGAAAATGCAACGGCAAAAGCTAGAAGGATGCTTGGGTGCATACAGAGAGGAATGGCTAGCAGAAAAAAGGAGGTGATAATGCCTCTGTATAAGTCTTTGGTGTGACCTCATTTGGAGTATAGTGTGCAATTCTGGAGACCGCACCTTCAAAAGGATGTGAACAGGATGGAGTCGGTGCAGAGGGTGGCTACTAAAATGATTAGTGGTCTTCATTATAAAGCATAAGAGGACAGACTGAAGGATCTTAATATGTACACCTTAGAGGAAAGGCAGGATAGAGGTTGTAATGGGTCCGCTTATTGTTGGTCATCCAGGCCAGGAAATCCCAAACCCTCATCTGCGGTGTGCTGCTCCGGCTGGCTGGAATCCAGGGGAATAAACACACACAGACCACACAGAAGGACAGTATGCAAGTTTATTCCAAAGGATTGTCAGTACTTTTATACATTCTTAGAAACATAGTCATACGTCATCCACCCATCTTCTGAGGGCCCACTATAGTTTATCAGTAACTAATACAAAAACAAGTCATCCTTGAGTAGAACAATCAGTTTAGCTTACACAGCACATTCCTTTTTCCAACCCACCAGAATGTACAAAGGGCACACACATAGGATTCTGATTTCTATAAGATTCTAATTTCTCTTGTGCAGGCCTCTTGTATATGCACTTAAACTAAGCATTATTATTACAAAGGACATATATATATAGGATTCTGATTTCCCTAATAATCCCCCCTTTGGGCCTGCATAGGCCCACTATAAGAACAGCCTAACAATTTACTACAAAATAACTAAACAGACATTATTAATGGAACATCTGAATGCGGCAGCTCAGGTACATCAGCCACCATAAAAGCAGGAGTATAGAAATACATAAAAGTGGTAGAGCCTTGTAGGGCCTTTCAACAACAGCCAAGAACAAATGAAAATATACAACGAAAAAGAACAAGAATTATAAAACCGCTCAATAGGGCAATAAGCAGTCCTTTGAGACCACCCCAAAGGAAAATACATCAGAGAGTAATCATGAGAAACTTCCCTGTAGTTGAAGAACAGTATAGAGCAGTATTAGACAGGCTAAAAGCAGAAACAATAAAACAATCCATAGCATTAAAACTAGAGACAGTTTACAATGAACAAGGGACCTAGTCATATCCCAAAGAGAGGCGAGTAACACCAATGTTATACAAAAAGGTAGAAAAAGAAACATGGGGCTGGGTGCAGTTTAAATTGTCAAGTACAGTAAACTTCTGCATTTCACACAGATTAGAAGGTACAGTAATGAAACATGTTGAGAGAAAAGCTTCAATTTGTAGCGAACTGCGCACACAAAAAAGTAAGACAGTCTGGGCAAGTAGTATTGCCGTATTAACAGTTCCCGAAATGGACTGAAGGAGGCACCACATGAGTGGTAGGAGGAGTCAACACAGTCTTGTGCGTGATGGTCAGGAGGCTGGAACCGAAGATGTCAGTGGAGACGATACACGCTTGATTCTTGACGCATGAATCCACAAAGGGGAGGGGTCACACAGGATGGCTGACCATGTGATAACGATCACTGTAGTTTGGAGGTCCGTAGAGCGGGTCTAAGGTACCGTGCTTATGAGGTGCTTTGACCTATCACCAACCTTGAAGGGATATATTGGTTCGGTACCTCTAGGCCGAAAGCTGCTTTTCTTCAGGAGTCTTCTCCTCTCCTCTTCAGGAGTCTTCTCCTCTCCTCTCCAGTTGCTAGGGCCTTGGCTGCCCCGGCGTCAGCTACTTCTCATCCTGGTCCTGAAGCCTGATCTGTATATGGAGAATGTTTCCAGCGAGGGCAATGGCTTCAGGATCTTTTAGCCGCCACCGTCACTGTAATCGATGTTATCAGAAGAACTTGGAACGGTCCCATACTGGAAAAGGGGCTTGTACTATGTGCTGGTGGTATGTCTTTACCAAAATCCAGTCTCCGGATTGAAAGAAAAGAGCTGAGTCATCCAGCAGAAAGGACTGGACCTGCTGAGCATACCTATGGAGGGAAGAGAGTTGCCTCTGCTGCTAGGAAATACAAGAGATCAAATGTGAGGCTCAGGAGTATAAAAAAATAAGCAGTCTTCCATATAACAGTTCAGAGGGAGAAAAAGTTCAGTCTACTCCCTTAGGGCAATTTGTTTGGTTGGTTGTTTATTGAACAGAGTCAAAGGCAAGACAGTTTAGTGTCTTTACAAAGTTTTTTAAGGTTTCGGAGGTTCCCCCCTTCGTGGATTGCTGCTTGCATACAACAGCCAATCCTAAGCAACTCAATTTAGCTAATACATTTTTGACAAGATGCCCACACTTCCTCAAATTTTTTCACAATTTTAGAATTATACCAATTTGTAAAAATTTGTGTAACTTTCCTCCTTTAGTTTCATGTGTCGGGCCAGGACACATAGAGGCAAAAAGGGATAAAAACATCTGAAAAGCACCACGTGGCCAGTGTGGGTCTCCCCAAAGCTCATTAGGATGAAAAGTGCACTCAGCCTATCTCCAAGTATCTATTTCCAATTATTAGGTATATCTCTGGGCTAGATGACTCTCAAAATTGGAGTTAATGCGGATGGCATAATCAAATATTGTTCATTGTCAGTTTTCTTTCTAGGTGGATACATCGGATACATCATTTCACATTTCAATTTACCCTCACCATTTTATAATGTTAATCTGAGTTCTCTTTTCCAACATGAATATTCCATCACACTCCTCTCAACACCACTTTTTTTCCACTTACATCATTCCATCAAACTACATGCTAGGTCCTTCTGTCTTTTTTATACCATACTAGTGTATCCTTATTTGGCAAGGCTGCTAAGAACATCAAACAATTGTTAGAAACTTAGTATTTTTGTAAACAAAAGGTATATATAAAATATAAATGTAGATCCTTTTAACAATATGAGCAAATAGTGCTCATTCTAATTAGCAACTGCCTAAACAAAATATAGATAAAGTCCTTACAATATAGACTAGTGCTTCACGGCATTTTATAACATCAATCCCAATAGGAAGGAGTATGGCTTCTAACAGAACAGCCACATAATCTCTCAGGTGTGACTAAAGTCTATCTTATACCCGGTTCCCGGTGAGAGTGCTGTGGAAACTTAAAAATATTTGAGGACTGATCTTATAATCGCAGTGCCCACAAGGATCTGTGGAGGTTACTCACTAATCATGGTGTTTAAGAGATCCTTTTGAGATGAGAGGCCTAAGAAGGTTCAAGGCATTTATGGTTGGGCCTCAGGGCGATGTTTCCTCGGGTTCTTCTTGGCCTATTCCCCCCTGCCTAGTCATGTCTCTTCAGAGGCATAAATATGCAAGGTTCATGTTCTTCAGGCCTTGTGGGTGGTGTCCTCGAGGAGTCTTAAAGCAGTCAGAATTCCGGTGGCCCAGATCATCACACTCGGAGCAGCACGTCCACTGCCCCCTCCAAGGCTGTAGCCTCACCTTCTCTCTCTCACTCTCGGTTATCTTTTTTATTTGGGTTTTTTTTTTTTCAAACCTCTCCTAGATCATTGCTAACAATTAAAATTTTGTTTATCCAATCAACTCAAATTAATGTTATTGTTTTATTTGTCTACTAACTTTACAAATATTCTCATGTTTTCTGGGAACTAAGTTTCATCTTTCCACTAAATAAGATCTATATGCTTGGGAACAGAGCAATTTCAGATCAGCCTCTTTCCAAAATTCTATAATTTCTATGTGTACTGAACCTCTACATAATGTACTGCTACGACAAGTATTTTGGTAACATAAAGTGCAAGTGTGTAAACTAAAGAAAAATTAATATCTCACAGTGCTGCAACATATATCTGTTTTCTCTGCAACATATATCTATTTTCTCTGCAACTGTATTGAAACTGAAATAAAACTTTCAGAACAAAGTACACATTTTCACTGGACACTAACACGCAAAATTCAAATACAGAAAAACAGGTGAATTTATCCTAAAATCCAATATTGTAACAAATAAAACTGTGATGTTACTGTCCTGTTCATCAGTCATCAACACAGAGCTTAACAAGGTTTATTTATTTATTTATTTAACATTTGCTTCTATACCGCGCTATTAAAATCAGCGCGGTGTACATCAAACAAGCATACTACAATGTATACAAACAACATTGAGTTTTACAGAGAACAGGAAATAGAACATGGGAAGGAAACCAGGGGAACTAAATACATATTAACTCAAACTATGTACAAAGTAATTACCTTGAATCTTACAGTTCAAAAACAAGCATGATACTAATACTTTGTCATAAAAAGGTTGATGGATATCTGGAATGCAAATACTCTTTTTTTATATGTTTAAAGTAATACAGTAACATGGAATAGACAAGTCTTACTAAAATCATTTTAAGGTATCATTGTAGTATCAGAAAAGTGAATACAGTTGATCAAGGCAGTTAATGTCAAAACAGCATATACTGTCTGCAGATTAAAATGTAAAAGATGGCATATCATGCAGAAGTATTACTTGTATTTGCAAATTCAGAAAAAGATTTGTTTGCAAAACAGAAAACATTAGTGCAGAAAACACTAAATATTTTAAAAGAATGAGCCAAAATACATTAAACAACATCTATTTAAGTGACTTCAATGAAGCAGTTTTGTTAGTGTATAAGCAATCAGGTATTCTCTTCCTTTTATCTGCCTCTTTCTAGCATGGCACTAATAAACCCTTACTGAATAGTTCTGACAACTGTCAATGTTTTTATTTTGTCGGTACTAATTACTGCTCTCAGACAGAACATCTTTACAGTTAATAACCAAAATGTACTTTTCACATTTAAATTAAAACCTTATACATAATACCTGAGACTGGTATCAAACTGATCTGAAACAATGAAATTATGTTAAAGCAATCTACTTAGAGTAACAGTTCAACCTTGATGTTATCTCAAACACAACAAAGTAAACAGCAAGTCTGTCAATGTGTCTAGATTCCTGCAGGCAAATGCAAATAGCTAAACAAGAAAGAGAAAAGTCCTAAATACTGAGTTTAAAAAGAAAAAGTTGCTTGAGAATTGTCACTAATTGTGATTGCTATTAAATTCCTATAGTTACAACTCTATGTGTTTTGTAATATATGAACAATAATTATGACCTCTGAGGTGCTTGCCACAAAATATAAAAAATCATTGTTTTTTTTAAACTCTTTAAGTTCACTCACTAGCATACACAAACAAAGACCAGACACATAACATAACATTATTCACTCAGGATTCAAATCATTTTTTCAAGTTGCAGTCTTTTAATTACTGGCTCAGGATTTGTGCCTTCTGTAGCCCACGGGAGGGGCTGCCCCCTTTCCCTCTCTCTTCTTTGTTCTCTTTGTTAAGTTTCTAGTTTCGTTTCAGATGCTGTAGGGGGAAGGGATAGCCCCAACCTAATTTTTTTTCTCTAGGACACCATGAATCCTTTCTGTCCCAAGAAATACAGCAGATTGTGAATGGCTTCTATCACAACTTATTTCTCCTGCCCTGAACATAGAAGATCATCTACATAGTGCCTAGGGAGCAGACTCAAACATATACCTCAAATCTATAATACTAACCATTTATGTTCATGCAAAATTTAGCTCAATATTTTTAACCAAAAGCATAAATATACAAATCAAGGGGTTTCTTCTGAAATAAGGTTTTCAAAGGAAAGTATCTGTTGCTAGGTCTGGACAACCTTATTCAGATCCTTTAAATCCTGCACCATCCAGCAATAAAGGAAAAACAATATTTACTGTAAACAAAACATATATTTTTTTTTTCAGCTTGTTGGGAAGGACACAAAGGAGTTAATTATTTGGGAAACTTCTGTTTCAGTTCTTATTTAAACAAGAGACAAATCAAAGCTTACAAGTGCTTTCTTAAGAAATTTTGCCCTGCATAATGAACTAGACCCTCGTGGTATTTGGAGCACACCCCACCCTGGGATTTCTGCACTATTCACATTATACATCTAACTCGCACACAATCAGTCTCAGTTCCCAAGAGAATGTACAAACCACCAAGGTAGATACCAAAGTCCCACTTTTCCTTACCTCAGTCTGTGCACAGAATGTACTGCAGTGCCTGCTTTTAATTCACTGTCTGTCCGATTCACAATACCTCTAGTCACCTAGGATCATTACCAGTTAGTAAAGAGATCTCTCTGCAGAGGAAGAGGTGAGACTGTTGAAATCAACAGGACGCGTCTTCACACCCCCACTCAGCAGGAGTCACTCCACTGTGGGAAAATCACAGTGAGCCCCAGCTGTTATTTACACCTTTACCTGTGGCCAATTCACCTTTAGCCAACCTGGCCAATGAGACTCGGGGAGGGATATTGTGAAGCAGATTAAGAGCTCTTTTACTATTTCATTATTCAGTACATTGCTATAGCAATGGGTGTCTAAATACAGACACACCCTTTTACATATTTCAGTGACAGTTATACCGTTGTTAAGTACAAAAGTAATTTTTTCTATTTAACTTGTCTACTTACAATATGGCAATAAAAAGACAATCTGCAAATAAATAATAATTTACGTTTTAGTATGCCGGTTAACTTTAAGTTTCTATTCTGTCTGCCTGTCTGTAGCCTTTGAACACAAAGAACAGAAAGGGAGGGTGAGGGAAAAGCAAAGCAGAAACAGTGGAAGAATAAACAAACAGCACTTGTCACTTACATTCCAGGGACACGGAGTCATCAGTTCTAGAGAGGGGGGGAGGGGGGGTGTCGTATAGGGACAGAGATAAGCATTCTAACAGACTTATTCAGCAGAATCCTGTAACTTACACTGACAATTTATGTAGGATGGCTGTTTTTTAGCTGCAGTTTTAAAACTTATCACAACATATAGCAGAACATACTTTCACGCGGATTCTGGAGTGGTCCCCTCACCTTGGGACCCCCCATCCTCTAATTAATTCACAACAAGCACACGGCTGGCCAGACACACAAGCACACAGCCTGCACAGCAGCCGCAGATGAGAAAGAAAAGAAATCTAGCTTTCCCCCCGATTCCCACCCAGGGAACAGGAAAGTCTTAATTACCATTTAATTACCATTTAACCATGCTACCAAAGCAATAGGGACACTCCCAACCAAAGGGAGAATACCAGTTTTAATTTAAACCGTGCTACCAAAGCACAGGGATCCTCCCAACCAAAGGGAGAATACCAGTTCTAATTTAAACCGTGCTACCAAAGCACAGGGATCCTTGGCCAGCGGGAGAATCCCACTTCCTGACACCAAATGTAATGGGTCCGCTTATTGTTGGTCACTCCAGGCCAGGAAATCCCAAACCCTCATCTCCGGTGTGCTGCTCCGGCTGGCTGGAATCCAGGGGAATAAACACACACAGACCACACAGAAGGACAGTATGCAAGTTTATTCCAAAGGGTGGAGGGATTGTCAGTACTTTTATACATTCTTAGAAACATAGTCATACGTCATCCACCCATCTTCTGGGGGCCCACTATAGTTTATCAGTAACTAATACAAAAACAAGTCATCCTTGAGTAGAACAATCAGTTTAGCTTACACAGCACATTCCTTTTTCCAACCCACCAGAATGTACAAAGGGCACACACATAGGATTCTGATTTCTATAAGATTCTAATTTCTCTTGTGCAGGCCTCTTGTATATGCACTTAAACTAAGCATTATTATTACAAAGGACAGATATATATATAGGATTCTGATTTCCCTAACAGAGGTGATATGATTGAGATGTTTAAATACCTCCGTGGCATAAATGTTCAGGGAGAGAGCCTCTTTCAATTGAAAGCAAGTTCTGCTACGAGGGGACATGGGATGAGGTTGAAGGGAGATAGATTCAGGAGTGATATGTGGAAATATTTCTTTACGGAAAGAGTGCTGGATCCGTGGAATAGTCTCCCAGTGGAGGTGGTAGAGATGAGGATAGTAACTGAATTCAAAAAAGCATGGGACAAACACAGAGGATCTCTAAAGGTAAAAAGGGGACTGTTGTAGTTGTTATGGAAGGACAGACTAGATAGGCCATGTGGTCTTTTTCTGTCATCATATTTCTATGTTTCTATGTTTCTCTGTCCACCATTTCCTCCATTTCCCTATGCCCCCACATCACGTATCTCCCCCTTCTCCTCCTTCCTATGTTGCCCTTTACCTAGCATCACCCCCTCCACCTCCCTATGTCTTCCTGCATCCAGCATCTCCCCTCAATTTTCCTGTGACCCCCTCCAATGTCCAGGATCCCCTTTCTGTTTCCATTACTTATTATTATTATTATTACTAAGCATTTATAAAGCGCTGCAACATATGAAGCGCTGTACAAACATAAAAAGAGACAGTCCCTGCCCGTTAGAGCTCACAATCTAGTAAAGACAAAATATGAAATAAATTAGATAATACAAATAACAATTAACAAGACAAGAATAAGTGTTTATGGAGAGAATAAGAAAGGACGAGTTAGGAACAAAAAGCAATAGTGGAGAAATGGGATTTCAATTTAGATTTGAAGATGGCCAGGGAGGAGGCTTGGCGGACAGAGGCAGGTAGAGAATTCCAGGAAAAGGGTGCAGCCAGTTGAAAGGAGCAAAGTCTAGAATTATCAGTACGAGTAAAAGGCATAGATAAACAAAGACAATTAGATGAGTGGAGTAGGCAAGAGGGGGTGTAGGTAGAGATGAGGGATGAAAGGTAATGAGGGGCAGAAGAATGAATACATTTATAGGTTAGAAGGAGGAGTTTGAACTGGATACGGAAGCGGATGGGGAGCCACTGAAGTGACATGAGAAGAGGGGTAATGTGTGAAAAACGAGACTGATGGAAAATCAGACGGGCTGCAGAATGTTGAATAGACTGGAGAGGAAAGAGGTGGTTAGCAGGAAGGCCAGCAAAGAGAAGGTTACAGTAATCAAGGCGGGAAGTGATTAAAGAGTGGGCAATCAGTTTAGTAGTGTTATCAGCGAGAAAAGGGCGAATCTTGGAGATATTGTAAAGAAAGAAATGGCATGTTTTAGCAATGTTTTGAATATGCAAAGAGAAGGAGAGAGATGAGTCAAAGATAACACCAAGGTTCCATGCCGAAGAGACAGGAAGGATAACAGAGTTATCCACAGAGACCGAGAAAGGGGAAGGAGGAGGGGAGGCATTAGGGGGAAAGACAAGGGGTTCAGTTTTGGCCATGTTCAGCTTCAAGCGGCGGTAGGACATCCAGGAAGCAATGTCAGAGAGGCAGGCTGACATCTTAGCTTGAATTTCAGGAGAGATAACAGGCGTAGAGAGGTAGATTTGAGAGTCGTCAGCATAGAGATGATAGTGAAAGCCATGGGAAGAGATAAGGGCACCAAGGGATTGGGTATAGAGAGAGAAGAGGAGTGGACCTAAGACAGAACCTTGAGGTACACCCACAGGTAAAGGGATAGAAGAGGAGGAGGAGCCACCGAAGTACACACTGAAAGAGGGGTGAGAGAGATAGGAGGAGAATCAAGAAAGTACAGAGCCTTTGAAACCGAGTGAAGACAGGGTGATAAGAAGTAGATTGTGGTCAACAGTGTCAAAGGCAGCAGAGAGATCCAGAAGAATGGACAGAATAAAAGCCTTTGGACTTAGCCAGAAACAAATCATTGGCGACTTTGGTAAGAGCAGTTTTGGTAGAATGTAGGGGATGGAAACCGGATTGTAAAGGATATACTTCTCTTCCATTTCTCTATGTTCCTCCCTCATATCCAGTATCTTCCATTCACCTCTCTAGACAATGTCATGGCAGGGCTTGGGGATTCACTGAATTCCTTGAAGGCCCTGACCATACGCTACTGAGGCAGATAAAGGTGAGCCAGTTGATATAATGTATCTGGATTGTCAGAAAGCCTCTAACAAGGTCCCTCATGACAGGCTTTTTCGGAAATTAAAAAATCGTGGGATAGGAGGCAGTGTACTATTGTGGATTAGGAACTGGTTAAAAGATAGAGAACAGAGAGTAGGTCTAAATTGACAATTTTCTCAATTGAGAAAGGTGAAAAATGGAGTACCCAGAAGATCTATGCTGGGCCTGTTGCTTTTTAGCATATTTAGAAATGCTCTGGAAATGGGAATGACGAATGAGGTGACGAAATCTGCAGATGGCACAAAATGATTCAAAGTTGTTAAAACCCAAGAGATTTGTGAGAAATTGAAAGAGGACCTTGATAAATTGGGCATCCAAATGGCAGATGAAATTTAATGCAGACAAATGCAAAATTATGCCCTTAGGTAAAACAACCCAAACTATGGTTACCACACAAAAAAGGATCTGGGCATCATCATGGATAATACATTGAAACCCTCTACCCAGTCTGCAGCCATGGCCAAGAAAGCTAATAGAATGCTAGGAATCATAAGGAAAGGAATGGAGAATAAAACCAAGGATATTATAATGCCTCTGTATCGCTCCATGGTTCGACCACACCTTGATTATTGTGTGCAATTCTGGTCACCATACCTTAAAAAAGATATAGCAGAATTAGAAAAGGTATAGAGAAGAGCGACTAAAATGGTAAAGAGGGTGGAAGGATATCCCTACTAGGAAAGGCTTAAAAGGGTAGAACTCTTCAACTTGGAAAAGAGACAGCTGAAGGGAGATATGATAGAGATCTATAATATAATGGATGGAGTGGTATGGGTAAATGTAGTTCGGTTGTGTACTCCTTCAAAAAGTAGAAAGACTAGGGGACACTCAATGAAGCTAAAATGTAGCACATTTAAGACGAATCAAAGAAAATATTTTTTCACTCAACACATAATCAAACTCTGGAATTCATTACTGGATGGATGTAGCGCAAGCTGGCAATCTACGTCCGGTGATACATTGCCAAGAAAACCCAGAGGTAGCTGAGTCGCTATGAGTCAACACTGACTCGATGGCACTAAAAAAAAAAAAAAGTGCAAGCTATTAGTATAGCTGGGTTTAAAAGAAGTTTGAATGAGTTCCTGGGGGAAAAATCCATAAACTATTATTAAAGTAGATCGGGGAAATCTGCTGCTTACCTTTAGGACAAGCAGTAGGGAATCTGCCCAGCTTTTGAGAACCTGACAGGTACTTGTTTATTTATTTATTTAACAACTTTTCTATACCACTGTATCTACAAGTCACAGCAGTGTACATGGAACCAATAGAACAAGAACGTTACATAGAACATGGGTAAGAATAAATCAAATTTAAGAAGGTGAATATAGCTATTTACATAGAGCTGAGTGGGAGTTGAACATGAACATAATCATGTTGTGGTGGGTGGACAGTTAAAGAGTCTGATTTGAACTTGTGAACCGGATTAGTTGCTGTTGGAAACAGGATACTGGACTTGATGGATCCTTGATTTAACCCAGTATGGCATACTTTATGTTTTGATGTTCTTGTGTTCTATGAACCCAATATTCAGCATTGGTAGCAAGTGTAGCTAACATAGCTAGCAGCCAGCACTGAATATTAAACCAGGATATTCAATGCCGGGATCATATGTGACTCCGGCATTAAATATCCAGAGTCACTGCATAGGCCAATCGCCAACCAGGCAGTGGCAATATTGAGCTGCTACCCAGTTAGCAATATATGATGAAAGTTAGGCCAGGGCTTCCTGCACCTGGCTTTCACTAACCAAGTAGCGGCTCAATATCACCGCTGCTCAGTTAGCGATTAGTGCTACCTTCGCTCCGCCTGGAACTCATACACACACCCCGATGCTAAACGGTAAGCATCTGGAAGTGTACAGCCAGCAGCCGTGGATATTCAGCCACTCTAAACATATTAGTGACATTGAATATCCCGTTCACCATAATTAATGCAGTTAGCACCTCTGCTAATCATGTTAATCACTTTGAATATTGGGTCTTATGTTCTTATTGCAAAATAGTGCAAGAAAATCAGCTTACTGTTTTTTACACTATTTTGCTCTCTTTCTTGGTTGAGACTTAAATTTGCATTTTTATCTTCTATTGTCTCAGCTTATTCAGTTATAAATAATCGGGTCAATGTTTAGCCATGGCTGCAATGGCTAACTAAATAAAATCAGATATTCAGTACTGGTATCTGGATAATGGCTGGCGCTGAATACCCAGTCTCTATGATCGGCACCGGAATTATCCTTATGGTAGCGATGTTGAGCTAGCCAGACAGCCTTTTAGGACAGCTTTCAGTCAGCACTTTATAAAAACCGAAACATGCCCAACATGCTCAACCGAAAAATGTAAATACATAAATGAAGAATTTTCATGGGCCGTGTGCAACCCCTATATGAAATCACACATACATATATGTCCTTCTGTCCTGTCTAATACAAACCTCCGAATGCCTCCGTGTGCATTGTACGTGATTGGGGCAGACAAGTGTAAATGTCGACTTTATTAAAATGGTTGTTTGGACATGGGCATGCTTTGCATGTATGAATGGTTGTTTTGTCAGTTGCAAACAATGGTTAAGGCTTCTAAAATAACTTCAAGGGTACCATTGAATATCACTCTGAATGGCACTTATCCAGTTAGCTGCTAACCAGATAATGCGTCTGAATAATGACCCAAATAATAACGATGGTGATAGTCACATGATTTTTTCTATTCTTATCTCATTAGCAACTGCCCAGCCTCAAGACACATGCTACTAGTCCATTCATCATTTTATTTATTTATTTATTTATTTACATTCTCTTATATACCGTGCTATTCTGCATCAGTGCGGTTTACATTGAACAAACTGAAATTACATTGAACAGGGCATTATAACTTGGAGATAACTATTTTACAGGGAACATGGGCTATGGAGGAATAAGTGGCTTGCCCAAGATCACAAGGAGCACCTGTGGGACTAGAAACCCCAGTCCTTCCGGCCCAAGGTTGCTGTCCTCTAGTGGGATTTGAACCCCTGACCTTCCGGCCTGAAGTACCTATTTTGAGTTTTAATTTGCTTTATCAGTTTGAAATCCTATTTAAATGAAAATTACAACACAAGCTCAAATTAATGTTAATATTTTTGTATGTTTTTCAATTACAGACTTACAGTAATAGAGATGAAAGCATTGCATATATTCATCTTGCTGCTGGGTGAGTAAGGAGTGTTGTTGCAATAGTTCAATAGTTATGTCAGTATTTCATTATGATAGAATAGTGCAAGAGCGAATCAGACACACAAGTTCATCCAGAGCTCAGAACTAGTGTAAAGTGCTGAGAATTTATGGCCCTTCTCACATGTAGCAGTCCCCTCAGTCTCCTCAGATTTGTTTTTTTTTCTGCTCTTCCAAATGGGCACAAACAAATTTGCAGGATATTCCTGCATGTAAAAATTTTTCTACAAGCAGAGTGTTGATATACACGCCTAAAGAATGGCACACTCTACTAGCAGAACTGAGAGAGACCACAAATTATATGATTTTTTTGTAGTCTGTGGAAAACTACTTTGTTTAGAAAACTAAGATAGTATCAGGGTTTACTTTATAGTACATGAAATGCAGGGCCAGTGTGACCCACTGTGCAAACTGTGTGCTTGCACAGGGCAGGACATTTGGCACAGTGAGCTGGGCCAGGCCCAGCTGTAGGATGAATGGTGGCAAGCAATGGACAGCAGAGAGGCAGAACCAAAAGCAGTTTTGGAACTCATGTGCATGCAGCATATTTGATGCGTCCCTGTCCTCAGTAACAGAAAGTTACATCAGAGGAGGCAGGGATGTGCCAGACATGCACAATTCACATGTACTCCAAAGCCCTATACTGCTTTCTTCTTCAAATTTGTAGCAGTAGCAAGTTAGATATCATTAAAGAAAAAGGGAAGCAAGACCAAGCAAGGTGGGGTGGAAGCTATGGCACTATATTCTGATCAGCAGGAAGTGGGTCCTTTGGACGCCCTTCAAGAGGAGAGGTGGCAAAGGCTGCACTGGGAAATTTTCTGAGAGGGCATCAGGCAGCAAGACAGTAAGCCCTACTGCATTGTTCATGGGCCAAGTACAGCACCGGACTTGGCCATGTGGGTAACCGAGGTCATCTGTTCTATTATTTTGTATTATTTTCTGCCTATTGTTATTAGTGTGCCACCTTCAAAAACTTCCCTCAGAGCCTTTGCCTTAATAGGACCTTCCGCTCTCCCCTTCTCATGTGCCTTGTGGAACGCACACACTCTCTCTAACAAACTTGCTTTTACTCATGACCTTTATATCTCTAATGCCCTACATCTCCTTGCTCTAACTGAGACCTGGCTTCTCCCTGATGATACCGCATCTACTGCCACTCTCTGTCACGGGGGCTACCAGTTTTCCCACACTCCTTGTCCCGCTGGCCGTGGCGTTGGGCTTCTACTTTCTCTTTCTTGCTAATTCCAACCCCTCATCCTACCTCAGTCTCACTCCTCTCTCTCCTTTGAAGTCCATTCCATCCACCTTTTCACTCCACTCCCCCTCCGGGTAGCTGTTATCTATCGGCCTCCCAACATGTCTGTTTCTACCTTTCTTACTGACTTTGACTCTTGGCTATCCGTCTTTTTAGACCCCTCCTCTCCCACTCTTATTCTCGGGGATTTTAACATTCATGTCGATAATCCCTCTGATCCCCATGCTTTAAAGCTCCTCTCCCTTACCTCCTCGCTCGACCTTCAACTCTGCTCCACTGCCCCCAGTCACCAGCAGTAACTGTTTACTCTCCAACTTCTGTAACTCAATCTTTCCCTTATCTGACCACCACCTCTTAAGTCTTAATATTCATCATTCCCCGCTTCAGCCTCGTCCTGTCTCCACCAACCTATTTAGAAACCTTCTTGCTATTGATCCCTCAGCTCTCTCTTCCACCATTTCTTCACCCCTTTCTTCCACTCTGTCATCCAAATCCATTCATGAGGCTGTGACTTCCTATAACACTGCACTCTCCTCGGCCCTGGATGCTCTTGCTCCACCCATTCCACGTCCTGTAAGGCGTTCTACACCCCAGCCCTGGCTCACACCCACTGCCCGCTATCTACGCTCCTGTGCCCGCTCTGCCAAGTGTGTTTGGCTCAAATCCCATTCCCGTGCTGACCTTCTTCACTTCAAATTCATGCTTATCTCCTTCCAATCAGCCATAGCAGTTGGCAAGCAAGACTACTACATCCATCTGACTAATTGTCTTGCCTCCGATCCTCGACATCTCTTTAATACTCTCAGTTCTCTCCTCAAGATGCCTCTACCTCTGATCCCTCCCTTCCTTCCTGCCCAAACCCTGGCTGACTACTTCCATGACAAAATCCATAAGATCACCCTCCAATTCCCCACTTCCCCTACTACCCCTCCTCTCTCCCAATTCTCCCCCTTCCTCTGCTACCCTCTCCTCCTTCCCCTACTACCCTCTCCTCCTTCCCAGTGGTCTCTGAGGAAGTAACCACACTCCTTCTTTCTTCCTCTAAACCCACCACCTGCTCCTCTGATCCCATCCTCACCCGTCTCCTAAGCCCCATCTCCTCCACCATTGTCCCTTCCATCTCTCATATTCTCAACCTATCGCTCTCCACTGCAACCTTCCCTACTGACTTCAAGCATGCTGTGGTCACACCCCTCCTCAAGAAACCCTCACTTGATCCCATCTGTCCTTCTAACTATCAACCCATCTCTCTCCTTCCCTTCATCTCTAAACTACTTGAGCGTGCGGTCCACCATCACTGTCTCGATTTCCTCTCCTCTCACGCCCTCCTTGATCCTTTACAGTCCGGCTTCTGTCCCCTACACTCCACTGAAACAGCTCTTACCAAAGTCTCTAATGACTTGTTCCTGGCGAAATCCAAGGGCCTTTACTCTGTCCTCATCCTTCTTGATCTCTCTGCTGCTTTTGACACTGTTGACCATAACCTTCTCTTCATCACCCTGTCCTCACTTGGTTTTAAGGGCTCTATACTATCCTGGTTCTCCTCCTACCTCTGCCACCCTGCTCCAAGTTGGTGTACCCCAGGGTTCCGTCCTGGGACCGCTCCTTTTCTCTCTCTATACCCAATCCCTTGGTGCCCTTATCTCATCCCATGGCTTTCAGTACCATCTCTATGATGACTCTCAAATCTACCTCTCTACACCTGATATCTCTCCTGCAATCCAGACCAAGGTCACTGCCTACCTTTCTGACATTGCTACCTGGATGTCTCACCATCGCTTGAAGTTGAACATGGCCAAGACTGAACTCCTTATCTTTCCCCCCAATGCCTCCCCTCCTCTTCCCCCTTTCTCACTCTTTGTGGATAACTCTGTAATCCTCCCTGTCTCCTCGGCCTGTAACTTGGGGGTTATCTTTGACTCCTCTCTCTCTTTCTCCACACATATCCAGCTCGTAACAAAGACATGCAATTTCTTTCTCTTCAACATCAGCAAAATTTGCCCCTTCCTTCCTGAAGTCACTACTAAAATGATTATCCACTCCTTAATCACCTCTCGTCTTGATTACTGCAACCTTCTCCTTGCCGGCCTTCCTGCTAACTACCTCTTTCCCCTTCAATCTATTCAACATTCTGCTGCTCGACTAATTTTCTGCCAGCATCACTATACCCACATCACTCCTCTTCTCAAGTCACTTCACTGGCTTCCCGTCCGTTTCTGTATCCAGTTCAAACTTCTCCTCCTGACCTTTAAATGCATTCACTCTTCAGCCCCCCCAGTACCTATCATCTCTTATCTCTCCCTACATCCCCTCTTGGGAACTTCGCTCTTCTAACAGTCTACGTCTATCTATGCCCTCCACTCGTACTGCTAATTCTAGACTTCGCTCCTTCCACCTGGCTGCACCCTTCGCCTGGAACAATCTACCTGTGTCAGTGCGCCAGGAGCCCTCCCTGGCCCTCTTCAAGTCCAGGTTGAAAACTCACCTCTTCACTGTTGCTTTCAGATCCTGACTCCTATGTTGTGACTTGACTAGATTATAAATGCCGTGTTTATGCTTTTTGCCCTGTCTAGATTTCTCCTTGAATATTTGTATACTTTGTCTTACTAGATTGTTAGTCCTGATTTGTAATTTGTATTTTGTATTTCCGTCTTGACTAAATTGTAAGCTCTGATGAGTAGGGACTGTCTCTCCTACATGTCTGTACAGCGCTTTGTATGTCTGCAGCGCTATATAAATGCTTAATAGATAGATAGATAGATAGATAGATAGGACCTGCAACTTTTACTTTCTAGTTTATTATTCCCCATAGGTGATAGAATTTCTGTAGACTGTATGTTTTACTTCACAAAATAAAGATAAAAAGAGCTCAGTCTTGCAGATTCTTGGGAGGGAGGGGAAGCAGGTGTTCTGGACACAAAGGGATTTCAGAGAATGCACTGTATCTGAGTTATGGAGTACCCAATTTGAAAGCAGTAACTAGAGAACCTGCAAATTGTATATTTTGTGCACTTGCTGAGACTTTTTTCCTCAGTGATTGCACCCATTATTGCTTGACAGAGAGAGATTCATTTTTATTCTTGAACTCAGAAGGCAGTGTGTCTACCCTTCTTTCTACCCTCAGTTTATCTAGGAAAAAAGAACTAAAGGTAAACAGATTCATAAGATGTTATCTTTTTACATAAGAACATAAGAAATGCCATACTGGGTCAGACCAAGGTCCATCAAGCCCAGTATCCTGTTTCCAAAAGTGGCCTATCCAGGTCACAAGTAGCTGTCAGGTTCCCAAAAAGACACCCAGGTTCTACAATGCTTGTATTGGGATAAGCAGTGGATTTCCCGGGTTCTCTTTGGTTTATGGACCTTTCCTCCAGGAACATGTCCAAACCTTTTTTAAACCCAGCTACACTAACAACTTTTACTACATCTTCTGGTAATGAATTCCAGAGTTTGATTATGCGTTGAGTGAAAAAATATTTTCTCGTATTAGTCTTAAATGAGTTACACTGTAGCTTCATTGCATTTCCCCTAGTCTTTCTACTTTTTGATGGTGTAAAGAATAAATCTACTTTTAAGCATTCCACTCTATTCATTAATTTATTCATTAACTGCTATCATTTGTTCACCTTTACTTCTGTGCATTGAAGTGGACAAACATGGCCGCCACGCTATTTTATTTAAGAAAATGAATAATGAGGCCCAGAAGCAGACAAAATGTCCCTAAGGGTTTGGCAAAATTTAATGTTCTGGCTCGGTGAGCATATGATGAAGAAGAGAGTCCTAAAAAAGGAGCAGAACTTCAAGGCAGAAGTCAGCTGGCTCTGCTACTACTACTACTACTACTACTACTACTACTGCTATTAAACACTTAGATAGCGCCACACACGCAGCGCTGTACAGACATAATTACAAGAAACAGTCCCTGCTCATCAGAGTCTTGCTCATCCGAGCTTGCAATCTAGATGTGACAATACAGAGCATTAGTCAATTCAGTGCAAAGCACCAAGTGGTCATTTACAGTTCTGTTATGAAAATAATGGGATTAGGTTAAGATGAAGGATAGGAGTCAGGATCTGAACGCAACAGTGAAGAGGTGGGTCTTTAACCTGGATTTGAAGAGATCCAGAGAGGGTTCCCTGGCGTATGGACAGAGGTAGGCTGTTCCAGACATAGGATGCAGCAAGGTGAAAGGAGCGAAGTCGAGAGTTAGCGGTGCGAGTGAAAGGCCTAGATAGAAGTAGTTTGTTAGTGGAGTGAAGTTGCCAAGAGGGGATTTAGGAAGAGATGAGAGGTATTGAGGGGCCATAGAATTAATGCATTTACAGGTCATTAGGAAAAGTTTGAATTGGATGCAGAATTGGACTGGGAGCCAGTGAAACGACTTGAGAAGAGGAGTAATATGGGCATGGTGAGACTGGTGGAAAATTAGTCGAGCAGCATAATTTTGTATAGATTGAAGGGGGAAAAGATGGCTCGCGGGGAGACCAGCAAGGAGAAGGTTGCAATAGTCGAGGCGAGAGGATATTAAGGAGTGAATAAGCATTTTGGTAGTGTGTTCAGACAGGAAAGGGCGGATTTTATTGATGTTGTAGAGAAAGAAGCAGCAGGTTTTAGCTACTAGCTGGATATGTGTGGAGAAGGAGAGAGAGGTGTCAAAGACAACACCCAAATTGCGGGCTGAGGACACAGGAAGGATCATAGATCCATCCACGGAGACTGAGAAGGGGGAAGAGGAGGGGAGGAGTTGGGGGGAAAGATGAGGAGTTCAGCTTGGCCATGTTCAATTTCAAGCGACGATGAGACATCCAGGCAGCGATGTCAGAAAGGCAGGCAGATCTTGGTCTGGATCGCTGGAGAGATATCAGGTGTAAAGAGGTAGATTTGGGAGTCATCAGCGTAGGGATGGTACTGAAAGCCATGGGAGGAGATGAGCGCGCCGAGGAATTGGTTATAGAGAGAGAAAAGGAGGGGGCCCAAGATGGATCCCTGGGGTACACCAACATGGAGCGGGGTGGGAGAGGAGGAGGAATCACCAGAGCATACACTAAAGGAGCGATGGGAGAGGTAGGAGGAAAACCAGGATAGGAACATAGTAACATAGGAAATGACGGCAGATAAAGACCAGCATGGTCCATCTAGTCTGCCCAGCACGATGGTAAGAATAGATGCACCTGCGGCTCCGGGCAGGCCACCCCTCCCCACGTCCCTGTTTAGGGGTGAACCCACCACTCCATGCAGGACACCCCTATTTGTTGAGAAATTAGATGGTTCAGTTTATTTTGATTTTATCCTGTTGCTGTAAAGGGATCCACTGTGTCTGTCCCATGCCATTTTGAATTCCGTCACCGTGTCTGCCCCCACCACTTCCATCGGGAGGGCATTCCAAGCATCCACCACCCTTTCTGTGAAAAAGTATTTCCTGACATTGCCTTTCAATTTACCACCTTGCAGCTTCCTGTTATGCCCTCTAGTTTTACAGCTTCCCCGTCTTTGGAAGAGGTTTGTTTGTTCATTATTTCCCTTTAAGTATTTAAAGGTCTGAATCATATCTCCCCTGTCCCTCCTCTCCTCCAAAGTGTACACGTTTAGGTCTTCAAGTCTCTTCTCATAAGGCTTCTGACGCAGGCTCCAAATCATTTTGGTCGCCTTCCTCTGAACAGTTTCCAGTCTTTCTTTCTGCTGGTGATTTCTCTTTGTATGCAGCCCAACATCCTCCTGGCTTTTGCCACCGCCTTGTCGCACTGTTTTGCCACCTTGAGATCTTCAGAAATAATCACACCAAGGTCTTTCTCCTGATCCGTGCACATCAACCTCTCGCCCCCTATCGTGTACAATTCCCTTGGATTTCTGCTACCCAAGTGCATGACTCTGCACTTCTTTGCATTAAATCTTAATTGCCAAGCATTAGACCATTCTTCCAGTTTTTGTAGATCTTTCCTCATGTTAACCACTCCCTCGAGGGAGTCCACTCTGTTGCAAATTTTTGTCCCGCTAATCACCCTCCCTTCATCCGAGTGAGCTCCATTTACCATCACCCTCTGTCGTCTGTCAGTCAACCAATTTCTGATCCAATTTACCATCTTAGGATCCATCCCCAAGCTATCGAGTTTATTGATAAGCCTCCTATGAGGAACAGTATCAAAGGCCTTGCTGAAATCCAGGTAGATAGTGATTGTAAACCGCTCTGATGCCCTTCAGCCTGGGCAGTATATCAAGAAATTGCATAAACATAAACATAGATGACATCCATCGCATGCCCCTGATCTAGCTCCCTGGTCACCCAGTCAAAGAACTCAATCAGATTTGTTTGGCAAGATCGTCCTTCGGTAAAACCATGTTGCCTCGGGTCTTGCAGCCTGTTGGTTTTGAGAAAGTTCACTATTTGCTCTTTCAGGAGTCCCTCCATTACTTTTCCCACCACCGAGGTAAGGCTCACGGGCCTGTAGTTTGACACTTCTTCCCTGTCACCACTTTTGTGTAGAGGTATGACATCAGCCATTCTCCAGTCCCGAGGAACCTCTCCTGTTTACAAGGATCTGTTGAAAACATCCTTTAACGGCCCTGCAAGAACCTCTCTGAGCTCTTTCAGTATCCTGGAATGTATCCCATCCGGTCCCATGGCCTTGTCCACTTTCAGTTTTGCAAGTTGTTCTAACACCTCATCTTCTGTGAATGGTGTGGTAACTACTTCTTTCCCATTTTTATATTTGGGAGTCACAGGTGGTCCTTCTCCAGGACTTTCTTTAGTAAAAACAGAGCAGAAGTATTCTTTTAGCAATTTTGCTTTTTCAATGTCACTTTCCACGAGTCCGTTCGCAGCACTTCTGAGTCCTGCAATTCCACCTCTGATCTTCTTCCTTTCCTGAATATACCTGAAGAAGGTTTTGTCACCACACTTCACGTCTTTAGCCATCTTTTCCTCTGCCTTTGATTTTGCTATCCTTATTTCTCTCTTTGTCTCTTTGAGTTTGATCCTGTATTCATTTCTGTGTTCCTCTGTTTGTGAGCTTTTGAATGTTGCGAAAGCTGTGTTTTTTGCCTTTATTTGAGCAGCCACTTCTTTGGAAAACCAAATAGGTTATCTTCTCCTCTTGTTTTTGTTTACTTTTGTTACATATTTATCTGTTGTCCCTTTTATTGCCACCTTTAGTTTAGCCCATTGCAATTCCACTTCCCATATCTCCTTCCACCCTGTCAGCTCCTCCTTTACGTACTCGGCCATTTTATTGAAGTCGGTGTTTATGAAGTTTAGGACTTTGAGCTTGCTATGTTTGGCCTGTACCATGGCTTTTATCTCAAACCACACCGTGCGATGATCGCTGCTGCTGACAGGGGCACTCACGCAGACATTCGACACGCTATCGCCGTTGGTGAGCACTAAATCCAGTGTTGAGCTTTCCCTGGTTGGTTCCATCACCATTTATCTAAGTAACGCATCTTGGAGAGCATCCACGATTTTTTTGCTTCTTTCCAGATTTGCAGAAGGAGTAATCCATTCCACATCAGGTAGATTAAAATCACCCAATATGATCGCTTCCCACTTTGTGGCTATCTTGGCAATATCTATAATCAATTTGTTATCTATCTCTTCAATTTGTGTCAGAGGTCTGTAGACTACAGCAGTATGGATGACAGTGCCATCTCCTCTTTCCAACACAATCCAGAGCGCTTCTTCTTTTCCCCATGCCCCCTGCATTTCAGTAGCTTTAATATTGCTTTTGACATACAAGGCTACTCCTCTTCCTCTTCCATTTTCTCTGTCTCTTCTGAATAGATTATAGCCAGGTATGGCTATATCCCAATCATGCGATTCGTTTAGCCATGTTTCTGTAATGGCCTCAATGTCCAAATCTATTTCCACCATTAGGGCTTCTAGGTCTGGAACTTTGTTAGCTAAGCTTCGAGCATTTGTGCTCATTGCTTTCCAGCATTTAACTGGCTTGCTTGTGTTTAGCAATGATTTTGTTCTGCCTACATCTTCCCAATTGTTTTTGATGTGTGGTTTAAATGTGTGGCTGTTTCTGATTTTAATCTGCTTTTTCAGGAGGTGACGTCCAGAGCTTGACCTTCCACATCCGTCACCCCCTTGTTCTAGTTTAAATGCATATCCACATATTTCTTGTATTTTTCACTTAGGATTCTTTTCCCTGCGACAGAGAGATGTAGTTCATCAGCACAGTATAGTCTCTTGTTGTTCCATCTGTTACCCCAGTCGCCAGTAAATCTGAATCCTTCTTGTTTGCACCAGGCCTGGAGCCAGGATAATAAGGAGCCTTTGAAACCAAGCGAGGAGAGGGTGGTGAGGAGAAGATTGTGATCAATGGTGTCAAAGGCAGCAGAGAGGTTGAGAAGGATGAGGACAGAGTAGAGGCCCTTAGATTTAGCGAGGAACAAGTCATTGGAGACCTTTGTAAGGGCCGTTTCAGTGGAGTGTTGTGGACGGAAGCCAGATTGTAGTGGGTCCAGGAGGGCCTGGGAGGTGAGGAAGTTGAGGCAGCGGCGGTGGACTGCTCATTCTAGTAGTTTAGATATGAAAGGAAGGAAGGAGATGGGTCGATAGTTAGAAGGACAGGTGGGATCGAGTGAGGGTTTCTTGAGGAGAGGTGTGACAACAGCATGTTTGAAATCTACGTGGACAGTTTCAGTGGAGAGAGAAAGGTTGAGGATATGGGAGATGGAGGGGACAACGGTGGGGGAGGTGGGGTGTAGGAGATGGGTGGGGATAGGGTCAGAGAAACAGGTGGTGGGTTTGGAGGAGGAGATCGAAGGGAAGGAGGAGAGGTAGCATAGGAAGTAAGGGTGGGGGGGAGAATTGGGGAGGGGGGAGGGGGAATGTGGATGAGGGAGTGGGGAATTGGACGGTAATCTTGTGGACTTTGTCATGGAAGTAGTCGGCTAGGGTTTGGGCAGAAAGGGAGGGTGGGATTGGGGGTGGGGGCACCTTGAGGAGAGAATTGAGGATATTAACGAGGCGGCGAGGATCAGAGGCAAGGGAGTTAGTCAGATGGATGTAGTAATTTTGTTTAGCACTATGGCTGATTGGAAAGAGCCAAGCATGAATTTGAAGTGTAGAAGCTTTTCCGGGGAGCGGGATTTGGTCCAAGCACATTCAGCAGAACGGGCACAGATGCGTAGATAGCGGGTTGTGGATGAAAGCCAGGGCTGGGGAGTAGCATGTCTATCAAGACGTGGGGTGGATGGGGCCAGGGTGTCAAGAGCCGAGGATAGTGCAGCATTATAAGAGGATACTGCTTCGTCAGTGGACTTGGAGGACATAATGGAGGAAAGAGATGGGGAAATGGTGGAGGAGAGAGCTAAGGGATCAATATTATGAAGGTTTCTAAATAGGTCGGAGGATACAGGATGAGGTTGAGACAGCGGAAGTTGGAGATTAAAGGTTAAAAGGTGATGCTCAGATGAAGGGAGCACTGAGTTCCGGAAATTTGAAGGAGAGGAATTAGAGTATCAGGTCAAGGCAGTGGCCGTGCAGGTGGGTGGGGGCAGTGGATGAAAGTTGGAGGTTAAATGAGGAGGTGAGGGCGAGGAACTTTAAAGCATGGGGATTGGAGGGGCTATCGACGTGAATGTTAACGTCGCCAAGAATAAGAGTGGGGGAAGAGGGATCCAGAAAGGCGGAAAGCCAGGAGTCGAAGTCAGTAAAGAAGGTCGATTTGGATTTGTCGGGTGGGCGATAGATGACAGCTACTCGGAGGGGAAGTTGTGTGAAGAGGTGAATGGAGTGGACTTCAAAGGAGAGGGGGGGGGGTGTAATTGAGGCAACAGGAAGGGTTGGAATAGGCAAGAGGGAGAAAGTAAAAGCCCAACACCGCCACCGTGGCCAGTGGAATGAGGTGTATGGGAGAACTGGTAGCCCCCATGGCAGAGAGCAGTGGCGGAAGCAGTGTCGTCTGGGAGCAGCCAGGTCTCAGTTAGGGCAATAAGGTGTAGTGCATTAGCAATAAAGAGATCATGAGTGAAAGGAAGTTCATTAGAGACTGAGCATGCGTTCCAAAGGGCATATGAGAACGGGAGAGCGGAGGGCGGAAGGAAAGGGATATGGATAAGGTTGGATAAGTTATGTGAGGATTTCTTCTTGGAGTAAGACTGAGATCTAGGGGGGCCATTACTTGAGGATCCATTTCCAGAGCAATACAGAGATCTAGAGGGACCAAGGTATGGGAGGGTGTCACTGGATGAGTGTGCTGTTCAAGAGGGATGGGAGGCGAAAGGGGAGTGAAGGGGGATATTGATGACATCAGATATGTTACGTGAGGATTTTTGTTAAGAGTGAGACAGAACTCTAGAGGGGATAGGGTCGGGTTGGGGTTGGTATTTCTGGTAGAGGGATTGGGGCATGAATGAGGGGGGGCAGAAGCGGAAAGAAGAGGGATATGGATGAGATTAGATAAGGTACATGAGGAGCTCTTCTTGGAGTGAGAAAGAAGTTGAGAGGGGCCAGGGTTGGGGTTGATATTACCTGATGAGAGAAGGAGAAGGAGTAGTAGAGAGCGGGGAAAAGCGGAGGCAGTATGGCGGAAGTGAGGGTGGGGTTGCCTTAAAGAGAGAGGGGCTGGTTGAATGAGGAGGAGGGTGTGATGAAGCTCCAGGGTAGATGCTAGGTTAGCAGACAGAATGGAGGGAGAAGTGAGGAAGGTAGAGGGAGAGTACAGGGAAAGGAGTGGGGGTGCTGGTAAGAGGGGAGGCAGTTGGGGAGTATGAGGAAGAGAAGGACAATGTGATGAGGGGCCATAGAAGAGGAGTAGTGGGGGCTATGCAGCATATGCAATATAGGTTAAGGTACCAGCAATGGGTAGTGGGGAGACTATGGCTAGTGAGACAAGATTCAATGTAAGCAATGGGTAGCCAGTTCAGTGCAAGCAATGGGTAGCCAGTTCAGTTCAAGCGGAGGGTAGCCAGTTCAGTGCAAGGAGTGGGTAGCCAGTTCAATGCATGTAAGTGGGGAGACTATGGCTTGAGAGACAAGGTTCAATGTAAGCAATGGGTAGCCAGTTCCATACAAGCAATGGGAAGCAAGTTTAGTGCAGAATTAATTGCAGGTGGAGGGGTTGTGGTAGTAAAAGGAGCAAAGGGTAACAACGGAGTCATTAGGCTGTGGGTAGCAATAGCAATGGTGGGTGCTTACTTCGTGTGGTTGGGGTGCTGCTCTTTGCCACTTCCCAAGTGAATTGATGGTGCTGGGGTAGACGTCTCGCATTGGAGCGCCCTGGATCTCGCCTAAGAGCCATGCCAAAGGGCCCTCTGGTGAGGCCCTCAGGTGCGAGCCTGCCAGGCGCGGGCGTGACCCAATGGCACTCTCCTTAAATGGGACCGCTGCCCGGATGGCATGCTGCCGAGGCGCCCAACGGCGCTCTGCACAGTCAAGAGGATCCTTTTTATTGGATGTTGCCTCCATTCTCTCATTCAATGGCTTGAAAAGTCCTATCATAAAGAAAAGGGAGAACCACACATCTTTGGAGCAGATACCAATCTCAAAAGAGACTTCTTTTCTGAAAATGTACTGTTACATTGGTCTGAGTAGGAGCAAGCCACTAAGCCCCATGAATCAAAAGCTGTTACTAAGTGCCATTATCTCAGGTCAGATATCCATAGTCATTGCAGTGCTCTCAAGTATAAAAAGTAGAAGCCAAGACCAGATATATTCCATGCTTAAAAAAGGCAGAAGGAAGGCCAAACAACAGCCAGCATGGATTAAAGGTGAGGTCAGAGAGGCTGTCATAGCTAAGAGAGAATCTTTCAGAAAATGGAAAAAATAGCCAAATGACAAGAACATAAGAACATAATATATGCCATACTGGGTCAGACCAAGGTCCATCAAGCCCAGTATTCAGTTTCCAACAGTGGCCAATCTAGGACATATGTACCTAGCAGTTTCCTCAAGAGACACAAGTTCCACAATGCTTGTACTGGGTCAAGCATTGATATCTTTGGTCACTTCTTAATAATGGTTTATGGACCTTTCCTCCAGGAACTTGTCCAAACCTTTTTTAAACCCAGCTACACTAACAGCCTTTACTACATCCTCCAGTAACAAATTCCAGAGTTTGATTACACGTTGAGTGAAAAAATATTTTCTTTTATTAGTCTTAAATAGTTTACCCTGTAGCTTCATTGTATGTCCCCTAGTCTTTCTATATTCTGATAACGTAAACAATCGATCTACGTTTACCCGTTCCACTCCGTTTATAGACTTCTATCATATCTCCTCTCAGCCGTCTCTTTTCCAGGTTAAAGAGCCCTAACCTTTTTAGCCTTTCTTCATAGGAGTATCCTTCCATCCCCTTTACCATTTTGGTGGCTCTTCTCTGAACCTTTTCTAAAATCGCTATATCCTTTTTAAGATACGGCGACCAGAATTGCACACAATATTCAAGGTGCGGTCTCACCATGGAACGATATAGAGGCATTATAATATCTTTTGTTTTATTTTCCATTCCTTTCCTTATCATACCTAGCATTCTATTTGCTCTCTTGGCCGCCGCTGCACACTGGGCCGAGGGTTTTAACATGGTATCCACAATGACGCCTAAATCTTTTTCCTGGGTGGTGGTTCCTAATGTGGAACCTTGCATCGTGTAACCATAGTTTGGGTTGTTCTTCCCTAGGTGCATAACCTTGCACTTGTCCACATTAAATTTCATCTGCCATTTTGATGCCAAGTCTTCCAATTTATCAAGATCCTCTTGCAATTTTCACAATCCTCTTGGGTTTTAACAACTTTAAATAGTTTTGTGTCATCTGCAAATTTGATAACCTCACTCGTTATTCCACTTTCCAGGTCATTTATGAATATGTCAAAAAGCAGCGGACCCAGCACAGATCCCTGGGGTAAACCACTATTCACCTTTCTCCATTGGGAAAATTGGCCATTTAGCCCTACCCTCTGCTTTCTATCTTTTAACCAGTTCCTGATCCACAATAGTACACTGCCTCCTATCCCATGACTCTTTAGTTTTGCCAAAAGTCTCTGATGAGCGACCTTGTCAAAGGCTTTCTGAAAGTCCAGATACACAATATCAACCGACTCACCTTTGTCCACCTGTTTATTCACTCCTTCAAAAAACATAACAGATTAGTAAGACAAGATCTTCCTTGTCTAAAGCCATGTTGGCTGTCTCCCATTAGGTTGTGACTATCTACATGCTGAGTAATTTTATTCTTTATGATGGTTTCTACCATTTTTCCTGGTACTGACATCAGGCTCACCGGTCTGTAGTTTCCCGGATCACCCCTGGAACCCTTTTTAAAAATTGGTGTTACATTGGCGATCCTCCAATCTTCAGGTATTAGAGATGATTTTAATGATAGTTCACAGATTATTGATAGCAGGTCTGCAATCTCATATTTCAGTTCTTTCAACACCCTTGGATGTATACCATCCGGCCCAGGTGATTTGCTACTCTTCAGTTTATCTAATAGTTGTAAGACATCTTCCCGATGTATCGATATTTCCTTCAATTCTTCCGCATCTTTAAATACCACTTCAGTCATGGGTAACATCCCTACATCTTCCTCAGTAAAGACCGAAGCAAAGAATTCATTCAGTCTCTCCGTTATCGCCTTGTCGCCTCTTAGTGCTCCTTTAACCCCTTTATCATCTAATGGACCAACTGACTCTCTCACAGGATTTTTGCTACGAATGTACTTGAAAAGGTCTTTATTTCGCGTTTTTGCTTCCGCAGCAAGCTTCTTCTCAAATTCTCTCTTTGCCTGCCTTATCAATGCTTTGCATTTGATTTGCCAGTGCTTGTGCTGTTTCCAGGTTTCGTCGTTTGGCTGATTTTTCCATTTCCTGAAAGATGCATTTTTGGCAAGAACAGCCTCTCTGACCTCACCTTTAAACCATGCTGGCAGTTTTTTGGACTTCCGTCCACTTTTCTTAAAGCGTGGAATACAGCTGGTCTGGGCTGCCAAGATAGTATTTTTCAACAACACCCAAACTTGATGTAAGTCTTTAACCTTTGCAACTGCTCCTTTTAGTTTTTTCTTAACTGTTTTCCTCATTTTATCATAGTCTCCCTTTCGAAAGTTAAAAGGTAGTACTGTGGATTTCCTTACTATCCCTCCTCCACTAATTAAATCAAAGGCGATCATGCTATGATCACTATTGCCAAGTGGTCCCAACACCCTTATCTCTTGCACTAGATCTGGTGTTCCACTAAGGACTAGGTCTAATATGGCTTTCCCTCTGGTCGGTTCATGAACCAGCTGCTCCAAGAAGCAGTCATTTATTTCATCTAGGAACTTTATCTCCCTAGCATGTCCTGACGTGACACTGACCCAGTCGATACCGTGGTAATTGAAATCACCCATTATTATTACTGCGCTGTAACGTTTGTTAGCTTCCTTGATTTCTTTGAGCATTTCATCATCCATTTGGTCATTCTGGCCAGGTGCTCGATAGTACACCCCACTGCCATTGCCTTCCCCCTTTTATATGGAATTTCAATCCATATAGATTCTACAGCAGATTTTGTTTCCTGCAAAACTTTAATCCTTTCTGAGTCAATGCCCTCTCTAACATAGAGCGCAACCCCTCCACCAATTTGATCAGCTCTATCATTACGATATAGTTTGTACCCAGGTATCACAGTGTCCCACTGGTTGTCCTCCTTCCACCATGTCTCTGATATTCCAATCATATCTAACCTTTCATTTAGTGCTATATATTCTAACTCTCCCATCTTATTCTTTAGACTTCTAGCATTTGCATACAAGAATTTTAGAGAATGTATTTTATTCATGTTAATTTGGCTATTGTTAGACATGGGTAAATTGGGATCTTTAAGCTCTGTCTGCTCCATACTTGAGGGCATTTGGGCTTCTTTACTCTTTTGTGGAACCTCTCTGCTTTTGATAGTATCCTTCAAGGATACATTCTTCCGAACCATCCGCTCTTGGGCGACTGTCGGCTTTCCCCTAATATCTAGTTTAAAAGCTGCTCTATCTCCTTTTTAAAGGTTAATGCCAGCAGCCTGGTTCCATCCCAGTTAAGGTGAAGCCCATCCCTTCGGAGAGCCCCTCCTTTCCCCAGAAGGTTCCCCAGTTCCTAACAAATCCAAAACCCTCATCTCTGCACCATTGTCTCATCCACGCATTGAGACTCCGGAGCTCTGCCTGCCTTTTGGGTCCTGCGCATGGAACGGGAAGCATTTCAGAGAATGCTACCCTGGAAGTTCTGGATTTCAACTTCCTACCTAAAAGCCTAAATTTTGACTCCAGAACCTCCCTACCACATTTTCCTATGCCATTGGTACCGACATGTACCAAGACAGCAGACTCCTCCCCAGCACTATCTAAGACCTTATCTAGGTGGCGCGTGAGGTCCGCTACCTTCGCACCAGGCAGGCATGTTACCAGGCGATCCTCACGTCCACCAACCACCCAGCTATCTACATGCCTAATGATTGAATCACCAACTATAACGGCTGTCCTAACCCTTCCCTCATGGGCACATGGCTCTGGAGAAACTTCCTCGGTGCGAGAGGGTTTTACATCACCTGGAGGACAGGTACTAGTTACAGGATCACTTCCTGCCACACCAGGGTGATGCTCTCCTGTCACGTGACCTCTCTCTTCCATGGCAACAGGGGTGCTGCCAGACTGGAGGTGGGACCTCAGGACTATATCCCTGTAGATCTCGTCTATGTACCTCTTTGTCTGTCTTATGTTTTCCAAGTCTGCTACTTTAGCCTCTAGAGAACGGACTTGTTCCCTGAGAGCAAAGAGCTCCTTGCACCTAGTGCACACGTAAGACCTCTCACCAACTGGGAGAAAATCATACATGTGACACTCAATGCAAAAGACTGGAAAGCCCCCATCCCGCTGCTGGACTGCTGTCTGTATCTTAGTTTTAAGTTTGTGTCTAGATCTTTAAGTTCTTACTTACTAGGGGTTGCTATGGGTATTTATACCAATAAAACTGTACCTAATACGTTTAATATACCTTGTTCACCTGAAGCTTAATTAATCTCAGGTCCTTAGTGTATGACTGATTTGGGTAATGAGCTTTATCTGAAAGCACCTCCTGTCTTTTAAGATGTGTAAGTACCTATAAAGCTAAGATTATCCCAGGGGAGGGAGGGAAATAACACTTATTAAAAGAGGGCTGCTACACAGTACCCTGTCTTGTGCTGCTGAGGTAAGCTAAATTCAGATTTGATTTAAATTATAGCTCTTAGCTGCTGCTAGGCTCTAACTTCTTATGAAATTTAAACTACAAGCTCTCTGCTGGGTACTAAATTTAACCAGAAAGCTCTCTTCTGTGTTTTAAAAGTAAAAGTACTTTTCTGATGCTAGGCCCTGAGTGACTATTAAATGTACACTACAAGCTCTCTGCTGGGTTCCAAATGTAACCAGAAAGCTCTCTTTTGTGTGTTAAATTTAAACTAAAAGTACTTTGCTGTTACTTGGCCCTGAGTGACTATTAAATTTAAACTACAAGCTCTCTGCTGGGTATAAAATGTAACCAGAAAGTTCTCTGTGTGTTAAATTCAAACTTTAATTGCTGCTACTAGGCCCTAACTGATCCAACAAAAAACAGTGGGTTCACAGATTAAGTAGCTTTAATACAAAGAATTATTTTTAGAAAATTACCAGAAGTATATACTCACAGTTGCAGATTTCTCTCCAGAAGTAACAGTCCCCCTTTCTAGTCCTTCAACAATAAATAACATAAATACTGGCAAGTTAAATGCAAGCCTTTGATAAGGCAGGTAAAGAGAAATATGAAAAGAAGCCTACTGTAGAAGCAAAAGTGTGTAATAAAAACTTTTCAAGTGTATTCATAGCAAAATACATGTAGACCATTAGATGATGGAGGGGTAAAAGGTTCACCAAGAGAGGCAAGGCCATATCAGAGAGACTGATTGAATTTTTTGCTTCAGTCTTTACTGAAGAAAATATAGGCAACTTACTCATGCCAGAAATGATATTTAAAGGTGATATATCAGAGGAATTGAAACAAATCTTGATAAATCGGGAAGATGTAATATAGCTAATTGATAAACTAAAGAGCAGCAAATCACCTGGACTGGATGGCATGCATCCCAGGGTGCTGAAAGGATTGAAATATGAGATTGTAGAACTACTACAATCTGTGATCTGCCATTAAAATCCTCTGTAGTATACGAAGACTGGAGAATGGCCAATGCAATGCCAATTTTTTAAAAAAAAGACTCCCAGTAGTGATCCAGGAAACTATAAACCAGTGAGCCTGATATCAGTACCAAGCTAAATGGTAGAAATCATTTAAAAAAATATAAAGCTAACATGTATTTAGCCAATCTCTTTATTTTTTTTGAAGATGTGAATAAACTGGTAGATAAAGGTGAGCTGGTTCATATAGTACATCTGGATTTTCAGAAAGCCTTTGACAAAGTCCCTCATGAGAAACTCTTGGGAAAATTAAAAAGTCATGGGATAGGGGTGACCTACATGAAGTGGTGGGTACACCCCTAAACAAAGGCATGGGGAAAGGTGACATGCACGGAGCGGCAGGGGCACCTACTCTTACCGCCTGACTGGGCAGACTAGATGGAGACATACTGGTCTTAATCTGCCATCATAACAATGTTACTATGGGATAGGAGGTAATGTACTAATGTGGATTAGGAACTGGTTGAAAGATGGAAAGCAGAGTAAGGCTAAATGGCCAATTTTCTAAATGGAGAAAGGTGAATAGTGGAGTACCCCAGAGATCTGTGCTGGGCCCAGTGCTTTTTAACATATTCATAAATGACCTGGAAATAGGTCATTTCATCAAAATGGCAGATGAAATTTAATGTGGAGAAGTGCAAGGTTATGCACCTAGGGAAGAACAACCCAAACTATGGTTACACGATGCAAGGTTCCACATTAGGAACCACCACCCAAGAAAACGATTTAGGCGTCCTTGTGGATACCATGTTAAAACCCTCAGCCCAGTGTGCAGCGGCGGCCAAGAGAGCAAATAGAATGCTAGGTATGATAAGGAAAGGAATGGAAAATAAAACAAAAGATATTATAATGCCTCTATATCGTTCCATGGTGAGACCGCACCTTGAATATTGTGTGCAATTCTGGTCGCCATATCTTAAAAAGGATATAGCAATTTTAGAAAAGGTTCAGAGAAGAGCCACCAAAATGGTAAAGGGGATGGAAGGCTACTCCTATGAAGAAAGGCTAAAAAGGTCGGGGCTCTTTAACCTGGAAAAGAGACGGCTGAGGGGAGATATGATAGAAGTCTATAAATTAATGAACGGAGTGGAACGGGTAAACGTAGATCGATTGTTTACCTTATCAGAATATAGAAAGACTAGGGGACATGCAATAAAGCTACAGGGTAAACTATTTAAGACTAATAAAAGAAAATATTTTTTCACTCAACGTGTAATCAAACTCTGGAATTTGTTACCGGAGGATGTAGTAAAGGCTGTTAGTGTAGCTGGGTTTAAAAAAGGTTTGGACAAGTTCCTGGAGGAAAGGTCCATAAACCATTATTAAGAAGGGACCCAGGATATCAATGCTTGAACCAATACAAGCATTGTGGAACCTGTGTCCCTTGGGGAAACTGCTAGGTACGTATGACCTAGATTGGCCACTGTTGGAAACAGGATACTGGGCTTGATGGACCTTGGTCTGACCCAGTATGGCATATCTTATGTTCTTATGTTCTTAGGAATAATGAGTGAGGTGATCAAATTTGCAGATGACAAAAAATTACTCAGTGTTGTTACAACACGAGGGGATGGTGAAAAGCTGCAAGAAGACCTTGATAAAGTGGAAGACTGGATGTCCAAATGGCAGGTGGAATTTAACATGGCCAGGTGTAGTTATGCACCTAAGAAATAATAACCCAAACTATTCTTACCCAGGAAAAAGCTCTCGGTGTCATCATGAGTAATACATTGAAACCCTCTGCCCAGTGTGTAGCAGTGGCCAAGAAAGCAAATAGAATTATAGGAATCATAAGGAAAGGAATGGAGAATAAATCCAAGACTATTATGATGCCTCTGTATTGTACCATGGAGGAACAGCACCTTGGAACTTCCTATCTAAAAGCCTTAATTTGACTTCCAGAGCTTCCCTCTCACACTTTCTTATGTCATTGGTACCAAAATCTATCAAGACAGCAGATTCCTCCCCAGCACTATCTATAACCTTGTCTAGGTGGTGCATGAGGTCCGCTACCTTCGCACCAGGCAGGCATGTTACCAGGCGATCCTCACATCCACCAGCCACCCAGCTATCTACATGCCTTAAGTTGCTAGGGATACTTGTACTCATACAACTGTCCTTAATGGGCCCAATTTTCAAAATGTATTTGCATGGTTTACAAACCTGTAAACCATGTAAATGCCTTAAGCTTGGATATTCAATGGCACTTACATGGTTAGCGCCATTGAATATCTCCTGTTAACTCCCCTATGTGCCCCGATGCTATCCGGTTAGTCTTGTGGCATGCCAGGAGTGTTCTGGGGCAGAGCAGAGGCAGCAGCAAGTGATCCATGCCTTAAAGTTGGGGCAAGCGGCCTAGTGGTTGGGGCAAATTACCCCAGGCCAGAAGGTCGGGGGTTCAAATCCCACTAGAGGACAGCAACCTTGGGCCAGAATGACTGGGGTTTCTAGTCCCACAGGTGCTCCTTTTGGTCTTGGGCAAGCCACTTAACCCTACATTGCTCATGTTCCCTGTAAAATAGTTATCTCCAAGTTATAATGCCCTGTTCAATGTAATTTCAGTTTGTTCAATGTAAACCGCCTTGATATCATGAAAGGCAGTATATAAGAAATGTTAAATAAGTAAAGATAGGCAAGGAAAAACCCTTGCCTTTCTTTAAGGCACAGGAGCTAACCGGGCAGCATGCAATATCACTATTGACAGGTTAGCTATGGCAGCTTCCTGTGTCTGCGGTGATCCTGGATATTCAGTGCCATCTCTGCAGCATTGAATATCCGCGTTAGAGGTTGGTGGGAAGGGCTCTGCGCCAATGAGGTGCATGGTCCTTTGAAGATGCACTCATCTCAATATCGAGCCTAATAAGTTTAAGAGACTTTGTCACCTCAAGATTAATTCATTTCAGGGCCTTAATTAATCTATTCCTAGTGAGGATAACCAGCTGAACCTGAAAGTTAATTTGACCACCTCTTCCCCTTTAATAGTTTTAAAACCCTATAAATCTAAGATTATGTCTCGGATGGTTGGGTGGGAGGGAAAGAACACTTAGTAAAAGCTGGCTTGCAACAGTGCCCTTACCTGAGCATCTAAGGTAATCACTTAACAATGTCCTGGGTGATTCACACAGCTCTTGATTTAAAAGTGTGAGCCTTTGAAATTGCCCCTTTGATCTGTCAATTGTCTTTAACACCTATTTCAAACAATTTCACAAGTCTGTTGCCCCTTAACTGGAAGGCCTCTTTGTAAAGTTCTCTAGAAACAATGTATTTCTTTTTACTCAACAATATTTACACTGATGCAGAATAGCGCGGTATATAAGAGAATGTAAATAAATAAATAAATAAAATAAATAAATAAATATATATATATATTTCTGTGCTAAGTAGTACTCTGATTTGATTTAAATTAACAGCTCTGTACTACTATTGAGCCCTGACTGACTGAGTTTAAATTTAAATCAAAAGCTCTCTGGTGCTACTGAGCCCTAATTGAGTTAACAAATACACTGGATTCTAAAATTCACAGATTTATCAGCTTTAAACCAAAGAATTCGCTTTTCCCCAAGATTTAGAGAATTTCCCAGAAATAAATACTTACAAATGTAGATATCTTTCCAGCAGTAGCAGTCCCTTTTGGTAGTCTTGCAAGACTGAAAATCGCAGAGCTTTGGTTGACCTATTTATACCTGTGCTTCTAAAGTAATCTCTTAATTTTTTGGCTGATTTACACAACCCTTGGTTTGATAGAGGGAGAGCTTCAAATTGTCCCTTTGATTTATCACTTATTTTATTTTATTTATTTATTTAATTGTTTTTATATACCGCACTATTTATCATCAGCACGGTTCACAGGGAACATATTTGTGCAAAGAGGGGACTTCAATGCACTCACAATAAACAGGGTAAATAAAACATGGATAACAGGTTAACAGGTAGCAACTATTTACAATTAGGTATGCAGGCTTATACACCTATCTCGTCGGTAAGTAAAGTTGATACGGCAATGACACTTGGCTTTAATGCCCACTTAGAACAATTTTACAGGTCTCTTGCCCCCTAACTTGAATGTCTCTTCGTAAGTCTCTCTGTTGTTGTTGCTAAGAGCCATTGAGTCGGTGTCGATTCATGGCGACCCTCTGGATAGTTGTCCTAAACTGTATTCAGTCTTCAGTCAGGCAGCTCATTGTTGACAGAGTGGCACTCATAGCTGCTGTTATTGTATCGATCCATCTCATTGCTGGTCATCCTCTTTTGCATTGACCTTCTACCTTGCCAAGCATGATGTCTTTCTCTAATGATCTCTCTCTTTGCATGATGTGTCCAAAATATGAAAGTCAAAGGTGTTCTGATATACCCATGCTTCTTTATGTGGCCCAGAGTTTCTCATGGTTTACACAGTCAAAAGTCTTGCTGTAGTCAATAAAACACAGATATTCTATTGTTATTTAGTCTTTGCAAGGATCCATCTCACATACACGATGATGTCTCTCATTCTTCGCACTTTTCTGAACCCTGCTTACACTTCAGACAGTTCTCATTCAAGATATGATTGTAGTCTCTGCTGAATGATCTTGAGTAGAATCTTGCTGACATGTGGGATCAGAGCGATTGTGCGTAAATTTCCAGTCAGTTGGATCACCTTTCTTTAGTATTGATATAATCACAGATCTTTTACAGTCAGCTGGCCATGCTGTTGTCTTCCAAATTTCCTGGCAGTGCCTTATAAGTATGGAAACAGCTGTATCAGATTGCTGTAATATTTAAAGGGGAATGCTATCAATGCTCAGTGCTTTGTTCTTTGATAAGACTTTCAATGTTGATTTGACTTCTTCGTTCATCACTAATAGTGCCTGATCATAAGGTACAGGTTGAAACAGCTGTTGGTCCACTTGATCTTTATCGTATTATAACTGTATATTCTTTCCACCTTTTCTTGATCTTCTCAGCATCATTCCACATGGATCCTTGAGCATCTTGTAAATTCCAATTTGAGGTTGGAATTTTTTCTTTAACCATCATAGCTTTAGGAAAGCTGATCTTGTTCTTCCACTGCTTCTATTTCCTTGCATGTATCATTATCATACTTCTCCTTGTCTTGTCTTGCTGCATATTGGAAATCTCTGTTTAGTTCTGCAAGTGCCTCTCTTTCTCCTCTAGATTTAGCTTCTCTGTGTTTCTCGGCAATTTTCAGAGTTTCTTCAGTCATTTATTTTGGCCATTTTTTACCTTTTGTAGAGACTTCTCACTTTCTTCTAACATAACCTTTTTGATGTCATCCCATAACTCATCTGGAGCTCTGTCATTTGTATCTAAGGCAGCAAATGAATTTTTCAGGCAGTCTTTAAATTCCGGTCATATATTCTCAAGGTCATATTTTGCTACATTAATGAATGGCTTGACTTTTTCAACTTTAGTTTGAGTTTTCATACCACAGTCAGTTCCAGATTTTGTCTTTGTTGATGTTAGAGAGCTTTTCCATTGTTGACTTACACAGATGCGGTCATTGGTTGAAGTTGTCTGCTGGAAGAAGGTGTTTGACATGAATAGATTGTTGGTCTTGCAGAAGTCTATCAGTCTTTCTCCAGCTTCATTTCTGTTGCCAGGTCCATATTTTCCAACCACTTTGCCTTCTACTTTGTTGCCAACGTTTGCATTCCAGTCACCCATGACTATCAGGGTATCCTGTTTGCATGTTCTGTCAATTTCAGCTTGTACTTGTTCGTAGAACTCATCAATTTCATCCTGTTCTGCAGCTATGGTTGGGGCATATACTTGAATTATAGTTGTGTTGATGGGCATTCCTCGTAGATGAATAGAAATTAAGCATTCACGGATTGCAATGTCTTTCATTACAGTTCTTGCAAGTTTCTTCTTTATAAATGCAACATTTCCAGCATAGTAGACCATGTGATCAACAGATGCAAAGCGCTCAATGCCAGTCCATTTCAGTTTGCCGACACCCAACTGATCGAGTTGTACACGTTCCATTTCATTCTTGACCATCTCCAAATTCCCTTGGTTCATGCTTCGAATATTCCATATCCCAATATGTAAGACATCTTTGCAGCTTCTGACTATCATTTCATGCGCAACTACATCAGCAGTCAGACAACCCAAGGGCCTTGATCCAACAACATCTTAAAGGCTGGCTTTACTCTGAAAAGTCTTCAGCTCCTTCCCAGTAACCAGTTGAATGCCTTCTGACTTGGGGGGGCTCATATTCTAGCACTATACTGCAATTTGTTTTGTTGTGACTATCAATTGGGTTTTTGTGGCAAGATACGAAAGTAGATTGCCAGGCTTTTCTTCCGTGCAGTTTAATTCTAGTGTTGCTATTGATATAGAAATGTGATCCTCCGCCGCCAACACCATCCCATTCTGCTGCTGCCCAGATGGGTGGTTTGTCTTGGTCTGGCACATCAGTTGAGACCTGTCCATCTTGGGACACCCTGTCAGTAGTTAAGCTACTGATAGCTTAGCCCTCAGCATCACTGATGCACACAACCCTCACAACACAACAAGCTCTCTCTAGAAACAATGTATTTATTTCTATTCATAAACTATTTATTTATTTAACTGTTTTTATAAAACATCTTTCAATATGTCAAGGTGGTTTACAAGCAGTCTCTTTTGGTAGTCCTTCAAGATTACTATATCCTTCATTAGCTTCCTTCCTTTCACATTTAAGTCTGACAATACCACTTTTGCACTTCCTTCTCTCACTACCATATCTGAAAAATCTCTTGCCCCATTTTATTGTATTGGCTGTTTTTTTTCTTTTATTTATATCTTTGCTTTTCTGACAACTTTCCAAGTTTTTTTAAAAAAAGTGATTCTTAACATAAGAACATAAGATATGCCATACTGGGTCAGACCAAGATCCATCAAGCCCAGTATCCTGTTTCCAACAGTGGCCAATCTAGTCAGAAGTACCTAGCAGTCTGTCCAAAAGACACAGGTTCCTCAATTCTTGTATTGGGTCAAGCAGTGATATCCTGGGTACCTTTTAATAATGGTTTATGGACCTTTCTTCCAGGAACTTATCCAAACCTTTTTTAAACCCAGCTACACTAACAGATTTTACTACATCCTCTGGTAACAAATTCCATAGTTTGATTACACGTTGAGTGAAAAAATATTTTCTCTTATTAGTCTTAAATAGGTCACCTTGTAGCTTCAGTGCATGTCCCCTAATCTTTTTATATTCTGACGATGTAAACAATTGATCTACGTTTACCCGTTCCATCTCTTTTCCAGGTTGAAGAGCCCTAACCTTTTTAGCTTCTCTTCATAGGAGTATCCTTCCATCCCCTTTACCATTTTGGTGGCTCTTCTCTGTACCTTTTCTAATAACGCTATATCCTTTTTAAGATACAGCAACCAGAATTGCACACAATATTCAAGGTGCAGTCGCACCATGGAACGATACAGAGGCATTATAATATCCTTTGTTTTATTTTATATTCCTTTCCTTATGATACATAGCATTCTATTTGCTCTCTTGGCTGCCGCTGCACACTGGGCGGAGGGTTTTAACATGTTATCCACGATGACACCTAAATCTTTTTCCTGGGTTGTGGTTCCTAATGTGGAACCTTGCATTGTGTAACCATAGTTTGGGTTGTTCTTTCCTAGGTGCATAACTTTGCACGTGTCCACATTAAATTTCATCTGCCATTTGGATGCCCAGTCTTTTAATTTATCAAGATCCTCTTGCAATTTTCCACAATCTTCTTGGGTTTTAACAACTTTAAATAGTTGTTTTGTCATCTGCAAATTTGTTAACCTCACTCGTTATTCCCTTTTCCAGGTCATTTATGAATATGTCACAAAGCAGCGGACCCAGCACAGATCCCTGGGGTACTCCACTACTGACCTTTCTCCATTGGGAAAACTGGCCATTTAGCCATACACTCTGCTTTCTATCTTTTAACCAATTCCTGATCCACAATGGTACACTGCCTCCTATCCCATGACTTTTTAGTTTTGCCAAAAGTCTCTGATGAGAGACCGTGTCAAAGGCTTTCTGAAAGTCCAGATACACTATATGAACCGACTCATCTTTGTCTACCTGTTTATTCACACCTTCAAAAAAACATAACAGATTAATAAGACAAGACCTTATGTGGCTAAAGCCATGTTGGCTGTCTCCCATTAAGCCATGACTATCTACATGTTCAGTAATTTTGTTCTTTATGATGGTTTCTACCATTTTTCCCGGTACGGACATCAGGCTCACTACTCTGTAGTTTCCCTGGAACCCTTTTTAAAAATTAGCGTTACATTGGCCATCCTCCAATCTTCAGGTATTACAGATGATTTTAATGATAGTTCACAGATTGCTAATAGCAGGTCTGCAATCTCATATTTCAGTTCTTTCAACACCCTTGGATGTGTACCATCTGGTCCAGGTGATTTACTATTCTTCAGTTTATCAAATAGTTGTAATACATCTTCCTGGTGTATCAATATTTCTTTCAGTTCTTTCACAGCATCTCCTTTAAATACTATTTCAGTCATGGGCAACATCCCTACATCTTCCTCAGTAAAGACTGAAACAAAGAACTCATTCATTCTCTCCACTATGGCATTGTCCCCTCTTAGTGTCACTTTTACCCCTCTGTCATCTAAGTGTGGCAAAGATAGGTTGTTGAGGATTCTAAAGATTGTGAGGATAGATTTGTATTTTAGTGTAGTTTTTTGAGCAGGTGGGTGATGCACGTACAGGCGCTGCTCAGCTAACTCAGCCAGGGCTTTTAAATGGAGCAGTGGTGCCATGGCATCATGTTGTCATGGAACTGTAGCTCCATTTAAAAGCCATGATTCCGGCCGCCTACTACAAAAGTTAGTTCCCCACAGCCTGACCCCGAATCCGGCCTCCTAAGGCCACAGTCAGGCTGCGGGGAATTAACTTCACCCCCCAGCCCCTTCTGCGCTCCATTGCAGACCCAAAGAAAAATCCAGGGAAGTTATTCCACCCTTGGGCGTGGAATAACTTCCCCGGACATTTTGCCAGCCCTGGGGGGAACGTTATACAGGGCAGAAGCCAGCATAAATCGTGGGGATGGATGTCACATTGGGATATCCATCCCCCCTATTCGTGCCTCAGAATGCCCCCCTATGTGTCCTGTGAAGGATAGGCACTAATCCAGGGTGACTCCTAGGCAGCATACTTCCTGTTTATTTCCATTCAAATTTATAGTGTTTGGTGGTTTGAAGTTAGTGTCTCTGGTAATGTAAATGGCTTCAGTTTTTTTGAAGTTTATTACCAGGTTGGGTTTTATTAGTCACTGTCTGACAGAGGAGAAGCATTTCGTCAAGGAGGTGATATCCAAGTTGGCTGTGTTGATGGGTGTGTAAATCATAGCATCATCAGCATAGATATGGTATAGGATGTTTTGTATGACTGTACAAATTGGTTGAAGGAAGCTGTTGAATATTAAAGAGGAGAGGGTGGAGCCTTGAGGGACTCCTTGGGTTTGAGTGTATGGGGCCGATTTGGTTGTGCTTGTTCATATGTGGAGCTATTGGTCTGTTAGGTAGGATTTGAACCAGATGAGAGGAGTGACTGTTAGTCCAATTGCTTGCAGTCTCTGGATGATCAAGTTATGTGGTATGGAGTCGAATGCTGTTTTTATGTCTAAGAAGATGAGTATTGGATGTTGTGTTTGTCAGTGCCCCTGATGAGATTGTCACAGAAGGCAGTCATTAGAGATTCAGCTCTGTGGTAAGGTCTAAATCCGTATTGTTGGTAGTCAAGTTGGACATGTGTGATCTTGAAGTTGCTGATGGATGATTTTTTTCTGGTATTTTAGCCATGAAAGGGAGGCTGGCTATAGTCTGTAGGAGGCTGGTTGGTTGATATTTCTAGTTGTCCCCTTTCTTACTGGGTGAATGGAGGCTGTTTTGAGTTCTGGTGGTATGTATCCTTATTGCAGAGATAGCTGAGTGATCTTGAGTATTACTGGGGCAAGCTCTTGTCTTGCAAGCTTGATCCAACTGACTGGGCATGGGTCAAGTGGAGAGGTGGTTGTGTTAATGCTGGTGATGACTTTACCTAAGTAATCAGGTGTGATTTTTGTGAATGCATTCCATGTGTTCTGGTATTCTGTCTCCTGTTGATTTGTTGTGCTGTTTAGTGTGTTCATGCTATTGCAAGATGACATTAGGATTTGGAAGTAGTTTACCACCATTTGTGGGGTTAGGTTGTTTTTTTTCTTTTGGTTGCATTATGTCTTTGGTTAGTGATTTAGCTACTTTGAAGAGCTCTATGGGGCAGTTGAGTGTGCTTTGGATCAGCTTTGTATAGTAGTCCTTTTTTGCTTGAATTGTAGCAGCTTGGTATGCTTGTAGTTTGAGTTTATATGTGTTTAAGCTGTAGATTGATATGGTGTTTCTTCATTTTCTCTCAGTGATTCGGAGAGTGCACTTCAAGCCCTTTAGCCGAGGTGTGTACTAGATTGCTGTTTTTTGTCTTGTGCAATAACTGAAGGTAGGTGGTTTCATTGCTGCTTCAACTATGGTTTTGTTCCAGTTTTGTATGATGGACCTAAGGTCTTCAGGAGTGTCACGTAGTTTTGGTAGTATATTTGGAAGAAAGGTTTTTTTTCCTGTTTATGGAATCTGCATGAGGTGAGTTCTGTGATGTGTTGTATGTGGTCACGCATGTTGTGAAATATGTTACTGGAAGATGTAGTAAAAGCTGTTAGTGTAGCTGGATTTAAAAAAGGTTCGGACAAGTTCCTGGAGGAAAGGCCCATAAACCATTATTAAAAAGGACCAGGGAAATCCAATGCTTGCCCCATTGTGGAACCTGTGGCCTTATTGGGAACCTGTTAGGTACTTGTGACCTGTATTGGCAACTGATGGAAACAGGATATTGGGCTTGATGGACCTTGGTTTGACCCAGTATGGAATTTCTTATGTTCTTATGTTCCTACCCTGTCCTTCCTGAATAAAGTATAGCTCAGTATAATGACATCCCAGTCATAGCTGGCAGTGAACCATACCTCCATACCCGCCACTAAATCCAAGTCAGCCTCTAACATTGAAAGTCTCAACAACTGGGATCTTATTTCCCATACTATGGGCATTAATGCACACTGCTTCCAGATGTTGCTTCTTTTACCCATTTCTACAGTGGTATTTGTTTTACTTACCTGGGGGCTTTCTTCACTCATCCCCAATGAAACTAGTTTAAAGCCATCTTCAGTAGGTTAGTCAGTCTGCTGCAGAATACACTTTGACCCTTCTTGGGAAGGTGGATGCCATCTCTGCTCTACAGTCCTTGGAAAATCATCCCATGGTCCAGGAAACCAAAACGCTTTTGATGACAGCTTCCATGCAGCCATGCATTCATCTCCAGGATGCAAACTTCTTTACCCTCAACAGAGAAGATTTAAGAGAACAGCACTTGCACACCTATCTGCTTCATCCTCTCTCCCAGAGCCATGAAGTCACTCTTGATATGCTCAGAGGGATGCCTAGCAGTATCATTTATGCCAACATGGATGAGCATCATCGGATAATAGTAAGTAGGCTTGATGAGTCTCAGCAAACACTCCATAACATCTTGGATTTTGGTACCTGGCAGACAGCACACCTCCATGGACATCAAACGACCACGTGACCCCCATTCTCAAACAGCTGCACTGGCTACCGATCCATGGGAGAATCACCTTCAAAACCCTTCTATTAGCTTTCAAGGCAATCAAAGGTATTTCAGCCTCCTCGCTCACGCATCTTATCCACATTGTCCCCCCCAACAGATCCAGAAGAGCAACAGCTGTAAACTTGCTAGCAATACCAAAGGCCTCGACAAAGTCCAACACGACAACCACAAACAGGGCATTCAGTTGTTATGTCCCCAATGAATGCTCTACCCCCTGACATTAGGGCCATTGCCAATCTATATCAGTTTAGGAAGGTTCTCAAAACCCACCTTTTCCTCCAATACTTCCCAGACAACAATTGAACCTAGATATCCCTCTCAGGAAATGACCCAATCTAGAAATGCCCTTACATGCATTATCTGATTTTCACCTATCCTTCCAGTGTAAATAGCTTATGTATATAGTTAACCCCGTTATCCAAGTTTGTACTCCTGTTCGATGTAAAACCTGACAGCTTGTTGTTATGGTCATTATGTTATGATGTAAACCGCGCTGATACTAAATAGCGCGGTATATAAGAAATTGTAATAAATAAATAAATAAGTCTGATCGGCAAATTGATGTCTCAGTACTCCTCAGAAGAGAGTCACCAACCACTACTACCCTTCACTTCCTTGTGGTCACTGATTCAGCAACTTTGGGGTGCTTCAGCTCTGGTTCTTCCCATTCCTGGGATGTTTCCACCTCCTCCACTTTCAGGGTTGCATACTGGTTCTTTAATTCGAGGGCTGGAGGAGTTGGATTGTTGATTCTGCAGGCTCTGGTGACTTGGGTCCAACTCTCCTCTTCTATAACATACCATCTTCAGAGAGCCTGGATGCCTCTCAGCCTCGCCACCCCATCTCTGAGCTCCTCCACTTGTTTCACTCTCCTATGCTTCACATCGACACAGGCGTTTAGTAAAATCCCCACCACCCACTCTCATAGCTGTACCAACACTAAACACCAAAAATCCTCTAAAATGTGCCCCATCTGTCACCTGTGTTGGTGTGAATAATGGATAATTTACAATTAGAATATGGTGAGTCCTTACTGTTTAAATAGCTACATTGAATGACACTGGTTCTATTGAAGCATAGGAGAGTGAGACGTACTGGAGAATTCCAAGGTGCATGCTTCGGCGTTTTTGTAATGCTGATGTAGATGGTGTTGGTGGTACAGGTCAGTAGAGTGGTTTTATGTGTTAGGCAAATATTTTGATTTGATTTAAGGATAAAGCGGGATATACCGTATTTTCGCGCATATAGCGCGTGCGCTATACACTTTTTTACCTACCGCGCAACCCTCCTGCGTGGTATTTGCGAGGGCGCGCTATACCTAAACTTTATTACAAGTAACCGATCCCAAAAAAGAGGCCTTACAAGAATATATTGGTTTAAAAATATATTTAATTAATTTTCATCATCCGATTACATAAAACCTTCGAAATCACTCCCCTCATCAACATCATCATTGAAATAATTTAAAACCGTCTGGAGACACTCTTCCGTAACATATGCACTTTCATCGTCACTCCTTTCGACGTCTTCATCATCATCTTCATCATCACTGCGCACCCGATCCTCGTTCTTATAAACAATGCCGGCTTTTCGGAATCCATTTTTGATGGTTTCCGGGGATATTTTGTCCCAAGTAGAACACAACCAATTGCAGATTTCCGTTAATGTAGCCCTCTTTAATCGTCTCGATGGAGTGAATTCATGAATTCCATGCTGCATCCAATTATCCCACTCTCGTCTGATGAACGTTTTGAAGGGGTGATTAACAGCTATATCTAGCGGCTGCAGCTTGCAAGTAAGACCACCCGGTATCACTGCGATATGGGCACCAGCCGAATTAATATAATTTTGCACATTTGTTTCTTTATGGGCAGCCATGGAATCGAATATCAACAAAGACCTTTTAGAAAAGAAACCTCCAGGCCTGGCCCTATAACATTTATCAATCCCCTGTCCCCTGGTCGTGCCCTCCCTCCATGACCACTTCCCCGATAGCCCACCCCCGTGCCCTTTCCGTTTCCACCCCCCCCCCCTTTCTCTGCCCACTTGCCCTACTGGGCTCTTCTTTCATTCTGGCTTTATTCTTTCCCCTTCTATCCTATCTGTTTTTGGCGTTCCTTTCTGACTTTGTTTCTGGTAGCCTGTGATTGTATTGTACACCGCCCTGACGCTTCGGCCTGGGCGGTTAATCAAATGCGTAAATAAAGATAAAGATAAAGATAATCCACATTTTCATGAACTCAGAGTCCATCCACCCCTTTTTGTTACAGTGAACCTTGTGGAAATTTTTCGCGGGGCATGGTTACTCGCTTGAAAATAACCATTGGCTTCAATTTATGCCCACTCGCTGTGCAACCCAGGACTACAGTGAAGCAAGCCCTCTCGTGTCCAGTTATTGTTATTGCAACAGTTTTTGAACCCGAAGCAGCTACAGTCCTGGTTGGTGGAATGTCAAAAGACACAGGAACCTCATCCATGTTAATAACATCCATTGCCGAAATGCTGAACTCCGAAATTTCTTTGCTGACAAATGTGCCGAAATCCGCCATCTTTTGTTCCCAGTCATCCGGAATCCTCTGGCCTACAGTTGTTCTTATTCGCACGGAAAGACCATTCCTCTTCATAAATTTGCAAATCCAGTTGAAACTAGCGTGGAAACTTGAAATTCCTCTTTCATTGGCCAGCAGTTTTGCTTTGAATTTAATTGTGATAGTTGAGACAGCTTGATTTTGCTCCCTTCTAGACAGAATCCACTTGTTTAAGTCACTCTCTAGCTCTGGCCACTTTTCTTTGGGACCCCAACGCGCATGTTTTCGCGGGTTCATCTCCTCTAGCGCCGTTCTCTCCTTTCTCCAGTCGCGAACAGATGACTCACCAACATCAAATTCTCTTGCTGCTGCTCTGTTGCTTGTTTCTTCAGCTTTTGCCACAACTTTCAGCTTGAAGTCCGCAGTATAAGACTTAAGTTTAATTCCGGGCATGATGACTGGATTATAATAGAAGAGATCGCAAAGTTTTTATGTAAGGTATAATGGAACCGAGGGCCTTTTATACACCTCACAGTGCAGTCGACACATGCGCGTTATACGCGCGTGCGCATTATGTGAGAAATTCAATGCAGGACTGGCCAAAAATTGCGCTTTATATGTGGGTGCGTGTTATATGTGGGTGCGCGTTACATGCGCGAAAATACGGTAAATCCTTTTAAATAAATAAATAAATAAATATGTGGTTAGTATTTTCAGGTTATCCCTGAGTTGAGAGTATTTTGTTTTTTAGACACTTTGATGAAGCCGGTAGCAGCGAAGCTATGGGTCCTAGTTGATAGTTGATGTTGTGAGAATCACTCTGATTTTGTGTATGGCAGTTACCCCAGGTTTTGGTGAAGGCGTCTCCTGTAATGTCTAATTACAGAAGTTTCATCAGAGAGGTTCCCAGAACTGTGTTGGATATCATACAACCAATGTTCCCTCTAATTTTCTGTAGGCTGTGTGCGCATAAAATATCAGCTGTGTGCAGCTTTTGAAGGAAGGTTAAATTTTTGTGTGCCACATAACGACACTCGGAGTTATATACTTTAAAATTTGACTACACGTCAGAATACAGTATGTACACCACATTGATTTTAATCAAATTAAATGAAAATAGACGATTACTAAATGAAGCGGGAAATTTCTAGGAATTACAATCATAACTTTTAAATTTTAAGACCTCTGTTTTGTTTTCTATCAGAATCATAGCTGTAATTTTTGTGCGCTCTGTTTTAAAGTATGTGCGCTCGCTCCGCGAGGTGTGTGCGCGCGCACACGCGCACAGCTTAGAGGGAACAGTGCATACAACTGATACTCAACGCTTTTGAGTCTTGAAAAATTTCTTTGCTGCAGACAGGGGTATTTATTTATTTAACTAGGCTTAAATATTGCTTTTCTACCAGTCAAAGCGGTGTACATTTAGGCACTGTATATATATTTTTCTCTTGTTCCTGAAGGGCTCACAATCTATGGGTATATGGTTAGGGAGGAAGTGTAGTTTGCATCTCCCCTTGTTCACTGATTTTGAACTCTTATTACCATCTATATGAGTTATGTAATGTGTTGTCTGTTTTGTTGAGGCTTAAAGCTGGTTATAGCATGCAGCTGGGGTTATATGGCATTTTAAGAGGTTTGGTATGTGCGATATGTACTGTATGAATGAAGTTTTATGCGTGAGTGGGATAACATGTGTTATGGTTATTAATTGATTTACAAATTGCATAAATCAATTAATGAAGTGAATAAAATATGAGAAAAAAGTGTTACTGTATATTTTGACATTATTTGTAAAATAAAAAGAAATATTTGTAATTGAAATATGACTTTAGATGTCTAAGTGTTACATTGTAATTGTGGTGTTAGATCATGCCTTAAATTAACACCGATTTTTGGCCATTTATATTTCAACTTATAAAGTCAAGTAAGTATGTAATCAATTTTATAAAATAGGCTTCAAATACGTGCATAAAAGTTTATAAAATTACGCTCATATTGTCCAGCATGACCATGGAACGTAGATCACCAGATTTTCAGGCAACAGCCTTAATAGTTTTGGTTGCTTGATAAATGGGCCTTGAAGTACATTTTGGAATATGTGCACTTATTTACCCAAGAGAGTAAATAAAACAAATAGAAGGACAAACACAACTAAGTTGGATAAGGCTTGATATCCTGCAAGCAGTCAAGCTTCTATGTCTGACAGCTACGACTAGTGTGGACCAGAACAATTGGACATGACAGATGTGGCAACTGATTATTATTGCCACTTTTCCAATGTGATTTTTGTTTTGTATTAATTGTGATCCAATCTCCTAGAAATTATTTCAGACATTTGTGATGGGGCCTCCAATATACCTGTAGTTATTGTAGTGCTCATGCAAAGTTGTAATTGAATTATTTATAGATGTTTTCTCTCTGCATTTTAGCTCTGCCACCAGTATATGGATCAGGTAATATTTCATTACTTTTAATATCCTCGTGGGAATCAAGTGTATTCATCAGGACTTGTCTCACTATATATGCAGAAAGCTGTCTACATTTTTAACATGCTCAGTGTGTCTTTTTCTCACATATATTCCTCTGTCTCCTTGCTGGTCCTGTTTGCTTTCCTTATCATTTATTTCTTATAATTAAATTCATATGTTTACCAATGTTCAAGCCACATTTGGATTTAGCTAGATGGGATTTTCGAAGCGTCATCATGAAATGCTTCCAGGATGTAACCTGTTGATTAAGCATCATGGAAAACACAGGGATTGAAATTCAGAAGGGTTTATGTGGTTGGCAGTACCTGCAGACCACATCAACCCTCAATGATCCTGATATTCAGTGGCACTAACCTGGTGAATATCCCCACAGACCACTCTGAAAACATCCAATTTGTTTTGAAGCAATCTGTATGTGAAGCTGGTATCCTGGTAACTATCCATTTAGCAGCGATATTTAGCTGCTAACCAGATAGGCAAACTGTGTAAAGTTAGGACAGGTCAATGGCTGTCCTAACTTTAAGCTGTTGCTGCTATCCAGTTGCTGTGTCCCCTCAAGTTGAATCCAACTCATGGTGACCTTGTGGATAGTTGCCCTGTCCTTTGGATTTTCTTGGTAAGATGTATTCAGAAGTAGATTGCCAGTAATTTTACAGCCCTCCCATCCAAATACTAACCAGGCCTTTAAAAATGCCGACTACTACCAATGAATATCTACCCCATAGCATTTTGACTTGTATTTCCCATGATACTGGCTGTAGTCCATTGGCTTATAAAAGGGAAAGTACAATGTAAGTGGATGGCTTTAACTTTTAAGGTGCTTCATAGTCAGAGCCTAAGTACTTGTTGGATTGTATGAAACCTTGTGGTAATCTCAAGGCCGCATGTTAGATGTATTTTCTATCATGATTATGCAAAAGAGTAGATGGTGAGAAAGGGCATTTTCAATAGTAGCACCAACTCTATGGAATTCCCTTCCTTTGGAGTTACCCTTAGAAATAAATTTTATGACATTCTATAAGAAACCAAGGGCCTGATATTGAACAGGGTTTATGTGATTAGCAATACCTGTTAACCACATAAACTACGCTGATCATGATATTTAGCAGTACTATCTGGATAGTTCCATATCACCACAGGCCACCAAAGCACTATCCAGATTGGTCCAGGGCAGAGTTAGAACATAGGAACATAAGAAATGCCATAATGGGTCAGACCAAGGGTCCATTAAGCCCAATATCCTGTTTCCAACGGTGGCCATTCCAGATCTCAAGTACCTGGCAAGTTCCTAAAAAGATGTAAGCAGTGGATTCCCCCAGTGGTAATCAGTGGATTCCCCCAGTTCTCTTTAATAATGGTTTACAAACTTTTCCTCCAGGAACTTAACTGGATAGCAGTGATTTCTAGAGCTATTATTTGGATAGTTATCTGCATAACCTAGGAAAATGAAAAAGCTGTCCTAAGTGTTATGTGGATAGTTATCCAGATAGAGGGACAAAAATCACTGCTATCTGGATAAAGCCAGCACTGAAAGTAGATATTCAGTGCCAGTCACTATCCAGATATCAGCACTGAAAATCGGGATTATATTTAACTGTGATGGATAGTGTTTTAAAAAAAAAATGCTGGCCACCACCATTAAATGTCGATACATAAGCGGTCAATATACAGCTACAGCAGTCAGTGGGGTTTTTGTAATGCTGGTCATTGAAAGATGTACTCTGCACCTCCCCCTCACCTACAACGAGGCAGGGCTCTTGGGTATAACAGAAATCCGCACACAATAACAATGAGAAGGTTAATTTGTAAATCAGTAAAGAACACACAACACACTTGTATTATAAACACAGGACCAAAGCGCTTTGGGAGAGCAAGCTAGGCGGTTGCCTATGTTTACTCTGAAATCAAAGCTTTAGGTCTCTTTATTTATAGGTAAAGATTCCATTACACAGCATAATTTCACTTTATTATTCTACGTCTCACATCACGTATATTCATAATATACATATTCTATTCTACGTCTAGTGTTACGTATATTCATAATATACTTTTCTATAGGCATGCACGTCATAGACCATCATAAAAGACATACATATATTTTCAGACATGACTATGTAGGCCTTAATTCTAATTAATCCTAACACTGACAATTTGATATCTCTGACCAGAGACAGTGAGACTGAGAGGCTGGATAAACAGCTTGCCTTTTACTTATCTTTCTAATAACATAGGCTAATGTTTATGTTATTTAACCTTTTACCCAATTTCTTCTACAGAGTTATTCAAGGAATGGTATTAAAGAAAGAGCTACAAATGATATTAACTCTTTCTTAGGGCTTATGCCTGACTATGTATTCAACCCGGTATAAGCAATCTTTCTTTCAGTCATCACAGCTAAATTAACTGGATATTCAGTGCTGACATTGAGATTTCAGTTGGTTTTAAATATCCAGCTTCAGTGGTGACCAGCAATATTCAGCATACTATCTGGATAGCAATCCACTTAAAAATGCCTTTTTTCTAGACTAACTTTATTCAGTTAGGGGGTCATTCCGAGCCACGAATAACGGGGATGTATGCCCTGCCTGGATGAACAACCCTGCCATTTGTCCCCCTGCAAATCCCACCTAAAGGCTCCCCATATGAACAGTGGAGTTGTACGGGGAGCTGTAGATGGGGGTGGGTGGAAGGCGAAGCAAGGCAGGCATGGGCAGGTCAGCACCCCGGACATACAGGGCCAATTCTGAGGTCTGCCCTGTATGTCTGGGTTATGTGGGTTAGACAGAAGACCTATTCCCCCTGGATGCGGTGTTTTGGTGGCAGCCAGCAGAGACAGGTGAGGTAGGGGTGCACGAAGTTCCCCACAGCTGGACCCTGGCCATGGGAGGCCGGATCGAGGGTCTGGCTGTGGGGAAAGGAAGATTTCAGTGGCAACCAGCATTCTTGGCTCCTGAATGTATCCGCGGTGCCATGATGACTGGACACCATGGCTCTGCGGCTCTATTCAAGAGCCTGACTGAACTAGTTGGGTTGTGGCTGGGCATGCGGCCAGTTAGAATGGGGGCCCGGCCAGAATGTCCAGGCTGGTAGACCCGATTCTAATCCTGCGGGCACATCTAGCCCGCGTAGAATCAGGACCAGGTCTACTGCTGTTTGCCCTGATCCTGACTGGCCATACAGAGGCTGGATGTTCCTCATGCAACAGGCCTCTAAGTGATCTGGTTAGAAGGCTTAATATTACCACTAATTGTATAACATCAAACTCTGTCCCAGCTTTCCTCAGCTCTATCTCTAAAGGAAAAAAGGGACTGTTGTAGTGGTTGATATGGAAGGGCAGACTAGATAGGCCAGGTGTTTTTTCTGTGTTTCTATCTGGAGGTGCTGTTACCAGATAAATGCTTTTGAATATTGGCACCTAAAAGCCTATCTTTTCCTACATGCCATTTCAGCCTTTTTTACTGGAGGAGGAATGACAGTTCTAACCACTGTAAGCACCACTGCTGCTTTAAATAAAACAAGATAGTCAGTGCCAGTACTTCTCCGGCACTGAATATACAGTTTTCCGGTCAGCACTGAACTTTAGATGCTAACTGGATAACTGTTCTAACTTTAACTGGTTTAGCTATCTGATTAGCAACTGACTATCACCACTGACCAAATAGAGACCAGGAACACCACCGAATTTCCCGCAGACCACCTCAGTTTTAACCAGGCATCATTTGTGCAGTCTGTAGAGATATTCAGCGGCACTATCAGGATAGCCATGTTTTAGCTGATTAGCAGATCTGCTAACCAGCTAAAACATTTTGGGGGATATTCAAATTGAAGACTTGCAAACTGCATAAATGCTGCTCAACAGGTTATCAGCGGTACTAATCCAGATGGGTCAGTATCATTCTAGGGGCAGCACAGGGTTGGCACCATGGTTAACTGGGCAGTAGCAATATTGAGCCACTGTCCGGTAAACCCTTACCGGCTAAGGTTAGGACAGCTGAATGGTTGTCCCAGGATTAGACAGTTTTGCAATTCAGCCAACAGCTAAACACTGCTGCTGACCGGACTGCAAAATCACAATCTGGGCATCCTGAATATTCTACTGCTTATCATTTATATAGTGCTACAAGGCGTACGATATTCAATACTGGGGCCTAGATGTGGCCCTGATACTGAATGTAAGGGTGATTTTAAACGGTGACAGCTAGCCGTCACTGCTGCTGAAAATCACGTGCCCCCCCACCATCATTTATATTGAATTTTATTGAGTTTTATTTAGCAGTTTTTACTTACACTAAACCACTTTGAATGGTTATTCCAGGAAAGCAGTATATGATGGGCTAATATGATTGAAGGACCAACTTTGATTGAAGGATAAGGTGGTATACACAACTGTCTAAATAAATAAATATGATATGGTTGGCTTTTTTTTTTTTAAACGATGATCGTGGTGGCCAAAACCCCTCCAGATATTCAGCACCAGTAACCAGATAGTGGTCAGCACTGAATATTTGGATAATATGGTGACTGTTGCCAATATAAAAACACAGGAACTTCCATAATGGGTCAGAATAAAAGTCCATCGAGCCCAATGTCCTCTTTCTAACAGTGGGCACTCCAAGTCACAAGTACATGTCATATCCCAAAATAGCCAGTTTCATGTTACTTATCGCCAGAGATAAGCAGTTGTTTTCTCTTAGACTACTTTAATAACAGTTTATGGACTTTTCCTCCAGGAATTTGTCTAAAGCTTTTTTTTTTTTACCAATACTATTATGATTATTAATTTGTATAGCACTACAAGGTGTATGCAAACCTAGTTACACCATCTGAACAGCAGCCCTGATTGACATTAGAACCCAGAGAGGGAAGTTGCAGACTCCTCCCCTCTCTGCATCAAAAGGCCAATCAGAGCCCCATCAACTGTTTTAAATATCAACACCAGTAGGTGGCCCGCGCCTGAGGGTTTCGCCAGAGGGCCCTTTGGCGTGGCCCTTAGGCGCAGACCACAGACAAGGATAAAAGAGTCTGCACGATACATTAGAATGTGGATAATACTACAACTAAATCATCATTCAGTCTGACATGTCAGATTTTGGAGACCACTTAATAAGGTAAGAACTCCAGTCATTGAACCATCTCTCTACAGTTCCATATCTACGATAAAATCTTGCACTATCAGCTTCCGAAAATCACAGACCGTAGGTAATTTATTTATTTATGTTTTCATATTTTAAGTCAGAGTGGACATCAGTGGTTTTCTCACTCTGGTTCATTTCCTTGGGATGAGTCAAGTGTAAAGCTTTAACCTCATTGCGCCTGGCAATCTTGATGGGCTCCAAATTCCACTCTGTACCTTCACTCTCTACACCTTTTCTTTTCTCACATATTCCATCTACGCTGACATACAATTTATGAGAGCTACCACATGAAAACCGCATAAAGAGTAGTTACTCACCTGTAACAGGTGTTCTCCAGGAGCAGCAGGAATCAGTCCTCACTTATGGGTGACGTCGCCGACGGAGCACTCGCGGAGCAATTTCCCCAGCTTTCGCAGAAAGCCTTTGGGAATTGCAGCGCGCATGCGCGGTCCCCTTCCCGCCCAGGGATGCCATCTTGCTCAGTCTGATGACATTGCGTAAAGACAGCAAAAGCTAGCAAAATATGCAATAAGAATGACTGCAACTCCAAGGGGAGGAGGGAGGGTAGTGAGGACTGATTCCTGCTGCTCCTGGAGAACACCTGTTACAGGTGAGTAACTACTCTTTCTCCAGGACCAAGCAGGAAGTCAGTCCTCACTTATGGGACTCCCAAGCTTAAGGCTACCGGAGACCTCAGGCCTAAAGAGCTCCCTCAAGCTCAACAGTACAGAGGGAAGGAACCTTCTCTGAATACGAATCCGGCCGGTAGCCAACACTAGGGCCGGAGGGAGGAGTTGCCTAAACCTCAAAGAGGTTGTGGAGAACTGCCTGACCGAAAGCGCTGTCCCTGCGGGACTCCCTTTCAAGGCAGTAATGAGCCGCAAAGGTCTGGCCTGAAGACCAAGTAGCGGCCCGGCAAATGTCTGCCAATGGAACAGAGCGGAGATGAGCCACAGACGCGGCCTTCGCCCTGACCCGATGAGCCGTGACATGACTTTCCAAGGAGAGGCCGGCTGCCCCGTAAGTCCAGGCGATACAGTCGGCTACCCAGGAGGACAGAGTACGCTTAGAAACAGGTACCCCCAACCGGTTGGGGTCAAAAGATACGAAAAGCTGGACGGCCTTTCTATGCCCTCGCGTACGGTCAAGGTAGAAGGATAAGGCTCTTCTACAGTCCAGGGTGTGCAGCACAGTTTCTGCTCGGCTGGCGTGCGGCCTGGGAAAGAAGGTCGGAAGAACCACCTCCTGGTTGATGTGAAAGGGGGAGACCACCTTTGGAAGAAACTTGGGGTGGGTCCGCAGTACCACCCTATTCTTGTAGAACCTAGTGTACGGAGGCTCCGACACTAGGGCTTGTAGCTCACTCACGCGCCTCGTGGAAGTGAGGGCCACCAAGAAGAGAGTTTTCCAGGAGAGAAAACGGAGAGGGCAGGTAGCCATGGGCTCAAAAGGCGGACAGGTAAGCCTTTGCAGAACCACGTTGAGGTCCCAGTCAGGGGCTGGGGGGCGCAACGGAGGTTTAAGCAGAAGGAGACCTCTGAGGAAACGCGCCACCAAGGGATGCGAGGAGAGAGGCCGGCCTTCGACCGGAGAATGATGTGCAGAGAGAGCACTTAGGTGGACTCGGACAGAGTTGGATTTGAGACCAAGATCGGAGAGGTGAAGCAAATATTGCAGCACCACCGATACTAAACAGGCGAAGGGGTCCTCAGATCGCTGAGAACACCAGACCGAGAAGCGACGCCATTTGAGGGCGTACGACTTCTGGGTGGAGGGACGCCGAGAAGCTAGGACGACGGCTTCCACCTCCGGGGCTAGCTGTAGCGGAGCTAGGACTACCCTTTCAGCAGCCAGGCCATCAGGTGTAGGGCCCTGAGGTTGGGGTGAAGAGTGCCCCGATCCTGGGTCAGGAGGTCGGGCTGGAACCCCAGAGGAAGAGGGGTGTCCACCGCCAGCTGTAGTAGTAGAGGGAACCACGGCTGTCTCGGCCACCGAGGCGCCACCAGGATCACGGAGGCCCTGTTCTGGACAACTTTGAACAATGTCCGGGCCACCAGCGGCGTAGGAGGGAAGGCATACAACAGACCCGTGGACCACGGGATGAGGAAAGCATCCGGCGCCTCCCGTGAAGGATGGGGGTGCCGGGAGCAGAATCTGGGGAGCTGCCTGTTCAGGGGACTGGCAAAAAGATCCACAGTGGGAGAGCCCCACCGGCGGAAGATCTGCTGGACCACCTCGGGGTTCAATTTCCACTCGTGCGGTAGCAGCATCTGACTCAGCTTGTCCGCCAGGCAGTTGTCCTGCCCTGGCAGGTAAACCGCTTTGAGGAGGATGTCGTGATCGACAGCCCAAGAGCACAGCCTCCGGGCTTCCCGACATAGAAGGAGGGAGCCCGTGCCCCCCTGTTTGTTCACGTAGAACATTGCAACCTGATTGTCCATCTGTACCAGTACGGACTGGCCGAACGTCAGGTGAGAGAAGGCCTGCAGAGCTAGGCGGATCGCCCGGAGCTCCAGGAAGTTTATCTGCTGTGCGGCCTCCCAAGGCGTCCAAAGGCCCTGCGTGCATGTCCCTCGACAGTGCGCCCCCCATCCCAGGAGGGAGGCATCTGTCATGAGCACCCGGGACGGTGGGGGAGACTGAAAAGGCATGCCGAGCACTAGGTTGGGCAGGTGAAGCCACCAGTGCAGGGAGAGACCAGACGGTCGGAAATCTGTATCAGGTCCGACAGCCTCCCTGTGGCCTGACGCCACTGAGTGCGAAGGCTCCACTGAGCAGGCCGCATATGTAGACGGGCATTCGGAGTGACATGGACCGTGGAGGCCATGTGTCCGAGTAGCTGCAGGAACTGTCTGGCCGAGGCCGGCGACCTGCCGCTGAATCTGCCGGCTAGAGCCGTGAGCCGGTTGGCCCTTTCCAGAGGCAAGAAAGCACGAGCCTGCTGAGTGTCCAGCCGTGCCCCTATGAATTCGAGGTCCTGGGAGGGGAGCAAAGCGGACTTCTCGAAGTTTATGACGAAGCCCAAGTGCTGAAGCAGGGCCACCGTATGCTGGGTGGCTTGGGCGACCCCTGGAGCAGACGATGCCCGGATGAGCCAATCGTCCAGGTATGGGAAGACGAAGAGGCCCTGAAGCCTTAGGAAGGCGGCTACCACCGCCAGGCACTTCGTGAACACCCTGGGCGCGGAGGACAGGCCAAAGGGCAGTACCCGGTACTGATAATGATTCCCCGCCACCACAAACCTTAGGTATTGTCGGTGGTCCGGACGAATAAGGATGTGGGTATAAGCATCCTTTAGATCCAAGGAGCATAGCCAATCTCCCCGCTGAAGGTAGGGCAGCAGGGTTCCAAGGGTAAGCATCTTGAACTTTTCCCGCTGCAGGAACTTGTTGAGGTTGCGTAGGTCTAGAATGGGCCTGAGGCCTCCTGTTCTCTTTGGAACCAGGAAGTACCTTGAGTAAAATCCGTGGCCCCACAAGTGTTTGGGCACGGGCTCCACCGCCCGTTCCTGAAGCAGACTTTGCAGCTCCTGAAGGAGTAAGTCCCTGTGCAGAGGGGGTCTCGGGGGCTCCCCTGGGAAGTAGGTGGGAGGCACCTGGTGAAAATGCAGGAGGTAGCCCTCTCAAACTACCTGCAATACCCAGGCCTCGGATGTTATGGCTGACCACCTGTGGGCAAAGTGGGTCAGCCGACCCCCCCGTACCGGACGGAGGCCCCTGAGGGGGAGGGGCTATGCTGGCATAGCCAAAAAACCCCGCCCTGTTGGGCCGGGGCCTGCGTGGCGGATTTGGGGGCCTTCTGCTTCCGGGATCCGTTACCCTGTCCCCTAGGCCGCTGCCCCTGAAGGGGGGTTGTGGCCGGGTATTATGGTTGGTGATGCGTATAAGCAAACACCTTCCTCGGGTAAAAGGGCTTTTTCCCTGAGCCCTTCTTCTTCTGTGAAGGGGTAGAGGACTTTCTAGAAAGGCGAGTCCTGGTGAGAGTCTCCGACTCGAGCTCCGCCGTCTTTTCGGCCATGGGTTTGCCAAAGAGGTTTTCACCTCTGCAGGGGACATCGACCAACTTGTCCTGCACCCAGGGCTCAAGGTCGGAGGACTGAAGCCAAGCCTGGCGGCGAGCCCCGATGCCGGCTCCGGCTACTCGAGCCGAGGCCTCGAAGCCATCATAGGCCGCTCGAGAAATGAACTTCGAACACTCTCGAATCCCGGAGGACAAGGCTTGGAACCGCTGCAGGGGTTCCTCGGAGAGACCGGCAGAGAAACCCTGAAGTTCTTTCGCCAGGTCTCGGAGGTACATACCCATGTACAGCTAATGTGTCTGGACCCGACAAGCAAGCATAGAGCCCTGGAAGCACTTCCTACCGAGGGCATCCAGGCTCCGGGCCTCCTTCCCCGGGGGCATCGAGGAGTGCATCTTTAGACTCTTAAGTCGATGCATGGCTGACTCCACCACCATGGAGTGGTGTGGAAGTTGCGCCTTCTGGAACCCGGGGATCTTGCGAACTCGATACATGGAATCGATCCGCTTGCTCAACACTGGCGTCGAGGCTGGGCTCTCCCACATGCGGAAGAGAAGCCGCTCCAGCATCGGGGGAACCAGTACAGTGAAGGCCTCCCTCGGGGGGAAGTCGTATTGGAGGGCCTCGAGCTCTTCGGCTCGGGGCTCCTCCTCCGGATCCGCAGGGAAGGCCAAAGCCTTGGTCATATCCCTCACGAAATCGGAGAACCAGGTATCCTCCGGGGGGAACCGCCTCCGAGGCTCCGACTTGGGCGAGTCGGAGGGGACGCACCGAGTCTGAAAAGAACCGGGTGACTCGTCCTCCTCCGTGTCCCAGCCCGACTCCTCCGAGGAGGATTCACGCGGCTCCGCACGGGCAAGGCCCGGGGACCTCCGCCCCGACGCTGAGGCCGGCGTCGAGGACCTTGGTCCCGAACGGGAAGCCAAGGGAGACCTAGGCCGAGGATCGACTCGAGCTCGTATGGACTCGAGGATCGGCTCGGCCTCCGGGGTCGACTCGAGCGTCGACGTCCCGGTGGTCTGGGCAGATGCACTGGCGAGGCCGGTGATCCATGCCTGCTGCTGGTCCATGAAGGCAGATATACTGCGCTCCAAGGTCGTCAGTCTGAGATCGAGCTCAGAGGACCCAGCAGCTGTCGACTCGGGCCCGACGGCGTCGGGCCAGACATCGGCTCATCCGTGGGGGAGTCCAGGAGGACTATATCACTCACGTGTCCAGGCGACTCCACTCCGAGACGAGGAAGCTTCGAAGGCCTCTCTTCCTCCGAGGGCCCGGGTTGTCGGACCGGGCTAAGCGACCTGGCCCTAGAAGGACCAGGCTCGCCGCTCGGTTCCACCCTCGCGGGCCGCTTCTCCCGCCGGTGCTTCCGGCTGGGGGAGCCCCATTCAGAAGAACTCCTACGATGCTCCGAACTGGAGCCACGAGGTGTAGAGGCCTCTGACGAGGTCCGCGCGGAGTCAGAGAAGATCCGTTCCCTCTGCGACTGCCGGCTCCGCAGCACCTTTGAGGACACCTTGCCGCATGGGCCGCAGCTCATAGGGTCATGCTCGGCCCCAAGGCAGCGGAGGCAGCAGCCATGCGTGTCAGTAAGAGACATGAGCCTGACACAGCGATCACACTTTTTAAAACCGCTGGCAGCCATTGGGGGGAAAAGGGCCCCTGCAAGGTCGAAAGACCACGCTGCCAGGGATGAAGGGAAAAGTGGCGGGAACGCCAGTTGGGAAAAAACAAAACATAAACGGGCCCAATAGGGATATCGAGGCCCGGCGGGAAGAGGAACACACGAACCGAGAAAAAAATGTTTTAACGAAACAAATCAAAGAAATCAACTTTTCAGCGGCGTTAACATACACGTCTGTAGGGCTCCGCAGAAAAAAGAAGACTGAGCAAGATGGCATCCCTGGGCGGGAAGGGGACCGCGCATGCGCGCTGCAATTCCCAAAGGCTTTCTGCGAAAGCTGGGGAAATTGCTCCGCGAGGGCTCCGTCGGCGACGTCACCCCTAAGTGAGGACTGACTTCCTGCTTGGTCCTGGAGAATCTAATATACCTTGAGCGCACACAACATACTCAAACCACACATACAAATCCCATCATTGTTTCCCCCATCAAATGCATACTAATCAACGCAAGATCTGTCAGAAATAAACTATACATCATTCAAGACTACTTGCAAACCTATAAAATAGACATTGGGGTATGTTTACTAAACTGCGGTATTGTTTATTTATTTATTTATTTATTTAACAGTTCTTCTATACCGCTCTATTTTAGATCAGAGCGGTTTACATTTAACATCAACTATACAACACAAGGAACTTTGAGTTGTATTTACAATAAACAGGGAGATCAACTTGGAAGTAACTGGGGGAAACTATGTACATTCTTAATTCTATACATTGTTACGGTCGGTAGGTTCTCCGGTAATGGTACGGATGCCCATATAAAGGAGTGGGCGGTGCATCGTTACGCAAACCATGTCACGTAACGCACATTACAAGGTACGCCCTGGATCTACCACATGTTAATGCCACAGCCGACGGGAAGCAGCCGCGTGTCTGAAGGGGCTTCAATCAAAGGTGCGCAGACAGTAGAAGACGCGCTGAGGGATGTGCAGACATGGTGCCACATGAGAAACAGAGCCGTAAGCATAAGGCCGGAGACCACAGGCAGTTGATATCGCAGACTGTAATGGGAACGTGAGCCACATATGCACACACACCATGAAATGGTGTACAGTGAAACAGCATACAGAAGAGTAAACAAATGTAATGGAAAGGGCATCAGGGGTTGCTCTGAAGGGCCGGCTGTGTGGATGGTGTGTGCACAAGGGCAAAATGGACACGAGAACCAAAAAGGAGTAAGAGGGAATCAAACTGTTACACTGAAGAGCCCAAACGCAGCTCACTGACACCAATACCAAACCACTGAGCCAACTGCCCACCCAGGTAGCCTGAAGAAAGGGACCATATATAACAGCTAGCATGTGATGGATAGGCTGCACAGAGGGGACAATGCACTGTAAGTCTTAAATAGCTACAGGGTAAGCTATTTAAGACTAATAAAAGAAAATATTTTTTCACTCAACATGTAATCAAACTCTGGAATTTGTTACCGGAGGATGTAGTAAAGGCTGTTAGTGTAGCTGGGTTTAAAAAAGGTTTGGACAAGTTCCTGGAGGAAAGGTCCATAAACAATTATTAAGAAGGGACCTAGGATATCAATGCTTGACCCAGTACAAGCATTGCGGAACCTGTGTCTTTTGGGGAAACTGCTAGGTACGTATGACCTAGATTGGCCACTGTTGGAAACAGGATACTGGGCTTGATGGACCTTGGTCTGACCCATTATGTCATATCTTATGTTCTTATGAACAGTGAAGAGAAGAAGGGTGTGCGGAGAAGTAACGAAGCTGGAACCATTGTATGGTAAGGTTAGCAGAACACAAGAAACGAAAAGAAAAGGAACATGTGGGAATCAAACCCACAACCTATGGTAGCACAATGCACGTCTGTAATCACTATCCCAAACAACCACAGCAAGCTGAATTAACATATGTTCCACCAAAGGGAATGTGTGTATGGAAACCCATAGCACCCTCTGAGGTGGCAGATGGCTGGCACACAGACAGCTGCCATTGTCCAAGGATGTGAGCACAGATGGGCCATGTACATCAGCAATATACCACAAAATACGCTCATCAGTGCGGTGATGCAGCAGCACAGACAAATGTGTGTCCAACATGTCACACAAAAGTCACTGGCCCATCCACAGATGATGGGCAGGACAGATCATGTCCAGGAGCTGCATGGTGTGTATTGGTCATTAGGCCACCCCGCAATGCAGCTGCACGCACAAAATTCCGTAATCACATATGCATGCATGTAGAAAGTCGGTGGTGCATGATGGGAACCCAACACACATCAGTCATAAAATGTCCACAAAAACATACCTGCCCGGCAATACAGGAAACAAACCTAAAAAGGCATACCCAGCAAAATGTCAGCAAGTGTACACACATATATATGTAACAGCTGTCTGATACTGCCTCGTGATATCAATCAAAGTGGTGTACATGGCAATGTACATTAAAGAGGGACAATGATCAACTGGATCCTGTCAGAACAATGCAGGGTATGTGACCTGACAAACACCATATGGAGTGCCAGTGGGAATCAAACCCTGGTCCCCTGGCCAGTGTGTGAACCATTATGCCACTCTTCCACACCATGACATGAGCATCTCTGCAGTCGATGATGTGTAGACAATGAGGCAGGCGCATCTCCAATTCGCCCCGCTGCCACTGTCAGCACCAGTGCCAATGAACACCAATGCCAGCTATGTCCCACAAACACCTCCCAGGTGGGGATGTACAGGCACCAGCCTGAGCATGCATGTGGCCAAGTAGTAGAGATGCCCACCCAAAGGAAGCCCCTATGGTCCAAATGAGCTGACATGCAACTGGCCAGGCACATGAGAACGATGAATGTACCTGTGCTAAAATGGAACACCTATGTGGATATCATTGAAACCATCTGTGGGCAGGAATGCAGCAGCAGAAAGTCAGATACACAGCACACATCTTGTGTATGATACAACACACACACAGGTCAATGATATGAAAGGTGGACTGTGGTTATAGTGCTGTGAGTGATCCCGATGGCATCGACGTACGTTGTCTGCATCATCACGGCAATAGCACCAGAAACACAACTGATAGGGGGCACGGTCCAGGCAGGTACACCAAGCTGCCCACAAAACCACAAGGCAATAAGGTAGGAAAGGAAGATACAGAGATGTAATGCCTTGCTGCTATGCAGTGATGTGAATCTGCAGTGTACAGGCAAATGCACAAACATGACAATGATGTCATGTCACTACCCCTCAGCTGTGTAGACCATATGTGTGTGTATCAGTGGGTCATACAGCAGTGTAGATGGCCAGACAACAGTATGTGATATGCCGAGAAAGAGCAGACGTCAGATACTCATTTAAATAAACACCTTAATACACAAATGGGAGCAAAAACAGTGACACAATGCAAAATGAGGACATGGTAACAGGTAAGAGAGGCACATGCTGCCAAAGAACAAACAAAGCAGAACCTTACAGAGATAGCACTATGCAGAAGGCCTGCTGCAATGGATGCTGTGGATACTGGAGCATCACATTTATTTATTTTTATTTATTTTATTTATTTAGCATTTTTCTATACCGCACTATTCAACATCAGCGTGGTTCACAAATAACACAAATGTCCAGTGTGGGGGGTCTACATTGGACTTACAGTAGAACAAGGAATTTAAACTTGGTGAACAGGTAAAACTATATACATACACATATATGTATATAGTTTTATATGTATATATATGAGAATATACCACTGGAATTTAAAGACTGCCTGCAAAATCGATTTGCTGCTTTAGATACAAATGACAGAGCTCCGGAAGAGTTATGGAATGACATCAAGAAGGTTGTGTTGGAAGAAAGCGAGAAGTCTCTACAAAGGGTGAAAAAGCAAAAACGGCCAAAATGGATGACGGAAGAAACTCTGAAAATTGCCCAGAAACGCAGAGAAACTAAAGCCAGAGGAGAAAGAAAGACAATCTCAGAACTCAACAGAGATTTCCAACGTGCAGCAAGACAGGACAAGGAAAAGTACTACAACGACGCATGCAAGGAAATAGAAGCAGAAACTATTAGAGGAAGAACAAGATCGGCTTTCCTAAAGCTACGAGAGTTAAAGAAAAAGTTCCAGCCTCGAATTGGAATGTTACAAGATGCTCAAGGTTCTATGTTGAATGATGCTGAGAAGATCAAGAAAAGGTGGAAGGAATATACAGAGTTTTTATATGATAAAGATCAAGTGGACCAACAGCCGTTTCAACCCGTACCTTATGATCGGGAACCATTGGTGATGAAAGAAGAAGTTGAAGCAGCATTGAAAGCCTTATCAAAGAACAAAGCACCAGGCATTGATGGCATTCCTATAGAAGTATTGCAGCAATCTGACGCAGCTGTTACCATACTTACAAGGCTCTGCCAAGAAATATGGAAGACAACATCATGGCCAACTGACTGGAAAAGATCTGTGTTTATACCAATGCTAAAGAAAGGTGATCCAACTGACTGTGGAAATTATCGCACAATCGCTCTGATCCCACATGCCAGCAAGATTCTACTGAAGATTATTCAAAAGAGACTACAACCATACCTGGAACAAGAACTACCTGAAGTGCAAGCAGGGTTCAGGAAAGGGCGAGGAACGAGAGACATCATTGCGGATGTGAGACGGATCCTTGAAAAGACTAAAGAATACCAAAAGGATATCTATTTGTGCTTTATCGACTATAGCAAGGCTTTTGACTGTGTAAACCATGAGAAACTCTGGGCCACATTAAGAAGCATGGGTATACCAGAACACCTGATCGTTCTCTTGTGCAATTTGTACATTGATCAAGAAGCAACAGTTCGAACGGAACAAGGAGAAACAGAATGGTTTAAAATAAGCAAATGTGTAAGACAAGGCTGCATACTTTCCCCCTACCTGTTTAATTTATATGCAGGAAGGCAGGAGAAGAGAATCTTCCGCAGGAGTATCAAGGGATCAGAGCGGAAGCTAATGACCACGGCCAACACAATGAAGATGGTATTAACAGACCCAACTCAAACGGTTTCGGCCGGAGGCCTTCCTCAGGGGTCTAAAAACAGACAAATGTAAACATCAATATCAAAAACAAAAATTATAATAATAAACTAAATTGTAATATAAAACCAGTGGAGAAGCGAAACATATTCGTTCAAAGTGAAGAGGGGAGAAAGAGTACATTACCATAGACAAGCAAACAGACAACCAGAACAAGGTGGACAACGCCACTCTTCCCAGTCTAAAAAAGAGAAATATATAATGGTCATTCAGAAAAATATAAATATACATATACAAGGGGGGTTTTCAATGCTCTACATCAACCGAATATATTAAAAATATTAAAAAAACTTAAAAAAAACAATGAATATTTTTATTTTAAAAACATTAAAAAACCATAAATATTTTATAATGGTGGAACGGCAAGTACAGAGAAAACAGTAGATATACACGCTCATTGAAAACAAATAAAAGTATATGTTGTGTGCCATAGGAAGGGGTGAAACAAAGAGACAAAATAAAAATAAAAAATAGAATAAATAATAGAAAGAAAAAGAATAGTGTGTAACCCATAAAGGAGAGGAAAAGAAAAGGAGGGAACATATGTGAGTTTTGGCCATATTTCAACTCACATATATTCCCTCCTTTTCTTTTCATTTTCTCTCATTTACTTTACCGCTGTGCCCTGCTTTTCTATTTTATTCATTGATGTTCATTTTTAAACTTATTTATTTATTTATTTTTTCAAAAAAATCCTTTGTTTTGACTCATTTTTAATGCATCTTTTATGCACTTTTTTCTAATAAATTCACAACTTGTAAACAATAATTTAACTTATTGACCTCTCCTTTATGGGTTACACACTATTCTTTTTCTTTCTATTATTTATTCTATTTTTTCTTTTTATTTTGTCTCTTTGTTTCACCCCTTCCTATGGCACACAACATATACTTTTATTTGTTTTCAATGAGCGTGTATATCTACTGTTTTCTCTGTACTTGCCGTTCCACCATTATAAAATATTTATGGTTTTTTAATGTTTTTAAAATAAAAATATTCATTGTTTTTTTAAGTTTTTTAAATATTTTTAATATATTCGGTTGATGTAGAGCATTGAATACCCCCCTTGTATATGTATATTTATAGTTTTCTGAATGACCATTATATATTTCTCTTTTTTAGACTGGGAAGAGTGGCGTTGTCCACCTTGTTCTGGTTGTCTGTTTGCTTGTCTATGGTAATGTACTCTTTCTCCCCTCTTCACTTTGAACGAATATGTTTCGCTTCTCCACTGGTTTTATATTACAATTTAGTTTATTATTATAATTTTTGTTTTTGATATTGATGTTTACATTTGTCTGTTTTTAGACCCCTGAGGAAGGCCTCCGGCCGAAACCGTTTGAGTTGGGTCTGTTAATAAAGGCTATTTTATACCATCTTCATTGTGTTGGCCGTGGTCATTAGCTTCCGCTCTGATCCCTTAATTTATATGCAGAACAAATCATCAGAGAAGCAGGATTGTATGAAGACAACAGAGGTGTGAAGATTGGTGGAAGACTCATCAACAACCTTCGCTATGCTGATGATACTACATTACTGGCTGAAAGTGAAGATGATCTGAAACATTTGCTTCTCACAATCAAAGAACATAGTCTCAAAATGGGCCTGCACCTTAATGTAAAGAAGACAAAGATCATGACAACTGGCATAACAGGTTCATCATTGAAGGAGAAGAAATTGAAATTGTGAACAACTTTAACCTACTTGGATCAACTATCAATAAAGAAGCAACAAGCAGTCAAGAAATCAAACGACGCATTGCTCTTGGCAGAATGGCTATGAAAGACCTAGATAAGATTCTGAAGAGCAGAGATGTCTCTCTCCATACAAAGATTCAACTTGTTCAAGCTATGGTATTTTCAATAACATCATATGGATGTGAAAGCTGGACAGTGAAAAAGACAGACAGGAAGAAAATTTATGCCTTTGAATTATGATGCTGGCGGCGAATACTGTGTATACGATGGACTGCCCGAAGAACAAACCAGTCGGTACTAGAGGAGATCAAACCTAAGCTTTCTTTAGAAGCTCAGATGACAAGACTTCGACTTTCATACTTTGGACACATCATGCGAAGAGAGAGATCATTAGAGAAAGACATCATGCTTGGCAAGATAGAAGGTCAACGCAAAAGAGGAAGACCAGCAATGAGATGGATCGATACAATAACAGCAGCTACGGGTACCAGTCTGTCAACAATGAGCTGCCTGACTGAAGACCGAACACAATTTAGGATAGCTATCCAGAGGGTCGCCATGAGTCGACTCCGACTCGACGGCACTTAACAACAACAACGAGGGCAACACACATCAACTGTATCCAGACCGAACACATGGCAAACCACCTGTACCCGAAAGGCACTAGTGGCAGTCCTGAACGCATCAGGCGGACACATGGCAATGTACTATGGAAAAGGGCAGAGATGCACATGTGTGCCATCATGTGACGGCCATGATACAGTGCACACACAGCAGTTATTACAGTAACATATACCTGAGGAGTCCAGTCAAGATGGAAGAAACAATATAATTACAGGTCCTTATCAAAGCCACAAAATGATACTTCATCCAATAAACTAATTGGCTTTACTTAATTAACCATATTGCAGTATACTTTAATTTAGCAAAAGCAAGGTGGAAACCAGATCTCAGAAAACTCAGCTAAACCCCCGGTAGTTTCCTACAAACAAACTGGGATAAAGCATTGAGTAGAATACATCAACGGTCTGCAATTACAGTAAATGGAAATCCACAGTACTACCTTTTAACTTTCAAAAGGGAAACTATGATAAAATGAGGAAAATAGCTAAGAAAAAACTAAAAGGAGCAGTTACAAAGGTTAAAGACTTACATCAAGCTTGGGTGTTGTTGAAAAATACTATCTTGGAAACCCAGACCAGCTGTATTCCACACTTTAAGAAAAGTGGAAGGAAGTCCAAAAAACTGCCAGCATGGTTTAAAGGTGAGGTCAGAGCCAAATGACGAAACCTGGAAACAGCACATGCAATGTGTGCCTTCGAGTCAGTCCTGACTCCTGGCAACCCAGAAGTTCCTGGGTTTTCTTGGCAGTGTCACTGGAAGTAGATTGCCAGGCCTTTCTTCTGAGGCAATGGAGGGTTAAGTGACTTGCCCAAGGCCACAAGGAGTGTTAGTGGGAACTGAACCCTGGTTGCTTGGTTACCAAGCCCAGTGTTCTAACCACTAGGCTACTCCTCCAAACAGCACAAGCACTGGCAAGTCAAATGCAAGGCATTGATAAGGCAGGCAAAGGGAGAATTTGAGAAGAAGCTTACTGCGGAAGCAAAAATATGAAATAAAGACGTTTTCAAGTACATTTGCAGCAAAAAACCAGTTGGTCCATTAGATGATAGAGGGGTTAAAGGGGCACTAAGAGGCGACAAGGCGATAGCGGAGAGACTGAATGAATTCTTTGCTTCAGTCTTTATTGAGGAAGATATAGGGATATTACTCATGACTGAAGTGGTATTTAAAGGTGCGGAAGAATTGAAGGAAATATTGATACATCGGGAAGATGTATTACAATTATTAGATAAACTGAAGAGTAGCAAATCACCTGGGCCGGATGGTATACATCCAAGGGTGTTTGTTGAAAGAACTGAAATATGAGATTCCAGACCTGCTATTAGTAATCTGTGAATTTTCATTAAAATCATCTGTAATACCTGAATATTGGAGGATTGCCAATGTAACGCCAATTTTTAAAAAAGGTTCCAGGGGTGATCCGGGAAACTACAGACCGGTGAGCCTCACATCAGTACTGGGAAAAATGGTAGAAACCAGTTAAGGAAGAGATTAAATATCTAGGAATCACACTCGACAGCACTCTCAGCCTTACACAACACATAAAACATACTGTTAAAGCCATATACTATAAGTTAAGGACAATCCAACAGTTACGACCGTTAATAGATAGCACAGACTTCAGATCAGTGGTCCAAACTCTAATAATGCCTCATCTAGATTACTGCAATGGCATTCTTCAAGGAACCACTAAAAAAAATCTACACACATTTCAATTAGCGCAAAATGTCACAGCAAGAATCATCTACAAAGTGAAAATAATTGACCACATATCTCCTATTCTCTACTCCCTGCACTACCTGTGTCTTGTAGAATTATCTTAGGATACAACACAAGAAAACTGAGGTGCTATTCATTACAAGGAATCGAGACTTCTCCTCACCGCCCTTCCTAAAAGTAGAGGGAGCAGACCTCCAGACCAAACCCACCATCCGATACCTCGGCATCACCTTAGACCAACGCTTGGATATGAAGGTGCACATAGGAAACATGGTGAAGGCTGTTTACCATAAGATCCGATCCCTCAGACACCTACGATCCCTGCTGGAGCCAGACGATTTCAGGAAATCTATAAGGCACTGGTCATACCACACTTCGATTACGCAAACTCAGTCTTGCATGGTCTCCCTCAGTCCACCTTGCATCCACTGCAACTGGCAATGAATGCCGCAGCAAGAGTCCTACATGGAGCGTCCAGGAGAGACCATGTCTCACCCATCCTAAAACACCTCCACTGGCTCCCGATACAAGGTAGACTCACTTACAAAATCTTACTGCTGACCTTCAAGGCTATCAACGGACTCTCATCCTCATCACTAACAGAGTTCATCCAGACTACACCCTCCAACAGAGCCAGACGGTCTGTAGCACTCAATACCCTCATAGTTCCAAGATCAATTACACAATGCACCCAGTCAACAGCGGGCAGGGCTTTCAAATTCTGTGCGCCTAGATGCTGGAATAGCCTCCCCCACGACATCCGAACAATACCAGACCTACTCCAGTTTAGAAAGGCCTTGAAGCACCACCTCCTCCTCCAGTATTACCCTGTAAACAACGCAGCTATGACACCAACCTCACAAACCACGCAAAACACCCATGACTAAGACCAAGGAAGTGAATCCTAACATGTTGTAAATGTAAATAGTTACCCCAGTTATCTAAGTTTTTAACACCTGTTCACTGTAAACACAAAGTACCCCGGGAAATGTGTAATCTTTGTTCATTGTAAACCGCGCTGATGCTGAATAGCGCGGTATAGAAGAGACTGTAAATAAATAAATAAATAAATAAATAAAATAATCTATAAAACCTTAGTTACCACGTTCAAGATTTTTAATAAAATAGCACCGTCCTTCCTGTCTACGCTCATCAGTATCTCACATGAAAACAGATTAAGAAGAAGAGCAAACTTACACATGCTACTAGTCTCGGATACCATTCGAAAAGCAAGTCGGAAGACAAGCAATTCTGCTTTTTCATTCTTTGCACCAACGTTGTGGAACAACCTCCCAATCGAGCTCAGAGAAATCAAATACCTTCAATTATTTAGAAAGGAACTAAAAACTCACCTATTCACCCTGCACTATCACAACTTTCAACATGATAATGTTCAGATTCCACAGATTAACACTGAACAACAACCATACATTGACCCTACCTAGACATACTCTTACATCGCACAGCCATAAATCCATCTCGAGCATTTAACTGAATACAGTCATTCATTCTCAAATGTAAATAGCCACATTTTAATTTTCAATGTAAATAGTTCTATTTTACGGCACTCTTATTGCCCCAGTTATATTTGTTCTGATGTATAACGGGTTAAATGTTAAAAAATGTTCTACAACTGTTCTATGTAAAATAATAATAGTTCCCTATTATTAAGTATTATTGTTCTATGTAAACTGCCACTGATCTCTGGAAGAGGCGGTATAGAAAAATGTATAAATAAATAAATAAATAACAAAAAATACTCTGTGTGTAGACAGTCATGGCCTAATGGGAGACAGCCAACATGGCTTTAGCCACATAAGGTCTTGTCTTGCTAATCTGTTATGTTTTTTGAAGGTGTGAATAAACAGGTAGACAAAGATAAGTCAGTTCATATAGTGTATCTGGACTTTCAGAAAGCCTTTGACAAGGTCCCTCATCAGAGACATTTGGCAAAACCAGAGTCATGGGATAGGAGGCAGTGTACTATTGTGGATCAGGAACTGGTTAAAAGAAAGCAGAGGGTAGGGCTAAATGGCCAATTTTCCCAATGGAAAAAGGTGAATAGTGGTGTACCCCAGGGATCTGTGCTGGGTCTGCTGCTTTTTGACATATTCACAAATGACCCGGAAAAGGGAATAACGAGTGAGGTTATCAAATTTGCAGATGACACAAAACTATTTAAAGTTGTTAAAACCCAAGAGGATTGTGGAAAATTGCAAGAGGATCTTGATAAATTGGAAGACTGGGCATCAAAATGGCAGATGAAATTTAATGTGGACAACTGCAAAGTTATGCACCTAGGGAAGAACAACCCAAACTATGGTAACACGATGCAAGGTTCCACATTAGGAACTACCACCCAGGAAAAAGATTTACGCGTCATTGTGGATAACATGTTAAAACCCTTGTCCCAGTGTGCAGCGGCGGCCAAGAGAGCAAATAGAATGCTAGGTATCGTAAAGAAAGGAATGGAAAATAAAACAAAATATATTATAATGCCTCTATATCGTTCCATGGTGAGACCGCACCTTGAATATTGTGTGCAATTCTTGTCACCATATCTTAAAAAAGGATATAGCATTATTAGAAATGGTTCAGAGAAGAGCCACCAAAATGGTAAAGGGGATGGAAGGATACTCCTATGAAAAAAGGCTAAAAAGGTTAGGGCTCTTTAACCTGGAAAAGTGACGGCTGAGGGGAGATATGATAGAAGTCTATAAATTAATGAATGGAGTGGAACGGGTAAACATAGATCGGTTGTTTACGTTATCAGAATATAGAAAGACTAGGAGACATGCAATGAAGCTACAGGGTAAACTATTTAAGACTAATAAGAGAAAATATTTTTTCACTCAACGTGTAATCAAACTCTGGCATTTGTTACCGGAGGATGTAGTAAGGGCTGTTAGTGTAGCTGGGTTTAAAAAAGGTTTGGACAAGTTCCTGGAGGAAAAGTCCATAAACCATTATTAAGAAGGGACCCAGGATATCAATGTTTGACCCAGTACAAGCATTATGGAACCTGTGTCTTTTTGGGAAACTGCTAGGTACGTATGACCTAGATTGGCCACTGTTGGAAACAGGATACTGGGCTTGATGGACCTTGGTCTGACCCAGTATGGCATATCTTATGTTCTTATATTTGCATCACAAATTTGCGGTTGCGGAACACTGCCTCCCTGTCTCTGGGTGGGACCAGGGCAACATGTGTGAAATCAATAGCTCCCATCACATGTGGTATCCCCGCAATCCACTGAAAGGCCTGGTCCAGGGCCCCCCACTGTTACCTATTGTTAGGAATAGCAATATAATTCCTAACCTGGCTGACCATGGCCCAGAGTACCTAGTGGAGACAGTGTGAAAAGGTGGGCCTGCTCATCCCACCCACTGCGGCCACCGAGGATTGTTAACAGCCAGAGGCAAAGAAATGTAGGGCACCCAGAAGCTTGGCCAAACACAGTATGGCATGTGACCGGCCAGTCCGGGGCTTGAGGTAAGGTCTTAGATCCTCATAGAGCTCCCTAGTAGCCCCTGTGCTCAGACGGTAGAGGGAGATGACCTGGTCCTCACGCATGTCCTGGAGCATAGGCCTGGGCCTGTAGAGGCGAGGAAGGTGAGGGCGTGCCTCGGCATGCCTAAAGCGCCGTGCTGGAAAACACCGGCCTGTTGAGCCTCCACAGCTGCAGGGCTATGTTGCACCCATGCCCAGTGCCACAACCCCATGGACACCATCTCCTTCATCAGGCAACTGCAGCTCCTCCAACACATCCAACGCCAGCACCGCACATTCCGCATGATGAATGTGAGCCATGATAGACATCAGGTAGAGCAAAGTTAGATGCTAAATATGGTGTGGGGAGTGGCAAATAATCAGAACAAACATAACACACCTTGTGATAAGGAAGCTTATCATAGCTCAGGAAGGAGCTATAGAAAAGGTGAAGTGACTCTGAACAAGCAACCTGTCAGTTCTGGTAGAAATATGAAAACAGAATTTTGCCATAAAAGACTACCAGTCCCAGAATGCACCAGGTTTCCAACAGCCATTAGAGGAGCTGAAGTGAGGAAACGTGTGTTCAATCAGGAGGGCTATGAGGTAATCCCTAAGCACTCATCTCAAAGGGCAGGGCCTGATTCAGCACAGCTGCGCTGTGTTAGGGAGGATCACTCATCTAAGCAGAATAAGAGTAGAGTTTATTCTACAGATGACCATCTTCATGATCACCTTGGATATCCAGGGAATTGTCCTCAGTATCCTGAGAATCAGCTTGAGTTTGATCATCAGTTTCATCTGAAGGATCATCAGAAGCAGAAGCCAAACCGGACGGACAGAGAGGGAAAGAGACCCTCTGGAAGAAAGAGGAGAAAAGCCTTTGAGAGGTCTAGAAGAGTCCAAAGCAGTACGTATACTGGGAGGTATTCCAAGGGCCAGCATACACCATTGGACTGGGGAAAACCAGAGGAATGGTGCTGCAGAGCTAGGAATCACCAGAGGCTACCTGTGAGGGAGACGGCTGCATGTGGAAGGGACCCTAAGACCCGTGCCAGAAGGTATGTGAAGAGAGATCCAGTGTCCAGGGATCTGGATTGGAAGGCTGGACATAAGAACTGGACTACATACTGGCCAGGCTATATAGAGAGGAACTCTAGCAGCAATGGAAGCTCAGGTATGAACACTGATCTATGCCCTAGCTATAACCTTGAAAGACAGCAGGGAAACAAGTATTCTCCTGAAAATGCTCCATTGAGAGATTCATCTGTGCCAATCCATGATATTGAACCCATGCTTGTTGAACAAGGGGGAATAATAGCAGATGAGGATCCTGTTTATATGGACTGCTCTCTATCTAAACTCCGTTGGTAACTTTCTGTTATAAAGTACAGCAACCATCACAAAGAAATACAAATTTGTTCTTTAATCTACTCAGAAAAGCTCCTGAAGCAGGATTTGACCCACACAGTGGAAGGCAAGCCAGCTAAGGGGTTTCAGCTGGTGACTGCTAGCAATTAAGCCTTACCTAATTGCTTGTGAGCTAGGAGAGAATCACTTCTGTATCTATGTCGGAAGTAATCAGAAGTTAACCTGAAAAGAACAGTTTGTTTCTTGCTTTGTGGCTTTTCATTTGTTGTTTTCCTGATTTTGACTTTGTTTTTCCAAGTTAACACTGAAAGCAAGTAACCTAATTTATGTGCTACCAAGCATATCTGTGTTGGGAGAAATAACCCCATAAATAAATATCTTATTGGCTTTACCCAAGAGCACAACTAAATTATTGTCAGCAGCTGTGTCTGGTGTGAATGAACTACATTGCCCACAATACCTTGCAAATCATATAGATATATGCACTTGCCAAGACTGTGAAGATTTTCACCCAGGCAGCCGTCTGACAACCTGTAGATGCAGCAGCGCACACCAGCAGCAGTATTGAAAAATGGTCCGTGCCTACAGAAGCATAATGATGTAGCGTGCATAGGAACGTGCGTTCCTCACAATCCAAGATGCGGCAGGTGATTCGGCTTGTGTAAGGTGCGTTCAGGTACGCATAGGAGGAGCACGGCACGTGTTCTGTGCGTTGTACAGGCGCACGCTGTGCCCCCGCGTGCATGCAGATTGCGTAACGTGCTCTGGGATCCGCAGAACGCACGCAGGGATGCAACGCGCACCTGCACAATGCACAGAACATGCGCCGTGCTCCTCCTACGTGCGTCGTAACACACCTTACGCAGGCCAGGTAGAGACAAGATACCTGCTAAATATATTGGTGGTATGGGAAGAAATCAGAACAAAGATAACATACCTGTGGATGCAGCGGCGCAGAGCAGTAGCAGTGAAGGAAAACGGTCTGTGCTTTCGGCAGTGTAATAAAGCTCCACCTGTTCACAAAATGCTACTCAGAAACCTCCAGCGATAGAAGCACAACTAACAACCTGCAAACTTCCCCCACACACCAGTCGCCCCTGCACGTCAACACCACAAATAATAGGTAGTCCCCCAAACCCTACCAACCTTCACAAAACTAATGCAACACCCAGTTACATTAGAGCATTGTACATAGTTTGAGTTAATATGTATTTAGTTTCCCCGTTTTCTCCCCCATGTTCAATTCCCTGTTATTTGTAAACTCAATGCTATTTGTATACATTGGGGTATTCTTGTTCGATGTACACCGCGCTGATTTTAATAGCGCGGTATAGAAGAAAATGTTAAATAAAAATAAATAATAAATAAATAAATGATGTAACGCACATAGGAACATGCATTCTGCGCAATGCACGGCAATGCGGCCTACATAAGGCGCATTCCCGCACGTGAGGAAGGAGCAGGGCACGTGTTCCGTGTATTGCACAGGCGCGCATTGCATCCCCGTGTGCATTCTGCGGGTGCCAGCAGATGTTAAGCAATCTGTACACATGCCGGGACACAGCGTGTGCATGTGCAATGCACGTAACACGTGCCCTGCACATCCTGTATGCCAGGAACATGCCATATGCAGGCCAAATCACGTGACGTGCTCTTGCATGGAGAGCACGCAAGAGCATGCCACGGAAGCACCGTGTGTTGCACAACATGGGGCGTCATGCGTACGCAACGCATGTTGCACACGCGGAACACAGAGAGGACCGCACCCTAGGTATCCATAAAGGTGCATCACCATGCACATACTGCTGAGGGTGTATAGTAAGAAAGGAAGCGCTGGAGAAGCAGCCTGGAACACGGGACATGAGTGAGGGTGACAAGAGCAGCCAACAGCCCCCAGTGGCCTGACCAGCTGGAAGGTGCACCAGGGGCGAAGCGGAGGCCCATGCTCGAAGATGCCAGGAGGAGGGCAGTCCGCTTCTCCCAGGAGAATGACCTCCTCCTGTCAAGCATCCTTGACAACTATGAGGTATTATATGGGCAGCAGAGCAGCACCACCACCATTGGCGCACACAGCAGGTCATGGGAGGAGGTGCGTTCAGCAGTGGCTAAGGCAGGGGGACCAAGCCGTGACATTAAAAGCCTGCGGAAGTGGTACATCGACATAAAGTGGGCGATACGGGCGCACCTGACAGAGGAGAGGTGCCATGCGCATACCACAGGTGATGGTGGACCACGAAGACCCACCCTATCCCCGCTGGAGCAGTGCCTGGCGGAGAGACTGGGGCCCATCTACCTCTATGGCCTGCCCCCCGCGCTGGATACTGCAGACCCATGTGCAGGTAAGATGGAGATATGTGGTCCAGGGAAAGCTAACAACCCAGCACATGCAGGGGCTGATGCAGGGGGGTGTGGGGGCCATGTCCCGAGACTCATAGAAATCCATGTCCCCAGCCAGTCCCATGCAACATATGGCATAACTGACAAGCCTGTTGCAGCATGCCCACACCGCCTCCGGATTGTAGTTCCCTGTTAGCCATGCACAGTGTAACCTGCCACCCGTAGTCACCAGCTACATATGCCCAATACCTGGCCCAATGTAGAAACACCATCCCACCCACACTGACCCCCCCACCCCCACCATGCCATGTCCCCAGCCCCATACCATGTGGCCCTGACACAGCACTGGTCACCGTGCAGCTCCAGCCCAAACCATTGCTTGCTCCCATCAGGGCCCTGCAATGGCCCATGACGAGACCCTGGTACCCCACCACCAGCCCCTGAGGGCTGCCAGCCTGCCATACCGCAGATAGGGATGCTGCCAGCATGTGGTCACCTGGACTGCGTGGCCCTGTGCAAACAACAGCCCTGCGAGATGGACAGACTGGCACTGAACACATGGACAAGGGTAGCACACCAAGGGACTGCATATACAGAGGGAAAGGAGCAGACCCAAGACAGATCCATGGGGTACACCAACTGTGCGCAGGATAGTAGTGGAGGAGCAGCCACAGGAACACCCACCGAAGGAGCAGTGCGAGAGATAGGAGGAGAATGAGGATAGTGAAAGTGTACTCTGCACCTCCCCTCACCGGTAACACACCAGGGCTCTTGGGTAACGGAAATCCACACACAAAGCAATGAGAAGGGAATCAGTAAATCAGTAAATAATATACAACACACATATTATTTAAGAAAACAACCAAAGCTTTGGGAGAGCAAACTAAGTTAGCACCTTGTTCACTCTGCCATCTTAGCTTTCGGACACTTTATTTATAGGTAAATATTCGAATATACAGCATACTTTTCACTTTATTGTTCTACGTCAAGCATTATGTATCCATACCATCATAGTTCAGTTCTCATTAGCATAGGTCATCATGAGGAGACATACACATATTCCCAGACATAACTATGTAGGCATTAATTCTAATTAATTCTAATACTGACAGTTTGATATCTCTGACTCGAGACTGAGAGACTGGGAGACAACTTCACCCTTATCTTTATTATAACAAAACTAGTGTCTTTTGTTGTTAGAAACCTTCAGCCTAATTATTTTAGCAGAGTCTTTCAAGGTTGTTGCTGAATAATAAGCTCTGGAATAATATAAACTCTTTCCTAGGGCTGTTAGTAATATAATCTCATTAAGTACCCTAACCATGTACAAAGACCTGTACAGACAAGCTTACTTTCAGTCCCTCCTCTGATTCTGTAAAGAATCATTTCAAAGGTAAGGAAACTCACATTGATATTAAAGAAGGATTGTAACTAGATTCTGGGTCTATCTGTAACATCATCTTAGGGGTCAGTGCCTCCACTGATTTCTTACAGCAAGCAGATATTACACAGAGAATTAATGCTCCTAAAATGATAATCCCTAAAAAGCCAAATAGTGATGCTAACATGCCTTGCAATGGCCTAGATAATGAACTTCAAAAAGAAGAAACAGAATCAAAAAATCAGAAAAAGAACTTACATAACTACTACTTGATACAAAGGTATGATTTCTAACCTTATCTAGTAGGCCTTTCACTATTTTCCCTTCATCATCAAGCATACTGCAACAATGATCAAAAATTAATCCATACACGCCATTTTCCTTCGCTAGGAGATAGTCTGAAGCCATGCGATTCTGGGCTGCATAAGCAGACACCTTGTGCACTGCACCTTGTAACACACTAATTGCCTCTGTGAGATCCAGGGCTGTAAGTTTAACAACTGCCTGTAATCGCATATTCTCTTGTGGATGCTATGGCTCCAAAAGTTGACAGTACCTGTAAATACATCTATCTGAGATTTAGTTAAAAGACTTGTAGAGTCTACCAGCTGCTGAGCAGCCGCTATGGCTTTATCCTGAGGGGAAACATCCCTTTTTCTTCTTATAGAAGAAGGTAAAAAAGGTAAGGTAAAAAAAAAAAAAACGCCACGGGGTGTCTAACTGGGCAACATAGCAAGTACCTGACCGACCTCTGGGAATTCCGTATATGCAAGATTACCACACACAAAATAATCTCCTTTTAAAGCCACTAATCCATTTTCCCAAATTGTCAAGTTGTGGGGACAAGGTGTATTCTGTGTACAATTATTCAGAGCCCACTGAGTAATGCTCATTTCTTTAATTCCTGCAGACAGATTACTTTCCCAGGGATGGTAATACCCTAACAAAGGGAAACTCCAGTTAGGTATGTTTAAGTCTGAACTAAAGTCATTCAAAGGGTAGCCAGAACTATTATACTGTAACAAGTCATAATCATGCACTTGGTTCCCTTGAACTTGCATTAATTGTACTACTGAAATATAAGATTTTCTTACGTGGGACTTCTTATACCAGATAGAAGAATTATGTAACATTACTATTCTACAGATATTCCATGAAGTGTCCCCTACCTTTTTCCCTGTACCTTGAGCCATAAAACATATTGGAGGGGATTTTAAAGGCATAGAGCTAACTACTCTAGGTTCTGTGTTTATATGAGACCATTAGATTAAAATGTCTTCTTTAACTGAGTGTAAATGCGACTCAAAAATATTTGGGTATTCCCCATAACATTCCCAAGATTCTAAATGCAGTACTGCTTCATTAACAATAATATGCCACAGTACAACTAAGACCAGATAAGGAAACATTCTTAGCAAACCTCTAAATATCTGAAACTATAATTACTCCAAAAATAAATGTTCTAAGACAAAATGAAAATACACCTAATATGATGAAGATATATATTATAGTTATAACTACCCTCTAATTCTCAATCTCTTAATGAAGTAGAGGTTAAGTGCCAAAAGGTCATTGCTTATATATCAGTAAAACACTAATTCAAACTAACTTTATCCACCTAAGCAGCAGTATAGATGCTGGAAGAAAGTGTTTTGCATAATTAGTCCATTCAAAAAGCACTTAATCACGATAGTCTTTTCTGTAATATCACTGTTGTCCAATGAGTCTCTGCGTTGCAATCTCTTGATTCACCGATGCAGGGAACCACCTTCTGAATCCTGTGAAGGAGCCTTTTTACAGTGCGAAAGATGTATCCAACGAGAATGTCCTTTCATTTTAAAAGCTGAGTATCCCACCAGGAGCACACGGAATGGACCTAGGAACCTGGGAGCCAAAAGTGTCTTTGGATGCAAATCCTTAATCAGGACCCAATCTCCTGGCTTCAATTCTGGATGTGATAAAGGGGAAACAGACAGGACTGAGTGCAATCATGAGCAATAAGTCAAAATATCGCTGCGCAACAGTTGAGGATCCAGGATTACTGCCAATTCATGTGGAGAAGTAGCTGGATGTCCACTAACTATTTTGTATGGTGTCGGGCTGGGGGAATTATGCACTGCCATAAGGGCAAAAGGAAGGGCTTCCGTCCCATCTGTAGCCCAATCCTGTGTCAGAGTGCGTAAGTGACCTTTGAGTGTCCTAGTCATCCGTTCCACTTGGCCAGAGCTTTGCGGATGATAAGGAGTGTGCAGTTGTCACTTAATACCAAACCAAATTTTCAATACCCTCCCAGAAACTCGCAATGAAGGCTGGACCCAGATAAGAAGAAAGAACAAAAGGTACACCCCAAACAGGAATAGCTGGATGAGCAGCAATCTGAAGGCAACCCCAGCAGTCATACTGGTAGTGGGATAAGCCTCTACCCATCCGGAGAAAAGACAAGTGACCACCAAACAAATACCGCCTCCCTCCTCTGGCACAGGGCAGATCTGCAAAATCAAGCTGCAAAATCAAAAAGAGTCCGGAAGGCAGAAATCCTTATAACTGACCCTAAGCTGACCCTACTCTGCCAGTCCTGAAACAGTGCAGACAAGCTGTGCTATAGAAACAAAAACAAAAAAAACTTCAGGTGATACCGGAGAACCGCAAAGGCATAATTCATAGTCACAGCGGTGATGCTTATGATGCAGGAACAGGGCAAGTGGAAACAATAGACTGTCAGGACAAATAAGCAGATGATCCTTTTTCCAGTAGCCATGAGCATCACAGGTTGCACCCCACGAAGTCCACAGAGTTTGGGTTTCAAAGGAAGTATCTTGATATTGCTGCAAGAGAGATGAAAGGGAAAACAAAGCCATATTAGATGGTGTTAAATACAGAAATGTCGGTGACGCCGATGCTCGAAGAACAGCTTGCTGTGCTTCTTGGTCTGCAAAATGGTTGCCCTTTGCAAACACTTCAGCTAGCTGTGCACTGGTAACGGCAAAGATGCTGATTCCACTACATCATTAACTGTTGTGACTGCATAGCCCATCTCATCTCTGAAAGCAGAACCATTCACAAACAAAGTTATATCCGGGGCTGGTAAAGGTATAGGGGAAAGTTCAGGTCTAGCTCGAGAAAATGTCAAAATAGTTTGGAAACAATCATGAGACCCATCCTCCTCCACAAGATCTGCCAAGGGAGCTAGAAGTGTTGAAGGGTTGAACATGAGCTGAGAAATTATTAATTCCAGAGTCAATAAACGTGTGGAGGACAAAGGCTGAGTCTTGGTTAAATGGAGCAACCTAGAAACTGAATGTGCCACATACACTTCAAGAGGGTGCTGTAAAACCAGAAAATCAGTAAGTTTCAATTGCAAAAGCCACTGCTACCAAACTACGTAGACATAGTGGGAGTCCCGAAGTCACTGCATCAAATCACTTTGAGAAATAGCCTACTAGCTTGCAACCAGTTGGGAAAGCTTGTAAAAGCACACAGGTAGCAGAGGAATCAGAAATAGCCACATACAATTTGAATGGTAAAGAATAATCTGGCAATGATAAACATGGTGCATTTCCCAGTGCAGTTTTTATATTTAACAAGGCCTCCCACAGTGATAAGGTGGGTACAACGAGACCTTCAGGTCCTTCTTTCCCAATGAGAGCATAAAGCGGAGCAGTAAGATCTGAGAAATTTGTTAGCTATTGTTTATCAAAAGATTAACAGGAATCTATGCAGTAACACTGGTGTTGCTGGTAAAAGCAATGAAAGAATCCTAAATCAGCAATATGAGCTAAACTGAGACAAGGAATCTGACAAACAAATCTCATAACTTGGTGAACATAAAAGCAAATCATCCACACACTGAACTAAAGAGGAATGGTCGAGTCTTACATCAAAAAATGCAGTTCTTAGGGCCTGTGAAAAATATGCAGGACTGTCAGTGTACTCTTGACACAAAGTGGTCCAAGTATACTGCTTATTGTCAAAATGGAACGCAAATAAAAATTGGTTTTCTTTGCTAATTCTTACTGAAAAATAAGCAGAACTCAAATCTACAACAGAAAACCAGGTAGTCCCTGAAGGCAAAATCACATTATTTACTGCTCACAGGTCTTGCACAAATCTATAAGTCTTACCGTCAGCCTTTAGTACAGGAAGAATTGGAGTCTTACATGATAAAGTTGTAGAATAAATGACACCTTGTTTCTGAAGATCTTCAGTCACAGGACGAATTCCATCAATGGCAGCTACTGGTAGCGGATACTGCTTGAGCCTGGGAAGCTGAGCTCCAGGTTTCACAATGATTTTCACAGGCGGGATAGAAAGGCATCCGACATTAGATCCTGGCACTGCCCATGGGGTAGAAGGAAGTTCTCCAAGAGCAGGATGAATGGTACTGGCATCTGCAGGGGACGGCACTTCAGAGAGAGAATACAGCTGGAAATATAACTTGCCACTCATCCAGGATAGAGTAGCATGATGTGAAGCCAAAAAAATCCTGACCTAAAAGATTCAAGGAAGTTAGTAGGATACACAGTCTCTCCAATCTGCAAAGGGAAAAATTCAAGTTTACGATGAGGAATTATCTTACCCTCAGTGCTGTCACAGTGTACTATCGGAGCTTGTGCTAGTTGAATGTGATAAATGGCAGGCAAATGCTGTAAACGCAGTGCTGATGTTGTAGCTCCAGTATCAATAACAAATTGCAAAGTAGATCCTTCCAGCTTAGCTTCTAACTCACCCTGAGGAGTTACATTCAAATTTAACAATAGTCATGCATCCCATGTACCACCTCCACAATCTTCTGGGTTAGAGAAGCACTGATATACGGGAGTGAATCCAGCTGCCACCGGAGGGAAATCAGCTTTCTGGACATCAAGATTCTGATTCCGGGGGCAGTCTCGCTGCAAATGTCCAAGCTCACCACAAGTATAACAAGTACGCATTCCTCTGGACTGTCCACGCCCTGGCTGAGGATTCCCATAACCTCCTCTGGCTCTGTTTTTACCTCTCCCCCTGCCCATGGGTGGCTGCATCAACAATCTGTAAATTTAGCATTTTAGTCTTTTTTCACATCTATTTTAGTTCGCTCTTCTTGCTGTTCCTTGATAAATTTCAATTCACTGTATCAAGCTCCTTCCAGAATTGCATCAGCTGTTCTAGCTGGCCAATCTATTATTGAAGTTTCCAAAATTCATTTTATTCTCTGAATCAGACCATTTACAAAAATATTAGTGAATCCTGAAGGTGTGTCTTCTGCCTCACCAGAATAGTCTTTAAAAGCTAGCATACACCTAGTGTGAAAATCTGTAACCTTTTCACCCCTATCCTGCCTTAGAGATGTCAATCTCAACCAATCCTTTACAGGTTTGCATACTACTTTAAAGGATTCTAACAATGTTTCTCTACACAAAACAAAATTATCTCTTTGAGTCTTCTCTTGAAAATCTATCACAGGGTCTGTCAGTGGCCATTGCCAGTTATCTTCACGAACTGGATAAGTGACCCTATGAAAATCAGCTGGATTAAAAATAACACAGTTCTGAGCAAATTATCTAGAGCTGCCCAAGTGGGATTATAACTGTTAATTATTTGAGATCATAAAGACACAAATCTACCAGGGTTATCCCTGTAGTTAGGAAAAGTTTTAGCCAAATCAAACACTTCTTTAGGACTCCAATTTTCAGGCACAGTAATAGAACCTGATGAGCCCGCTGGATACGAACGAAAAGGATAAGTAGGCACAATATCATTTCCCACTGCTGCTTCAGATTTAACAGTGCCAAAACATAAATTATGTTGCTGGTGTAGAACGTCCTGAATAGAGCCAAGATCATAATATAATTGATCACACTCTTCTTTGTAGGTTTCATAATGTCTGTCCAAATCTCTCTCAATTTTATCAATAAGTTCATCAGAAACACTTAGGGGCATGTTTACTAAACTGTGGTAACGTTACATAACGCGCGTTATGTAACATTAACGATCGTTCAGTAACGTTAACGCGCGTTATGAGACGTTAACGATCGTTAACGTCTCAGAACGTGCTTTAACATTACTTAATGATCGTAAAGCTCCGCGGCGTGGTAAAACACCTTAGAAGGTGGAGAGAGGGCGGAGAGAAGGGGTCAATTGGTGGAGAGTGGGCGGGGAAAAGCTCCAGGCACACTAACGCGCTGAACTCAAGGGCTGAATCCTACCGCGAATGAAAACCTGCCGTTAGATGCACATTTGCAGGGGAGAGAAACCATTTCAGTGTCGGCCACTGTTCCCTCTAAGCTGTGCGCGTGTGCGCGCGCACACACCTCGCCGAGCGAGCGCACATACTTTATAACAGAGCGCACAAAAATTACGGTTCTGCTTGTGACAGAAAACAACACAGACGTCTTAAAATTTAAAAGTTGTTGTGTATTTATGGTTTTCACAAGTTCTACAATATTTTCTAGTGCAATCAATGTAGTGTACATACTGTATTCTGACGTGTAGTCAAATTTTAAAGTATATAACTCCGAGTGTTGTTATATGGCGCACAAAAATTTAACCTTCCTTCAAACGCTGCACAGCTGATATTTTATGTGCACACAGCCTACAGAAAATTAGAGGGAACATTGGTGTCGGCAATGTACAGCATAGGCAGGGAAACCCACAAAACGTGATAAGTGTGATACATGTGCACGGAACAAAAGGGCAAATAATCAGTGAAAATGACCAGAAGAAACGAGGAAAAAAAACATAACCAAGCTAGCCAATAGTGATATCAATGGGAAACAGCAATAAACACCACTGAGAAAGCTCCAGAAAAAGATATTAAATGTGGAAGGGTGTATGCTCTGTCCCCATAGGTGAATGATCCCACAGTGAAATAGCACAGATCAGGGCTTCCCCTTGTTAGTGGACAGGTTCCCTATGGCATGCACATGTTCCGCAACAGAAGGGTGGGCATGTCGGAATGGGCAACCGGGCAGATGCTGGAAAAGGGGATACAGAGGGCTGCAGGCGGCACATGCTGTGGTGCAGCTGGGCCACAGTGGGGACTAGGGTGATGCTCAGTTGGTCCATAGGAATGCATAAACAGTAGAGCCAGACAGCAACTGATGAGGGCCCAACATGGGCATGAGCGTGTCTCCAGCAGTGTCACAGGGGACAGTACCCAGCAGCTACCCCTAAGGGCACAGAACAGTGGCAGGCAGTGCTGGGGGGAAGCATGGACGTCCATCCAGGCACCCCTACCCCATTACCCACACCATAGGCAGCTGCCTACCCGCACACTGGATGGCCCGAGACTGCACACCACCAGCATCACCAGCAGAAGGGAGGAGGGGTACTGGTGGCGGAGGGGGCAGTGACATCTGACCATAGCAGTCCACGGCCCAGACCCATGTAGGTGGGTGCCGTGCACTCCGACAGGCTCCGTATGACAAACAGTCATGGTACCTCCAGGGAATGATCTGTCCCTGTGGCATCAGTGTGGCGCAGTATGCACAGCCAGTGTGCTCAGGAGTAGAAGGTCACAGGTTCACACCCTAGCTGTGGTCCCTGCCAATTCTGTCCTCATAGGTTTATCCAGTAATAGACCATGGTAAGAAAGACGGAACCTTCTAGTGCTGATAGAATAAACATGCCTGGAACACCTACATTTTACCCTACAGAGCACAGACACCACAAACAGGCGCTTTACCTAGAGCAGAGTCTCCCAAATGCAGTCCCGGAGGTCCAAACAACATTCAGGTTCCGTGCTGTCTGCAATAAAGATGCCTGTGCTGTATGTCAATGCGCCGCCCCATGGTATGCAGATGTATCTCATGCATATTCATCAGGGACAGCATGAAAACCCAAACATGGTGCGGCCCACCAGGACCGGAGTAGGGAACCCCTGTCCAAGAGCAGTGACCCACAGGGGTGGAAACACCCGCACCCACAAGCCCCATTAGCCACAGCCTCCTGGAGAGGCAGGATGTTGGGCCCTGTTTGCATCTCCCAATGCTTGCATACCCTAGCAATGCCACCCAAAACCCGGGAATACGGTACACAGATAGCAAAAGGTTGCTATGATAACAGGCACATAGCAATCCCTAAGGTTAGCACAAGCTGCACAGTGGGCTGTAGCATACCAACCTCTGTGATGTCTGTGAAGTGTGTGTCAGGTCTGGTACCTGACAGTGTCCACCACCTTGGGGAGAGACCCCAACAGTACTGCATACCATAGCCATGCCTGCACTGTGCCCAGGACTGGTGCGGTGTCCTGGGCTGCCAAAAGCCTATATAGGTGCACAATGCTGGCATAGGTGTGGGGGTGTGCGTCAGTCTAACCAGTGTGTGGTGTTTGCCAACACCCTCTGCAGCCCACACTGCTAGCACTGTTGCCAGTATTGGCCTGCCAATGTGCATAATGAGGAGCAAGGTACTGTGGGTATAGTCGGACAGGGCGGCCTGGGCAGCATGCACCTGCACAGGGCCCAGGTCAATGGCTTGGACATTGTAGTGCCTGCCCACCACCTACATGGACAGGGTGGCCATGGCATGTCCTGCTGTGAGGTCACGCTCACCCGGACTGTGCAGTGACCATGGCATGGCTGGGTTCCCCCATAGTGCTACATAGTGTCCCTCTGAAGTGAGATATATGGGCTCTGTCCTCTGGAGGCCAGTCACTGACCTATCTGCTTGGTTGGTGTGTGCACATCCCAGGTGTGGGTGCACACGTCACCTCCAGGAACATGCACTATGGACTTGCAAGCAGACTGTCTGCAGTTAGTATGTGTGTGGTTGGAACACCTTGCAGGTGCAGCAGCTGGTGATTCACTTTGCTTGTTGCTGGAGAATGTCAGATAGTGGTGTGAGGCAGCTGCACAGTACCAGGTCTATTGTCTGTCTGTCACTGCCCAATGTATGGAGGCATACAGATCTGCATAGACTGCCCTGTAGGGGTGTCCATTCCCCGGCAGGACTGGGGTGAATGGTCCCCTCTACTGTCATCAGTGCAGGGGGGTAAAATGTCGATCTGTTGGTTGGAAATCCTGTTTCCCACCCTGAGCCACAGAGGGTGGGTTGGGTGTTGGTACGTAAACCGCATATGGGCCCAAACCGCCCCCCCCGACCTGAAATCATGTGACCATGGCACCCACACAGTGTATGCACTATTCCGGGTGCATCATAGTCCACACGGGCAAGACGTGATATACAGATGGACACAGGCACATGCTAAGGGTATCTGCAGCAACCACCTATCACACAGTGGCACCGATGGGGACCTGTAGCATAGCCCATTGCAGCAAAGCCAGGTGCTGCGGAAATGGTGCTGGGCACCCCACCTCACCCTCAGGGTGAGCACAGGACCCGTCCACTGTGACGGTTTGTAGCCACTCTGTGGCAGTAACACACACGGTCAGTACCCCCTACCAGGCTGAGGTGCTGTGGGGTTGCACATGGTCAGGACCCTCCACCAGGCCGAGGTGCTGGGGGGGTGCATACCGCAACATGTGACCATCTGTAGACTGCTGATCTGCATGTGCAGTGCACCATGGGTATGAGTGGGTTAACCCAAATCCTGGCCACCACAGCAGACAGTTTGTGTGGTGACCTGACGTCCTTCAGTAGCCAGCCAGGGATTTGTTAGTAGCACTAGCGATGTGGCCCACTAGTTACTTCACTGCCTGTGGAGCCAGAGGTCATGGGTTTGATCCCACAGTGGGGTTATTTGGTAGGGCTGTCTGAGGCATTTTCTTTTTTTAATTTAAATTGGTGCTGCCAGCAAAAAAACTCTCACAGTGCTGTCTCCTTACGGTGCCTCATCAGGCGCCCTATAAAGTGCCCTATGAGGCACCCTATAATGCGCCCTATAGGGTGCCCCATAGGGGACATTATAGGGTGCCTTGGCGGACAGTGCACTTTATAATGTGCCCTCTGGGGTGCCTTATAGGGTGCCTTATGCGGCACCTTAGGTTACGGCCCTGTGAGGGTGTGTTTGCTGGCAGCACTAATTAAAATTAAAAAACAAAATGCTTCAGACAGCACTGATTTAAAGTAAAAGGTAATGTCTCAGCCAGCTTTACTCATTAGACCCACAGGGGGATTGAACTCACAACCCCTGCACCATTAGTCAGTGTATTAACCATTGTGCTACAGCTCTAGACACCTTGCTGGACACCTTATCAAACGCCTTATGGGCGCTGTACAGGGCGCCTTGCGTGGCGCTCTACACGGTGTTTTTTAATGCACATTAGGCTATGGCGCCTGGTAACGCACGTTATCTGTAGCGATGTACCGCCCATGTCCTTATTTGGCTGTTTCTGCTTTTACCGTGGAACCTAACGCAACTGACATTACCGCAGTTTAGTAAACATACCCCTTAATTCTTTCACAACAGAAACACTATGACCTATTGCTACTTTTAAGATTCTTATTACAAGTACAACACTTTCCGTTTCTTGGTACAAACGTGCTCTCAATTCTTTGAGCTGGGAGACATTCCAAATATCCAAAATACACAATCCTACTCCCCCTAACTTCTGTTTCTCTTTAAGCATTTTTTTTTCTCTTAGTACTGCTACACGAGTGACCCGCACTCGCTCAGCTGGTCATTAGTTACATTTCCTAACACAAACAACTTTTGTTTCAAATCATGAACTTCACTCCTATGTTTTTCTTAATGTACCATCTGTTCCCACCATGTAAGCACAATGACTATTGCATGGTTTACCTTTAACCGCCAACTCATATCTCAGATAATGGACCATATCTACAGAGAAAGTTCCCTCCAGTGGAAACTGCAAATTCACATTACCTTTCGTCACTGAATCCCTGTGTGCTACAGAATCGATGGCTACATCACCATGCTTCTCATACATACAACAGAAGCATACAATAAGGGCTACCTTTCTTAAACACTAAAGCCCTAGCTCTGTCATGCCATTCACGCATCTGAGACAGAGCCTGTCTACTTAACAGATTACCCATTACTGGTAATACTCACAAATCTTCTGGCACCTTCTGCCCTTGCCTTGAATGCAGAGATCCATATCCGGCACGGCACCAACTGAAAGTGTACTCTGCACCTCCCCTCACCGGTAACACACCAGGGCTCTTGGGTAACGGAAATCCACACACAAAGCAATGAGAAGGGAATCTGTAAATCAGTAAATAATATACAACACACTTATATTATTTAAGAAAACAACCAAAGCTTTGGGAGAGCAAACTAAGTTAGCACCTTGTTCACTCTGCCATCATAGCTTTCGGCCACTTTATTTATAGGTAAATATTTGATTATATAGCATACTTTTCACTTTATTGTTCTACGTCAAACATTATGTATCCATACCATCATAGTTCAGTTCTCATTAGCATAGGTCATCATGAGGAGACATACACATATTCCCAGACATAACTATGTATGCTTCTATCCGCCCAATCATAAAAGGGACAAAATTTGACCCTACCTCCCCTTCCTCTTACAGACCCATCTCCAGTATCCCTTTCCTGGCAAAGATTACTGAAAAAATAGTCCAAACCCAACTTCAGTGCCACATTGATGATCACTCCCCCCTCGACTTATACCAACATGGCTTTAAAAGAAATCATGGAGTTGAAACACTACTTACTTCCCTACTAGACTCCTTATACTTACATACCCAAAACCCTACTCAAGGATGTTTACTCATTTTCCTTGACCTATCTGCCGCATTTGACTCTCTTCCTCATAATCAACTCCTAACCAGACTTCACGAAATAGGTCTTAGAGGCACTACACTCAAATGGTTCCAATCCTATCTGAACTCCAGAACTCAACAGGTCCGTCTTGGAAACAACACCTCCCTCCCATTTATACTAAAACAAGGAGTACCTCAAGGATCTAGCCTATCCGCCTTACTTTTCAACATCTTCCTTCAACCTACTTGCAAAATATTTCAAGAACATGGCATACAGTACCAAATATATGCTGATGACATGATGTGTTTCACCCCTTTTAACCTCTCCAATCCCAACTTCTCCAAAATCAATGAATGTCTAACTTGCCTCAAATCCTGGCTTTCCCAACACAATCTACTAATCAACCAATCCAAAACAGAGGTACTGCAAGTATTTTCTAACCTTACATACTCCCCTCCTCCAACTCTCACCATTGCTGATCTCCCACTTATTATAAAAAACCAAGTAAAATATCTTGGAATTATCATTGACCAGAACCTCTCCTTCACTGAACATATAAAAAGATCCACCAATACAATCTATGCAAAATTACGCACCCTCCGGAATCTTAAACCCCTCTTAAACCCTAACTCCTTTCGCACTGTCTGTCAGTCCCTTACAACCCCTTCACTCGACTATTGCAACCTAATCTACCATGGTCTCCCCAAAAATACAATCCAACCACTCCAAATAGCCCAGAATACGGTAGCTAGACTCATAACCAACAAGCCCAGACGTGCTCATATCACACCTGTCCTCCATGACCTTCACTGGTTCCCCATACAACACAGAGCTAAATTTAAGGTCCTTACTCTTATTCATAAAATAATTGTAAATGAATCAGCACCCTGCCTCACTTCGCTCCTTACCTTTCCTAGTAACACAAGAACACATCGTACCTCTACCAAAAACCTGCTATCCATACCAACAGCCAAAAGGTACTGTAAACAATTTACTAGCAATAGGGCCTTATCCCTCTACGCCCCATCCTTATGGAACACCCTCCCTCCCGAACTGCGCAACTGTGAGAGCCACCTTGAATTCCGCAGGAAACTAAAAACACACATCTTCCTAGAGTATTTTTCCCTCCCACCCTAGCTCCTAACCTTCATGATCTACCTCTCTACCCAAGTTGCCCCCAAATCTTTACAAAATTAACCGTAGGCATATTTATCTAATGTAAAAAGTTAACCTTTGATCTCGATCTCCGATCATGGTAGTCAGTCCTACTGCCACAGTCGTACTTATTATCTGTTACATTGTTAATTGTTACTTGTTACCTAGTTATATTACTTATATTGTTTTCCTTGTTCCTTGTAAACAGTTGTAATATACTGTATTATAATGTTTCATGTGAACCGTCTTGACTTGTAGAATGACGGTTTATAAAAACGGTTAAATAAATAAATAAATAAATAAATGTAGGCATTAATTCTAATTAATTCTAATACTGACAGTTTGATATCTTTGACCCGAGACTGAGAGACTGGGAGACAACTTCATCCTTTACTTATCTTTATTATAACAAGACTAGTGTCTTTTGTTGTTAGAAATATGAGATTGCAGACCTGCTATTAGTAATCTGTGAACTATCATTAAAATCATCTCTAATACCTGAAGATTGGAGGATCGCCAATGTAACACCAATTTTTAAAAAGGGTTCCAGGGGTGATCCGGGAAATTACAGACCGGTGAGCCTGACGTCAGTACCGGGAAAAATGGTAGAAACCATCATAAAGAATAAAATTACTCAGCATGTAGATAGTCATGACCTAATGGGAGACAACCAACATGGCTTTAGACAAGGAAGATCTTGTCTTACTAATCCGTTATGTTTTTTTGAAGGAGTGAATAATCAGGTGGACAAAGGTGAGTCAGTTGATATTGTGTATCTGGACTTTCAGAAAGCCTTTGACAAGGTCCCTCATCAGAGACTTTTGGCAAAACTAAAGAGTCATGGGATAGGAGGGGCAGTGTACTATTGTGGATCAGGAACTGGTTAAAAGATAGAAAGCAGAGGGTAGGGCTAAATGGCCAATTTTCCCAATGGAGAAAGGTGGTGTACCCCAGGGATCTGTGCTGGGTCCGCTGCTTTTTGACATATTCATAAATGACCTGGAAAGTGGAATAACGAGTGAGGTTATCAAATTTGCAGATGACACAAAACTATTTAAAGTTGTTAAAACCCAAGAGGATTGTGGAAAATTGCAAGAGGATCTTGATAAATTGGAAGACTGGGCATCAAAATGGCAGATGAAATTTAATGTGAACAAGTGCAAGGTTATGCACCTAGGGAAGAACAACCCAAACTATGGTTACACAATGCAAGGATCCACATTAGGAACCATCACCCAGGAAAAAGATTTAGGCGTCATTGTGGATACCATGTTAAAACCCTCGGCCCAGTGTGCAGCAGCAGCCAAGAGAGCAAATAGAATGCTAGGTATGATAAGGAAAGGAATGGAAAATAAAACAAAAGATATTATAATGCCTCTATATCGTTCCATGGTGAGACCACACCTTGAATATTGTGTGCAATTCTGGTCGCCGTATCTTAAAAAGGATATAGCGATTTTAGAAAAGGTTCAGAGAAGAGCCACCAAAATGGTAAAGGGGATGGAAGGATACTCCTATGAAGAAAGGCTAAAAAGGTTAGGGCTCTTTAACTTGGAAAAGAGACGGCTGAGGGGAGATATGATAGAAGTCTATAAATTAATGAACGGAGTGGAACGGGTAAACGTAGATCGATTGTTTACCTTATCAGAATATAGAAAGACTAGGGGACATGCAATGAAGCTACAGGGTAAACTATGTAAGACTAATAAAAAAAATATTTTTTCACTCAACTTGTAAACAAACTCTGGAATTTTTTACCGGAGGATGTAGTAAAGGCTGTTAGTGTAGCTGGGTTTAAAAAAGGTTTGGAGAAGTTCCTGGAGGAAAGGTCCATAAACCATTATTAAGAAGGGACCCAGGATATCAATGCTTGAACCAATACAAGCAATGTGGAACCTGTGTCCCTTGGGGAAACTGCTAGGTACTGTGGTAAGGAGGGTGCAGCCCAGCTAGGGAAAACTGGAAAAAAGAAGGATTTTTCTTCTTTGCGGGGGATGGGCGCACAAAACCACATACTCCATACTAGAAGCCCTGAAAGGAACCTAGGGGGCATAGCTAAGGATAAGCCAATCACAGACCACAGGACAACCCTGCATAGGAGTAGGAGGTCCAAGTGGGAGGAGCTAGGAAGGGAGTTGCCCTGCTCAGCAGTTAACAGGGAAAAAACAAACACAAGAAGGAGAGCCAGTTTGAGTTTGGAAGGGGCTGTGAGAAGAAGGTCCAGGAGGAGTGCAAGAGCAAGCACAAGTGGCAGCTGCAGTTCCAGGCCTAGCCCAGGTTCGAGTCCAGTTCCCAGGAGGCACAGACAGGAAAGATCTGGGGCCCAGCTGAGAAGAACCTTTGCAGCCAAGGAGAGCAGCAAAAGGAGGAACCATTATAAAGGCAGCCAAGAAAGGTACGCAGGGAACAAGCATTGCCAGCAGGATAGTTCTTGCTCTGACTCAGAGGAGACTTTCATACCCCTGAAGGCTCAGCACAGCAAGAAATATCTCACCAGGGAGGTTAAACAGGAGAGACCCCCAAGAGACCGGCCGGGAGAAGGCAAGGCCAGGCAGTGGGAGAGACTGTTTAATCTTGTGAAGACTCTTAAGGAAAAGACACCAGAGCACTTTCAGAAAGCACCCAGCTGTAGCTCAATTGAGAGCATGGAGGTAGGCCCTGAGGAAAGTGTTATTGAGTCTGAGGTCTCTGAGATGGAATGTGAGCTGTGCACTAAGATACACTAAGAATGTGAGCTAGAAAACAGTGGAATATAAAAAGAGGCTGTTGCAATTTAAAGACAGTTTCAGAAGCTGAAAGAGAGGAGTAAGCCTGAAGGAAAAGGGTTAAGAATCTCTCCTAGGAAGCTAAAACTGCAGAACCTCAGTGAAGGCCCAAACAGCTGAAACTGTTTGTGTGTGTGTGGCAACAGCAGGCTTGAAGCTGATGACCCATTCACTGTGTGAAGAGTTTTACAAATGCTTTTGTTTTATAATGTTAAGCAATTGCAGTGAGGAACAGAAACTGCTGTGAGTTTATTCCAAGTTACAATGTTTTGGACATTTTGATTTCTGGAGAAGTATCCTGTATTTTCTTTTGTCTGGAAAAAAGTTATGCTTGAAGAATTTTTATGTTCACCACTTACCAGCCTGGAAACCGAATAAAATTTCCTGTGCGCTTTAATAACCACTTGGCTCTTCCTTTCGGACACCACTACACAAAAATCCTAGAAGGGATATAAGATGGCCAACCGTCCCTACTAGGCAACCGCCTGGTAGGGGCGCGAGCGTCACAGTACATATGACCTAGATTGGCCACTGTTGGAAACAGAATACTGGGCTTGATGGACTTTGGTCTGACCCAGTATGGCATATCTTATGTTCTAATAAACCTTCAGCCTAACTATTTTAGCAGAGTCTTTCAAGGTTGTTGCTGAATAATAAGCTCTGGAATAATATTAACTCTTTCCTAGGGCAGTTGGTAATATAATGTCATTAAGTACCCTAACCATGTACACAGCCCTGTACAGACAAGCTTACTTTCAGATAGTACAGAGGCCTAGAACCAAGCGAGGATAGGGTACCAAGGAGAGGAATGTGGTCAACAGTGCCAGGAGCAGCAGAGAGGCCAAGAGGGATGGGGACAGAGTAAAGGCCCATGTATCTCGCCAGAGACAGGTCACCGGGGACCTGGGAAAGAGCCACTTCAGCAGAGGGTAGAGTACAAACACCAGGCTGTACCGGATCCAGGAGGGCATGAGAGGGGAGGACGTAGGTGCAGCGGCAGTGAACAGCACGTTCAGGTAGTTGGGAAACAGAGAGGGAGAGAGGTGGGCCAAGACCCAGAGGGACATGCGGGATCAAGTGAGGGTTCTCAGAGTAGAGGTGTAACCCCCTCATGTCTGATGGCTGCAGGGACAGTTGCATTGGAGAGGGAAGGGATGAGGATATGAGAGATGGAAGGGACAACAGTGGGGGAGATGGGGCACCATCAGCGGGTGGGGACAGCATCAGAGGAGCAGGTGGTATGTTTGGAGGGTGAAAGGGAGTGAGCAGGTTTACCCTCAAAGATCACAGCAAGGGAGGGAAGGGTAGCAGAGGAAGGGGAGGATGTATGGGGGGGAAGAGGGGGAGTTGGGGATGTAGCTGACCCTGTAGGGAACTGGAGGGTGATCCTGTGGCTATTGGCATGGAAATGGTGCAAGGGTCGGGGCACATAGGGAGGGAAGGACCAGAGGCGGAGGTGCCCTGAGGAGAGAGCTGAGGGTAGGTGGGAGATGGCGAGGGCCAGCTGCAAGGGAGTCGGTCACATCAACATAATAGTCCTGTTTGCAGTGAGCTAAGGCTGAATGGAAGGGGACACGCATGTACCTGAGGTGCCGGAGATCCCCAAGGGAGCGAGATATGAGCCAAGCTGGCTCAGCTGAGCGAGCACAGGAAAGTAGGTAGCGGGTAGTGGATGACAGTCAGGGCTGTGATGCAGGGGTCCACAGGACATGGCATGGGGGAACTGGGAGCACACAGAGCAGAGGTGGGGGCAGGGATACAGGATGTCACTGTGCCGTCAACAGACCTAGCTGACAAAGTGGGAGACAGAGCTGACGTAACTGTGGATGGGAGAGGCAAAGGGTCACTGGCATGAGGATATTAGATTAGGCTGGGGGAGATAGTATGGGAATGGGGCAGCGGGTGATGAGGATTGAGGCACAACAGGTGATGGTTGGATACGGGAGGCACCGAGCTATAGAGGTCTGTGAGTATGCAGCTGATGACATATACCGGGCCATGCACATGGCCATGCTGGTGAGTGCGAGCATTGGAACAATGCGGGAGGCCAAATGGGGAGGTAAGGGAGAGGGGCCCCAAAGCAGGGGGAACAGAGGGGCCACAAACATGGGTGTTAGGACCCCTGGGAATATGACTGTGGGAAGAGGGCCCCAGAAAGGAGGGGAGCCATGAGTTAATGGCAGTGAGAACAGTAGAAGCAGATCTGTCATGAGGTCGACATGGGACAGCCACCTTGAGAGGGGGTGGAGTGAGATGACAGATGGAGGGAACAGATAAAGAGGGTAAGGGTGAGAATGGGGCAGCAGGAGGGGTCAGAACTGGCAGGCGGGGGAGTGTCAGAGCCCAACACCACCACCACAGCCAGAGGGACATGGTGTGTGGGAGAACAGATAGACCCCATGACAGAGAGCGGAAATAGGTGCTGCTTCATCGGGGGGAAGGCAAGTCTCAGGCAGAGCAGGACAAGGTAGACCATCAGACATATGGAGATCATGAGTAGCAGCTGGGGTACGTGAGACAGAACATGTACCCCACAGGGCACATGAGATAGGGAGAGTGGAAGGGGAAAGGTGGAGGATATGGACAAGATTAGACGTGTTGCATGCCATTCCCCTCTCAGAGTGTGACAGAGGTCCAGGGGGGCTAGGGGTGGGGGTGACATCTCCAGATGAGAGACAGTGCAGGAGTAGTGGAGTACAGGGCAGAGAGGGGACAGTACAGTGGACCCAAAGGCGAGGCTGCTGTAGAGAGAGGGGAGATGGATGAATCAGAGGCAGAAAGCGGTGCCGCACAGGAGCTGATGACAGGATACAGGACAGAATGGAAGAGGATGTGACAATGGTAAACGGGGGTAAGGGAGGGGAGGTGTGAGGGTGTAGGTGCGAGGGGAGACAGGTAGGGGGTATAATAGGAGGACAACAATGTGATGTGGAGCCATAGTGCAGGGGTAGAGAGGAAAGCAATGGCCAGGGGATGTAGTATGTGGGGGAGACAGAGATTGGCCGCACCTTTGTGTGCAGTAGGTGATGGGTGGATGCAAGCTATAGGAGACAGGGAGCCACGGGGTGGGTGGCTAGAGGTGAGGGGGAGGGGTATGGGTACGACAGCTGAGGAAGCCGGACATAAGGTGCAACATTATACAAGGGGCAGTTTGGTCAGGGAGCACATCGGGCCCATCACATACCCATGTGGCACCCACCTACCCATGCACCCACTCTGCACGGCCACCCAATGCCCAACGCCAGTCACGACGCCAGGGCCCCCCACCACCCTAGGGCATGCACCCATGCACCCATGCACACGAATCCCTGGACCCCCACAGGGCACACCTGTCCCAGCTAATAGTAAGCCCATCACCTCCAGCCCCACTCCCACAGGTATACCTGTTGATGGGGCTCATCCCCAGATGCACGCACATGCGGGCACCAGTGAGGTGATGCTGGCACCTGGGGCACGGACATCCAATAGTACCACACATATCCCTGCACCCGTACATTCCATGCCCACACGCACACAACCTGGGTGGATCCATATTGACATAGGTACCTCCGGGTCAGACAGTCTGTTAGGTTACGATGTAGCATAGATATGTACGGGGATGGGCAGGCATGCCACTCCTAAGCTGTGTTACCTGTTCCTCCCCAGGTGACATACATGCCATGGAAGTGGAGGAGGGGGAGGAGTACGCAGAGTCTGGCCTGGAGCCCCTGCTTGAGGCGGTGCCTGCTGGTGAGGCGCACGGAGATCCTGATGTGTCACAGGTGGCAGGGCCAGCACAGGGGCCACCGAGGGTGGAGAGTCTGCGGCAGCTGGAGCTGAGGGGGTGGCTGGCTCACCAGCACCAGTTCCCGCGCCATGGGCTGCACATGCTGCCATGGGGAAGGTACTCGGCGAGATGAGGGCCCATTATGCACTGGCGCATGAGGATGCCGAGGGTGAGTGACTGACCAGATGAGTCACCTGTTGCATGTGTACAGGCAGCATGTGCAAACCATATTTCACGGGTCACACTGTGTCTCACCCACAGGCATACAGCTGGCATTGCGAGTGCTGGCACGGGAACAATGACACCAGCGCCATGAATCGCGACAACTGAGGATGGAGGTGTGGACCCTGTGTGACGCAGCGGTCCATGGCAGCCAGCAAGGGCCGGATGGTGGCTGCATGGGAGGCCAGGGCAGGACCTGGGGAACAGCCTGCAGCAGCAGCAGCAGCACCGGCACCATGGGGTGGGAGGGGACATGCTCGGCGCAGAAGGGGACGCCAGTGCAGGGTGTAGTTGTGGGGGGACAGGGTGATGTGGGGCAAATAAATGCCTTTTCACATGATCCCGCCTGTGGGCATGTGTCCAGTGTTTCATTCTGCACCCCCATGTTTGCCCTGTCCCACATTTGATCGCCCTGGGCACATACCCCTTGACATGGCATGCAGATCCATTGGCATGCCATCCAAGGTCCATGGCACACACCAAGGGGGGATGGGGTCTGTCCTGCCACCATCTCGTGCATGTCTGTACTGTGTGCCACCCGTGCCATGCACCATGCCATATGTGTACTGATGGCATGTCCGTGCCACCATGCATTTGGCCATGTCTGTGGACCATGGCAGCAGATTGGTAGATCCTGGTAGCTGTGGGGCTACACCTGTCTGTGCCCATGCCCATCCCCCACCCTTGCCATGGGGACTGTACCATGTATGTGACAGATGTCCTGCACCCAGACACACAGGGACATGCTCACACGTGTCACTCTCACTGCAATGGCATGTCAGGAAATGAGACACACTACCATAACGATTTTCAAAGAAACTATATAAACATTTATTTACATAACTGTAACTTATGTACATAAAGAACCCCTATGGTGGTGGTTATGGGCCTGTCACCACAGGGCACAGGACGGGACAGGGCAGGGGTGCCACCTCCCTGGGTTACACTCACACCCTCTGGGGGCTGCCGTGGCCAGGTGGCTGATGAGCTGCACTGTCCATGTTCACCTCGCGCTACTTGCGCAGCTCATCAGCCATCCAACACATGGCCTCAATCACCTGTCCCATCGTGTGGTTTAGCTCCTGCTGGGTGATGGACATAGCACACCCTGCCACAGACAGGCGTCATGCACAAATGCCCCCACAGACACACTGTACCCATTGTCTGTGTGGAGGCATGTGCATACTGCCTGTCTGTGGCAATGTGTGCCGGGCTCGCATCCAGACAGGAGACATTCCCAGCACCGTGGGGCAGGTGGCAGGGGCCCCCAGTGCCAGTCAGGACTGGCCACATCCTCCCCCTCCCCCACTGCAGCCTCCCACCCCCTCCCCCTCCCTCACCTCCCCCTTCCCCTCCCCAGCCTCCCGCTCTTCCTCCCCCACCTCCCCCACCCCCCTCTACCTCCCCCTCCCCAGATGCACACACCCCATCCTCCCCATCCTCATCTCCCTCCCCCTCCTCCCCCTCTGGGCTGGCGGCCTCCCCCTCCTCCTCCACCACAGCACCATCCTAGTTGGCCTCCTCCTCTTCCCGGTCATGAGCCTCTGGCGCCGGCTGCCCGGGTATACCACCATGCCAGCCCCGTGATGGGCCCTCACCAGCATCTGCATCCACTGTGGGGGGAAAACAGACATTACCACCGTGGTCATGCATTTGCCACATCATGGACATGGTACATGGCCCCACAGGCTGTTGGGCCACTGGAACATGCCGTGGTCCGAGCCACGGGCTGCATCACTCACCATCATGTTGCTCCCTCCGCTACTGCTCAACCCGCACGAGAAAGCTTGGGCAGCGCAGCCACAGCTCTCGCCCCTTTTTACTTAGGTCTTCCACAGGGGTACAGCAAGGTATGGAACCATTAGGGGACAGACATCCATGGCCATCGTCTACTGCATATCACACATGGCTATGAGCAGCAGGGGTGTGTGTCCAAAGCTAGCTGTTGCCACTGCCACCTGCATGTGTGCGAGTGCGGCTGGGCATGTGTGGGTTGCCCCCTACGTGCCCTGTGTGCTACCCTCCGGGCACCCCATACCAGCCTGATGGTCTATCCTTGCGTGACAGGACAGCACCATGGCATATGTGGCATTGCCATGATGCAGGTAATGTGCGCCAAACCAGCAGTGCTGCATGGTGCCATTATCCGTGAATGGGGTGCCAAGGTGGGTCAGGGCATGCGCCACATCCTAAACATATGCACTATGTCATCATGTCTACTATACCGATCAACCTGACTACAACATGTGGCTAACATATGCAGAGACTGCATATGCCCATGCCACAGTACGCAATGGCGGTGCCACTGTACATGTAATTCGCCATTCTGCCTTGGACACAGCAGCAGATGCACCTACGTGTGGGCAGGGGATGTAACTCCACACTCTCTGTATGGTCCAGGGCACACCTGGGCATAGGGCAGATCTGCACACAACAACAGGTGCACCTACCGTAGCACCAGGATTAGATACAGACCTCTGTAACCAGGCCTGGGGCCTCCCAGGGATAGGCAGACCTGCGCACATAAACAAGTGCACCTACCATAGCACCAGGATGAATAACAGACCTCTGTAAATAGGCCTGATGCCTCCTTGGGATAGGGCAGACTTGCGCACATCCACAGATGCACCTACCATAGAACCAGGATGAATAACAGACCTCTGTAAATAGGCCTGGAGCCTCCTGGGGATAGGGCAGACTTGCGAACAACAACAGGCGCACGTACTGTACCATCAGGATGAGTAATAGACCTCTGTAACCAGGCCTGAGGCCTCCTGGGGATAGGGCAGACCTGCGCACATCACCAGGCGCACATACCGTACCGCCAGGATGAATAACAGACCTCTGTGAATAGGCCTGAGGCCTCTTGGGGATAAGGCAGACTTACGCACAACAACAGGCACACATACCATACCACCAGGATGAGTGACAGACCTCTTTAACCAGGCCTGAGGCCTCCTGGGGATAGGGCAGACCTGCACACATCAACAAGCGCACCTACCATAGCACCAGGATGAATAACAGACCTCTGTGAATTGTTTATTGTTTATTTTTCACTTAATATACCGCCCCCCATTACATTGGGGCGGTTTACAATATAAATAAAAGCTCTAAGGCAGAAAGGGAAACAGAAATTACAATAACTTACAGGAAAGAAAAGATGGAGAGGAAGAGCAGATTAGAGCAAGAAGGGGGAATGAGGACATGAAGATTCACAGGGAAACATCAAAAGTAGAGGAGAAGAAATGGGTTTTGAGATGAGAGCGGAATTTGGGGTAAGACTCTTCCAGTCGGAGGGCAGTAGGTAGGGAATTCCATAGGGAGGGGCCAAGGTAAAAAAATGCTGATTTTCGGGTGGATTGCAGGTGGGCTTGAGAGGGAGCTGGGAGGTGCAGACGACTGACATGAACGGATCGGAGGCTACGAGTGGGAGTGTGAAAAATTAGCAAATCAGATAAATATTGTGGTCTGTGGAGATAGATAGCTCGATGTACTAAGATGAGAATCTTGAAGGGGATCCGGAATTTCCCTGCTTCCTGGGGCTAGGGCAGACTTGCGCACATCAACAGGCACACCTACCATAGCACCAGGATGAGTAACAGAGCTCTGTAACCAGATCTGAGGCCTCCTTGGGATAGGGCAGACCTGCGCACATCAACACGTGCACATACCATAGCACCAGGATGAATAACAGATCTCTGTGAATAGGCCTGAGGCTTCCTGGGGATAGGGCAGACCTGCGCACATCACCAGGTGCACATACCATAGCTCCAGGATGAATAATAGACCTCTGTGAATAGGCCTGGGGCCTCCTGGGGATAGGGCAGACTTGCACACATCAACAGGCGCACCTACCATAGCTCCAGGATGAATAACAGACCTCTGTAAATAGGCCTGGGGCCTCCAGGGGATAGGGCAGACCTGTGCACAACAGCAGGCGCACATAACAAAGCATCAGGATTAAACACAGATTTCTGTAAATAGGCCCGAGGCCTCCTGGGGATAGGGCAGACTTGCGCACATCAACAGGGGGACCTACATTGATCCCAGGTTGACCCACAGACCCGTCCTTTTCCCATGTTGTGGTTGTATGATATGTGTGTTGATTGCTGGCTATTGTGTTGCACTCCTTGGTTTGCGTGACCTGTCCCCATGCACTTACCTCATGTGGGTAGTCTGCAGCTCTGTTATAGTGCCTGGTGAGGCGCCCCCAGGCCCTCCTCACCCTGGTGAGGTCCTGCCGGCAGGACAAGCTTGGGAACAAGTGCCTCTGGTGGCAACAGATGTGCTGGGCCAGGAGGTACAGGTCCCCTGGGGTGAAGGGAAGCTTCCTGGACCTGGATGCCATCTTGTCTGCTCTTTTTAGTCCATGAGCTCATGATGCAGTAAAAGTGCATCTGTGCAGTGTGGTGCTTTTCTATGTGTGTTCCTATGCGCTCAATGCAGCAGTAGCTTGAGTTGTAATGTGTGTTAGTCTGTTTGTGGATGTACAGCTAGTCCTCACTTAACGACCTACCTGTTTAGCGACCGCTCGCACTTGCGACCATCGCTTCGCCGTTACGACCGCTCACACTTACGACCATATCACCGACGGTGAGCGGTCGTAACGGCGAAGCGATGGTCGTAGGTGCGAGCTCTCACAGTCATTCCTGCTTGTTCATGTTTTCCCTCATCTGTCCTGGTGTTCCCTTTTATCAGGTATGTCTGCACTTGCTTTTGTCAGCGTCGATTTCTCCTGCGCAGGATCCCATAAGCTGAAGTATGCCTTTCCTCGCTTAACGACCAATTCGCTTAACGACCGGGTCGTTGTAACGGAACTCGGTCGTTAAGCGAGGAATGGCTGTATTTGTTTTTGTTGCAGGTATCTTGTTACATTTTTGGGGTGTGTGATGCATATTTGTATTCTTGGCTGTGACTATCCTCTGCAGGTGTGATGTGACACATTCTCATATGATTTTCATAACATTGGCATTTTCAGAGATTTGAACACACAAGATGTTGTTGACTGGTATTTCCCCAAACTACTGTGCTACACGCACCAGGTCATGTTGTTTGGTCGAACCTGTATCTTGGGGCCAATAGCGCTTTACGTGACAGCGTGACAAGCTTTCAGCCTTCTAGGGCTAAGGCATGTTTTACAGCAAATTGGATTACGGTGCCTTATTTTTATTTATTTATTTAACAGTTTCTTCTATACCACCCCTTCCAGAGATCAGGGGCGGTTTACATTGAACAAAGATTAGCATACTTCCGTATGTCTTACATGGAACAAGTTTTAACTATGTACACATTTTGTTACATGGAACGTATTTTAACATTAACAATAGTACTTTTTTTTTTTTTTTTATACTTATATACAGGTTAATTATATTGAGCGTAACTTATATACAGGTTGTGGAACCATGAGCATGACATAGTTAATTAACATAAGTTAACATATTTTGCGGTGCCTTATAACGCGCCTTGGGCTAATGCATTTTATAGGCACCTTAGGTTAGGTCACTGAGGTGAGGGTGTTCTTGGCTGGAAGCACAGATTGCAAAGATGTGTCTGACTGTTACAGGCGTGAAAAGGACTTTCATCAGACAGGCTTACTAAAATGAGAACAATGGGGGATTGAGCCCATGACCCCTGGCTATGAGGTCATTGTGTTAACCAGTGGGCTACACCTTTGTGGCTGTTGTTAGAGCAATGGCTAGCTACAGAAAGACTGCAGGTCACCACACAAACTGTCTGCTGTGTTTGCCAGGATAAGGTACACCCACCAGTAACCATGATGCACTGCACATGCAGATCAGCGGTCTATATCTGTTCACCAGATGGGGTATGCACCTCTCCAGCACCTCAGCTTGTTAGGTGGAACTGACCCTGTGTGATACTGGCACCGAGTAGCTACAGACCATGACATTGTGCGGGTTTTGTGCTCACCCTGAGGGTGAGGTGGGGTGCTCAGCACCAGGTCCGCAGTACCCAGGTTGGTTGTGCTAGACTTTGCTGCAGATCCTCATCATTGCCAGTGTGTGTCAGGTGTTCCTTGCATTCATATCGAGGATAATTCTGGGTCTGTCTGTATTCCCTAATCACATTTAGTTTCTATGGTCACTTGTTACAAGAGCAGGGGGGTGTCTGGACTCACATGTGGATAATATAACACCACATAACAAATCACAGCAGCATTGAAAGCCTTATCAAAGAACAAAGCAACAGGCATTGATTGCATTCCCATAGAAGTATTACAGCAATCTGATGCAGCTGTTACCGTACTTACAAGGCTCTGCCAAGAAATATGGAAGACAGCATCATGGCCAACTGACTGGAAAAGATCTGTGTTTATACCAATACTAAAGAAAGGTGATCCAACTGACTGTGGAAATTATCGCACAATCGCTCTGATCCCACATGCCAGCAAGATTCTACTGAAGATTATTCGAAAGAGACTACAATCATACCTGGAACAAGAACTACCTGAAGTGCAAGCAGGGTTCAGAAAAGGGCGAGGAACGAGAGACATCATTGCGGATGTGAGATGAATCCTTGAAAAGACTAAAGAATACCAAAAGGATATCTATTTGTGCTTTATCGACTATAGCAAAGCTTTTGGCTGTGTAAACCATGAGAAACTCTGGGCCACATTAAGAAGCATGGGTATACCAGAACACCTGATCGTTCTCTTGCACAATCTGTACATTGATCAAGAAGCAACAGTTTGAACGGAACAAGGAGAAACAGAATGGTTTAAAATAAGCAAAGGTGTAAGACAAGGCTGCATACTTTCCCCCTTCCTGTTTAATTTATATGCAGAACAAATCAGAGAAGCAGGATTGTATGAAGACAACAGAGGTGTGAAGATTGGTGGAAGACTCATCAACAACCTTCGCTATGCTGATGATACCAAATTACTGGCGGAAAGTGAAGATGATCTGAAACATTTGCTTCTCACAATCAAAGAACATAGTCTCAAAATGGGCCTGCACCTTAATGTAAAGAAGACAAAGATCATGACAACTGGCATAATCAACAGGTTCATCATCGAAGGAGAAGAAATTGAAATCGTGAATAACTTTAACCTACTTGGATCAACTATCAATTAAGAAGCAACAAGCAGTCAAGAAATCAGACGACGCATTGCTCTTGGCAGAATGGCTATGAAAGACCTAGATAAGATTCTCAAGAGCAGAGATGTCTCTCTCCATACAAAGATTCAACTTGTTCAAGCCATGGTATTTTCAATAACATCATATGGATGTGAAAGCTGGACAGTGAAAAAGATAGACAGGAAGAAAATTGATGCCTTTGAATTATGGTGCTGGCGGTGAATACTGTGTATACCATGGACTGCCCGAAGAACAAACCAGTCTGTACTGGAGGAGATCAAACCTAAGCTTTCTTTAGAAGCTCAGATGACAAGACTTCGACTTTCATACTTTGGACACATCATGCGGAGAGAGAGATCATTAGAGAAAGACATCATGCTTGGCAAGATAGAAGGTCAATGCAAAAGAGGAAGGCCAGCAATGAGATGGATCAATACAATAACAGCAGCTATGGGTATCAGTCTGTCAACAATGAGCCGCCTGACTGAAGACCGAACACAATTTAGGATAGCTATCCAGAGGGTCGCCATGAGTCGACTCCGACTCGACGGCACTTAACAACAACAACAACAACAACAAATCACTCTCTCTGGCTCAAGTTGGTGTACAGGATATTTATTTATTTTATTTATTTAGACAGATTTGTATACCACCTTATCCTAAAATCAAAGTGGTTGCATCACATCACAAATGGGGTTACATTTAACATGAGAGTATTTAACAACATTAAGAGAGTACAATTGGAGGGTTACATTTAGCATGATGGTGCTTTCGTGAGTCTAGCTGGGTTGATTGGGTATTCAGTTTGCGGGGGTAGTTATGTTGCAATACCGCTTGGGTGGGGACTGTTGTCTATCTGCTCATAGGTTTCTGTATGCCCCCCAAAAGACCCACACTCTACATCTTTGCAATGGTGGCAGTAGAGGGGCTGTGGGACCAGCAACCCCAGTCCTATTGTTGAAAGGGGGGCTCTCCACAGCAGTTAATGCAGATCTGTACATGTTACAGAGGCACTGGCAAACTCAGCTGCCTTCCATCATGATCTGACATTCACCAGCAGAAGGCATAGTCAGTCTGCACCTGCTGCACCCTGCAAGGTGTTCCAACCATACACAAGCTAACTACAGACAGTCTACTAGCCAGTCCATAGTGCATGCTCCCAGAAGAACTATGTGCACCCAGATGTGGGATGTGAACAGACACCAAGCAGGCATCTCAGTAATTGGGCCCCAAAACAGGGATCACACAGATATTGCTTGAGACAGACAGTGTACAGCACTATGTGGGAACCTAGACATGCCATGGTGACTGCTCAGTCAAAGTAAGGGTGACCTCACAGCATGACATGCTGTGGCCACCCTGTCCATGCTGGTGGTGGTCGGGCACTACAATGTCCCAGCCATTGCTCTACAACCTGTGCAGATGCATCCTGCAAAGTCCACCCTGTCCAGCCCATACCCACAATACCATGCTCCTCATTATGCACATTGGCAGGCTAATGCTGGAAACAGTGTGTGCTTTGTGGGCCCAGTGAGGTGTAGGCAGCCACTAAACAATGGATATACATACACACACTCCCACTCCTTGTTCAGCATTGATGGAGGTGGTTGGCAGCCCTGCTCGCCACACTAGTCCTGAGCACAGTGCAGGCATTGCTAAGGTATGCAGGTGGTTGTATTAGTGCCTTGGTGGTAACTGCTGCTCTGTGCCGGGCCCAACAGCCTGACTCTCCATGAGGCTTTGGATAGTGGAGCCTGTGTGTGTGTGTGTGTTTGTGCCCCTGTTGGCCGCTGCTTTGGGGATTGCACATGTTGATGTTGTATCTGCATTGTAGGGTAAAACTTAGGGATATGCCTGAGCCACAGCTGGGATTTGAACCTGTGACCTTCTGCTCCTGAATACACTGACTGTGTGTACTGTCAGTGTATTCAGTACCACACTGTTGCCACAGAAGCAAAGCACTCCCTGGATCTACCTTTACATTTCCTCAGCCAGACCTTTTCTGTTGCACTGCACACCACGTACTGGTACAGGGCATGGCCTAGGTCCACTGCAGGCAGGTGTCACTGCCCCCTCCAGCACTAACACCCCCCCCCCCCTGCCATGCTGACATGACCATATGCTGTCGATGCTGGTAGTGTGCAGTCCCAGGCCATCTACTGTGCAGGTAGGCGGGTGCCCAGGGTGCGGGGTTTGGGGTGGGGAGGCATACATGGACATCCACACATCCCCCCCATCACCGCCTACCACTGTTATGTCCCTTCCACATGGGGGTGAGATGGTTGGGGGGATGTCAGATTGGTGCTCTAGCAACTATTGGCTAGGGTGGACTAGGTAGCTGTAGGTAGCTTGTGTTGTGACAGCCGACTGTGGACAGGCTAGGGCATGCACCTCAGGTACGGTGTACCCAGTTTGGCATACTGGGTGTATATATGTTTTCAACAACGTGTAGTCACGCCCTGCAATGCCTTACTAGGGGGCTGCAGTAATGGGTGTTCAGTTAGCTGTGTTTACGACGTGTTTGGGACGCATCCTGGGTAAGGTCTGTGGACCCGTGTTAGAGTGGTCACCAGATGTGCACTGATTGCCCTATTACAGGTACCTGTGTGACCTTTGGGGTACCTGGTGGGTAATGTCCCCTGGATGGGACAGTGTGGGACACAGACTACTGGGCATGTTTGGCCTTTGTCAGCTGCTGTCCTGCTGATTCCCAGTTTCTTTGTTCCTATGTGCCACCTAGGTGACAGCCTAGTCCACCCTGTGCCTTAGCTGCCCCCACTGCATGTCGCGCCTGCAGCCCCCTATGCCCCATTTGCACCATCACCATAGTGGCCTTTCATACTTGTGAACTATGCTGTTGCTGCAAATGGTGCACCACTATCACTTTTCTTGGGCTCCCTGCCTATGTTGTACATTGCTGACGCTGAAATGGTTTCAATCTCCTGCAGATGTGCATCTAACGGCAGGTTTTTAGTCCCGGTAATGATCAGCCCTTCAGTTCCCCGCGTTTTTGTAGCAGGGGCCTCTCCCCGCCCATTGACCCTTTCTCTCCGCCCTCCCTCCACCCTCTGCGGTACTTACCGCAGATGGTGACGTTAACGCGAGTTAACATTACGTTAATGCGCATTAACGTTACTTACCGCGCGTTAATGTAGCCACTGCTACGTTACTGGAGTTTAGTAAACATGCCTCATTATGTGCATTACGGAGACATGGCTAACAAACACTGATCAGGTTATCCTGATTTCATTTATTTATTTAATTTATTTATTTAACAGGTTTTATATACCGCTTTATCATTTCAATCAAAGTGGTTTACATTGAAACTTAAACTTGGTAATGTACATTAAACAGGGACATTGATAACTTGGATTTTTCTGAGGCAATTTTTTTTCATAGCATTCAATTGCCCCCGATCCCATAAAAGAGGAGGCGGTGTGCTAATATTGGCAAGAAAAGATTTTAGATTCAGTACCTCATTAACTTCAGATGCTACTGAGATCAACTTTATTGTCATTTCAAATAAATACATAAGTATTTGCCTTATCTACAGACCACCAAATAATAAAAACAAGGACCTTTCTCCTATCCTTGATACAATCTGTACACATAGCTTGTATCAGAAGCCACTCATTATCTTCGGAGATTTTAACCTTTGCTCCTTGCCAACTCATTCCTTAGAGCAATGGGGGCCCTCAAATACACACAATTAATAGACACACCCACGCATCAGCACGGAACAAGACCAGACCTAGGGGTATGTTTACTAAACTGCGGTAACGTAGCAGCGGCTACGTTAACGCGCATTAATGTTACATTAATAGAAACATAGAAACATGATGACAGAAAAAGACCACAAGGCCCATCTAGTCTGTCCTTCCATAACAACAACTACAACAGTCCACTTTCTACCTTTAGAGATCCTCTGTGTTGGTCCCATGCTTTTTTGAATTCAGTTACTGTCCTCATCTCTACCACCTCCACTGGGAGACTATTCCACGGATCCACTACTCTTTCCGTAAAGAAATATTTCCGCATATCACTCCTGAATCTATCTCCCTTCACCCTCATCCCATGTCCCCTCGTAGCAGAACTTGCTTTCAATTGAAAGAGGCTCTCTCCCTGAACATTTATGCCACGGAGGTATTTAAACATCTCAATCATATCACCTCTATCCCGCTTTTCCTCTAAGGTGTACATATTAAGATCCTTAAGTCTGTCCTCATATGCTTTATAATGAAGCCCATTAATCATTTTAGTAGCAACCCTCTGCACCGACTCCATCCTGTTCACATCCTTTTGAAGGTGCGGTCTCCAGAATTGCACACCATACTCCAAATGTGGTCGCACCAAAGACTTATACAGAGGTATTATCACCTCCTTTTTTCTGCTAGCCATTCCTCTCCGTATGCACCCAAGCATCCTTCTAGCTTTTGCCGTCGCCTTTTCTACCTGTTTAGCTACTTTAAGATCATCAGACACAACCACACCTAGGTCCCGCTCTTCTTTAGTGGACAAAAGTACTTCACCTCCTATACTGTATTGCTCCCTTGGATTGCTGCAGCCCAAATGCATGACCTTACATTTTTTAACATTAAATCCCAGCTGCCAAATTCTAGACCATTCTTCAAGCTTAGCTAGATCCCTCCTCATGTTATCTACACCTTCCTTAATGTTACTTTAATGCGCATTAACATTACATAACGCGCATTAACGTTACATAACGCTCATTAACGTCACCGGCCGCAGTAAGCCCGCTATGTCCGCTAAGTCCGCTATGTCTATAAGCTTCTCACCATCACTCACAAGGTACTCTAATACCCCCAGTACCTAGCTGATCTTATCTTCCTCCAACCCTCTCCCCGCTTGCTGCGTTCTGCACATGGTAATCACCTTTTTCTACCATCCCCCACTCAGGCTCACCTTGAATCCACTCGTCACGCTGCTTTTTTCTTCGCCAGTCCTGCCCTGTGGAACTCCCTCCCACATCTCATCCATACTGAGCTATCCTTTCCTCGTTTCAAAGTTCTTCTCAAAACCTATCTTTTCTGCCAGGCCTTCGATCTTCCTCTCCCTCCGTCCACCCCCCAATCAGTCAAATGTACTCCCTCCTAACATTCTCTCAAAGGTCTAAACATCCCTATATCTACCCGGGTCACCCATTCCTCCCCGAATTACGTACCTTCTCCCGTGCCCTCTACTCCCGGTGTTTTCATTATGTTGTCCAGTTTCTTTGCTATGTTGTTCACCATATGTCATATCGTTCGTCGTTTGTTATGTTGCCCGTCGTTTGTTATGCTGTCCATTGTCTGTTATGTTGCTCGTCCTTTGTTTCGTTGCCCGTCGTTTAGTATGCTGTTTACCGCTTTTGCTGCTTTTTTCTTTCTGTTCTCTTAACTGCTTTCCTATCCACTCAATGACGTTCCTTTCTACCTTTCTTTTCTGCAGCCGTGATATTTTTGTATTGTACACCGCCCTAATACCCTGGTAAGGGGCGGTATATCAAATGTGACAAATAACGAAAGAAAGATAAAGTCCCACAGAGGGTGGAGAGAGGACAGAGAGAAGGGGTCAATGGGCGGGGAGTGGGTGGGGAGAGGCTCCTGCTACACTAATGCGGGGAACTGAAGGACTGAATTTTACCAGGACTGAAAACCTGGTGTTAGATCACATTTGCAGGAGAGAGAAACCATTTTAGTGTCAGCAATGTACAGCACTAGGCAGGGAGCCCAGGAAAAGTGATAGTAGTGCTCCATTTGCAGCAACAGCATAGTGCCCAAGTATGAAAGGCCACTATGGTGATGGTGCAAATGGGGCATAGGGGGCTGCAGGCGGGACATGCAGTGGGGGCAGCTTGGGCACAGGGTGGACCAGGCCACCGCCTAGGTGGCACAACGGAACACAGAAACTGGAAGTCAGCAAGACAGCAGCTGACCAAGGCCAAACATGCCCAGTAGTTTGTGTCCCACAGTGTCCCATCCAGGGGACATTACCCAGCAGGTACCCCAAAGGTCACACAGATACCACTATGTCTGTAATAGGGCAATCAGTGCACATCTGGGGACCACTCTAATAAGGGTCCACAGACCGTCCCCAGGATGCACCCAAAACAGCTCGAAAAACCAACTAAATGAACACCCTATACTGTAGCCCCAGTAAGGCATTGCAGGGTGTGACCACATGCTGTCTAAAACAAATTATATACCCAGTAGTCCAAACTGGGTACACAGTACCTGAGTTGCATGCCCTAGCATGTCCACAGTCTGCTGACATAACACAATCTACCTACATCTACCAGGTACACCCTAGCCAATATGTGCTAGAGCACCAACCTGACATCCCCCCAGCCAACTCTCCCTCATGTGGAAAGGACATAACAATGGTAGGTGGTGATGGGGGGGTGTGTGTTTGACTTTTGGTGTACTTGCTGGGTAATGTCCCCTGGATGGGACACTGTGGAACACGGACTACTGGGCATGTTTGGCCCTGGTCAGCTGCTGTCCTGCTGATTTCCAGTTTCTATGTTCCTATGTGCCACCTGGGTGACGGCCTAGTTCACCCTGTGCCCCAGCTTCCCCCACTGCATGTCCCGCCTGCAGTTCCCCTATGCCCCATTTGCACCATCACCATAGTGGCCTTTCATACTTGCAGTTGTTTGCTGCAGATGGAGCACTACTATCACCTTTTTCAGGCTCCCTGCCTAGGCTGTACATTGCTGACACTTAAATGGTTTCTCTCTCCTGCAAATGTGCATCTAACGGCAGGTTTTCATTTGCGGTAGGATTCAGACCTTCAGTTCAGCGCGTTAGTGTGCAGGGAGCCTCTTCCCACCCACTCCCCGCCCATTGACCCCTGCTATCCACCCTCCCTCTGCGGTGTGTACCGCGCCGCAGAACGCTTCCGCACGGGTTGTGACGTTACTGCGCGGTAACGTTATGCACCGCGCGGTAACGCTACCTAACGTGCATAACGTTACCTAACCCACGGTCCATAACATTACCACAGTTTAGTAAACATACCCCTATGTTCCTTGATCTTAAGAAGATCATCTTCACTTTCAGCAAGTAATGTGGTATCATCAACAAGGTGAAGGTTGTTGATGAGTCTTCCACCAATCTTCACACCTCTGTTGTCTTCATAAAGTCCTGCTTCTCTGATGATTTGTTCTGCATATAAATTAAAGAGGTAGGGAGAAAGTATGCAGTCTTGTCATACACCTTTGCTGATTTTAAACCATTCTGTTTCTCCTTGTTCCCTTTGAACTGTTGCTTCTTCATCAATGTAAAAGTTGTGCAAGAGAACGATCAGTTGTTCTGGTATACCCATGCTTCCTACTGTGGCCCAGAGTTTCTCATTATTTACACAGTAAAAAGCCTTGCTGTAGTCAATAAAACACATATATAGACATCCTTTTGGTATTCTTTTGTTTTTTCAAGGATCCATCTCACATCTGCGATGATGTCTCTCGTTCCTTGCCCTTTCTTGAACCCTACTTGCACTTCAGGCAGTTCTTGTTCCAGGTATGGTTGTAGTCTCTGCTGAATGATCTTCAGTAGAATCTTGTTGGCATGTGGGATCAGAGTGACTGGGCGATAATTTCCACAGTCAATTAGATCACCTTCAGTATTTGTATAAACACAGATCTTTTCCAGTCAGTTGGCCATGAATTTGTCTTCCAAATTTCCTGGCAGAGCCTTGTAAGATTGGTAACAGCTTCATCTGATTGCTGCAATACTTCAATGGGAATGCCATAAATGCCCAGCATTTTGTTCTCTGATAAGGGTTTCACTGCTGCCTTGACTTCTTTTTTCATCAGCAATTGTTCCTGATCATAAGGTTCAGTTTGAAATGGCTGTTGGTCCACTTGATCTTTGTCATATGACTCTGTATATTCTTGGCTCAGAGTGTTTCCTGGCTTCAGGACAGGAGACAGAAGTAAGGGGGTGAGTCAGAGTGGAGTGAAGATTGCCAGCCCCGATGCTGGCGGCTGCTCTGATGTCGGTGCGGAGTGCGGGAGCGCGATGGTTACACTGTTGGTGCCAAAAGCTTTGCGGCTGCTCCGGCATCAGAGCGGAGAGCAGGAGCGCGATTGTTGGTGCAAAAAACTCCCCGGCTGCTCCAGCATCGGCACGGAGAGCGGGAGCGCGATCGGCTATAGTAGCTATACTACTGTCGGTGCCGTGGAGACTGGAGAGGTCCGGAGGAGCTGAAGGGAAGCTGGAGTCAATCGCATCAGGGGGGGGGCAGAGCTTGCGATCACAGGACGAAAAGCAGGCGCCAGAGAGGAGCCAGGGTGATGCAGGTGGAGTTCGATCTTGGTCAACGGAGTCAAGGGGGTAGACCTGATTGATGACCTCACCTCCTGAATATGGCAGTGAGCAGGAGCTCTATAGGGGAAGAAGAGGTCCACAAGATGGTGTCCAGGGAGAGGGTGAAGTCAGTGCCATTGAGTGCTGGGCTTGCGACTGGAGATGGAGGCCTAGAGGCACATCCCGAGCGGCAGCCGCATGGTGCTCTTTAGCCCTCACATGCAGCATGTTCCCGACTGGAACAAAGGTGCGGCATCAGCCGTAACACCTGCCGGATTTTAGAGGTCTTCAGTCAATGGCATTATGCATTCACGGGCTGCCAGAACGACACTGGAAATGCCAGCTGGGGATGGAGGCTGTTAGGCACACCCCGAGCGGCGGCAGAAGCTGGCAGCGGTGTCCCTCTAAGGTACGTGAGCAGTGTTTGTCCCCATGCGCCTGATAGGGTTTTTCCACCATTGAGAACACATGGCTGTAGGTCTAGGAGACCAAAGCTCAGCCCCTTAGTCCCTGGGCCGTGGCACCTGATAGGGATTTTTTGACGCTGAAAGCACATGGCTGTAGGTCCATGAGCTGAAGCTCAACCCCCAGTCAGAGGAGTGCCGAATGTCACTGGAACAAATCTGCAAACAAGAAGCTTTGGACAAGCATTAGTGCAAATTTAAATAGATATATACACACGTAGTGAAGATGAGAAATTTTCTTAAATGTTTAAAAGAGGTTAGATGTAGGTGGAGAGTAGAAAAGTCCATCTTGCTGGTCTTCCTCTAATAGTTTCTCATTTTGCAGGCATCATTGTAGTACTTCTTCTTGTCTCGCGTTACTGCACGTTGGAAAGCTCTGAGTTCTGTCATTGCCCCTCTTTCTCCTCTGGCTTTAGCATCTCTGCGTTTCTGGGAAATTTTCAGAGTTTCTTTGGTCATTCATTTTGGCTGTTTTTGCTAATTCACCTTTTGTAGAGACTTCTCACTTTCTTCCAACACAGTCTTCTTGATGTCATCCCATAATTCTTTGGAGTTCTGTCATTTGTATCTAAAGCAGCAAATCGATTTTGCAGGCCATATTTAAATTCCAGTAGTATATTCTCAAGGCCATATTTTGCTACATTCATGAGTGGCTTGCTCTTTTTTCAACTTTTTTTTCAATATGATATGGTTCTGGGTATATTTGAGTTACTAAGATTGTATGGATGGATGATATGTTATGGAATGCTATGTAAAACTTAGATCCTAGACTGTTAGAGAGTGGGCTTAAGGGGGTCACTGCTACCAGATTGTTAAGTTTTTCTGGCTTTATTTGGGAATGAAGGTGGGTGATGGCAGGGGATAGGTAGGAGAGTAGGAAGTGGGTGGAGGAGGGGGGTAATTAGGTGGGGCAGACAGTGGAGACGTACTGATAATAATGCTGGATGTGAAAATGTTTAACATTGAAAAAAATTATGAGGGAGCATTTTCAAAGCCATTTAGGCAGTTTTCAGTGGGATATTCAGCAGCACTAACATGATTAGTGCCTCTGAATATCCCAGGGTGCTGCCATTAAATGCTGAAATGGCAGCGTCGGGTGTTCTGGAGTGGACGGGAGGCAGAATTGATGGATAAATGGCTAGTGGCGATATTGAACCACTAGCAGGTTATCCCTAAGCAGCAAATGTTACAGACCAGAAAAGCTTGCCTAACTTTTGCCACTGAAGCCAACCAGGCAGAAACTGAATACTGCTGCTGTCCAGTTAGCTTCAGTGCTATCCTGCCAACCTTTGTATTCTATGCTGGTGACCTTGGCACTGAATATCCATGTGCGAACTCCAGCGGTGACAGCTAGCTGCCATACAAGTATTAGTGCTGAATATGCTCCCTCTATGTTTTTTCTCACTGAACTGCTAATCTATTAAGGGCTAATCTCTAGCTGATTAAAATATACTATGATTGCCAATTTCACTCTGAATTGGGAAAACTGACTATAAATTAAGGGATGTGCCTGGGGTGTATGGGGAAAAGCATAACTAACTCTTTTGTTTTAAAAGGCCTTACACAAATTAGGGCAAATGAATTCTAAGGGGCAGTGGCCAACACTATTAAAGCAACTGGCCATCGCAGCTTTAACTTAGATCTGGATATTCAATGCCAGGGGCATATCTGGCCACTGTCATTGAATATCTGGGTTGGCCGGATAGCGCTGAAGCTAACCAGGCGGCAGCAATATTCAGCTAACTGCCTGGTTAGCTAAAGTGACAGAAGTTAGAACAGCCTTTATTTTTCTTAACTTTGGCCCCTTTAAAATAATAGGGCGGTAGGTATTGCTGTTGCCTGGTTATTTTTGGTGCCATCCCCAGTTTGCCCCCATCAGGGCATTCCAGTGGCATTAGAAGAAAACAGAAGTGCTCATTATTACTAGGAACAAAGCATTTGATCCTCAATGTCTACTACATGTAAACAATGCCTCACTTGAAATAAAAAAAGAAATAAAATACTTGGGGATCTACCTCGATCAAAATCTCGATTTGACCAAACACATTCACTTGACTACTCATGCCATTTACAATAAAACCAAAATGATACAACATCTGAGACCTCTGCTCTCCCACACTGACTTCCGCTCAGTAGCTCAAGCACTGATATGCCCACATTTCAACTACAGCAACAGCATACTACATGGACTTCCCAAGAAAACCCTAAAGCACTTACAACTTGCTCAAAACACAGTTGCGCATACAATAACATGAGCTGAAAGATTCAAGCACATAACACCCATTCTGTTTCATCTTTACTGGCTCCCGATACTTAAAAGGATCAAATTCAAAGCTCTAATGAACATTTTCAAAATAATAAACATTGCACCAACATACCTCAGCACACTGATAGACACACAGCAGCAAACAAGAACAAAAAGAGACAACTTGAAAAATATACTGTCTACCCCAAAGAATATAAAAAAGTAAATCAATCAACAACTAATAGAGCATTCTCACTCTACACCCCCACCCTATGGAATAATCTACCTAACACTCTAAGGGGTATGTTTACTAAATGGCGAAAACGTAGCAGCAGCTACGTTATCGTGCGTTAAGTGACATTAATGCGCGTTAACATCACCTGATGCAATGTTAGCGCGAGTTAACGTTGCCGGTGGTGGTAAGTCCCGCAGAGGGTGGAGAGAGGGCGGAGAGAAGGGGTCAATGGGCATCATGGCTGTTTGGCATAAAAAAAAAAGAACAAAAGGGAATTGAATCCATGACCCTTGGCTTGGGAAGCATCAGTACTAACCAGTAGGCTACACCTCCACAGCTCTCTGATCTGCAATGGCTGGATACAGAAGGATGATGTGTTGGGACAGCAGCTTAGAGGGGCTTCCCCATGGCTGATGTGCAGTCCTATATTAATCTGAGACCTATTCTTCCTCTCAGATTCTGTTTCTGTTTTGTGCTCCAGTATTTTCTACCATATGCATGTTGATGTTAGGATGGAGTGATCGTTTCTTATCTCCGGATATAGAAAGACTGCAGGTCACTGCACGACCTGTCTGCTGTGGTTACCAGGATAGGGTTAACCCACCAGTGCCCATGATGCAATGCACATGCAGATTAGCAGTCTACAGCAGGTCACCAGATGGGGTATGCACCTCTACAGCACCGCACCGTGGTAGGGGGGTACTGACCATGTGTGTTACTGGCACAGAGTAGCTACAGACCACGCCATTGTGTGGGTTCTGCGCTCACCCTGAGGGTGAGGTGGTGTGCCCAGCACCAGGTCCGCAGTACCCAGGTTATGTGAGAGAGGCATTGCTGTGTGTCAGATATTCTGTGCAGACTTGCCTAGGATATTCCTGGGTCCACCTGCAGTCCCCAGTCATATCTGGCCCTTGTAGACCATGATTCACCCAGACAGGGGCCATCCAGTGTGGTTGCTTGTTACTGGGGCAGGGTCTGGGTCCACATGCAGATTATGTAGCACCACCTACTAGACTGCCCTCACTTGGTTAGGGTGGTGGATGGTTGGTGGCCTCTAATGGACACTCACTCCACATCTTTTCAAAGGAGGCCATGATGATGGGCTGTGGGACCAGCAAGCAGGGCTGTTAAAGCAAATCTGCACTTGTCACAAGGGCTCAGCTGCCTCCCCCTCCCACCACAAACTGACATTCACCAGCAGAAGGCATACTCAGTCTGCACCTATGCAAAATGCAGCCAGTCCACAGTGCATCCTCCCAGGGGACCTCTCTGCACCCAGACGTGGGATGTACACACAGACACCAAGCAGATATCTCAGTGATTGGGCCCCAGAGCAGAGACCACACAGATATCACTTGAGAGAAGCACTATGTGGGAACCTAGACATGCCATGGTCACTGCTCAGTCAGAGTGAGAGTGACCTCCCAGCATGACATGCTGTGGCCACCCTGTCCATGCAGGTGGTGGTCGGGCACTACAATCGCCCAGCCATTGCCCCACACTGTGTGCAGATGCCCAGTCTGCCCTGTCCACGCCATACCCACAATACCTTGCTCCTCATTATGCACATTGGCAGTCTAATGCTGGAATCAATGTAAGCATTGTGGGCCCAGTGAGGAGTAGACAGCCACAAAACAATGGATAGACATACACACACTCCCACTCCTATGTTGGCATTGTGCAAAGATAGGTGTGGTTGGCAGCCCTGCCCGTCACATTGGTCCTGGGCACAGTGCAGGCATTGCTAAGGTATGCAGGTGCTAGCAGTGCTGCTTTTCTGGAAACTGCTGCTCCATGCCGGGCCCAACAACCTGACGATCCATGGGGCTTTGGATAGTGGAGCCTGTGGGTGTGGGTGTGGGTGTTTGTGCTCCTGTTGACTGATGCTTTGGGGAGTGCACGTAGGGTAAAATGTAGGGACATGGTCTGCATGAGCCACAGCTGGGACCTGAACCTGTGACCTTCTGTTCCAAGACACACTGTCTGTGTGTACTGCACCACACTGCTGCCACAGAAGCATAGTGGTCCCTAGGGCTACCTTTGCTGTTCATCCCACAAACCTTTGCTGCACTGCACACCATACACTGGTACAGGGCACGGCTTTGGTCCACTGTGGGCAGGTGACATGGCCCCCTCCACCACCAACGCCCCCTCCCCCACCATGCTGATGTGTCCATATGCTGTTGGTGCTGGTGGTGCGCAGTCCCAGGCCATCCACTGTGCAGGTAGGCGGGTGCCTAGGGTGTGGGGTCTGGGGTGGGGGGGCATACATGGACATCCACACATCCCCCCCATCGCCGCCTGCCATTATTATGGCCCTTCCACCGGGGGGGGGAGATGGTTGGGGTGGCAGGTCGGTGATCTAGCAACTATTGGCTAGGGTGGGCCTGGTAGATAGATTGTGTTCTGCCAGCAGACTGTGGACAGGCTAGGGTATGCAATACGGGTACAGTGTATCCACTTTATTTATTTAATTTATTTAAAGGGATTTCTATACTGCCTTCCCCTGTAATCAAGGCAGTTACTTTGGACTGCTGGGTGTATACATGTGGCTGCTCCCTGCACTGTCCTTCCCAGGAGCTGGTGTGACGGGTGTTTGTATAGCTGGGTCTTCAGACAGTTTGGGATGTATCCTGCGGTGAGTACGTAGACCCCTATTAGAGTGGTTCCCAGATGTGCACTGCTTGCCCCATTACAGACATTGTGTTTCCTGTGTGGCATTTGGGGTACCTGCAGGGTACATCTCCCCTGGGTGGGACACTGTGGAGCACAGACTACTGGGCAGGTTGGACCTTGGTCAGCCATTGTCTTCCATTTTCAGCGTCCCTCTGTGCCACCTAGGTGGCTGCTTGGTCTGCCCTGTACCCTGCCTGCCCCCCCTATATGTCCCACTTGCAGCATCACCATAGTGCCCTTTCATACGTGGGCACTAGGCTGTTATTGCACATGTAACACTACTATCACTCTTTTTAGGCTCTCTGCCTGTGATATACATTGCTGATACAAAATGGTTTCCCTCTCCTACAAATGTGCATTTACTGACAGGTTTTCACTCGCGGTACTGTTCCAGCGTTAATTTGACAGCGTTAGTGCAGCAGGGGCTCTCCCCGCCCCCTCCCCGTCCATTGACCCTCTCTCTCTGCCTTCTCTCCGCCCTCCTGTACAGTTACAGCTGAGAGGCATACCCCATCTGGTGACCTGCTATAGACTGCTAATCTGCATGTGCATTGCATCATGGGTACTGGTGGTTTAACCCTATCCTGGTAACCACAGCAGACATGCCGTGCGGTGACCTGCAGTCTTTCTATATCCGGAGATAAGAAACGGTCACTCCATCCTAACATCAACATGCATATGGTAGAAAATACTGGAGCACAAAACAGAAACAGAATCTGAGAGGAAGAATAGGTCTCAGATTAATGTAGGACTGCACATCAGCCATGGGCAAGCCCGTCTAAGTTGCTGTCCCAACACCTCATCCTTCTGTATCTAGGAGATTACCAATGCAAGAGCTGTGGAGGTGTAGCCTACTGGTTAGTACTGATACCTCCCAAACCAAGGGTCATGCATTCAATTCCCTTCTGTTCTTTTTTTTTTATGCCAAAGAGCCATGACGCCCACTGCTCCCTTTTCGATGGAACGCCCCCTAACTGCCCATTGCCTTTTATGGCTTCAGGTACCTTAATGCTGCACTTAATGCCGGTGACATTACCGCAGTTTAGTAAACATATCCCTAAGGAAAATCAAAGACTTAACGCAATTTAGAAAATGTCTCAGAACATTCATCTTTACAGACTACTACCAATGCGATCAGCCACCATAGACATTCCAATAGCATCCCTCCATATTCTAACTGTTGCTACTCACTCTCTTCACACAACTCCATCATATCACCCCCAGACCACTAATGATCATTCCTCATGTAAATAGTTATTGCATTTCATTGCTATTGTTATTTGTAACTGTTCTCCGTCATTGTTCCCTGTAAACTGCCTTGTGCAGTAGTTAAATTGTTCTCTGTAAACCGCTCTGATTACCTAGACAAAACGGTATATAAAAACAAATCAATAAATTAGATGGAGATATTCAGTGGCACAAACCGGCTATGTGCTGCTGAATATCCCGCTTAGCATGATTAATGTGGTTAGTGGGTCTGTTAATGGCATTAATTGCTCTGAATATACCCCATAAACAGGACCGGCCCATCCACTAGGCAGCCGCCTAGGGTGGCCGGTGGCAGCAGCACGCATGGGTGGCCACCACACCCACCCCCCAACTGCCGCCGATTCTGTCTAAGGATAGTTGGATTGGTGATTCTGCTGGCCCCAGTGTCTACAGAATTTCAGAAAATAACAATACATGACCTTCTGGGGAAAGAGAACAAGTGGCAATGTCAAATAGGAATTATATAAGCAAAATACCTCAGCTCAGTTACACATGCAGAACATAGACCATCATCAAACAAGGAATCACAATTTGGAAACAGAAAGACAATAATTAAACTGGGAACCCCAAAAGCCAAACTTGGAATGTACAATAACACTGTAGAAATAAAACTATAAATTAATTTCCTGTTATACTAAATAAAGCGCAGATGTTAATGATGCACATTTCCCAGAGCTGACATATTCCAGTTAATAAATTCAAAATAAAGAGATATTTTTCTACCTTTTGTGCATTTTTTTTCAGTTGCAATTGCTCCAGCCACTTTTTTCTGGTTTCTTTGTGTCTTCTGCTTACTCTCCATCGTCTGCTGTCCATTTGTCCTTTCTTCTCTCATCTAGTTTTTTTTCCATTCTCTCGCTGTTGTTGTTGTTGTTAAGTGCCGTCGAGTCGGAGTCGACTCATGGCGACCCTCTGGATAGCTATCCTAAATTGTGTTCGGTCTTCAGTCAGGCGGCTCATTGTTGACAGGCTGGTACCCGTAGCTGCTGTTATTGTAGCGATCCATCTCATTGCTGGCCTTCCTCTTTTGCGTTGACCTTCTATCTTGCCAAGCATGATGTCTTTCTCTAATGATCTCTCTCTTCGCATGATGTGTCCGAAGTATGAAAGTCGAAGTCTTGTCATCTGAGCTTCTAAAGAAAGCTTAGGTTTGATCTCCTCTAGTACCGACTGGTTTGTTCTTCGGGCAGTCCATGGTATACACAGTATTCGCCGCCAGCACCATAATTCAAAGGCATCAATTTTCTTCCTGTCTGTCTTTTTCACTGTCCAGCTTTCACATCCATATGATGTTATTGAAAATACCATGGCTTGAACAAGTCGAATCTTTGTATGGAGAGAGACATCTCTGCTCTTGAGAATCTTATCTAGGTCTTTCATAGCCATTCTGCCAAGAGCAATGCGTCGTCTGATTTCTTGACTGCTTGTTGCTTCTTTATTGATAGTTGATCCAAGTAGGTTAAAGTTGTTCACGATTTCAATTTCTTCTCCTTCAACGATGAACCTGTTGATTTTGCCAGTTGTCATGATCTTTGTCTTCTTTACATTAAGGTGCAGGCCCATTTTGAGACTATGTTCTTTGATTGTAAGAAGCAAATGTTTCAGATCATCTTCACTTTCAGCCAGTAATGTGGTATCATCAGCATAGCGAAGGTTGTTGATGAGTCTTCCACCAATCTTCACACCTCTGTTGTCTTCATACAGTCCTGCTTCTCTGATGATTTGTTCTGCATATAAATTAAACAGGCAGGGGGAAAGTATGCAGCCTTGTCTTACACCCTTGCTTATTTTAAACCATTCTGTTTCTCCTTGTTCCGTTCGAACTATTGCTTCTTGATCAATGTACAGATTGCGCAAGAGAACGATCAGGTGTTCTGGTATACCCATTCTTCTTAATGTGGTCCAGAGTTTCTCATGGTTTACACAGTCAAAAGCCTTGCTATAGTCGATAAAGCACAAATAGATATCCTTTTGGTATTCTTTAGTCTTTTCAAGGATCCATCTCACATCCGCAATGATGTCTCTCGTTCCTCGCCCTTTCCTGAACCCTGCTTGCACTTCAGGTAGTTCTTGTTCTAGGTATGGCTGTAGTCTCTTTTGAATAATCTTCAGTAGAATCTTGCTGGCATGTGGGATCAGAGCGATTGTGCGATAATTTCCACAGTCAGTTGGATCACCTTTCTTTAGTATTGGTATAAACACAGATCTTTTCCAGTCAGTTGGCCATGATGTTGTCTTCCATATTTCTTGGCAGAGCCGTGTAAGTACGGTAACAGCTGCATCAGATTGCTGCAATACTTCTATGGAATGCTATCAATGCCTGGTGCTTTGTTCTTTGATAAGGCTTTCAATGCTGCTTCAACTTCTTCTTTCATCACCAATGGTTCCTGATCATAAGGTATAGGTTGAAACGGCTGTTGGTCCACTTGATCTTTATCATATAAAAACTCTGTATACTCCTTCCACCTTTTCTTGATCTTCTCAGCATCATTCAACATAGAACCTTGAGCATCTTGTAACATTCCAATTCGAGGCTGGAACTTTTTCTTTAACTCTCGCAGCTTTAGGAAAGCCGATCTTGTTCTTCCTCTAATAGTTTCTGCTTCTATTTCCTTGCAAGTGTCATTGTAGTACTTTTCCTTGTCCTGTCTTGCTGCACGTTGGAAATCTCTGTTGAGTTCTGCAATTGTCTTTCTTTCTCCTCTGGCTTTAGCTTCTCTGCGTTTCTGGGCAATTTTCAGAGTTTCTTCCGTCATCCATTTTGGCCGTTTTTGCTTTTTCACCTTTTGTAGAGACTTCTCGCTTTCTTCTAGCACAACCTTCTTGATGTCATTCCATAACTCTTCCGGAGCTCTGTCATTTGTATCTAAAGCAGCAAATCGATTTTGCAGGCAGTCTTTAAATTCCAGTGGTATATTCTCAAGGTCATATTTTGCTGCATTCATGAGTGGTTTGCTCTTTTTCAACTTTAGCTTGAGTTTGCATACTAGTAGTTGATGATCTGTACCACAGTCAGCTCCAGGTTTTGTCTTGGTTGATGTTACAGAGCTTTTCCATCGTTGACTTCCACAGATGTAGTCAATTTGATTTTTATACAATCCATTGGGTGAAGTCCATGTGTACAGTCGCCGCTTGTGTTGCTGGAAGAAGGTGTTTGAGATGAATAGATCATTGGTCTTGCAGAATTCTATCAATCTTTCTCCAGCTTCATTTCTGTTGCCAAGTCCATATTTTCCAACTACTTTGCCTTCTTCTTTGTTGCCAACTTTTGCGTTCCAGTCACCCATGACTATCAGGATATCCTGTTTGCATGTTCTGTCAATTTCAGCTTGTACTTGTTCATAGAACTCTTCAATTTCATTCTCTTCTGCAGCTGTTGTTGGGGCATATACTTGAATTATAGTTGTGTTGATAGGCAATCCTCGTAGACGAATAGAGATTAAGCGTTCGCTGACTGCATTGTATTTCATTACAGTTCTTGCAAGTTTCTTCTTTATTATAAACGCAACACCATTTCTTCTTTGTCTTTCATTTCCAGCATAGTAGACCATGTGATCATCTGATGCAAAGTGCCCGATGCCAGTCCATTTCAGTTCGCTGACACCCAACAGGTCAAGTTGTACACGTTCCATTTCATTCTTGACCACCTCCAACTTCCCTTGGTTCATGCTTCGTACGTTCCATGTTCCAATGTGTAAGACATCTTTACAGCTTCTGACTCTCATTTCATGCGCAGCTACATCAGCAGTCAGACTTCCCGAGGGCTTTGATCCAACCACATCATAAATGCTGGCTTTACTCTGAAAAGTCTTCAGCTCTTCCCCAGTAGCTAGTTGAGTGCCTTCCGACCTGGGAGTCTCATCTTCCAGCACCATAGCACAATTTGTTTTGTTGTAACTATCCATTGGGTTTTCATGGCAAGATACAGAAGTAGATTGCCGGGCCTTCCTTCCGCGCAGTTTAAGTTTGGTGTTGTTGCCGTTGTCACAGAAATGTGATCCTCCGCCGTCAACACTATCCCATTCTGCTGCTGCCCAGATGGGTGGTTTGTCTTCGTCTGGCACCTCAGCTGAGACCTGTCCATCTTGGGAGACCCTGCCAGTAGTTAAACTACGGATAGTTTAGCTCTCAGCATCACTGATGCACGCAAGCCCTCACAGCACGACAAGCTGCAAACCAAGTGAGAGGGATTCTCTCGCTACATCTGCTTTAACATCTGCTTTAACATTCTCTCGCTAACATCTGCTTTAGAAGGGAGCTGATGTTGGGGGAGGATTAGAATGGGATGGGGCTGGGAGAGTGAAATGGAGAGGGGAAAAATATTTTGTGTGGGAGGGAAGAAAAATCTACAATTGGCCGGGTATTGGGAGAGTAAGTGGGGATTGAGGATGGAGGGGTAAAATTTGAGTGGATGAAATAGGAATGAGGAAAGAGCAAAAGGAGAAAGATTAGTATGTTAAAGCATTCTCTCGCTACATCTGCTTTAACATACTAATCTTTCTCCTTTTGCTCTTTCCTCATTCCTATTTCATCCACTCAAATTTTACCCCTCCATCCTCAATCCCCACTTACTCTCCCAATACCCGGCCAATTGTAGATTTTTCTTCCCTCCCACACAAAATATTTTTCCCCTCTCCATTTCACTCTCCCAGCCCCATCCCATTCTAATCCTCCCCCAACATCAGCTCCCTTCTAGTTCCAGCCCCACCCAGCATCCACTTCCTTCTAGTCCCCGCATCAGCCCATTTCCAGTCCTAGCCCCCATCATCCCATTTCCAGTCCTATCCTAGCCCCACCATCAGCCCATTTCCAGTCCTAGCTCCCCCATCCATTTCCAGTCCTATCTGAGTCCCTCCATCAGCTCATTTCCAATCCCAGCCCCCCATCAGCCGATTTCTAGTCCTTTCCTAGCCCCACCATCAGCCCATGTCAAATCCTAGCTCCCCTCCACTCAGCCCATTTCCAATCCAAGCCCCCCCATGAGCCTACTTCCAGTTCTAGCCCCTCCATGAGTCCATTTCATTCCAAGCCCCCACCACAGCCCATTTCCAATCTTAGCACCCCCCAACAGCTAATTTCCCGTCCTATCCTAGCACCTCCATCAGCCCATTTCCTGTCCTAGCTCCCCCCCACTCAGCCCATTTCCATTCCTAGCTCCCTCCCCTCACAGCCCATTTCCATTCCAAGCCCCCTCCCCATCAGCTATTTGCAGTTCAAGCCCCCCTTCGACTCCGCCCAGTGCCATTCCAAGCCCCCGTCCCCATCAGCTATTTGCAGTTCAAGTCCCCCTTCCACTCAATCCATTTCCAGTCCTAGCAACCCCCCCAGCCCATTACCAAGCCTAGCCCCCCATAGCCCATTACTAGTCCTAAGCCCCCCATCAGCCCACTTCCAGTCCTAACCCCCCATCACCTCATTTTCAGTCTTAACCCCCCATAGCCCATTACCAGTCCTAACCCCCCCATCAGCCCACCTCCATCCTAACCCCCCAATCAGCCCATTTCCAGTCTTAGCCCCCCCATAGCCCATTACCAGTCCTACCCCCAATCACCCCATTTTCAGACTTAGCCTCCCCATAGCCCATTACCAGTCCTAACCCCCCCATCAGCCCACCTCCAGTCCTAACCCCCATCAGCCCATTGCCAATCTTAGCCCCCCATAGCACAGTACCAGTCCTAACCCCCCATCACCCCATTTTCATTCTTAGCCCCCCCATAGCCCATTACCAGTCCTACCCCCAACACCCCATTTTCAGACTTAGTCTCCCCATAGCCCATTACCAGTCCTAACCCCCCCATCAGCCCACCTCCAGTCCTAACCCCCCCATCAGCCCATTTCCAGTCTTAGCCCCCCCATAGCCCATTACCAGTCCTAACCGATGTTCCCGCTAAGCTGCGCTTGGTCCACCGCCGACATTCCTGCCCATTACCAGTCCTAACCCCCCCATCAGCCCACCTCCAGTCCTAACCCCCCATCAGCCCATTGCCAATCTTAGCCCCCCATAGCACAGTACCAGTCCTAACCACCCATCACTCCATTTTCAGTCTTAGCCCCCCCATAGCAGTGAATGGGAGGATCGCTACTGGTCTGAATGAGGTGGGATCCAGTAGGTCGAGTTCTGGTTTCTTGATGGTTCTGTGAAGCCGCGATTGATGGGAAAGGTTAAAGGCAATGCCCTTTAACCTTTCCCAGCATTCGCGGCTTCACAGAAACAATCGCCAGTGTGAAGGAAAAAGATCTTGACACTGGCAGTTGTACAGAGGGAGCGGGGGCCTCGTGCGGGCTTCCCCGGCTCCCTCTGAAGCACCTCAGACAGCTGTGGGGCTGGTCGGGGGGGGGGGGGGAGGCTAGGACTACAAATGGGGTTTGATGGGGGGGGGGGAGGGGAGGCCAAGGACTGGATGGGCTGTGATGGGGTGTGCCGGGACGGGAAATGGGCTATGGGGGGGGGGGGACCTGGATTGGAAATAGGCTATTGGGGGGGGGGGGGACTGGACTGGAATTGGGCTATGGGGGGGGGGTGTACCTGGACGGGAAATAAGCTAAGGGGGGGACCTGGAATGGAAATGGGCTAGGAGGGGGGGGGGGGTGGAACAAGGAATGGAAAAAGGCTATGGGGGGACCTGGACTGTAATTGGGCTATGGGGGGGGGGGGGGGTGTACAAGGACTGGAAATGGTCAATGGGGGGAAACTAGACTGGAATTGGGCTATGGGGGGGGGGTGGAACCTGGACTGGAAATAGGCTATGGGGGGATCTAGACTGGAATTGGGCTATGGGGGGGGGGTGTGTACCTGGACTGGAAATGGGCTATGGGGGGGGGGGACTGGACTGGAAATAAGCTATGGGGTGGAAGCCTGGACTGGAAATGGGCTATGAGGGGGCCTGGACTGGAATTGGGCTATGGGAAGGGACCTGGACTGGAAATGGGCTATGGGGGGGGGGGGCTGCAATGGAATTGGGCTATGGGGGGGGGGGACCTGGACTGGAATTGGGCTATGGAGGTGGGAGGGGGAACTTGGACTGGAAATGGGCTGTGATGGGGGGGCTAGAACTGCAAATGGGCTGTGATGGTGGGGGGGGGACTAGGACTGGAAATGGGCTGTGATGGTGGGGGGCTTAGGACTGGAAATAGGCTGTGATGGTAGGGGGGCTAGGACTGGAAATGGCCTGTGATGGGAGGGCTAGCAGTGGAAATGGGCTGATGAAGAGCTGGAATAGGACTGGAAATGGGCTGATGGGGGCTGGAATAGGACTGGAAGTGGGCTGACGAGGGGGCAAGGATTGTAAATTGGCTGATGGGGGAGCTTGGAGTGGAAAATGGCTGATGGGGGCTGGAATGGAACTGGAAAAGAGCATATGTGGGGCTAGGACTGTAAATGGGCTAATGAGCTGGAATAGGACTAGAAATGGGCTGATGGGGGAGCTTGGACTGCAAATGGGTGATGGGCTAGAATAGGACTGGAAATGGGCTGATGTGGCAGCATGGGAGAATGGGACTAGAAGGAAGTGGATGCTGGGTGGGTCTAGAACTATAAGGGAGATGATTTGGGGGGGAGGACTAGAAGGGGATGGGGATGGGGAATGGGAATGGAGAGGGGAAAAGATATTTTGTGTGGAAGAAAAGTCTACGATGGGCCGGGTATTGGGAGAGTAAGAGGGGATTCAGAATGGAAGGGTGAAATTTGAGTGGATGATAAAGGAATAAGGAAAGAAATGGGGGAAAGAGCAAAAGAGAAACGATCAGTATGTTAAAGCAGATATACAGAGAGAATGGAAAACATCTAAAAGAGAAGAAAGGACAAATGGATAGCTCGCAGAAGACACGAAGAAACCAGAAGAAAGTGACTGGAGCAATTGCAACTGAAAAATAAAATTCCCAAACAGAAGGTAGAAAAATACTTTTTATTTTGAATTTATTAACTGGAATATGTCTGGTCTGAGAAGTGTGTATTGCTAACATCTTTGCGTTTTTGTTTAGTGCAAGAGGAAATTACTTTATAGTTTTATTTCTCCAGTGTCGTACATTTCATGTTTGGCTTTTGGGGTTCCCAGTTTAATTATTATCTGACCAAGGGAGTTAGCCTACACTTATCCTCGGTAATTTGTGTGGGTGGGGCTGGGGTGCAGCATGGGTGGGACTGGGGGCATTGCAGGGGTGGGGCTAGGGGCGGAGAATGGGTGGGGCATGGCAAGCCACAGGTGTCTGGTTTTTCTCGGTGAAAAAGTTGGCAACCCTACACACAAGCCTTCACAGCATGACAAGCTGCAAACCAAGTGAGGGATGAAGGTTGTAGCAGACATAAAATTCTACAGTGATGCATTCTGAAATGTCACATAAGGAGTGGTAGTAGGCCTCAAATCATGCTATGCTTCCAAGCAGGGGCCTGATACCTTTGCGGCGGATGAACACGTCTGACCTCCTGCAATGGGCTGCAGCAGAGTCAATAATGCCTTGCTCTCAAAAGGGCATGTTTGCGGATCCAAAGTGTGACCAGAATGCATAAAAAAGTAGAAGGATGAGTGTCGGCAAGTCACAGCACAGCCAGGACAGTTACAGTCAAGGAAATGACCTGAGTAGCACACAGTGAACAAGTGGGAATCAAATCCTAAACTCCTGTTTATGCAGATGCTGCACTAACCAGTAGGCTACATCTCCACACCTCTTTACATAGCAATGTCTGGATTCAAGGAGCCTGCAGGGTCCTGCTTAAACGGTCTGCTGTGTGTGCCGGGATAGGTTAGGCCCTCCAGTACCCATGAGGCACTGCACACGCAGAACAGCAGACTGCAACTGATCACCAAATGGAGAATGCCTTGATCCATCACATCAGCTCAGTAAAATGCACTGATAGTGTGTGCTACAAGCACATAACAGTTACATACTGCTACTGAGCAGTTTTAGCAGTCACCCTGAGAGTGAGGATAGGTGCCCAGCACCTGGTCCCCAGAACCTGCACTACTGGAGGTGGTCTCTGCTGTAGATATGCAGTGTGTTTTGCTAGTCACCTTATTACCTGCACAATTGCAGCATTCTGTAGGTGCTAGTCACAGATGGGCCCTGTGCCCTGCCTCTGTTGGACAGGGACTTTCCTAGAACAGTACATGTTAGTCCCCACTGTTAAAAAGCTAATGTTATGGAGACCAAACACAGTGGGGGGTTCCTAGGCTGCTGCTACTGTCCTGCCATGACCAAAGTGAGTAGGCCAGGCACAACTGCTGTCTCAACCATTGAAGACTAACAATCTACAACAGCAGACTCAGTCAGACTGCACCTGCTGCCCACCAGTGGGCTGTTTCAACCAGGTATATACTAACTGCAGCTTGTCAACACACAATATATGTACACAGAACAACAAGGAACACCAAGCATTTGGCTCAATGATTGGGTTCCCCAGACAGAGATTTCACTCACCAGGCATTCTATAGCACTATGTGGACACATAGCCGTGCTATGGTCACTGTGCAGTCAGAGTGAGAGTGCCTTCTCAGCAGGCCATGTACGTGGTAGACAGGCACAATGAAATCTCAGCCATTGACCCTACCACTGAGGCAGACAATCCTGGCCAATCTTCTGTATTGCAGGCCATACCCACAATCCTCTGTTCCTCATCATGCACATTTGCATACTAACACTGGGGACAACTTAGGCAATGCGAGGCATAGTGAAGTGCAGAAAGCCACATAACAATGGAGAGACATACACACACACACTCACATTGCTGTGCTGTGCAAAAGTGGGGATGGTTGGCATTCCTACCTGTCACTTTGGTCTCCATATCTGCTCAAGCATTGTTAATGTGTGCTCATTGTGCAGGCGCTAATAGCATGCTCTGACTGTAATGCACATTGTTAGCGCCCACTCCTCTCCATACAGCTGTAGATAGAGGAGCCTGTCTGTGTGGCTGATGGGTATTTGTACCATTGTGTGTGTGTGTGTGTTGCACCATATGGATACAGCAGTCCCTGGGGCTCCCGATCAGACAGACCTTGGCACATGCTGTAATGCGCACAACACACAGGACCAGGACATGGCTTTGGTCTGATGCAGACGGGTGCTGCTGCCGCCACCTCTGCCACACCCACTCCATACTGACATGCCCACGTACTGTCAGTAGTAGTGGTACGCAGTCCCAGCCTGTCCAACATGTGGGTTTGGCAGGTGCCAAGGGCACAAGGTCTGGATGAGGGGGGGGGGTAGAGGCACACATGGATGGCCATGCATTCCCCCTCACCATATGTCTCAGCAGGGACTTCATCACCGCCTGCCACCGATACGTCTCAGGGAGAGGAAGACTGCCGCTGTTGTGGTAGTTCCCCGGGTGCCTGCATTTTGCAGCTCCTGGAGGATTACAGTTTCTGGTGCTATCGGCCTCTTCCTCCACACCTGGGTTCAGCAGCAGTGGGGAGGGCCAGCTGGAATATCTGCCTAGGGTGCCAGTCCCTTGGATATGTGGCACATCACCTTTCTGCAGCAGCAGTATGTCTTTGTGCCACCACTGTCACTGTGGGATCATGACAGACATCACAAATATAATGTAGATGAAAGGATACCCCTATGAGGAGAGGCCAAAAAGGTTAGGGCAACCTGGAGAAGAGACAGCTGAGAGGAGATATGATAGAGGTCTATAAATTACTGAATGGAGTGGAATGGGTAAATGTAGCTCGATTGTTTATGCCATCAAAATGTGGGAAGGGTAGGGAACAGGCAATGATGCTAAAGTGTAACCCATTTAAGACTAGTAAGAGAATATAATTTGTCACTCAATGCATTAGCAGACTCTGGAATTCATTATCAGAGGATGTAGTAAAAGCTGTTTGTATCACTGAGTTTAAAAAAGGTTTGGATGGGTTCCTGGAGGAAAGATCAATAAACCATTATTCAAGGGGACCGGAAAATCCACTGTTTGCCCCAATACAGGCATTGTGGAACCTATGTGTCTTTTGGGAAAACTGCTAGGTACTTGTGACCTAGATTGACCACTGCTGGACATAGGATACTGGGCTTGATGGACCTTGGTCTGACCCAGTATGGCATATTTTAGGCTCTTATGTGCCACCTGGGCAGTTGCCTGGTCCACCCTGTACACCAGTAACCCCCACTGAATGACCAATCTGCCACCTCCTTTGCCCCTTTTGCACCATCAACATAGTGTGCTTTCATACTTGGGCAGTACTACTATCACTGGCTGGGGCTACTCTGTCAGTGCATCCCATTGCAGACATTTAAAAAGGCTCACTCCCCTCTAAACACATCCTTTATGCAAAGTTTTACTTTGCGTTAGGGTTCCCATCATTAAGGGGCTTTTAGGAATATTGTGCAACATGTGTTAAGGGACCACATGCTGTTAATGCCCACTCTCCCCCCCATTAACGTCCACTCTCCACCTACTGCATCCTTAATATTGCTGCAGCCTTTAATGCACGTTAAAGCAGTTTTTCGCTGCATTAAGGGTGCAAGGTTGCCAATAATAGGCATTAACGGCACACTGGCTCCCTTAACGCCCTTTAGTAAACATACAAACAAAGAGTAATAGAGACTTCAGCATGGAACCATTCCTCTACTATGCCAGTACACTTTTTATCTATATAAAGAGTAGGCGATCCTCCAGCAACTTATTTACCCAAACCTTTGAAAATTGCTCTCACCACCAGATTTTTTTCATTGGCATCATTTCAAGTATGCTGATTATTTTGTGGGAACACCAAATCATCATGTGAAAGTGGTTATTCATGATTGATACCAATTCCCAAGTTTTAAAGGACCTTAAAGAGAGTCGTACCCCCCTCCACCCCCATTAGAACAATCCTAGATTGTGTTGATGTGCATTTCAGGTATTTTCATAATGACATCCTTATCAGTATAGGGATGGGGGAGAGGACTACATGTTTATATCAGATATTGAGCTATATTAAAATTTGTTTTAATATTTAGTTTTAATTCACTTTAGTAAATAGTTCTGTGTGTGTTATTCAAAATAACGAGAGTGTTTCAGACAAAATTACTTAACATACTTTATCAGGATGACCCTTCTTTGGCTGGGCTGTGTGTTCTGAGTGGATCTACAGTAGACTGTTCACAGGTGGCAAAACTAAACTGCTACCAGCAGAAAACTTAAGGATGCTTTCCTCCTTCCAATTACATCAGAATCTTCTCTTTATTCCTTAGATGCTCACCTATACCCATACGGACTTGAATCAGGAGACAACGTGACCCCTGTTAAAGATGATGGGGCATCTGCTGAAGTTCGTCTCTTAACGGAGTTTACTTTTTTTGACAAGAAATATAATTCACTTTTTGTAAGTATCATCTTCACAATACAGTTATCAGTGCATTATTTTTGTATTACATCTCAGTCTGTAGCAGTATCGTATCCTCACGGATAAAAAAAGGTGGCCACGCTTGCATTTTTATTAGAACCTTTATTCAGGAGAAATACTTCTGGCTTTATATCGGGTCTATTTGCTAAGAAGGCTAATGCACAGAGAAACATAGAACATGACAGCAGATAAAGACCATACTGCCCAGCTAGTCTGCCAATCAGTATTCTCCTGCTCAATTTTACTCTGTCTCAGACATGTTCTGTGCTTGTCCCATGCTGTCATAAGCCCTGATATGGTCCTGATCTCCACCATCTTCATTAGGATGCTGTTCCATGTGTTCACCATCCCTTCTGTAAAGAAATATTCCCTAGTTTAATCCCATGTTCATCTCCTTTTACTTTCATCCTATATGTCCTTTAGGTTCAATGAAGTCTGTTTTACTGTTAATTTATTACTTCAAGCGATGGCATAGTGAGGGAGGTCCATGGACCCCAGCATCAGTCTATGGGAGTGGGCACCATGCTGTTGTTCTCTGCTACATACCTTCTCCTGATCAAAACTTCATGGAGCACTGTGGACAAGTTGAAAAATGCTGCAACTAGAGGTAGTTGTAGGGGAGGGGCTCCCAGTCTTGAGGAAGCAGTTTTGCATTGGCACTGAAGGCACCTGAAGAATAGGAACCACATGGAGGCAGGAGAAACAGCCAGAACTGAATTTGCCACCACCATCACTAGCTGGAGTTGGAACAGGGCAAGGGCAAGGCCGGCATGTATGCTGCACAGTTGGGGGGAGACTGAGAAAGAGGTGTTGATGGGGTAGAAAAATGATATTTGACATAGACACAAAAAGAAAGAGAAGGGTTGGGGGAGAGAAGTTCTCCCCTAAACTCATTTTCTCTTCCTCTGCCCAGCACCAGCTCTCCTACCTTGGAGCCCCCTTTCTCCCCCCCCCTCCCAGGAACAGTGGGTGGGAGAGTACGGTGTCGGGGCCATTGATCTCCCTGTCATTCTTATATGGGATTGTGTTGTAAGGGACTGCTAAGCTCCATGTCATTGTTCTTGTGACCTGTATTCTGAATTTGGTGAAGATTCATCTGAGATGCAGGATTTTGCTAGTGCTACTTTTTGTAGGAAAATTTGTAGCAATCTGACCTGTTTTCCCAATGGGAGATGTATTGAAATTTTAGTGCTGGTATAATATTTGCAAGGCTGCCTTTTCATTGTTAAACTTGTTGGACTCTTGTGAATTCTGGCAATTAGTGCTATTACTTTATTTATTTATTTTTTATTTAACAAGATTTCTATACCACCTTTCATAGTATCAAAGTGGTTTACATCACAACTTCAATAGAACATTACAGAGAACTCAGTTAAAAAGGTAGGAAGGGGGGTCATGCAGGACATGCTAAACACATAACTTATTTACAGATGAACTATTAGGTATAAAATTATATAGGTGTGTATTGTTACTGTGTGTACTTGAGGTCTTCTTTGAAATGTTCTGAGAACAGGAAGGTTTTTAGATATTTCCTGAAGTCTTTAATGTCTTTGGTTGTCCTTATTTTCTCTGGTAAGAAGTTCCAGATGGTAGGTGCTGCAAGTGAGAGAGCCCTTTTTGACATAGCCTTGTTGGTTTTGGTGAAAGAGCCAGGAGTTGGGATTGTTTCTCTTGTGTTTTGTCTTTTGGGTCTGATATTGGGTTTAGCACTTAGGAGCTCTTATAATGACTCTGCTGATGATTCGTTTCTGATTTTGAATATAGTTATGCTGTTTTGTATTTGGCTCTTGAAGGAATTGGTAGCCTGTGCAGTTGTTGAAGAATGGGTGTTATGTGGTTATGTTTGGATGATACTGTTATGAGCCAGGCAGCGGTATTCTGGACGAGTTGAAATGGTCTTGTGGATTGAGCTGGGAGGCCTTGGAATAGAGAATTGCAATAGTCGAGAATGGGGGTAATGATAGCCTGACAAACTGTACGGAAGTGTTCCTGACTTAGGAGGAGTTTTAGTCTGCGGATGATGGCCAGTTTATGGAAGGCATTCCTTGTAGTTCTGTTGATATGTTGAGGGAGATTTAGGGCTCAGTCCAAAGTCACACCTAGGTATCGAACTTCATCCTTTGTTGCGATTGGAGTGTCTTGTAGGATGATTGAAGTTGGGGTGGGGGGGGTGAAAGAAGAGTCACGTGATATGAATAGTACTTCTGATTTTTTGAAGTTAACAAGTAGGTTTATTATGGTATAGCAAGTTTGCTATTGGTTCCAAGTGCGCATTTTACAGGATTTTGCATTCATTTCATAATGTGTCAGGAGATGGATGGAAGTACAGGCTTAACATAAGAACATAAGATATGCCATACTGGGTCAGACCAAGGTCCATCAAGCCCAGTATCCTGTTTCCAACAGTGGCCAATCTAGGTCATACGTACCTAACAGTATCCCCAAAAGACACAGGTTCCACAGTGCTTTTACTGGGTCAAGCATTGATATCCTGGGTCCCTTCTTAATAATGGTTTATGGACCTTTCCTCCAGGAACTTGTCCAAATCTTTTTTAAACCCAGCTACACTAACAGCCTTTACTACATCCTCCAGTAACAAATTCCAGAGTTTGATTACACATTGAGTGAAAAAATATTTTCTTTTATTAGTCTTAAATAGTTTACCCTGTAGCTTCATTGCATGTACCCTAGTCTTTCTATATTCTGATAACGTAAACAATCGATCTATGTTTACCCGTTCCACTCCGTTCATTAATTTATAGACTTCTATCATATCTCCCCTCAGCCGTCTCTTTTCCAGGTTAAAGAGCCCTAACCTTTTTAGCCTTTCTTCATAGGAGTATCCTTCCATCCCCTTTACCATTTTGGTTGCTCTTCTCTGAACCTTTTCCAATAACTCTATATCCTTTTTAAGATACGGCGACCAGAATTGCACACAATATTCAAGGTGCGGTCTCACCATGGAACGATATAGAGGCATTATGATATCTTTTGTTTTATTTTCCATTCCTTTCCTTATGATACCTAGCATTCTATTTGCTCTCTTGGCTGCCGCTGCACACTGGGCCGAGGGTTTTAACATGTTATCCACAATGACGCCTAAATCTTTTTCCTGGGTGGTGGTTCCTAATGTGGAACCTTGCATTGTGTAACCATAGTTTGGGTTGTTCTTCCTTAGGTGCATAACTTTGCACTTGTCCACATTAAATTTCATCTGCCATTTTGATGCCCAGTCTTCCAATTTATCAAGATCCTCTTGCAATTTTCCACAATCCTCTTGGGTTTTAACAACTTTAAATAGGTTTGTGTCATCTGCAAATTTGATAACCTCACTCGTTATTCCACTTTCCAGGTCATATATGAATATGTTAAAAAGCAGCGGACCCAGCACAGATTCCTGGGGTACACCACTATTCACCTTTCTCCATTAGGAAAATTGGCCATTTAGCCCAACCCTCTGCTTTCTATCTTTTAACCAGTTCTTGATCCACAGTAGTACACTGCCTCCTATCCCATGACTTTTTAGTTTTGCCAAAAGTCTCTGATGAGAGACCTTGTCAAAGGCTTTCTGAAAGTCCAGATACACTATATCAACCGATTCACCTTTGTCCGCATGTTTATTCACACTTTCAAAAAAACATGACAGATTAGTAAGACAAGATCTTCCTTGTCTAAAGCCATGTTGGCTGTCTCCCATCAGGCCATGTCTATCTACATGCTGAGTAATTTTATTCTTTATGATGGTTTCTACCATTTTTCCCGGTACTGACGTGAGGCTCACCGGTCTGTAGTTTCCCGGATCACCCCTGGAACCCTTTTTAAAAATTGGTGTTACATTGGCGATCCTCCAGTCTTCAGGTATTAGAGATGATTTTAATGATAGTTCACAGATAGCAGGTCTGCAATCTCATATTTCAGTTCTTTCAACACCCTTGGATGTAGACCATCCGGCCCAGGTGATTTGCTACTCTTCAGTTTATCTAATAGTTGTAATATATCTTCCCGATGTATCGATATTTCCTTCAATTCTTCCGCACCTTTAAATACCACTTCAGTCATGGGTAGCATCCCTACATCTTCCTCAGTAAAGACCGAAGCAAAGAATTCATTCAGTCTCTCCGCTATCGCCTTGTCACCTCTTAGTGCCCCTTTAACTCCTCTATCATCTAATGGACCAACTGACTCTCTCACAGGTTTTTTGCTAAGAATGTACTTGAAAAAATCTTTATTTCACATTTTTGCTTCCACAGCAAGCTTATTCTCAAAATCTCCCTTTGCCTGTTTTATCAATGCCTTGCATTTGACTTGGCAGTGCTTGTGCTGTTTCCAGGTTTCGTCGTTTGGCTCTTTTTTCCATTTCCTGAAAGATGCTTTTTTGGCAACAACAGCCTCTCTGACCTCACCTTTAAACCATGCTGGCAGTTTTTTGGACTTCCTTCCACTTTTCATACAGGAGCTCTCAAGATCAACCAACAGTAAGGATTTAAGGGTTTGTTTTATTATATTAAATTGTTAGCTCTCTGACTGGGAGCTCTTAAAAGGGTTTTTTTGTACATTTTTAAAGCAAGGTTACTTTCTTTTTGGTGCTTTAGTGGGACTTTCCTTGAGCACAGTAGGTGGTTGAACTCCAGTAACCTCCTCAGCTTTGAGAACTGCTAACACCTAATCAGGTGTTAGTACCCTCCCTACCCACCCCGACTCCCACCCACCCCTAGCGAGTAGTCTTGCTTTATAGGACACCTCCCCATTTGACAAAACACAGAGAATTGGACCAGCACATTTTGAATATAATTAAGGAGATTTAACTGTTTTTTCTCTGAAAGGACAGCTGGGAAACCGGCTGGTACTTGGTAGATCTCTCTCTTTTGCTTTAACAGATACCTAAGCTCCATGAACAGAACAATGGCTGGGAAAAATCATATCACTAAAGCTGTTGCCCCCATTACAGCTTCTGCCTCGGTCCAGACAGAGGTCGTAATGCCAGTTGAAGGACCAATTCCATGTGCAGGGTGCCTGCATGCTGAAGCTCTGAGGAAACAAGTGGAGGAACTGAGAGAGGAGGTGGCGAGGCTGAGGAGCATTTAAGACAGTGAGAAGTACATTGATGAGATGTTTCTTGCAGCAACCAAGCTTTCCAGAAGAGGAGAAGATGGGTGCCAACAGAATGTCGATGGTTGGACACAAGTCACCAGGGCCTGCAAAATCACCAATCCAACTTCTACAGCCCTTGAATTGAAGAACCATTATGCAGCCCTGGAAGTGGAGGAGGTGAAAGCATCCCTGGAAAGGGAAGAACCAGAGCTCAAGTACCCCAAAGTTGCAGAATCAGTGACCACAAGGAAACGAAGGGTAGTGGTAGTTGGAGACTCTCTTCTGAGGGGTATTGAGGCATCCATCTGCCGACCAGACTTGATGTCCAGAGAGGTATGCTGTCTGCCTGGTGCCAAAATCCAAGATGTTACGGAGAGTTTGCCGAGACTCATCAAGCCCACTGACTATTACCCAATGTTGCTAATCCATGTTGGAACAAATGATACCGCCAGGTATACCTCGGAACGTATCAAAAGTGACTTCATGGCTCTGGGACAGAAGGTGAAGCAGTTAGGTGCACAGGTGGTGTTCTCTTCAATCCTCCCTGTTGAGGGTAAAGGCCAAGGCAGAGAGGCTCGCATCCTGGAGATGACTGCATTGCTGCATGGATGGTGTCATCGAGAGCATTTTGGTTTCCTAGACCATGGGATGCTGTTCCAGGGGTTGCAGAGCAGAGATGGCATCCATCTGTCCAAGAAAGGTCAACGCGTCTTCAGTAGTAGACTGGCTAATCTACTGAAGAGGGCTTTAAACTAGATTCGTTGGGGATGGGTGAAGAAAGCCCCCAGATAAGTGAAAGCCCCCAGGTAGGTGATACATTAAATACCTTTATGGAAATGGGTAACAGGGGTAACATATGGAAAGCAGTGTGTATAAATGTCCGTAGCATGGGAAATAAGATCCCTGATGTTGAAGCTTTGCTGGGAGTGGCTGACTTGGATTTAGTGGCAGTTACATAAACATGGTTCACAGAAAACCATGATTGGGATGTAACTATACCTGGCTATACTTTATTCAGAAAGGACAGGGTAGGAAATAGGGGAGGAGGAGTGGCACTATATGTAAAAACTACTATTAAAGCTTTGGAATTACAGAGCTTAAAAGGGAGAGGGGAGGCATTGTGGGTTAAACTAGAAAGAGGGAAAGAGAAATCTATTTACATTGGTGTGATATACAGACCTCCCTCACAAGAGGAAGAGGTGGACAGAGAGTTAATTGAAGAGATGCACAGCATTGCTATGAAAGGGGACGTGCTACTGATAGGAGATTTCAATATGCCAGTTGTTGATTGGCACATTCCTGCTGCAGTATCATCTAGAAGTAAGGAGATCCTGGATTCTCTACTGGGAGAACTATTCAGGCACTTGGTAACAGACCCCGCACGCAGGGGCGGCCCAAGAGGGGTGCGGGGCCATGTGCGGAGACTCGGTGCGGGGCCTCATTTGCATAAGGGACCTCATTTGCATAAATATTTGCATAATGTTACCATACACTAACTTTTAGTAAACATGCCTCTTAATGCGTGTATGGATAAAGAAAGACTAAAAGATTTCTACATTACTATAATCCAGTGACAACTGCCAGGCACATTAGGAACTACTACAAACACTGCCCATTTAGAACCCATAGCAAACCCGCTGTATCATAACAGCACTACCAAGACTCACAAAGCACAAGACCCTACCTATCAAAAGGCAACACTACAAATATTAAACCAATACATTTCAGAGAACAACAATACATGACCTACTGGGGAAAGAGAACAAGTGGCAATGTCAAATAGGAATTACATAAACAGAATACCTCAGCTCAGTTACACGTGCAGAACATAGACCGTCACCAAACAAGGAATCACAATTTAGAAACAGGAAGACAATAATTAAACTGGGAACCCCAAAAGCCCAACACTGTAGAAATAAAACTATAAATTAATTTCCTCTTGTACTAAACAAAGCACAGACGTTAATGATGCACATTTCCCAGAGCTGGCATATTTCAGTTAATAAATTCAATAAAGAGATATTTTTCTACCTTTTGTGCATTTTTTTTCAGTTGCAATTTCTCCAGCCACTTTCTTCTGGTTTCTTCGTGTCTTCTGCTTACTCTCCATCGTCTGCTGTCCATTTGTCCTATCTTCACTTTTCTAGTTTTTTTCCATTCTCTCTCTACACCTGCTTTAACATACTAATCTTTCTCCTTTTGCTCTTTCCTCATTCCTATTTCATCCACTCAAATTTTACCCCGCCATCCTCAAGCCCCACTTACTCTCCCAATATCCGGCCAATTGTAGATTTGTCTTCCCTCACACACAAAATATTTTTTCCCTCTCCATTTCACTCTTCCAGCTCTATCCCATTCTAATCCTCCCCCAACATCAGCTCCCTTCTAGTTCCAGCCCCACCCAGCATCCGCTCCCTTCTAGTCCCCACATCAGCCCATTTTCAGTCCTAGCTCCCCCATCAGCTCATTTCCAATCCCAGCCCCCCATGAGCCTACTTCCAGTTCTAGCCCCTCCATGAGTCCATTTCAATCCAAGCCCCCCCAACAGCCCCCATTTCCAGTCCTATCCTAGCCCTCCATCAGCCCATTTCCTGTCCTAGCCCCCCTCACTCAGCCCATTTCCAGTCCTAGCTCCCTCCCCTCACAGCCCATTTCCATTCTAAGCCCTCCTCCCCATCAGCTATTTGTAGTTCAAGCCTTCCTTGCACTCAGCCCATTTCCATTCCAAGCCCCCATCCACATCAGCTATTTGCAGTTCAAGCCCTCCTTCCACTCAGCCCATTTCCAGTCCTAGCCACCCCCCCAGCCCATTACCAGTGCTAGCCCCCATAGCCAATTACCAGTCCTAAGCCCCCAATAACCCATTACCAGTCCTAAGCCCGTCAGCCCACTTCCAGTCCTAAGCCCCCCATCACCCCATTATGTCTTAGCCCCCCCATAGCCCATTACCAGACCTAACCCCCATCAGCCCATTTCAAGTCCTAGCTCCCCCCTCCGAGTCCCTCCATCAGCTCATTTCCAATCCCAGCCCCCCATCAGCCCATTTCTAGTCCTTTCCTAGCCCCACCATCATCAGCCCATGTCAAATCCTAGCTCCCCTCCACTCAGCCCATTTCCAATCCAAGCCCCCCATGAGCCTACTTCCAGTTCTAGCCCCTCCATGAGTCCATTTCAATCCAAGCCCCCCCCAACAGCCCATTTCCAGTCCTATCCTAGTCCTCCATTTCCTGTCCTAGCCCCTCCTCACTCAGCCCATTTCCAGTCCTAGCTCCCTCCCCTTACAGCTATTTGCAGTTCAAGCCCTCCTTCCACAGCCCATTTCCAGTCCTAGCCACCCCCCAGCCCATTACCAGTCCTAGTCCCCCAGCCCAATACCAATCCTAAGCCCCCCATAGTCCATTACCAGTCCTAAGCCCCCCATAAGCCCACTTCCAGTCCTAAGCTCCCCCCAACACCCCATTTTCAGTCTTAGCCCCCCCATAGCCCATTACCAGTCCTAACCCCCATCAGCCCATTTCCAGTCTTAGCCTCCCCACAGCCCATTCCAGTCCTAACCCACCATTAGCCCATTTCCAGTCCTAACCCCCCCCCATCAGCCCATTTCCAATCTTAGCCCCCCATAGCCCATTACATCCTAACCCCCCATCAGCCCATTTCCAGTCCTAACCCCTCATCATCCCACCTCCAGTCTTAGCCCCCCCATAGCCCCTTAGTAGTCCTAACCCCCTCCCCCATCAACCCATTTTCAGTCTTAGCCCCCCCATAGCCCATTAGTAGTCCTAACCCCCACCCAAAGCCCATTACCAGTCCTAACCCCCCTCCCCCCATCAGCCCTGATAGATTAAAAAAACCCAAACCGGCTGCTGCTGCTGCCGCTGTGGCAGCAGCAGAATCAAATGTCCCGCTGCGGGGCCCCGCCTGCCCGGCAGAGCCTCCCTTCACCATCAGCTCCCGAGTCCCTCCCAATGCACGTGCTTTCAGAGCCGCGAGAGTTTCCCTTTCTTCTCGCGGCTCTGTTAATCTCGCCGGAGCTGATGGGATTTCCCATCAGCCCCGGCAGGATTAACAGAGCCGCGAGAGGTCAGAGAAGCTCTTGCGGCTCTGAAAGCCCGCGCATTGGGAGGGACTCGGTAGCTGATGGTGAAGAAAGGCTCTGCCGGGCAGGCAGGGCCCCGCGACGGGACATTTGATTCTGCCGCTGCCGCTGTCCCGGTTTGGGGTTTTTTTCTACTTGTGCAATGAAGAATGTTTTTTGCATGGGGCCCCCTGAAACACGGGGCCCTGTGCAAAAAACATTCTTGCTCAATGGACGGGCCGGCCCTGCCCGCACATGAAGGGGCCATACTGGACTTGGTGCTTACCAATGGTGAAAGTGTTTCTGATGTTGTAGTGGGAGATCATTTTGCATCCATTGATCACCAGATGGTGTGGTTCAGTATTAGGACTAGGGCTGTTAGACTTTAGGAAGACTAACTTTGCAAAAATGGACCAATATCTCAGGGAGTCGTTAGTTAGATGAGAACTGCTGAGGGATGTAGAAAAACAGTGATAAAAACTGAAAGGGGATATTTTAAGGCAACCAACCTTTTTGTTAAAATGGTAAATAAAGGCAAAAGGAGACCGCTATGGTTTTCGAAAGAAGTAGCTGAAAAAGTGAAGAAAAAGAGGGAGGCCTTCATGAAAAGAGCAGTTACTCACCTGTAACAGGTGTTCTCCAGGAGCAGCAGGAATCAGTCCTCACATAGGGGTGACGTCGGCGCCGACGGAGCCCTCGCGGAGCAATTTCCCCAGCTTTCAAAGAAAGCCTTTGGGAATTGCAGCACGCATGCGCGGTCCCCTTCCCGCCCAAGGGTGCCATCTTTCTCAGTCTGATGACATAGCTAAAAGACAGCAAAAAAATTAGCAAAAACGAAATGATAGGACTGCAACTCCAAGGGGAGGAGGGAGGGTTGTGAGGACTGATTCCTGCTGTTCCTGGAGAACACCTGTTACAGGTGAGTAACTACTCTTTCTCCAGGTCCAAGCAGGAAGTCAGTCCTCACATATGGGACTCCCAAGCTTAAGGCTACCGGAGACCTCAAGCACAAAAATGAGCTCCCTCTAGCTCAGCAGTATAGAAGGAAGGAATCTTCTCTGAAAACGCCCCCGAACGGTAGCCCAACACCAGGGCCGGAGGGTAGGAGTTGCCTAAACCTCAAAGAGATTATGGAGGACTGCCTGACCGAAAGCACTGTCCCTGCGGGACTCCCTCTCCAGGCAGTAATGTGCCGCAAAAGTCTGGCTTGAAGACCAAGTAGCGGCCCGGCAGATGTTTGCCAACGGAACAGAGCGGAGGTGTGCCACTGACGCAGCCTTCGCCCTAACACGATGAGCCGTGACTCGACTCTCCAACGAGAGGCCGGCTGCCCCATAAGCCCAGGCGATACAGTCAGCTACCCAGATGGACAAGGTACGCTTGGAGACAGGTAGCCCCAGTTATTGGGGTCAAAAGAAACGAAGAGCTGAACAGCCCTCCTATGCTTCCGCGTACGGTCAAGGTAGAAGGACAAGGCCCTCCTACAGTCCAGGGTATGCAGGACCATTTCAGCCCGGCTGGAGTGCGGCCTGGGAAAGAAGGTCGGAAGAACCACCTCCTGGTTGAGATGAAAAGGAGAAACCACTTTTGGAAGAAACTTAGGGTGAGTCCGTAAGACCATCCTATTCCTGTAGAACCTAGTGTAAGGAGGATCAGACACTAGGGCCTGCAGTTCACTAACATGCCTAGCAGAGGTAAGCGCTACCAAGAACAAGGTTTTCCAAGAAAGAAAACGAAGAGGGCAGGTAGCCATAGGTTCAAAGGGCGGACAGGTAATCCGCTGCAAGACCACATTCAGATCCCATTCAGGGGCTGGTGGACGCAAAGGAGGCTTAAGCAGAAGGAGGCCTCGGAGAAAACGAGCCACCAAAGGGTGGTTGGACAGAGGCCTGCCATCTACCGGTGCATGATGTGCAGAGAGAGCACTTAGGTGGACTCTGACAGAGTTGGACTTAAGGCCCAGATTGGAGAGGTAAAACAAATATTGCAAGACTACTGCCACCAAGCAGGAGAAGGGATTCTCAGACTGCTGAGCACACCACACGGAGAAGCGACGCCACTTAAGAGCGTAGGACGTCCGGGTGGAGGGCCGCCTGGAGGCCAAGACGACCTCTTCCACCTCCCGAGGCAGCAGGAGGGGAGCAAGGACTACCCTTTCAGCAGCCAGGCCATCAGATGAAGGGACCGGAGGTTGGGGTGTAGGAGAGACCCGTGGTCTTGTGTCAGGAGATCGGGTTGAAACCCCAGAGGAAGAGGAGTGTCCACCGCCAGCTGCATTAGAAGCGGGAACCAAGGTTGCCTCGGCCACCGGGGAGCCACTAGGATCAGCGAGGCTTTGTCTCGGAGAACTTTGAAGAGCGTCCGAGACACCAGCGGCATGGGAGGAAAGGCGTACAAGAGGCCTGTGGACCATGGAATCAGAAAAGCATCCGGCGCTACTCTGAGAGGATGAGGTTGTCGAGAGCAGAATCTGGGTAGTTGCCGGTTCAGAGGACTGGCAAACAGATCCAAGGTGGGGAGTCCCCACTTGAGAAAGATCTGCTGAACCACTAATGAATCCAATCTCCACTCGTGTGGTTGGAGGATCCTGCTTAGTTTGTCTGCCAGGTAATTTTCTTGACCTGGGAGATAGACCGCTTTGAGGAGTATACCGTGGCCGACTGCCCAAGAGCACAGCCGTCGTGCCTCCTGACAGAGAAGGAAGGAGCCTGTGCCTCCTTGTTTGTTCACGTAGAACATTGCTACTTGATTGTCCGTCTGGACCAGTACAGACTGGTGAGAAGTGAGGTGGGAGAAGGCTCTCAGAGCTAGGCGGATGGCTCTGAGCTCCAGGAAGTTTATCTGCTGCGCAGACTCCCAAGGAGTCCAGAGGCCTTGAGTACATGTCCCTTGGCAATGTGCACCCCATCCCAGGAGAGAAGCATCGGTTGTTAGTACCTGAGAAGGAGGAGGAGATTGAAAATCCACTTCCAGTACTAGGTTTGGCAGATGAAGCCACAACCGCAGAGAAGAGACCAGCAGGTCCGAGACTTGTACTGAGTCCATCAGGCTCCCTGTGGCCTGATGCCATTGCGTGCGAAGGCACCACTGGGCAGGTCGCATGTTCAGGCGGGCATTGGGGGTCACATGAACCGTGGAAGCCATATGGCCGAGCAGTCTCAGAAATTGCCTGGCAGAGACCAGGGAATTGCTGCGAAAGTGGCTGGCGAGATTCATGAGCCTGTGGGCCCTGTCCAGAGGCAGGAAGGCCTGCGCCTGAAGTGTGCTTAACCTTGCGCCGATGAATTCGAGATCTTGAGAGGGGAGCAAAGTGGACTTTGCGACGTTTATGACAAAGCCCAAGTGCTGGAGCAGAGACACAGTGCGATGAGTGGCTTGAGTGGCCTCTTGGGAAGACTGGGCCCGGATGAGCCAGTCGTCCAGGTATGGAAACACAAAAAGGCCTTGAAGTCTGAGATAGGCCGCCACCACTGCCAGGCATTTGGTGAAAACCCGTGGGGCGGAGGATAGGCCAAAGGGCAGGACCCTGTACTGGTAATGATTTCCTCCCACAACAAATCTGAGATATTGTCTGTGGTCTGGATGAATAAGGATGTGAGTATAGGCATCCTTTAGATCTAAGGAGCATAGCCAGTCTCCCTGCTGGAGGTAGGGCAGCAGGATTCCAAGGGAAAGCATCTTGAACTTTTCCCTTGCCAGGAACTTGTTGAGGTTTCGCAAGTCCAGGATGGGTCTGAGGCCTCCTGTTCTTTTTGGTATCAGAAAGTACCTGGAATAAAAGCCGTGACCTCTCAGGTGGTGGGGCACCGGTTCCACAGCCTGTTCCTGAAGAAGACTTGCCAACTCCTGAAGGAGTAAGTCCCTGTGCAGAGGGAGTCTTGGAGGCTCCCCTGGAAAGTAGGAGGGAGGTACCTGGTGAAAGTGTAGAAGATAGCCTTTCTGAACTATATGAAGTACCCAGGTATCTGATGTGATGGCTGACCACCTGTGGGCAAAGTGGACCAGCCGGCCTCCCGTGCTGAGAGAAACCAGCTGAGGGGAAGAGGCTATGCTGATGGAGTCAAAAACCCCCACCCTGCTGAGCAGGGGCCGGTGTAGTGGGCTTGGGGGCCTGCTGCCTACGGGACCCATTACCCCGTCCCTTGGCCTGCTGACCCTTTTGGGGAGCTGCTGAGGCCTGATACTGAGGGTAGTATTTATAGGCAGCTGCCTTCCTCGGGTAAAAGGGCTTTTTCCCCGAGCCCTTCTTCTTCTGAGAAGGGGCAGAGGTTTTTCTGGACAGCCTAGTTCTGGTCAGAATCTCGGTCTCGATTTGTGCAGCCTTTTCAGCCATGGGTTTGCCAAAGAGGTTTTCACCTCTGCAGGGGACATCGACCAACTTGTCCTGGACCCATGGCTCGAGGTCGGATGACTGAAGCCAAGCCTGTCTGCGGGCACCGATGCCGGCTCCGGCTACTCGAGCCGATGCTTCGAAGCCATTGTAGGCTGCCCGAGAGATAAACTTCGAGCACTCTCGAATCCCAGTGGACAAGGCTTGGAACCTCTGCAAGGGTTCCTTGGACAGACCAGCCGAGAACCCGGCAATTTCCTTTGCCAGATCTCAAAGATACATGCCCATATAGAGCTGGTAGGTCTGGACTCGACAAGCAAGCATAGAGCCCTGGAAACACTTTCTACCGAGGGCATCCAGGCTCCGGGCCTCCCTGCCGGGAGGCACCGAGGAGTGCATTTTTTGACTCTTGAGTCTATGCATGGCTGATTCCACCACCATGGAATGGTGCGGTAGTTGTGCCTTTTGGAAGCCAGGGCTCTTGCGGACTCGATAAATGGAATCGACCCGCTTGCTTAACACCGGCGCCGACGCCGGGTTCTCCCACATGTGGAAGAGAAGTCGTTCCAGCATCGGAGGAACTGGTACAGTAAAGGCCTCCTTCGGGGGAGAATCATACTGGAGGGCATCGAGCTCCTCGGCTCGAGGCTCCTCCTCGGGATCCGTGGGGAATGCCAAGGCTTTGGCCATATCCCGCATGAAGTCCGAGAACCGGGTGTCCTCCGGAGGGGACCATCTCCGAGGTTCGGACTCGGGCGAGTCCGATGGGACACACCGAGTCCGAAAACTACCAGGGGACTCTTCATCCTCCGATTCCCAGTCGGACTCCGCGGAGGAGGATTCGAGTGGCTCCGGTCGGGCGGGCACCGATGCCCTCTGCTCCGACGCCGAAGGAGTCGGCGTCGACCTCGGTCCCGAACGGGAGGCCGAGGGAGACCGCGACCGAGGATCGACTCGAGCTCGGATGGACTCGAGGATCGGCTCGGTCTCCGGGGTCGACTTGGACGTCGACGTCCCAGTGGCCGGGGCAGACGCATTGGCAAGGCCAGCGATCAATGCCCGCTGCTGGTCCATGAAGGCAGCTAAACTGCTCTCCAAGGCCGTCAACCTGAGTCCAAGCTCAGGAGACCCAGCAGCCCCTGACTCGGGCCCCGACGGCGTCGGGCCCGACATCAGCTCCTTCGGAGGCGAGTCCACGAGGACCACAGTACTCACGTGTCCAGGCGACTCCATTTCAAGACGAGGATGTTTCGAAGGCCTCTCCGACTCCGAGGACCTGGGACGGCTGTCGGGGCTATGCGACCTGGCCCTCGAGGAACCAGCAGCGTCCGCCGATGCCGCCCTCGCGGGTTTTTTCTTCCTATGATGTTCCCGGGTAGGAGACCCCCGCTCAGAGGAACTCCGACGATGCTCAGGATCGGAGTCCCGGGACGTCGAAGCCTCTGACGAGGTCCGGGCCCGGCCGGACGCGGAGTCAGAGAAGATTCTTTCTCGTTGATGCTGCCGACTCCTCAACGCTTTTGAGGTCATTTTGCCACACGGACCACAGATCATCGGGTCATGATCGGGTCCGAGGCAGCGGAGGCAGCAGTTGTGTGTGTCGGTAAGAGACATGAGTTTCTTACAGCGATCACACTTCTTAAACCCGCTGGCAGCCATCGAGGGAAAAAGGGCCTCTGTGAGGTCAAAAGACAGGGCTGCCAGTGAAAAGGAAAAAATGGCGCGAACGCTTGTCACGAAGGACAAAAAAACGAAAAATAAAGAAACGGACCCGATACCGTCGTAGCGGGTCCGGGCAGGAAAAAGGATCCGGCGTCGAACCGAAAAAGAATAAAAAATAAGAGAGAAAATCAACTTTTTCAGCGGTGATCACAAACAGCATCTGTAGGGCTCTGCGGAAAAAAGAAGACTGAGCAAGATGGCACCCTTGGGCGGGAAGGGGACCGCGCATGCGCGCTGCAATTCCCAAAGGCTTTCTTTGAAAGCTGGGGAAATTGCTCCGCGAGGGCTCCGTCGGCGCTGACGTCACCCATATGTGAGGACTGACTTCCTGCTTGGTCCTGGAGAATACAAGAGATCACAGAGGGAGTGGAGGAGTGGCCTAGTGGTTGGGGCAAGGTACTTCAGGCCGGAAGGTCGGGGGTTCAAATCCCACTAGAGGACAGCAACCTTGGGCCGGAAGGACTGGGGTTTCTAGTCCCACAGGTGCTCCTTGTGGTCTTGGGCAAGCCACTTAACCCTCCATAGCCCATGTTCCCTGTAAAATAGTTATCTCCAAGTTATAAATCCCTGTTCAATGTAATTTCAGTTTGTTCAATGTAAACCGCACTGATGCAGAATAGCGCGGTATATAAGAGAATATAAATAAATAAATAGAGGGAGGAAGAAAGGCATCTGTATTTGGAAAAACTTAGAGAAGCTAGCAAAGCAGTCAAGAAGGCAAAGATTCAAAAGGAGGAGGAAATAGCCAATGCAATAAAATGGGGGGATAAGACATTTTTCAGATATATTAGTGAGAAGAGGAAGGGCAAGAGTGGTATTGTCAGACTCAAGGGTGCAGGGGAGGAATATGTAGAAGCTGATAAGGATAAAGCGGAATTGCTTAACAAATATTTTTGTTCTGTGTTCACAGATGAAGAACCAAGAGCAGGACCTCAGAAAACACCCACAAATAGGAACAGAAGCAAAGGACATCTTGAACAATTTTCAAAAGACTGTGTTCTTGAGAAACTATCTCAACTTAAAGTAGACAAAGCGATGGGACCGGATGGGATACACCCGAGAATACTGAGGGAACTTGGGGACGTTCTAGCAACTCCACTGACTGACCTTTTCAATGCCTCGTTGGAGTCGGGAGTGGTGCCAAAGGACTGGAGAGAGGCTCATGTGGTGCCTTTACACAAAAGCGGAAGTAAGGATGTGGTTTAAAACTACAGGCCGGTTAGTTTAACTTCGGTGGTGAGTAAATTATTGGAAACGCTGCTGAAAGAGAAAATAGTGAGGTTTCTGGAGTCCAGTGGATTACAGGATCCGAGGCAGCATGGATTCACCAGAGGCAGGTCTTGTCAGACAAATCTGATTGATTTCTTTGACTGGGTGACCAGGGAGTTGGACCGAGGGAGAGCCCTAGATGTGGTGTATTTAGATTTCAGTAAAGCCTTTGACACTGTTCCTCACAGATGACTTATAAACAAACTGAGCATCCTAGGGATGGACCCTAAAGTTACTGCTTGGGTTAGAAATTGGTTGGGTGGGAGGTGACAAAGAGTACAAGTAAATGGAGCTTACTCTGAGGAGAAGGATGTTATCAGTGGTGTGCCCCAGGGATCTGTCCTTGGTCCGATTCTTTTTAACATCTTTGTTAGTGATATAGCGGAAGGGCTTTCAGGTAAGGTTTGCCTCTTTGCGGATGATACCAAAATCTGCAATAGAGTAGACACCCAGGAAGAGGTAGATAACATGAGGAGGGATCTAGCTAAACTTGAAGAATGGTCTAGAATTTGGCAGCTGGGATTTAATGTTAAAAAAATGTAAGGTCATGCATTTGGGCTGCAGCAATCCAAGGGAGCAATATAGTATAGGGGGTGAAGTACTCTTGTCCACTAAAGAAGAGCGGGACCTAGGCGTGGTTGTGTCTGATGATCTTAAAGTAGCTAAACAGGTAGAAAAGGTGACGGCAAAAGCTAGAAGAATGCTTGGGTGCATACGGAGAGGAATGGCTAGCAGAAAAAGGGAGGTGATAATGCCTCTGTATAAGTCTTTGGTGCGACCTCATTTGGAGTATAGTGTGCAATTCTGGAGACCGCTCCTTCAAAAGGATGTGAACAGGATGGAGTCGGTGCAGAGGGTGGCTACTAAAATGATTAGTGGTCTTCATTATAAAGCATATGAGGACAGACTGAAGGATCTTGTGATAAGCAAGCTTATCATAGTTCAGGAAGGAGCTATAATAGAGGTGAATTGGCTCTGAACAAGCAACCTGTCTTTGCTGGTAGAAATAATAAAACAGAATGTTTCCATAAAAGACTACCAGTCCCAGAATGCACCAGGTTTCCAACAGCCACTAGAAGAGCTGAAGTGGGGAAACGTGTGTTCAATCAGGAGAGCTATGAGGTAATCCCCAAGCACTCATCTCCAAGGGCAGGGCTTGATTCAGCACAGCTGCGCTGTGCTAGGGTGGAGCAGCCCTCTAAACAGGTTAAAAGTAAAGCTTATTCTACACAGCAGAATCAGCAGAATCTTCATGATCATCATCAGCAGAAGCCGGAGCTGACGGACAGAGAGAGCAAGAAACACTTTGGAAGAAAGAAGAGAAAAGCATTTGGGAGGTCTAAAGGAGTCCATAGCAGTACGTATACTGGGAGGCATTCCAGAGGCAAGCATACACCATTGGACTGGGGAAAGCCAGAGGAGTGTGGTTGCAGAGCCAGGAATCCCCAGACGGCACCTGTGAGGGAGACGGCTGCATTTGGAAGGGATCCTAAGACCAGTGCAAGAAGGTATGTGAAGAGAGACCCAGTGTCCAGGGATCTTGATTGGAAGGCTGGACATAAAAACTGGACTACATACTGGCCAGGATATTTGGAGAGGAACTCTAACAGCAATGGAAGCTCAGGTATGAACACTGATCTATGCCCTAGCTTTTCACTTGGAAGACAGCAGGGAAACAAGTATTGTCCTGAGAGTGCTCCATTGAGAAATTCCTCTGTGCCAATCCATGATATTGAATCTATGATAGTTGAAGAAGAGGGGGATGTTGTAAATGAGCAGTGTGAATACATGGATTGCTCTCTGTCTAAACTTCTGTGGTAATATGCTGTCACAAAATACAACAACCATCACAAAGAAATATAAACTTGTTCTTTGATCTACTCAGAAAAGCTTCTGAGTAGGATTTGAGCCATGTAATAGAAAGTAAACCAGCCAAGAGGTTTGCAGCTGGGTAATTGTTAGCAATTGAGCCTTGCCTAATTGCCTGTGAGCTCTGAAGGGACACTTTGGGGTGTGTGTGAAGATACAAGAAGTTGTCCCTGAAAAAAGAACAGTTTTTTTCTTACTATATGGGTTTTGTTTATTCTTTGAAGCACTGCTAAAAAGATATTAGCAGGAGCCTACAGAAAAGACCTTTCTGTTCCCATCAAGGTCTTTATGTTTTGATTTGATTGCTTAAGAAGTTCAGCTGTTGTTTTCCTGATTTGTTTTTCTAAGTATAATACTGAAAGCAAGTATCCTTTTTAATGTGCTACCAAGCATATCTGTGTTGGGAGAAATAACCCCATAAATAAAATATATCTTCTTTGCTTTACATTCGAGCAAGCACAACTAATTTATTTGTGAACGGCTGATTCTGGTATGGATGGACTACATTTCCCACAATCCTTTGCAAGTCATATTAATATTTGCCTTTGCCAAGACTGTGGACATTCTCACCCAGCGCCCCCGTTTACAATCTTAATATGTACACCTTAGAGGAAAGGCGGAATAGAGGTGATATGATTGAGATGTTTAAATACCTCCGTGGCATAAATGTTCGGGGAGAGAGCCTCTTTCAATTGAAAGCAAGTTCTGCTATGAGGGGACATGGGATGAGGGTGAAGGGAGATAGATTCAGGAGTGATATGCGGAAATATTTCTTTACGGAAAGAGTAGTGGATCCGTGGAATAGTCTCCCAGTGGAGGTGGTAGAGATGAGGACAATAACTGAATTCAAAAAAGCATGGGACAAACACAGAGGATCTCTAAAGGTAAAAAGGGGACAGTTGTAGTTGTTATGGAAGGACAGACTAGATAGGCCATGTCGTCATATTTCTATGTTTCTATGTTTAAAGCGTGGAATACAGCTGGTCTGGGCTGCCAAGATAGTATTTTTCAACAACACCCAAGCTTGATGTAAGTCTTTAACCTTTGCAATTGCTCCTTTTAGTTTTTTCTTAACTATTTTCCTCATTTTATCATAGTCTCCCTTTCGAAAGTTAAAAGGTAGTACTGTGGATTTCCGTACTCCTCCACTAATTAAATCAAAGGCGATCATGCTATGATCACTATTGCCAAGTGGCCCCAACACCCTTATCTCTTGCACTAGATCTGGTGTTCCACTAAGGACTAGGTCTAATATGGCTTCCCCTCTGGTCAGTTCATGAACCAGCTACTCCAAGAAGCAGTCATTTATGTCATCTAGGAACTTTATCTCCTTAGCATGTCCTGCCGTGACACTGACCCAGTTGATACCGGCGTAATTGAAATCACCCATTATTATTACTGCGCTGTAACGTTTGTTAGCTTCCTTGATTTCTTTGAGTATTTCATCATCCATTTGTTCATTCTGGCCCGGTGGTCGACAGTACACCCCCACTGCCATCGCCTTCCCCTTTTTACATGGAATTTCAATCTATAGAGATTCTACAGCAAATTTTGTTTCCTGCAAAACTTTAATCCTTTCTGACTCAATGTCCTCTCTAACATAGAGCGCAACCCCTCCACCAATTTGATCAGCTCTATCATTATGATATAGTTTGTACCCAGGTATCACAGTGCCCCACTGGTTGTCCTCCTTCCACCATGTCTCTGATATTCCAATCATATCTAACCTCTCATTTAGTGCTATATATTCTAACTCTCCCATCTTATTTTTTAGACTTCTAGCATTTGCATACAAGCATTTTAGAGACTGTATTTTATTCATATTAATTTGGCTATTGGTAGACATGCGTAATTTGGGATCTTTAAGCTCTGTCTGCTCCATACTCGAGGGCATTTGGGCTACTTTACTCTTTTTTGGAACCTCTCTGCTTTTGGTAGTATCCTTCAAGGATACATTCTTCTGAACCATCCTCTCTTGGGCGACTGTCGGCTTTCCCCTATTATCTAGTTTAAAAGCTGCTCTATCTCCTTTTTAAAGGTTAATGCCAGCAACCTGGTTCCATCCCGGTTAAGGTGAAGCCCATCCCTTCGGAAGAGCCCCTCCTTTCCCCAGAATGTTCCCCAGTTCCTAACAAATCCAAAACCCTCATCTCTGCACCATTGTCTCATCCACACATTGAGACTCCGGAGCTCTGCCTGCCTTTTGGGTCCTGCACGTGGAACGGAAAGCATTTCAGAGAACGCTACCCTGGAAGTTCTGGATTTCAACTTCCTACCTAAAAGCCTAAATTTATCCTCCAGAACCTCCCTACCACATTTTCCTATGTCATTGGTACTGACATGTATCAAGACAGCAGACTCCTCCCCAGTACTATCTAAGACCTTATCTAGGTGGCGCGTGAGGTCCGCTACCTTCGCACCAGGCAGGCATGTTACCAGGCGATCCTCACGTCCAAAAGCCACCCAGCTATCTACATGCCTAATGATCGAATCACCAACTATAACGGCTGTCCTAACCCTTCCCTCATGGGCACATGGCCCTGGAGAAACCTCCTCGATGCGAGAGGGTTTTACATCACCTGGAGGACAGGTCCTAGTTACAGGATCACTTCCTGCCACACCAGGGTGATGGTGAAGCTTAATTAATCTCAGGTCCTTAATGTATGACTGATTTGGATAAAGAGCTGCACCTGAGAGCAGCCCCTTTCCTCTAAGATGTGTAAGTACCTATAAAGCTACAATTACCCCAGGGGCGGGTGGGTGTTGGGGAGGGAGGGGGGAAATAACACCTATTAAAAGAGGGCTGTTACAAGGTACCCTGTCCTGTACCCTCAGCAGGGGGGGGGGGGGGGGAAGGAGGTAGTCCCTCAGGCAGGCTAGGGCAGGAAAAAAAGTTTAAAGCGCAGCAGGTTCTGAGGACAGGGCAGGGAGAGATGTTTAATTTAAAGTAACAGTTAACCTGGCTACCACACAAAGGCCAGTTAGTTGAGAGAGGCAAGGTAAGTTATACAGCTGAGAAAGCTGAAGTGCAGAACTAAAGGGAACAGGGAGGTGAAGTAGCACACCAATAAAGACCACAAATAAATAATTAAATAGACAGCTAGAACTCCCAGCAAAGTTGTCAAAGGAGTTAAATATCCACCTCTCTAGCAGAGCACTGTGAGGGCACTGCTCTTCCCAGAGCAGAGAGAGGCAAACAGAGCTATGCACTTGTGGGAGGAGGAGGAGCCAGGAAGAAGGGCTACAAAATACCTCAGCAGGGGGAGAGGGGGTAGTCCCTCAGGTAGGCTAGAGCAGGAAAAAAGTTTAAAACGCAGCAGGTTCTGGGGACAGAGCAGGGAGAGATGTTTAATTTAAAGTAACAGTTAACCTGGCTACCACACAAAGGCAAGTTAGTTGAGAGAGGCAAGGTAAGTTATTCCAATCTACATCCGATCAGTTGAAGTCTCCCACCACCTCTGTTATTCCAAATTTTTGGATATTCATGGCCAGATCTAAGTGCAGTTTCTCTGTTTGAAATGGAGATCTGTCGCCATCCCACCTCCTCTGCCGCCATCCTTCTTTCATTTGGTGTACCTCAGGGCTCTGTCTTGGGAACTGTAAGGGGCCTACTGGACTGCAAGGGCCACTATCTCACCTAATATGGAGGAAGTACACAGAAACCAATTTCTCAGCAATAATCACAAAATCTTTATTATACAGGATCCTTTTCTCAGCATCAAACACAAATTCTCTAACATGGTTACTTACAAGGTAGCTACTGTATAAGGAATAGGCAGAAGCGAAAGGTTAAATGGGGCAATTCAGCACACTCCATGGCAGGGCTGAATAAACGCCCCACTCCTCTGTCCTGGTCCTTTTTATACAGTTTTTTTTTTCATGCAGCTGGTTTTCAGCGATACTTTTTTCTATACAATATTGGCATACTTTTACATTTCCCAAGGTTCAAGCTAGCATAGAGACCCATATCATCTTCCCAAGGCTAGTGCCTAATTAAATCTTACTCCCTGGTTCCCCCTCATGTCTCCTTTTTGTTTCATTTGTGCTATCTGGTTTTCTTAGCAGATGCACAGCAAATCAGTAACATTCCATACCACTCTACTCCCAGAATTTTCCCCTGCTATGTCAGCAACTCATTCCCCTGATTCTTATTTTGGCCTAGCAGTGGTCAAGAGCTCAAACAGGCCTGTGGCCTGTATCCAAGGCCTGCATCACAGGCCTAGCTATAGGGACACTGTCCTGGCTTGAGTCCAACTCCCTACAAATTTCTACTTTTCTCTTTCTAGATTAGGTCCCTGGTTCACTTATTTCCTCCCATGTTTTTCAGTACCATTTTTATGCTGACCTCTCTCAGATCTACCTTTATATGCCTGAAATTTCTCCAGGAATCCAGGCCCGGATCTCTGCCTGCTTATCCGACATTGCTGCCTGGATGTCTCTCTGCCATCTGAAACTGAATATGGCTCCTTATCTTTCCCCTTAAACTTACCTCCCCCTTCCTCCCTTCTCTATTTCTGTGGATAACACTGCACTCCTCCCTGTTTCCTTAGTTCTCAACCCTGTGGTCATCTTTGACCCTACTCTCTCTTTTTCTGCACACATCCAACAGATAGCTAAAACATGTTGATTCTTCTCTGTAACACTGGCAACATGTATCCCTTCCTTTCTACACACACTACTAAGTACTACTACTATTAATCATTTATATAGCACTGCAAGGCTGCAGCGCTGTACAGACAAATACAAAAAAGATGGTCCCTGCTTGTAAGAGGTTACAATCTAATCAGACAGACAATACAATAGCTGAGAACAAGGGTACAAATAGGGAAAGGAAAGGAGACACATAAAAGAACAAAGGATCAGGATCCAAAAGCAGCCTCAAAGAGGTGACCCTTTAGCATGGATTTGAAAAGGGACAGAGATGAAGCCTAGTGCACAGAAGCAGATAGTTTGTTCAAGGCAAGGTGAAAGGATAGAAGTGGCAGATAAGGGCATAGAGAGAAGCAAGTCAGGAGAGGAGCGGAGTTCACGAGGAGGGGTGTAGGGAGAGAGGAGGGAGGAAAGGTAGTGAGGGGCAGTAGAATGAATGCATTTATAGGTCAGAAGGAGAAATTTAAATTGGATACAGAAACTAAAAGGAAGCCAGTGAAGTGATTTGAGAAGAGGGATTATGTGAGCACATCGGGGCTGGTGGAAGATTAGCCGTGCTGCTGAGTTCTGAACAGATTGAAGGGGGGAGAGATGGATTAAAGGGAGACTAGAAAGCTTGCAATAGTCTAGACAGGAGATGACTAGTAGTGTATTCAGAAAGCAAGGGGAGAATTTTTCCAGTGTTATAGAGAAAGAAACAACAGATTTTAACAATGAGTTGGATGTGTGTGGAGAAGGAGAGGGATGAGTCAAAGATTGACCCCAAGGTTGCAGGCTGAGGGAAAAGGAAGTAGAAAAGCGCTATCCACAGAGATAGAGAAAGGAGGAAGGGGGGAGGTGGGTTTAAGGGGAAAAATAAGAAGTTTGGTTTTGGCCATGTGCAATTTCAAATGGCAGTGAGACATCCAGGCAACAATGTCAGATAGGCAGGAAGAGATTTAAGCCTGGATTGTGGTAGAAATATCAAGTGTAGAGAGAGATCTGAGAGTTATCAGTGTAAAAATGGTACTGAAAGCCATGGGAGGAGTTGAGAACACTAAGGGACTGGATATAGAGAGAGAAGAGGAGAGGGCACAGGACAGACTCTTGGGATATACCCACTGAGTTGTAGTACCTCCCGTCTAGACTACTGCAACCTCTTCCTTGCTGGTCTCCTTCTGAAACATCTCTCTCCCCTTCAATCTGTTCAACACTCTGCTATGTGGCTAATCTTCTGCCAGCCTTGATAAGCTCATATATCCTCTCTTCTCAAGTTGCTTCATTGGCTCCTTATCCATTTCTGTATCCAGTTCAAACTTCTACCACTGACCTATAAGTGTACTCTTCTGCAGCTCCTCACTACCTTTCCTCTCTTATCTCTCCCTACACCCCTCCTCGGGAACTCCACTCTTATGGCAGATCCCTTCTATCCGTGCCCTTCTCTTCTACTGCCTACTCCATAATTCCATCTTGCTGCTCCTTATGCCTGGAACAAACTACCTGAATCTGTGTGTCAGGCTTCATCTGTGACCCTTTTCAAATCCAGGCTGAAAACTCAACTCTTCAAGGCAGCTTTTGGATTCTGAGCCGCTTAGTCTCCTATTTGTTTCCTTACCATCCCCTAGATACCTGTATATCCTTGTCCTCAGCTGTTGTATTGTCTGTCTTGACTAAATTTTAAGCTCTGATGAGCAAGGACCATCTTTTACATAAGAACATAAGATATGCCATACTGGGTCAGACCAAGGTCCATCAAGCCCAGTATCCTGTTTCCAACAGTGGCCAATCTAGGTCATACGTACCTAGCAGTTTCCCCAAGAGACACAGGTTCCACAATGCTTGTACTGGGTCAAGCATTGATATCCTGGGTCCCTTACAAGCGTTGTGTATGCCTTGTAGCACTATACTTGTAGTAGTAGTAGGTTCTTTCCTCATGACTTTTTTATAGGGGTAGGAGGGGAATTGTATCTGCCACTGCCTTGCAGTAAAGGTTATTTTCCCCATGCCTTTGATTTTTAACAATCCTCAATCATATTGTGCTTGCTTAAGTCCCCAGCCCATCATGGGACCAGTCTGGATGCCATTCTTTTCGCAAACCTGTCCAAGGTCCCCACCGAACAGCCAGGTAGCCCTGTCACATGCAAATCTATTCCAGCTGCACCACATGACGAGTTTTATTATGGGGCTGTACAGCTGGGAAACAGTTTCCACATCTATTTTGAGTGCTCCATTTTAGGTTTCCATCTTCTTGCCCTTTAAAGATCCACGTGTTTATTTCACGCCATTTTGAATTCCGGTACCATTCTTGCTTTTTTTACCCTATTCAGGAAGGCATTCATCACTCTTTCCATGAAGAACTATTTCCTAGTATTGCATTTGATTCTACCTCCTTGTAGTCTCATATCATGTTCTCTAGTTCTAGAGCTTCTCCTCATTTCTAAAAGGCTTTTTTATTCTGTAATACCTTTCAAGTATTTAAAGGTATACATACATATATAGGAGTGGAGGAGTAACCTAGTGGTTAGAGCAAGTGCCTAGTAACCAGAAGATCAAGGGTTCAGGTTCCAAGTGGCACTCCTTGTAACCTTCAGCAAGTCACTTTACCCACCATTACCTCAGAAGAAAAGATCTGGCAATCTTCTGCTGGAACATTGCCAAGAAACCTCAGGGGCAGCTGGGTCACCTGGAGCACTGACTTGATAACACTAAAACCCTTCTGTCCTTCCTCTCCTCTAGGGTATGCCTATTTAGGGTCTCCAGCCTCTTCTCATATCTCTTCTGATAGAGGCCTCTTACATTTTGACCATTTTCCTCTGTACCAACTCTAGACTTTTTGTGGCTGATTAGTCTGTGGCTGGGGTGGAGGAGTGGCCTAGTGGTTGGGGCAAGGTACTTCAGGCCAGAAGGTTAGGGGTTCAAATCCCACTAGAGGACAGCAACCTTGTGCTGGAAGGACTGGGGTTTCTAGTCCCACAAGTGCTCCTTATGGTCTTGGGCAAGCCACTTAAGCCTGCATAACCCATGTTCCCTGTAAAATAGTTATCTCCAAGTTATAATTTCAGTTTGTTCAATGTAAATTGCACTGATGCAGAATAGCACAGTATATAAGAGAATATAAATAAATAAATATAGGTCCACAGAGAAATACATATGTGAAATGCATTAAAGTCTCTTCATGGCCCCAGACTTGCAGGGTCAACCTCAGAATTGGCACTGTATGTCTGGGGTTGTGGACCACCCATGCCCCACCCTCACTCTCCTCTAGAATGCCCCCTCCTGTTCCCATTTAAGCCTCCCTGTACAAACACATTGTTCATATGGGGAGGCTTTTGAAGGAGCTGGCAGGGGGGGGGGAGGTGCAAATAGCAGGTGTGGACATCCCAATGAGACACCCATTCCCACTATTCACAGTACAGAATGACCCTCAATATATATAAGAAAAGCATAACCTGCTACCATTAGACCTTTCCACAATTTACCTCCTTCCTTTCTGTGACTAGAGCAGTATTCCAGTGCTCCACCTCCACAGCCTTGCAATCGACTGGATTGTCATAGAAACATGACAACAGAAAAAGACCACATGACCTATCTAGTCTGCCCTTCCATATAAAATGCTACAACAGTCCCCTTTTTATCTTTAGAGATCCTCTGTGCTTGACCCATGCTTCTTTGAATTCAGATACTCTCTTCATCTCTACCACCTCCACTGAGAAACTATTCCACAGATCCACCACCCTTTCTGTAAAGAAAAATTTCCACATATCACTCCTGAATCTATCCCCTTTCACCCCCATCCCTTGTCCCCTTATAGCAGAGCTTTCAATCGAAAGAGGCTCTCCTCCTATACATTTATGCCACGAAGGTATTTAAACATCTCAATCATATCACCTCTATACCGCCCTTTCTCTAAGGTTTGCATAGTAAGATCCTTAAGTCTGTTCTTATATGCTTTATAATGAAGACCACTAACCATTTTAGTAGCCACCCTCTGTACTGACTATAGCCTGTTTATTTCCTTTTGAAGGTGCGGTCTGCAGATTTGCACACAATACTCCAAATGAGGTCACACCAAAGACTTATACAGAGGCACTATCGCCTCCTTTTTCCTGATAACCATTCCTCTCCCTATGTACCCAAGCATCCTTCTAGCTTTTGCTGTCACCTTTTCTACCTGTTTAGCTAATTTATGATCATGAGACACAATCATGCCTAGGTCCCACTCTTCTTTAGTGGATAAAAGTACTTCACCCCCTATACTATATTGCTCCCTTGGATTGCTGCAGCCCAAATGCATGACCTTGCATTTTTTTAACATTAAATCTCAGCTGCCAAATTCTAGACCATTCTTCAAGCTTAGCTAGATCCCTCCTCCTGTTATCTACACCTTCCTGGGTGTCTACTCTATTGCAGATTTTGGTATCATCCACAAAGAGGTAAACCTTATCCAACAGCCCTTCCACTATATCACTAACAAAAATGTTTAAAAGAATTGGACCAAGGACAGATTCCTGGGGCACACCACTGATAACCTCCTTCTCCGCAGAGTGATCTCCATTTACCTGTACCCTTTGTCGCCTTCCACTTAACCAATTTCTAACCCAAGCAGTAACTTTAGGTTCCATCCCTAGGGTGCTCAGTTTGTTGATAAGTCGCCTGTGAGGAACGGTGTCAAAGGTTTTACTGAAATCTAAATACACCACATCTAGGGCTCTCCCTCTTTCCAACTCCCTGGTCACCCAGTCAAAAAAAATCAATCAGATTTGTCTGACAAGACCTGCCTCTGGTGAATCTATGCTGCCTCGGATCCTATAATCCACTGGATGTCAGAAACCTCACTATTTTCTCTTTCAGCAGCGCTTCCAATAATTTACTCACCACCTAAGTTAAACTAACTGGCCTGTAGTTTTCAACCACATCCTTACTTCCGCTTCTTTGTAAAAGGACCACTTGTGCCTCTTTCCAGTCCACTCCCAACTCCAATGAGGCATTGAAAAGGTCAGTCAGTGGAGCTGCTAGAACTTCCCCATGTCCCTTCAGTATTCACAGTCTCTGCTACTAGTTATAATGGAAGCAGGCAGGGCAGACTCACTCATATAACGTGTGTGTGTGTGTGGGGGGGGGGGGGGGGAATTGGAGAACTGTAAATCGAGGTTTTAAAATAAGTAAAATGTGCATACATGTTAGCCATACCTCTAGATTCTAGATATTAATATAAAACTGAGAAGAATTCTGAAAAAACCTAGACAGTTGTTAATCCTAACCTTCTGAGTGTGGAGCACATTTGACAAGGCCCCCCTAAACTCTGGAACTTAGGTATCTTCTTGACTTGCCAGTCCTTAATTAGCCCTGCCCATGATAGCAGAAATTATTTGCCAGTACACATAGCAACTAATAAGAAAGCAGTATAATTCAGTACATAGCTTCCACAGTAAAAATAACAGAAAAAAAGAAATACATATATCAGAGATGCCAAATTAGCCAGTTCCAGGAGTGAGATATTTTTGCCAGCTCTAGTTTGGAATATGCATTACAGTGCAGTATGGTATTTGTAGTCCCTGATTTTACCCATTGGAATCAGTGCTGCAGATCCCATAGTGCATCAGGATGAGATTGTCAGAAATCCAGGACTGGCTTAAAATCTCAATCATGGAACTGGGTAACTTGTGAATAATTTAAAATGTAGTAGATCCCTGATAGAGATATAGGGATTACTAATAATCCCCTATTGTGTGTTGTGTGTGTGTGCAGTGCATATGTTGTAGTCATGATAGCTGACAAGTGGTGAGGCATTTTTGAATTACACAGTTTTAGGGATGGGGTCAGAGGCAGGGAGGCAGTTTTGAGAAGCAGGGAAAATGCAAGCACACTTGATGGTGGAGCCTGCAGGCTAATCCTATGTGTGGAGCTCTTTCCTAGCTTAACAGCAATTCTTTTTTTTGAGCACCGGGCATGAGCAAATGGTCTCGTACCTTCTGGCACAACTAACTGCCCTCAGTCTGTTTTGTTCCGTGGCACTCTCCACATATGCTGAAGCTCTCTCCTCTTCTGACACAGAGCTGCCTTTATTTTTTTTCTTCATTTTTGGTCATGCCTGACTCGTACATTACATCAGTGACAACATCAGTTAAAGCAACCGCTGGCAGGACCATACCAAGGGCAGTGCGAGCGGTGCGGCTGTACAGGGTGCAAGCACAAAAGAGGGCACTGATATCATTAGTGGGCTTCCAGGAAGCTCAAAAACAGTGAGTTACTGAATATGACTGGGTGATGGGGGGAGGAGGGGATACCAGATTCATTAGTTGCACAGGGCGCATTTCTAGATTGGTACGGTCCTGGCAAAACATACAAATACTGCACCTCCTCTAAAACTGCTCCGGTCAGTACTACAACACAAAGCTCTGGTTTGCAACCTGACATAAAGCGCACCAAGCTTAAAAACCTGGCCACTTCTGGTTGTCTGCAGTCAGACATGATTCAGATCACAAAGAAGTGCAGGGATACAGTTTAGCTACAACTCAGCCAGTGGTAAGTCTTTTTGAGAACTCTTTTACTTCAGGGATTCTGGGCTACCCATATTTTCCTTCACACCTCTTATCCACAACAACTACCCCTGGTTCCCTAGCTATGCTCACTCCTGTATCACAACATAATTCTCTATTGCTCTTAATGCAAACGTTTTCTTTAAGACCTCACAAATGCTACAGCAGAATTTATTAACTCCCACCTCGGACCTGCCTCAGTCTCTGTTGAACCCTATTCCACCCTTCTGTATCTCCTCTCACAGTGGACTGTCCCCTTCAACAAAAGCAGTATATAAAGTGCAAGAATAAAGAATAAAGAAAGAACCCATTCAGCATGAGGGATCCCAATTATATTCTCCAAATAACAAACTAGTATCATGCAGATGACTTGTTCCATAGGCCAGCCTTCCAGTTTTCAGGACTCTGATGGGGAACCTGATGAAGGGGAACGCTTTCCACTTCTAAAACACAGCCAATCCCTCAACCTGAACCTCAGGGAGATTACTCTTATCTTAAATACTTACTTAAGAACTTTAGCTTTGGACCAGGGCGATGTTCCCTCAACTATCCTTGGGGCTATGTCCACTCCCAAGGAGATTTTAGTGCTTCCTCTCATTGGCTCCCTATCCATTTCCGCATTCAATTCACTACCATTCCTCTTTTATCTCTCCCTACACCCCTCCTCGGGAACTCTGCTCTTCTGGCAGATCCTTTCCATCTGTGCCCTTTTCGTCCACTGCCAACCTCAAACTTTGATCTTTGTATCTTGTTTTTCCTTATGTCTGGAACAAACTACCTAAGTCAGTACATCAGGCTCCATCTGTGGCTCTGTTCAAATACAGGCTAAAAATTCACTTCTTTGAGACTGCTTTTGGATCCTGATCTCCCTAGTCTCCTATGTATTTCCTTCCATTTGTTCCTCCTACACTTTTCCCACCCTAACCCAACGCAACCACCCCCCATTCCACATCTCACTCACGAGGATATTAACTCACCCATAACATGATTTATACAAAGCACAAACCAGACCCTTCTAGCACGGGTCATATATTGTAAATAATCTCCCATCACTACGATGATACTTGTATATAGTTTATACTACAACTGTACATAGTTCCCCTGTTCTTTCCAAGTTATCCATCCTGTTATAATGAAAGCCTATGACCGTTTTGTTTGTGGCAATTTTTTCGTTATTTGTAAACCGCACTGATACGAAAAAGCGTGGTATAGAAGAACTGTAAATAAATAAATAAATAATCATTCCCCTCGATATATCCTAGTCCCCAGTTGTGTTGAATGTCTTGACTGTTGTGTTCTCTATCTTGACTAGATTGTAAGATCTTAAGAGAAAGGAATGTCTCTTACTGTACATGTCTCCGTACAGTGCTGCGTATAGCTTGTAGCACTATACAAATAATAAGAAGTAGTAGTAGTAGTAGTAGAAGTGCTACAAGATTTGTAATTGTCTGTGTGCAAAACCCCTCTTTCAGTTAATTATTTTTTTTCTCGGACAAGAGACCAAGTATAGTGTCAAAAACCCCTCACCACGCGTCTCTAGTTTTAGAGGGGCGTGGTTATTGAAGGCACCTTCTCCTATCAGCCTTAGCAGCCTATTTCCTTGTGGTGTCTTCTGGGAAATGTAGTACTGCTAAGATGTGTTTGTGCTTCAGGTAGAAGGTTGTAGTTAAGGCCACCGAGGTAAGGCATATAACAGAAAGTTTATTTCGCACAAAAAGATTCAAAGTACCATACACAGGATTATTTCTGTAGGATTTGTCCAAGGTACAGCAGATGGTTGGCAAAGTAAACAAAAGAACCCAAACATGGCTTGTTTAAAGTCTTCTTCCTTTCAGAAGCACAGCCTTTGATAGCAAGGCTGCCACCTTGCTTTTAGTCCTTGCTAATTACTGCACAAAATCCAAACAAGCTTAATGTCCTGTGACAGTTTGGCTTCTATCAGCCTTAATTCCTTCTAGGCTGCATTTCAGGTACAACAGAACTCAAAACATTCAGACTACCATCAAAAACTCTCAACAGGCTTGTCGCATAATAGAGGAGCAAATAAAAATTCTTCTAGCAGGTAAATTGGCTTCTTGCCGTTTCACAGTTCAAACCACAGGTGGATAACAAGCATGAATCACAGCTCCTGCTTATCCTTACATTTCAGTAAACTTCCCTTTTAAAAACATATGGGAATTTACCACCACACTGCCTGTTTCTTATGGTTACCTTTTCAAAGAGGATAATTCTTTCAGGGCAGGCTCTTCCTCAAGACTCCATGTCTAAAGCTTGGCACAGAGAGCAATCCATAAGGATGTCTTCTTCCCCCAACTCTGACACTGGCTCTCCCAGCTGCATGGGTTCTGCCTCACCCACCCGGTCAGACTTCTCAGCTGACAACCTCTCCGATGCTCTGATAGCTTCTCCACTTCCTGGCTCCAACCCCTGCTGCCAACCTGTTGCAGGGAATTCAGCCCTCTCAGCCCTTGGTAGCTCGGCTCTTCTGTATGAGTCAGCACCTTCTCTGCCTTCTCCTCCCTCTCCTCCTTTCTTCCTTCCTTTCTCCTTCTGCCTCTCTGTATACTCTAGCATAGGCTTATACTTCCAGGGTTCTAGCCCCACCTCCTTCCTTCCCAGATGTTGGCAATCCCCCTGCCTTCTGGTATTTGAGTAATCAGGGAACTTGTTGAAATAAGGGTTTTGGACCTCGTGCCCGTAATCTCTCTCTCTTACTCTATCAGACACTGCATGAAACCTGTTCCAGCTGGGGTTTTTCTGGTTCTTAGGTGTGGCGGTGGCTTTCTACCCTGCACTCCTAAAAGGAGACCCTTTACTAGGGTGAATTCTTTACGTTTCTCACCTCCCCCATAATCAGGATAGATGACCTTGCCACAATAGAAACATAAAAACCTGATGGCAGAAAAAGACCACATGGCCTACCTAGTCTGCCCTTCCATATAAACCACTATGAAAGTCCAATTTTTTCCTTTAGAGATCTTCTGTGTTTGTCCCATGCCTTTTTGAATTCAGCCACTGTCCTCAACTCAACCACCTCCACTGAGAGACTACTCCACGGATATATCACTCTTTCAAAAAAAAATATTTCCGCATATTACTCCTGAGTCTATCCCCTTTCACCCTCATCCTATGTCCCCTCATAGCAGAACTTGCTTTCAATCAAAAGAGGATCTCCTCCTACGCATTTATGCCACAGAGGTATTTAAAAGTCTCAATCACATCACCTCTATCCTGCCTTTCCTCTAAAGTATACATATTAAGATCCTTAAGTCTGTCCTCATATGCTTTATAATGAAGACCACAAACCATTTTAGTAGCCACCCTCTGTACTGACTCCAAGCTATTTATTTCCTTTTGAAGGTGTGGTTTCCAGAATCGCACACAATACTCCAAATCAATTTGCACCAAAGACTTATACAGAGGCATTATCACCTCTTTTTCTCTGCTGTCCATTCCTTTCCCTATGAACCCAAGCACCCTTTTAGCTTTTGCCGTTGCATTTTCTACCTGTTTAAGATCATCAGAGACAATCATGCCTAGGCCCTACTCTTCTTTTGCATAAATTAACAAGAGGCCCTGGCCATCTACAACAGCGGTCTCATTCTTCCATCATATTTGATGCTACCCTGAAGCATTCTAAACCTTCTAAAGCTACATCACACACTCTTCCTAGGAAAGGCCAGTGTATCCAACTCTTAAAATTGCAAAACACAACCCGGCTACTTTAGAAAGCCTTATCCCTAACAATTCTTTCAACATTTTTATCCCAGGTGTCGTTACCAACCTTATGCAAGACTACTTCTTTCTCACCAGTCTATTCCGGCATACCTCCCTCACCAGAGACCTAAAGAACACAAACAGCAGCCAGCTCTATTGGTAACACCCATAAAGCAAACCCAGTAGGTTTATACATTTCAAAAGTGCTTGGCCTCCCATCACTGCCGATCACTGGATATTGTCTTCAGTTCTCCAATATTCCTCCTTCTTCCCCTCCCATCCAGGGATATCCTTCTCTAGCACATACACTAATTCTCCAGGAGGAACTTGAGTCCCTTCTTCATTCGAGAGCTGTGGAATATGTCCCTCCTTTGCAATGTGGCCAGGGATTTTATTCCCCATTCTTCCTTATCTCCAAGAAGACTGGAGGACTAAGGCCAATCCTGGATCTCAGATGCCTGAATCTACACCTCATAAAACAGGAATTCAAAGCGAATACTCTGGCTTCCGTCTTGCTCCTTATACAAAAAGGCAACTGAATGCCTTCCTTGGACCTCAAGGATGCTTATGCACATATATCAATTCTTCACTTCCTCAACAACCAGTATCAAGTCCTCCCATTTGGGTTCTCCTCTGCTTCCTGCTTTCTCCAAAGTGCCTTGCAGTTGTAGCAATGCACCTATACAAGGATGATCATTTTGTCTTTCACTGTATAGACAACTGGCTTGTTATGGGAAATTCCCCTCAAATAGTGATATTGACTCTAAATGCAACCATTCAGCTCCTTCACAATCTTGGCTTCATCATCTGCAATATCAAATCACATCTTGTTCCTATCCAACAAATATGCTCATCAGTGTCAGGCTAGACACTCGCTCAGCCACAGCAAATTTACCTCAGATGAGAATGTTTTCATCAATTGCCTTGGCTCACCCCCTTTCAGAGATGCAAGTCCATAGCAAGAACAATCTTACAGCTTCTAGAACATAGTCTGTGGCTATCCCACTAGTTCCATATGCAAGACGGAGGATGTGACTACTTCAGTGGCACCTCAAGAAACTCTGGAATCCCATCACTCACTCACTTTCCAAAAGAATTCCTATCTCTCAGACAGTAGGAAGGGACAGTTTGGTTTTGTGGATTCTTCGTTCCACCCTCTCAGTGGGCTGCCCCTTTTGGACTTCTCCAGTGAAACTAATTCTAACAACCTATGCTTCCCCGTGGGGTTGGGGGAATTGTCAGGTTCTCTACATACTCAAGGTTACTGATTGCCAAAGGAGAGGCTCTTAAACATCAGCCAGTTAGTAGCCCATGCAGCTCTCTATGACCTCAGGGCATTCACACAGTGGCTCATGAACACTGTGATACAAATCCAGACAATCACACTGAGAAGAATGCTCTATAAACAAGCAGGGTGCATCAGATTCCCTATGCCTCTGCAGGGAAGCTCAAGCCACGTACATTCAAGGAGCTTTCAACCAATTAGCACACTCTTGGAGCAGACAATGCCAACCTCATGACTGATGTCTTGATCCACTAGTAGTGCAACACTTTTTTCATAAATGGGGAATTTCTGTAACGGATCTCTTTGCATCTGCAGACAACACCAAATGTCCCTATTCTGCTCCATTACAACACCTCCATCACAATGCTTCTGCAATTCCTTGACATCAAGGCTTACTGTATGCTTTTCTCCCATTCCCACTTTTACCCAGAGTCTTGCAAAAAATTCTTCAGGATCAAGCATCCGTGAATCTGATTGCACCCAAGTGGCCCAGACAAATCTGGTTCCCATTACTACTGTCTCTACTAATCAAAGCTCCAACACCATGGGCTCTCACCCCTCTCTTCTTACTCAACAGGATGGCTGCCTGCTGCACCCAAATCTACAGAGTCTTCCTCTGACAACCTGGATGTTGAAACCCAGCTAGTCTCCCATCTTCCAGTCTCTGACAATGTCTGCCAAGTCATCTTAGCATCCAGAAAGGCTTCTACTGTCTTACACCCTCAAATGGTCTCAATTCTCTAGGTGATGTCTAGATCGTGGCCTTTTATTCTTTATTCATACACTTAGACGAATGCATCAGAGCAGTTTACAATACATGGTCACTGTGAAGACAAGAAGTGGGAAAGGAATGTCATTTGTAGACAGGAAAGAAATAGTCACCATGTAGAATGGAATGAGATTAGAGAGCATGGAGGCAGGGAGGGAAAATCCAGGTATGAGGAGGGGGGAGGTCAAAGGCAACATGATAAAGGTGGGTCTTCAGCATAGCCGTCAGCTCTTCTCCTGTCATCTACCCCCCTTACCTCATGACCCTATCGGATGCTGGGTTAAAAACTTCTTTGGTACGCATGCATCTGGTAACTATCTCCACCCACCATAACAAGATTGAAGACAAACCTCTTTCTCTGCATTCTTGGGCATTTAGATTCATGAGAGATCTAGTGAACCTTAGACCACCAATTTGACAACAACATCAGTGTGGAATCTTAACATTGTCCTCTCAGCATTAACCAAGCCTCCTTTTGAGCCATTGTCCCATGCATCTCTCTTTGGCATGATGCAAATATTACTCCAAGCATTAGCAGTAAATTTGAGAGACTAAGATCACACTCTACATACCCTGGCTTAGAAGTGAGGTTCACAACTGCCATAGTATGCTCAAAACTAACCCATTTGGAAAAACTACCCTGACTAAGACCATCTTTTCTTGTTGCTATAACATTAGCATGAGGTATTAGTTAACTCCAAGAACTGATGCACTATTCTCCATACGCATGGTTTCTACCGAAGTTGTGCTACGCACCCATCCTAAGTTTCACCCTAAGGTAGTCTCTGCTTTTCACTTGAATCAGCCAATTGTTCTACCTATTTCCTTCCATAGGCTTCTTCTGTAAAAGAGTTTTATTATATTACCTTGATGCTATACAAAACTGTTGTAAAGCTTTACAACTTTGTGTGACCTTTAATCCAATAACCCAGGCCTGCCAGCTTCCAAAAGGACTTTGTCTACCTGGATCTCAGATTGTATCTCTCAATCAGAGAGTTGTTCTCTCCCTGTTAGGGTCACTCCCCATCATCTCAGAGCTTGATCATCTACAATAGCCAGCCTATGTTCAGTATCTATACAAGACATTTGCAATGCCACTTCTTGATCAACAATCCATCCAGTTAACCATTCAGTTCCATAAAAATTTAAAAGCTCTCCTGTTCCTACAGCATTATGGATCTAATACTGACTAAAAAACACCCAGCAAAGCAATAGCCACACCCCATCATTTGATGATTGTTTATCTGTTAGGAGTAGCCTAGTGGTTGGGGCAAGGTACTTCAGGCCGGAAGGTCGGGGGTTCAAATCCCACTAGAGGACAGCAACCTTGGGCTGGAAGGACTGGGGTTTCTAGTCCCACAGATGCTCCTTGTGATCTTGGGCAAGCCACTTAACCCTCCATTGCCCATGTTCCCTGTAAGTATTAGTGTATGTGTCTCATATCCCCATGTGTTAAATGTATCCCCCAATTGTGTTGTAACCGCTTTGATTGAAGGATAAGGCGGTATACAAAACTGTCTAAATAAATAAATAAATAAATAAATACATTTTCATGTAATGTGCCAACTGTTAATGTTTCTGCACTGAGTCCTCTGTAAAACATCTTGACTAGTAAAAAGATGGTATAGAAAAAATGTGAAATAAATAAATCCACACCTTCACCAAGCATTACTGTCTTAACTGCTCAACTTCTATAGATACAGCATTTGGACAGTCAGTTCTATGCAATCTGTTTCCCCTGTTGTACTAACTTCCTCCATCCACATATTTATGGGATTGTCCTATGAACAATGACAATTGTGAGGAGACCCTCCACTCTGGATTCACCATCAAGTGTGCCTGCATTTCCCCTACTTATGGACAGAGAAAGTGCAGTTGCTTACCTGTAACAGGGGTTCTCCGTAGACTGCAGGGGAATGAAGCCACACTTTCCCCACCCTCCAAGCCCCCATTGCTCTTCGTATCTCCATATTTATTTATTTATTATTATTTATTACAATTTCTTATATACCGCACTATTCGATATCAGCGCGGTTTACATTATAACAAAATGACCAGAACAACAAGCTGTTTGGTTTTACATAGAACAGGAGTACAAACTTGGATAACAGGGGTGAACTATATACATGAAATAATTACAAAGAACAAGATTGAAGGCAACGATAACATAAGGAAAATATGTGCATCATCTGCAGGCGGGGTGCTGGCACTATCTCAGAACTAACAATGGTTACTTTCTTAGGTGGGGTTACCTAGGTTTCGTTGCTGACTGGGTAATATTGGAGGAAAAGGTGATATTTGAGTGCCTTCCTGAACTGAGTTAGGTCTACAATGGCCCGAATGTCGGGTGGTAGATCATTCCAGAATTTGGGGACGTAGAGACTGAAGGCCCTATTTGCCGTTGTACTGTTGCATTTTGTCAATGCCTTCGGGGTTATTAGCAAGTTTACAGCAGTTGCTCTTCTGGATCTGTTGGGGGGCACTGTGTGAATGAGTTCTGTAAGTGAAGAAGATGAAAGGCCATTGATGGCCTTGAATGAGAGGAGTAAGGTTTTAAAGATAAGCCTTCCGTGGATAGGGAGCCAGTGAAGCTGCTTCAGAATAGGAGTCACGTGGTCACTTCTGGAGGCTCCGTGGAGGACCCTTACTGCAGCATTCATGGCCAGCTGTAACGGGCTCAGTGTAGATTGGGGGAGATCTTGTAAGATGGCATTGGCAAAGTCGAAATGGGGTAAGATTAGTGCTTGGTATATAGTCCGGAAATCGTCTGGGTCCAGTAGGGAGCGCAGATGCCTGAGCGCACGGATTTTGAAATATACAGCTTTGACTATATTGCCTATGTGAGATTTCATATCCAGACGTTGGTCCAAGGTGACTCCAAGGTATTTTATTGTTTCTTTAGTTTGCAAGTCAGCTTCCTTGACTCTTACATGGGACGGAGGAATAAAGTTGGGGTCTCTCTCGATGAAAAGCACCTCCGTTTTCTTGTGCTGAATGCGGAGGTTTTGAGATTGGAGCCATTCTGAGACCGCATTGAAACAATCTACCAGTGGTGTAAGGTCCATTTGAACTGTAGAGAATGGCATGTATAAGAGTATGTCATCAGCATATATCAAACAGTTCACGTTAAATGATCTAATGATATTGCAGATGGGTTGCATGTAAATATTGAACAGGAGAGATGACAGAGAGGAACCTTGAGGCACACCTTGTGTTTGGTGGAAGCGTTTTGATTCTTCTGATCCGGATTTTACATATTGCCATCTTCCATCCAGATAAGACTTGCACGATTCGAGCGCAGTGTTGCATACGCTCTTCTCTTTCAATCACCCGAGGAGAAGTTCATGACTTACCGAGTCGAAAGCCGCAGCGATGTCTAAGAAAATGTGATTATATTGTTGAATAGGATAGTGAGGAGGGTCTCAACTCCATGATATTCTCTGAACCCATGTTGGCAATGATCTAGGGGAGCTGCAGAGTCTATATGGTCTTGAATTTGCCTTTGTACCTCTTTCTCAATTATCTTAGCTAGGAGAGGAATACTAGCTATTGGCCTATAAGAATCGACCCTTTGGGGGTCTAGTTTGGAGTTCTTCAATAGTGGCCTAATGGAAGTCTGTTTGAGTGCTGTGGGGAATGAACCCGTTGTGAAGGAGAGGTTCATCAGTTTTGCGATGAAAGGACTGAACTCACCGCGTAGCTCCTTAATCCAAAAAGCTGGGCAAGGGTCAGTCTGCGCTGTGGAGGTGTTGAGAGACGCTATTGTATCCTCAATACATTTAGTGGATGGTGTGGAAAACTTAATTAGAGGGGTTAGGCCGGTTCGTTCTTGATACGAGGCTGCTGAGACCTTGTCAGTCTGTACGATCTTGGATTGTAAGTAGTCCGCAAATTTTTGTGGGTGAATCTCATCGTTTTGTTCAGGAGATGGTTCCTTCGAAAGAGATTTGACCAAGCTGAAAAGATCCCGTGGTTTGTTCCGAGATCTCTTTAGAGTGTCGGTGTGATATTGTTTCATTTTAATTGTGATTGCTTCTCAGTGCATTGATAGGTGGAGTTGGTAAGCGGTCTGATCTTCCGTGGAGAGCGATCGGCGCCATCGTCTCTCAAGTCTGCGTAGATGTGTGAGAGAAGAACGCAGCTCAGGAGAGAACCATGGGGTAGAGCTTCTTTTTATCCTTGATGTGTTATTGGAGTGCGGGCGTTGTGAGATGGCATTAAGGTTGAAGTTCCAGGAGGAGATTAGTTCTTCAAGATCGGGCGAGGTATTGTTGAGGAGTGAGTGGGTCTCAGACAGGATGAGTTCCCTGTTAAATGGGCGAAAGCTTCTTGTTGACGTTCGTGATGTGTTGTTAATCTTTCGGTTACTATGCAGCTGCTTATCGCTGATGGGTATCTGGAGATTGATCAGTTTGTGGTCCGACCAGGGTACATCAATAACCGACATCATTAGGTCGTGGTTTTGTTCAAGGACCGACTGAGGAGCGAACACCATATCAAGAATATTACCCTTTATATGTGTGGGTTTGTTGATGATTTGCTTGAAACCCAAGTCCTCAATGGCATCAAGGAAGGCAGTTGCATGGTTTTGAGGTAATGATGGGAGATTGAAATCACCCATTATCCAGTTTGGTCTATTGGGATTGAGGGTGTTGGCCGCTAGGTCAATAATGGTAGGGAGGTCCTCTGGAGAAGCAGACGGTGATCTGTACAATAGGTTGATAGAGCATTGTTGGTTTGCAATGGAGAGAATGTCCAGGTTGTTTGTGCTAGATGAGTCGGTTATGTGGAAATGAAGGTCTGATTTGGTGAGTACGAGCACTCCTCCTCCTTTTTTGTTTTCTCTATGTCTTGTGTGTATAGAGAAGTTGGGGGGTAGGAGTTGGTTGAGGAGAACGTTGTCGTCCGATGATAGCCAGGTTTCCGTGATCATAAGTAGATCCAGGTCATAAAGGGAGATTATGTCTAGGACAACAGGCCATTTCTTGCATATTGAACGTGCGTTTATGATGGCACATTTTAGGCTTCGGCAGTTCTGAGGTTTTTCCAAGTTGGGTGTCTTGGATAGCTGGAGTGCTATGTGTATCAAGTGAGAGCGGCGCGTGTAGGTGTCGCTTCCTGGGTGGGAATACTGGGGTCCTGACCATCTTTTTCCATGGTTATTCATGATGGGGATATGATTGTGTGATGGAGAAAGGGCATGGGAGGTTCCAAGCCAATGTGAAAGAAGGGAAATATGTGTGTGTGTGTGTGTGTCTTTCTTGCTAAACTTTGGGTTGACTGAGAGCAGTTTGCTGTGTCAGAAAGTGAGAGACCTTTCATGCATGCCTGGTGTTTCCCCCCCCCCCCCCCCAAAAAAAAAAAGTTGCTGTTAAGCTAGGGGAGAGCTCTTCACAAAGGATCAGCTCACAGATTTCACCATCAAGTGTGGCTGCATTACCCTGCTGTCTACAGAGAACCCCTATTACAAGTAAGCAACTGTGCTTTTGTGGGGTGTGGGGCAGTGTTTTAATGTGGAATGATGTATGGATGGTTACAAAGAAACAAGAAAATCTGTGGGAAGAGATATGAAAAGGTGAAAGTAGTAACTTAATCTGCAAGGTTTGAACTCTCACCAGAAATGGCAATTGTTTAAGGACGGGCTTTATGAAAGATGAAAGGTTATTGAAACATCTTCTGTATAGCCAGTTGCTTTTTGCGTCAAAAAGAATGCAAAAGGGGAGAGGGGGGTTGAGAGGGAGGGGACAAAGAATACAGGTAAATGGAGCTCACTCTGAGGAGAGGGAGGTTACCAGTGGTTTCTGCCCTTGGTCTGATTCTTTTTAACATCTTTGTTAGTGATAATGCGGAAGGGTGTCGGGTAAGGTTTGCCTCTTTCTGGTTGATACCAAAATCTGCAATGGAGTAGACACCCAGGACGGAGTAGATAATATGAGAAAGGATCTAGCTAAGCTTGAAGAATGCTCTAGAACTTGGCAGCTGAAATCTGTTGCTAAAAAATGCAGGGTCATGCATTTGGACTGCAAAAATCCAAAGGAGTGGTATAGTGTAGGTGGGGAAGAACTTCTGTCCACAAAAGAAGAGCGGTACCTGGGCATGATTGTGTCTGACAATCTTAAAATTTGTGTCTGACAATCTTAAAATCGCCTTAGCCCTTCTTGAATATTCCAACCTAATCTAATTGTGTTTTTGTACGTATGTTTATAGTTACCCTGTTGTTTTTGTACATATGTTTATAGTTACCCTGTTGCTCCAAGTTTAAAGTCCTGTTCAATGTAAGCACAGAACAGTCTTCTGACTGTGCAACCTTTGTTATATGTAAACCGCACTGATAACAAATAGCACGGTATATAAAAGTTGCTAAATAAATAAATAAAATAGCTAAACAGATAGAAAAGGCAACTGCGAAAGGTAAAAGGATGTTTGGATATATAGGGAGAGGAATGACCAGCAGAAAAAAGGAGGTGATTATGCCTCTGTATAGGTCTTTGGTGTGATCTCATTTGAAGTATTGTGTGCAATTCTGGAGACCACACCTTCAAAAGGATATAAACAGGTTGGAGTCAGTGCAGAGAGTGGCTACTAAAATGATTAGTGGTCTTCATTATAAAACATATGAGAACAGACTTAAGGATCTTAATATGTATACTTTAGAGGAAAGGCGGGACAGAGGAGATATGTTAGAACATAAAGAACATAAGAAACATAAGATATGCCATACCAGGTCAGACAAAGGACCACCAAGCCCAGTATCTTGTTTCCCACAGTGGCCAATCTAGGTAATACGTACCTAGCAGTTTCCCCAAAAGAGACAGGTTCCACAATGCTTGTATTGGGTCAAGCATTGATATCCTGGTTCCCTTTTTAATAATGATTTATGGACCTTTTCTCCAGGAACTTGTCCAAATCTTTTTTAAACCCAGCTACACTTACAGCCTTTACTACATCCTCCGGTAACAAATTCCAGAGTTTGATTACTGTGATAAGGAAGCTTATCATAGCTCAGGAAGGAGCTATAGTAAAGGTGAAGTGACTCTGAACAAGCAACCTGTCAGTTCTGGTAGAGATAAGAAAACAGAATTTTTCCATAAAAGACTACCAGTCCCAGAATGCACCAGGTTTCCAACAGCCATTAGAGGAGCTGAAGTGGGGAAACGTGTGTTCAATCAGGAGGGCTATGAGGTAATCCCCAAGCACTCATCTCAAAGGGCAGGGTCTGATTCAGCACAGCTGCGCTGTGCTAGGGTGGAGCACTCATCTAAGCAGAATAAAGGTAGAGTTTATTCTACAGAGAATCATCCTCATCTTGATCATCTTGGAGATCCTCAGCTTGGACATCTTCATCATCTGGAGGATCATCAGAAGCAGAAACCAGAGCGGACGGACAGAGAGGGCAAGAAACCCTTTGGAAGAAAGAAGAGAAAAGCATTTGAGAGGTCTAAAGGAGTCCAGAGCAGTACGTATACTGGGAGACATTCAAAAGGCCAGCATATACCATTGGACTGGGGAAAGCCAGAGGAGTGGTGCTGCAGAGCTAGGAATCTCCAGACGGTACCTGTGAGGGAGACGGCTGCACTTGGAAGGGACCCTAAGACCCGTGCCAGAAGGTATGTGAAGAGAGATCCAGTGTCCAGGGATCTGGATTGGAAGGCTGGACATAAGAACTGGACTACATACTGGCCAGGCTATTTAGAGAGGAACTCTAACAGCAATGGAAGCTCAGGTATGAACACTGATCTATGCCCTAGCTATACCCTTGAAAGAAAGCAGGGAAACAAGTATTCTCCGGAGAGTGCTCCATTGAGAAATTCCTCTGTGCCAATCCATGATATTGAACCCATGATTGTTGAAGAAGGGGTTATAGACACAGGCTGTGAATACATGGATTGCTCTCTGTCTAAACTCCTTTGGTAATTTACTGTTACAAAGTACAACAACCATCACAAAGAAATACAAACTTGTTCTTTAATCTACTCAGAAAAGCTCCTGAATAGGATTTGAGCCAAGCAGTAGAAAGTAAGCCAGCTAAGGGGTTTCAGCTGGATAACTGCTAGCAATTGAGCCTTACCTAATTGCTTGTGAGCTCTGAGGGAATCACTTCTGAGTCTATGTGTGAAGATATAAGAAGTTAACCTGAAAAGAACAGTTTTTCCCTTCTTTGTGGGTTTTGCTTGTTGTTTGAAGCACTGCTAAGAGAATATTAGCTATAGCTTACAGGAAAGACCATTCTGTTACCATCCTGGTCTTTATTCTTTGATTTGATTGCCTGACAAGTTCAGCTGTTGTTTTTCTGATTTTGTTTTTCTAAGTTTAACACTGAAAGCAAGTATCCTGTTTTATGTGCTACCAAGCATATCTGTGTTGGGAGAAATAACCCCATAAATAAATATCTTATTGGCTTTACACTCAAGCACAACTAATTATTGTGAATGGCTGTGTCTGGTGTGAATGGACTACATTTCCCACAATCCCTTGCAAATCATATTAATATATGCCTTTGCCAAGACTGTGAACATTCTCACCCAGGCGTCCGTCTGACATTACATGTTGAGTGAAAAAATATTTTCTTTTATTTGTCTTAAATAGTTTACCCTGTAGCTTCATTGCATGTACCCTATTCTTTCTATATTCTGATAACAAACAGAGCTCCTGCCCAATCGGGGCAGTGGGAGCCAGCTGAAGCAGCCACACCGCCTCCTTAAAAGCGGCGTCCCTTGCCTCCGAAGGGAGCCGCTGCCGGGGATCGTCCATCCCGCCCCCCCCCCTGGAGCTCCTGCCCAATCGGGGCAGTGGGAGCCAGCTGAAGCAGCCACACCGCCTCCTTAAAAGCGGCGTCCCTTGCCTCCGAAGGGAGCCGCTGCCGGGGATCGTCCATCCCGCCCCCCCCCCCCGGAGCTCCTGCCCAATCGGGGCAGTGGGAGCCAGCTGAAGCAGCCACACCGCCTCCTTAAAAGCGGCGTCCCTTGCCTCCGAAGGGAGCCGCTGCCGGGGATCGTCCATCCCGCCCCCCCCCCCCGGAGCTCCTGCCCAATCGGGGCAGTGGGAGCCAGCTGAAGCAGCCACACCGCCTCATTAAAAGCGGCATCCCTTGTGGGCGCGCCTGCGCCTGGCGCGCCTGCGCCTGAGGGCCTCGCCAGAGGGCCCTTTGGCGTGGCCCTTAGGCGCGGCACTAAGGCGCACAGCAACCACCAGACGAAGAACAAAGCAGGAAACCCACCGCGGCAAGCAGCTCAACAAGACAACCACCACTAAACTGGAAAAATCAAGACTCCAGCAGCTCTGCAGAAAAGAGACCACACCACTCCTAAAACCCAGGTACTCTGGTACACCATGCCGCCCTTCCTAACCCCCATCTACCTTCTAACTCCCATCCTAACACTCTACCTCCACCCAACAACACTCATTAATCCTCTCTACGCAGACACACCACCCTGCACAACCTACTCTGCACAGCCACCCTACCCCCACCCAACCGCAATCACTGACCCCCTATACACAGGCACCACAACAACTCAACCCACAAACATCCACAGTACCACACACAACCACGCACACATACACCACACTCCACCCCATACCACCAACCCCAAAAGCCACCTGCACCTCTCCATCTCATTCATAAACGCACGCTCCGTCAGGAACAAATACCACATGCTCCAAGACCTAATCACATCTGAGAAGATTGATATCCTGTGTATAATAGAAACCTGGCTAACAGAAACCGACACGGTAATAATGAACGAACTGACACCAACCGGATACAGCCTTCAACACTGTTCCCAAACACACGCAAAAGGCGGAGGCGTAGCCATCATTGCAAAGGACAACCTCCACCTACGAATCCATGCCTCTGAAACCTCCAATGAAGCAGACATCCTCACCCTCACCAACAAATGCCTCACAATATGCCTGGTCTACCGATCACCCGCCGCAAACTCCGACCTACCAAGGATACTGCACATCATCTCTGAAAGCATTGACCCCTCAAAAGATCAAATTATCCTGGGAGACTTCAATCTCCCAACACTCCAAGGCACACAAGCAGAAACCTTCATCAACGCCATGACAGCAATGGACCTAAAACAAATCATAAATGAACCAACGCATGAAAAAGGAAACACACTGGACCTCATGTTTCTGAACTCCCATACAGCCTCCTCATGCAGCAGTCCAACAATCTCTCCAGTACCATGGTCAGACCACTACATCATCAACATATCCCACGCATACCAACCAAACACTAACAGAGGAAACATACAACACACACGGAGATTCAAAGCATTCAGCAAAGAAGACTTCCTAACCCTAACCCTACCTAACCTACTTACGAACTCCATCAACCTGGATGAACTGATAAACAATTGGAACACCACAATCTCCTCAGCATCCAGCGCAACTATAAACAAAACCAGTACTAAACCCATCTCCTCAAGGGCCCGCTGGTTCACCCCTGGCTTACGGAAACTAAAAACCAAACTTAGAAGAGCAGAAAGGAAATGGAGGAAAACCAAAAATGAAATGGACAAAACGCAATACCTCTATGAACTCACTACATACCACTCAGAGACCGACAACGCGAAGAGAAACTACCACACCAAAATCATCATGACAGCCATAAACAAACCTCGAGAACTCTTCCAAATTGCCAAAAAACTGACAAAAGCACCGAGCAATTCTGATCAACTCCCAGATAACCCCCCGGATCTCCTGGCCCGACAATACAAACAACTTCAACAACCTCAACAAACACACCACTGTGCTGAAACCACAAAGACAAATCCATGCACCATCATTGACACAGACTGGAATACGTTTGATACAACATCAAAAGAAGAGATATCTTCCACCATCTCTTGTCTGAACACCACTACCTCCCTGCTAGACCCCTGCCCTACGGACTGGATAAAGAAAACCAAGGAAGACCTGAGTGCTCCACTAACCCACATCATAAATGAATCCTTTAAGCAAGGATACATGCCGGACGCCCTCAAGACAACAATCATTCGACCAACCATGAAAAAGAACAACTTGGACCCCCTGGACCCCACCTCCTACAGACCAGTTGCAAGCCTCCCCCTCACCGCCAAGATAATAGAGAAGGAAGTCCAATGCCAGCTTCAAGATCATCTGGACATCAACGACATACTAGACCCCCAGCAACACAGTTTCCGGCCACTACATGGAGTCGAGACCCTCATAACCATTCTAATGAACACCCTCACCATAGGAACCCAAGAGAAACAATCTGGATACATCTTGATCTTCCTAGATATATCAGCGGCCTTTGACACAATCTCACATGAAATCCTCATACGCAGACTTCAATCAATTGGAATCAAAGGCACTGTACTCCAATGGTTCAGGTCCTATTTAACCAACAGACAGCAACAGATCCACACCTTCACCGCAACCTCACCCCCCTACCAGCAACATCAAGGAGCACCCCAAGGATCCACCCTGTCAGCCATGCTGTTCAATATATATCTCCGCCCACTCTGCTCAGTCATACGCACCCAAAACATCAACTTCCACATATACGCTGACGACATAATACTCTACGCAACGATTACAACCACCAACCCAACAAATGATCAGCTATCAGCCTGCTTCACCGATGTGGCCAACTGGCTACAGGAAAACAACCTATCCATCAACATAAAGAAAACTGAAGCCCTTATAGTGACAAAAAAACCAGACTTCAAACCACCTACCCATCTCAACATGGGGACCACGAGAATTCAAATCCAGCCTCAAATAAGATACCTAGGCGTAATCATTGATCAAGCTCTCACCTTTAAACCTCAAATCAACAAGACCGCCGGGACGATATTCCACAAAGCTAAAACTGTACAACGCCTCCGACCCCTCCTAGAACCTCACGACTTCAGGACAGTAATGCAAGCTGTGACACTCCCTCATCTGGACTTTTGCAACATAATCTACCATGGACTTCCCGCCTCACAAACCAACCCCCTCCGAACTGCCTTAAATACTACAGCAAGGATTATTCAGAAAGCGAAAAAATGGGATCACATCACCCCAATACTAAGAGACCTCCACATCCTCCCACTTGAAGCAAGAATCAAGTACAAAGCTATACTACTCACCCACAAGACTATCCACCAAACACGGAACACCTCACTCCACCCCCTACTGCCTCGCCCATCCCACAACAGACCAACCAGACAATCCTTCAATAACTCCATCGTTGTCCCCCACAAAAGAACCAAATCCACACAACGGACCTGCAACAGAGCTTTCGAACTTTATGCTCCATCCCTCTGGAACTCTCTGCCAAACCACATCAGAAACAACGCTGACATCACATCATTCAAGAAACAGCTCAAAACAATCCTGTTCCGCGAACATCTCTGAACAGAAAAACCACCCTATCCGCATGAACTAATACTTAGATACAGCAGAAGCGTACATGTCTATGTCCACCCCAAATCTATAAATGTGGCCCCCTGGTGACGGCCCTACCCTATAAAAGATTGACCCCCCCCCCTTTTTGTTATATGTTACACCGCTTTGACCCGGTGAAAAGCGGTATATAAATGCAGTTAAATAAATAAATAAATAAATCTACGTTTACCCGTTCCACTCTGTTCATTAATTTATAGACTTCTATCATATCTCCCCTCAGCCTTCTCTTTTCCAGGTTAAAGAGCCCTAACCTTTTTAGCCTTTCTTCATAGGGGTATCCTTCCATCCCCTTTACCATTTTGGTAGCTCTTCTCTGAACCTTTTCTAATAACGCTATATCCTTTTTAAGATATGGCGACCAGAATTGCACACAATATTCAAGGTGCGGTCGCAGCATGGAACGATACAGAGCCATTATAATATCTTTTGTTTTATTTTCCATTCCTTTCCTTATCATACCTAACATTCTATTTGCTCTCTTGGCTCTGCACACTGGGTGGAGGACTTCAACATGATATCGACAATGATGCCTAAATATTTTTCCTGGGAGGTTGTTCCCAATGTGGAACCTTGCATCATGTAACCATAGTTTGGGTTGTTCTTCCCTAGGTGCATAACTTTTCACTTGTCCATATTAAATTTAAACTGCCATTTTGATGCCCAGTCTTCCAATTTATCAAGATCCTCTTGCAATTTTCCACAATCCTCATAGGTTTTAATAACTTTAAATATTTTTGTGTCATCTGCAAATTTGATAACCTCACTTGTTGTTCCCTTTTCCAGGTCATTTATGAATATCTCAAAAAGCAGCGGACCCAGCACAGATCCCTGGGGTACACCACTATTCACATTTCTCCACTGGGAAAATTGGCCATTTAGCCCAACCCTCTGCTTTCTATCTTTTAACCAGTTTCTGATCCACAATAGTACACTGCATATGAGGACAGACTTAAGGATCTTAATATGTATACTTAGAGGAAAGGTGGGATAGAGGAGATATGTTAGAAATGTTTAAATATCTCCATGGCCTAAATTCACAGGAGAGCATCTTCGATTGAAAGCAAGTTCTGCTATGAGGGGACATGGGATGAGGGTGAAAGGGTTTAGACTCAGGAGTAATATGCAGAAATATTTCTTTACAGAAAGAGTGGCAGATGCATGGAATAGTCTCCAAATAGAAGTGGTAGAGATGAGGATAGTATCTGAATTCAAAAAAGTATGGAACACAGAGGATCTCTAAGGGAAATGAGGGGACTATTGTAGTAGTCGATATGAAAGGGAAGACTAGATAGGGCATATGGTCTTTTTCTACTGTTATGTTTCTATGTTTCTAGATAATTATAATCTCCAATGTGGGGTGCCATATTCAACAAGTGAAAAGGATTTTGAGGATCGCTGTATTTTTGCAAAGGGGAAAATTAAGTGAAATATTTATAGGTCCAGTAGCAATCTGGGCACACATGGCCTGCTGCCCCCTGATGTGTCCTGCTGTGATGCCTTCCCCCCATGCTGAACCATGATGGCGGCCCCCCACCTGCTGCAGCTGATTGTGGTGCTGGGCAGCTAGATTCAGTGGTAGCAGCCAGTGTAGGCCATATGTTTCAGCATATGGTCTGCTGCTACTGGTAAGCTGCCCGCCGCCGGAATCAGCGGCAGCGGGGGGAGGGGAGGAAGAAGGGCGGCGCAATGCATGGGAGGGGTGGTAGCATGGCCGGGGCTTCTGCCTAGGATGGCAGAAACCCTTGGGCCGGCCCTGCTTACAATTTAGTCAAAGACAACACAGCAGCTATGGACAAGGATACATCTAGGAGGAGTGATAAGAAAACACAAAGGACATTAAGCGGACCAGGATCCAAAAGTGGCCTTGAAGAGATGAATTTTCAGCCTGGATTTGAAAAGGGTCAGAGACGGAGCCTGATGTGCAGACTGTGACCCCCTATTAATGCCCCCAGCGAAGGCATGTAGGGCTTAAGGGGTTTGTTTCCTTCTTGAACAGGTATTCCACTATTTCCTGAGGCAAAGCCTTTTGGGAAATGTAGTTCTCTTTTACCGTCCAATAAAGGGTAGTGTGACTCAAAAGTGGTTAAAGCAACAAAGGATTTATTCCCCTCCCGGGGTGGATTTCAACAAGGAAAATAATTTACAAAAACCAGGTGCTTCTGGCAGAAGGACAAAATAAAACTTTCAAACTCAAACAGCTTACTTCAGCACAAAAACATGGCTTCCAGCAATCAAGGTAAACAGTTCTGTTTTCTTCACAGCTTTGCACTTTTAAATCCCAACAATTCTGTATTTCTCTTCAAAGCATTAATTCAACGCAGGGACAATATATCATTAGATAATGTAATCGTACAGTCCATTAATTCCTCTGGCGTATTTATAAACTCTGGCTCTGTCTCCATTAATTCCTCTTCTGAGGCAGGAAATGTTTGCAACGTTAAATCTTGTGCCACGCCTTTCCTCACTGCTTTAGGCTTCTGGCTATACTCTTGAATCAGGTACTGCTTTAAACAAGCATTCTTATCACAGTCATTTTCCTCACAGCCCCAACCCTCCGGGTAGATAAAAATCACAGTGATTATTAAAACCCCAGCCTTTAGGCTTACCTCTAGACCTGGCTGAACAAGGTTTACTCTGAAATGTGGGAATGGCTGTAGGTTCCAAACCTGACTTGTGCACAGAAGGTTTAAACTGCCTTCCTGGCTTTCTCTCCTTTCTGTAATCCTCAGGATACTGCAGATAACCTGGTCTGCTTCTGTTGTATCTTTCTCTTGGAGACTCTGTCCTCTCTCTGAATGGAAGATTGGTTCCTCCCTTCCACGGAGACTCTGTCCTTCTCCTCCCTGGGATAACCTTGCTTGTTCCGTTCTCCTCGATACCTTCCCAACTTTCCTCGACACCTTCCATTTCCTCTACTGGGACCTCTTTATGAGTCTGAATTCTAGGGTAGTGCTTAACTCCACCCCCTAACAGGTGTTCTGAATTAGCTCGTGACTCCCTATCTAATTGGCAGCACGGGTGTATTTCTTTCCCCTGTGCTTGGTTTCCATGGCCACCATTAGCCATGTGCTTTTGTTTATGCTTCAGCACTGCTCCTGTTTCCTGCTTTTTAGCTCTTTCTGAAGGGCTGGAGGGACCCACTATGTCACAAGACTCAGGTAGTTGGTTCCAGGCACAAGGAGCAGAAAAGTGAAAGGCAAGAAGTCTGGAGTTGGCAGTAGAAGTGAAGGGCACAGATAGAAGAGATCTGTCAGAAAAGCGGAGTTCCCGAGGAGGGGTGTAGGGAGAGATAAGAGCGGAAAGGTAGTGAGGCGCAGCAGAATGAGTGCACTTATAGGTCAGCAGGAGAAGTTTGAACTGGATGTGGAAACAGATTGGGAGCAAATGAAGTAACTTGAGAAGAGGGGTTATATGTGCATGTGGAGGCTGGCAGAAGATTAGCCGCGCAGCTGAGTTTTGAACAGACTGAAGGGGAGACAGATGATTCAGGGGCAGACCGGCAAGGAGGAGGTTGCAATAGACTAAAAGGGTTGTGACTAAAGAGTGGATGTGTCTTAGTAGTGTGTTCAGAAAGGAAGGGGCAAATTTTGCTGATGCGATATAGAGAAAGAAGCAATAGGTTTTAGCTATCAGGAGGAGTCAAAGATGACCCCAGGGTTGCGAGCCGAGGAAACAAGGAGGAGTAGAGCGTTATCCACAGAGATTGACTTATATATTGCTTTTCACCGAGTCAAAGCAATTTACAGTGCAACAGAAACTTATTTACATATAACAAAATAAGAAGTTCAGTTTTGGTCATGGAAGCCTCTGTCAGTTCTATTCAGAGATTTGTTCGGCAACCTGGGGCACAGAGTTCTTCCTTTGGGACTGAGCCGTGAAACAATAAGCCTGAAAATTTATTTATATATATTCTCTTATATACCGTGCTATTCTGCATCAGTGTGGTTTACATTGAGCAAACTGAAATTACATTGAACAGGGCATTATAACTTGGAGATAACTATTTTTTTACAGGGAACATGGGCTATGGAGGGTTAAGTGGTTTGCCCAAGACCACAAGGAGCACCTGTGGGACTAGAAACCCCAGTCCTTCTGGCCCAAGGTTGCTGTCCTCTAGTGGGATTTGAACCCCTGACTTTCCAGCCTGAAGTACCTTGCCCCAGCCACTAGGCCACTCCTCCACTCCAAAATGTTTTTCAGTGCCTTGCTCTGGCCCTAAAACATCTTTAAGGCCAGAGCTTTAGGTTCCCCCAGAACAGCCAATGGCATCTTTTGCTCTTTCAAGCCAGACTGCAAAATTGATCTCATGTTGTGATCGCTTCTGTAGCTGGTGAGGTGGGCGTCAAAGGCTGCTTTTGGAATCTGATCCTCTTATTCTCTTTCCCATAATGTATCTGTATCTTGCCATTCCCCTAGTCCCCAGTTGTTGTGTAGCCTGTCTTGATTTAGATTGTAAACTCTGATGAGCATGGACTCTCTCACTTGTACATGTACATGTACAGCTCTGTGTATGCTTTGTAGTGCTTTATAAACGATAATAGTAGCAGTAATTGTTGTGGGTGGTGGTTTTCGGGGGTGGGGATAGTTTGTGGGGTGGTGGGATAGTTCTAAGGGTGGTGCATTTTGTATGGTGATGAGACAGTCACAGGAAGTAGTTTTTGGGAGTGGGGGTAGTGTCCCGAAGATAGGGTTAAGAACCCCTGATATAAAATATTATAATACCATAAGATATGCCATACTGGGTCAGACCAAGGTCCATCAAGCCCAGTATCCTGTTTCCAACAGTGGCCAATCTAGGTCATACGTACCTAGCAGTTTCCCCAAAAGACACAGGTTTCACAATGCTTGTACTGGGTCAAGCATTGATATCCTGGGCACCTTCTTAATAATGGTTTATGGACCTTTCCTCCAGGAACTTGTCCAAACCTTTTTTAAACCCAGCTACACTAACAGCCTTTACTACATCCTCCAGTAACAAATTCCAGAGTTTGATTACACGTTGAGTGGAAAAATATTTTCTTTTATTAGTCTTAAATAGTTTACCTTGTAGCTTCATTGCATGTCCCCTAGTCTTTCTATATTCTGATAACGTAAACAATCGATCTACGTTTACCCATTCCACTCCGTTCATTAATTTATAGACTTCTATCATATCTCCCCTCAGCCGTCTCTTGTTAGATTTCACAAGATAACAACTTAGACATAAATTTCAGTGTGCACAATTTCTGTGACTAAACATTTTACTGTGATGCTAATACTTAATTCACTATAGCCCCGAAAAGAGAAATAAGCAATTTAGTTCAGTGTGGCAGATAACATTTGCAGTATTTTTCCTACTGTCTCCTGTGCAGTGGTTTTTCTGACACTCCATATGGAGGATGGGTGACTGTCTCCTTCTTGATGCTTGCTCCTGCTTTCCCGCCTGCAACAGGCTTACTGGAAACTTCTTGCTGACTTTTGGCAAGCTTATTTCAAACAAATAAAATAATTAAGTTCTCTTTAAGCTTTTTGTTCTACCTTGCTATCTCCTCAAAGATCTTTCCCAATCTGACATTTTAAAATATTTAGGGGCTGTCTAAAACCTGCCAAGCCCAATATTCAGTGCTAACTGGCTAGTGTTGCTGCCTATCCCCACAGACCATGTAAAAACGCTCAGTTAAAACCAGGACAATCTGTGAGCGGTGCCGATTGCTATCTGGTTAGCGGTGATATTCAGCTGGATAGCTTAACTGGTTAAAGTTAGGTCATCTCAATAGCTATCCTAATTTTAAATAGTTTTCACTACACAGCTGCTGAATATAATCACTATGGACAGCAACGCACAGACCGGCAAACCTAGCTATTCAGCACTGGGTGCTGTTTCTTCCTGTGCTGAATATCCAGTTTTATTTAAAGCAGCAGCAGTTAGGTGCTTTAAATGAACCAGCTGCCACTGCTGAATACTGGCACCTTTACATTGAATACAATAAAGCTGACCAATGTACTACCTTTCTATAGCAATGCCTTCACACATACACTGAGTCCAAGTAACTAGTATAATTGCACAAACTAGCTTACTGCATGGAATGCCCTCCCCTCCCAGAGCTAAGAGAATGCATAGATCTAACGATATTCTGGAAAAAGCCGAAGACGTGCCTATTCCTAGACCATCATACCTACTGCAGCTCAGTCTGGCCTTAACTCGGAACAGCCCATTAACTAATTACCCAATCAAATTGTCCCTGACCTAGTTAATTTAATGTAGATAATATATATTTGCTCACACTTGGTTTGCAGCTTGTTGTACTATGAGGGCTTGTGTGCATCAGTGATGCTGAGAGCTAAGCTATCGATAGCTTAACTACTGGCAGGGTCTCCCAAGATAGACAGGTCTCAGCTGAGATGCCAGACTAAGACAAACCACCCATCTGGGCAGCAGCAGAATGGGATGTTGTTGTAAGCAGAGGATCATATTTCTGTAATCATAAAGTATTGTTATAATGATAAGTAATTTTACAGTATCCCTTTGTAAGTTGTATTACCTCTTATCCAATGTTTTGTCACTCCTTATTTTTGTAATTTATTTTGTGTAACCCACTACTTTGATTGTAGGAAAAAGTGGTATACAAATCTAAATAAATAAATAAATGCAACAACATTGGAATAACTGCATGGAAGAAAGGTTTGGCAAATCTACTTCTGTATCTTGCCTTGAAAATCCAGTGAATAGTCACAAAACAAACTGCACCATAGTGTTGGAAGATGAGACCCTCCCCCCAGGTTGGAAGGCAGTGAAATGGCTACTGGGGAGGAGCTGAAGATTTCTGAGAGTAAAGCCAGCATTTATGATGTGGTTGGATCTGCTGATATAGCTGCACATGAAAAAAGAGAGAAGTTGCAAAGATATCTTACATATTGGGACATGAAATGTACAAAACATGAACCAAGGGAAGTTGGAGATCGTCAAGAATAAAATGGAACGCGTACAAGTTGATCTGTTGGTTGTCAGTTAACTGAGATGGACTGGCTTTGGGCACTTAGCATCTGATGATCATATGTTTTTCTATGCTGGAAATGAAAAACAAGAAGAAATGATGTTTCATTTATAGTTTATTTATTTATTTACATTCTTTTATATACCGCGCTATTCCACATCAGTGCGGTTTACATGGAACACAAACTTACACATTTCAGTTGGTTGATCTGTGTTTACAATGAACGGGTATACGAACTTGGATCAAAAACTTGGGTAACTATTTACATCTCAACAGGCTGGTATTGCACATTCATCTGTACGGCATTGACTAGTTCATTGATGGGGGTGTTGCGGTACAAACCTCCGGGTAGTACAAGAGGAAAAGGTAATGTTTTAATGCTTTCTTAAACTGGGCTAGGTCAGTGATCGCTCGGATGCTGGGTGGGAGGTTGTTCCAGCATCTCGGCGCACAGAATTCGAAAGCCCTATTTGCTGTTGCCTGTGTGCACTGAGTTATTGCTTTTAGGGTGTTGACCGTTACTGATCTTCTCCCATCTGTTAGGTGAGTTGCTCTGTATGAGCTCTGTTAGGGATGAGGATGAGAGCCCATTGATGGCTTTGAAGATCAGCAGTAAGGTTTTAAATGTGAGCCTGCCTTGTATAGGGAGCCAGTGGAGCTATTTCAGGATGGGCTTCATGTGTTCCCTCCTGGATGTTCCCTGGAGAACTCTTGCTGCGGAGTTCATAGCAAGCTGCAGCAGGTGTAGAGTGGATTGAGGGAGTCCCTGCAATATGGCATTTGCATAGTGTCAAGGCCCCCCTGGTGGCTAGGCGAATGCCTAGGTGTAATGGGGGTACCTTGAACGTCCTTCTTAGTAAACAGGAACCCAGTACTATGGCTTCTTCGCAATGTAGTTGTGTCACAAAGATTATAGCCGAGATTTGAAGGTCACAGGAAATTTTCTTTATTTGAAAATAAAGCTCTACATAACCAATTGAACTCTTTGGCTAGAAGTTCCGGTACTATAAAACAAAACTCAGGATACTTCTCCATTCAAAAAGAACTTAAGCTTTGATACATAGTCCATGCCTTGACTTTGCTTCTGCGGCTTAACTTAAACAACGTGTCTCACAAATCATTCTTTTACAAACAGATTCTAGTCCCAGGTCTCCAAGTTATGCAGCACAACACTCAACTGTTTCTCTCACATGTTTTTGCAGCACCTTAACTTCCTGGTTACCAACTGTTTAAAATCTTCTGACATTCTTTTCCAAACGTACTTTCACTCTTTAATTTTCCCAGACATTCATTAACTTCTTGGAGCTTATCAGATCAGCTCTCAATAATGCATAAATAAAGGCATGAGTTTCAGCAGAGAATGTACTTCCTTTAAAAACTTCTGGGTTTTCCTAATTACTTTTAAAAACCCCTCGGTTTCTTATTTTTGACTAGAAAAGAAAGAGCATTCCATCTCCATATCAGAATAATCATTCTCTACACCATTGATTTCTATTTCCATTTTCTCTTCAATGGGTTCCTTCAATAACGTTATCCACAGCGTCTGCATGGGAAGGCTTCAGCTGCTTCAACACTCTCAACAGCTGCTCCCACTGAGACTCCTCTCTACTTGAGGCTATGGGGGAAGGGCATGACAAAGCTTTCTTGTTCAATAACTTTTTAACAGCTTGCAATGGGCTCACCTTTCTAGCAGCAACGTGTCTCCTTTCAGAGCCTGCCACAGGTGTTAGCTTGCTTTCTGGTCCTCCCAGGGATATTCCTCTCTCCTGCTTCTCAACAGTACCTTGCTTAGAACAGGCTTTCCAGGGCTCCACCTTAGCTGCAGACTTTCTGCAGCTGAACTGCCTTCTGGGCTCGAGCTGTCTCTGTACTGCTTGCAATAGGATTCCCCCTTGAGGCTTCCAGTGAGATATTTGTCCCTCAGCCTTGTCCTTCGAGTCTCCTTACTTCTAGTACTCTCAGGAGTCTCTTGGCCAGTCCACCACCTCCTAGAGAATATCTCCTCTTCAGAAGATTCCTCTCCAGGGCTTGCCGCTGACCTTTCTTCCAGCCCTATCTCAGACCTCTTCCTGGATCTCTCCCTGGGTCTCTGCTGAGTGCTTTGACGGGTCTCTGGCTGGGACCTTCTCTCAAGCCTCTTCCTGGAACTTTCCTTCTCTTTGGAACTAGAGCTTCTCCACTCAGTTTCCTCGCTCCTCCCTTCACTCTCCTCACTTCCACTTTCTCTTGCTATAGCTTCTCTCTGCTTAAATGTTTGGGGCTGTCCTATAGCTCTAGACTCCGCCCCCAAACCTCTCTCGTCACCTCCATTGGCTTCCTTGGAGATTGGGTGTGTCTCCAGTTCTACACTTCTGTGTAGGGAGTTTTTTCCTTTGTTTAGAGTTTTAACCCCTGCTGTGTCTGCAGTTCTCTTGGGTTCAGGGAAAAAGGACTGTTCTTCCCCCTTTTCTTTACACTCTAAACCTACTTCGCCACCACATAACCCCCGCCTTAAGATATTCCGGGCTGGCGGTTTTTCCTCCGCACAGCACAGAATTCTCGAAAGGGCATGTTGGCCTACTGGATATTTATCAGACCTGTCCTCTCTTGCAGCCAGCCGAGCCAGTGCTACCCATTCGTGCCATGGCTGCAGTACATTAATGTGGAAAATCTGTTGCTTCCCCCTTCCAGTCTCTACGGCATAGGAGACTGGTCCTACCCATCTGATGACTCTGTATGGTCCCTTCCACCTGCTTTCAAACTTCGGACTGGGGCTTGTCACGGTTACAAGGACCTTCTCACCTACCTCCAATTGACGGGGTCTAGTGTGACAGTCGTAGTATTTTTTCTGGCGGGCTTGGCTCGCGGCCATATTATCCACTATCACTTGGGATGTCCGTTCCAGACGTCCCTTCAGATCCCTTAAGAATTTTGGTACTTCCATCTCATCTAGATTGGCTTCAACCCACTGCTCTTTTAAGATATCTAGTACCCCTCGGGGAGCTCGCCCGTACATAAGCTCATATGGAGAGACGCCCATTGAAGTCTGCCGGCGCTCTCTGCAGGCATATAATATAAATGGAAGCATGAGGTCCCAATCGGTCATATCGCCTTCAAGGCTTCTCCTCAACATCCTTTTGAGGGTCTGGTTTTGCCTTTCCACTAGGCCGTTCGTTTGCGGGTGATAGGCAGCGGTTTTTATATGTCTTATGCCAAAGGCATCCCAGACTTGGGCGAGGTAACGAGACAAAAAGTTGCTGCCCCTATCAGTTAAAACTTCACTGGGGAAACCTACTTCGCAAAAGAGCTTTAAGATTTCCGTGGCCATGGTTCATGCTGACACATTGCGCAGGGGAATGGCCCATGGAAACCGCGTAGCCTGATCAACAATGACCAGTATATATTAGAAGCCACGCGGGGTCTTTGTTAGAGGACCTACTATGTCCATGGCCAACCTATCTACTGGCTTTGTTACAAGTGGCAGGGGAATTAACGGCACCTTTTTCGGATGAGCCATAGTAACCTTCTGGCACGCTGGGCAGGCTTCACAAAATTTTGCAGTTTCTTTAAATATGCCAGGCCAATAGAAACGGGCCATAATCTGGTCTAGGGTGCCATGGAAACCCTTATGCCCCCCTATAGGGTGGTCATGCGCTAACCTTAAGACCAAATTTTTAAAAGTAGTGGAGACTACTAATTGCTTCCTCACGGTCCCTAAACGGGGGTCGAAACTTTCTCGGTATAGTATATCCCCATCTAGCACAAATCGGGGTAATGTCTCCGAGACCGTGTTGACATAATTAAAAGCTCGGCTTAGGGCAGGATCTTTTCTTTGTTCGTTAGGAAAAGAAGGGAATTTTCCTACCAGCTCAGCAGGAGCCCATGGTAGTTCCTCTCCCTCTGCCAACTCTGCCCTGTTCTGAGCCCTAGCCTGCTTTCCACGACGTTTATCTGCCTTATTCTGTCTATTTTTTCCTCTAGGGGGTGTTATCAGCTCTTCATGTGTGGGCAAACCGCACATAGGATCACTCAATGGATCCTGTTCTTCAGTCCTAGCCTTGGTATGGGCCCTAGTAGATACTAAACCTGTCTTGGACCCCAAACCCTTAGCTAGACCTCGTTTAAACTGAGGCCAGTCTCTCCCTAAAACTAGCGCATATGAAAGTTTTGGGATTATGGCTACAGTAATGTTCCTTTTCAAGCCTAGGCCTTTCACCTTCACTGTATATAAGGGGTAAGATGACGCTGCGCCATGCATGCATCTGATTCTTATATTCCCCTCCGAGTGTTTTCCCCTGTGACCTCCCCTGACTTGTATTTCTGCCCAAAGCTGCTGTGAAACCATGGATTGGTCAGCGCCGGAGTCTAATAGGGCTTCTACTGGGATGTCCTCCACCTCTACCGACAATAAGAACCCCTCCCCAGTCTCATTGGATTGGGTGGTCACTAATACTCTCTTGGCTCGACAATCCTTCCTCAGATGTCCCTTAACTCCGCAAGTAAAACACTTCCTTTGATCATACCCTGTTCTTCCTAGGGATTTACCTTGAGTAATTTCCCCCAGCATTGTCTTGCTCTTCTTTTCTGATTCCCTTATGACTGCTTGGCTCAAATCACCCACCTTCATTTGGCCAACAACACGGGCTTCCAAGAAGCGCTCTGCCAATGAAGTTGCATCTTTTGTGTTTTTGCAATCCTGTAGAATCAGGAAAGACCGCATTTCTTGTGGCACAGCTTCAATAAACTGTTCAAGGGCAATAGTGTCTAAAATGGAGTCAACCGTTTTCCCTTCTGGCATTAACCATTTACACATCAGTGTTTTGATACGTTGACACAAAGCGCGTGGTGTCTCACCCTGCCTTAGTTTACATGCACGAAAAAGACGGCGGTAGACCATTGGGTTCAATCCCAATCGATCTCTCACGGCCCTTTTTACTTCCTCGTAAGTGGAGGCGAGATCAGCAGGCACGGCCCTATAAGCTGCAAGAGCTTCCCCTGTAAGGGAGGCCGCTATGCGAATGGCCCACTGATCTTTTGGCCATCCACTTAGGAGTGCCACACGTTCAAATACATCAAAATAATCATCGATGTCATCATCCTGGGTCAAAGGCCCAAAGGAAAAAAATCCCTTTACCCACATGTCCCAGTCCTTGCAATGTTCCTAAGGAACCAGATACTGTCCTTAACGCATCTGATGTCTTCTTTTGCTCCCCCATCCAGGCAGCCATCATGTCAAGGAGCGGTTGTTGTTGTTCTTTCAGCATGGCAGCCGTTCGTTCCTGTGTCTGGATAGCGATCTCCTGCTGTTGCCGGAACCGGTCTGCCATCCAGTTTAGTAACTCCCCTCGCTCCATCTCTGGATGCTGTAATGATCTAAAAAGACAAACAAACACCAAGTGCGGCTCTTACAGAAACAGCACCCCTTTCCTTCAACTGCAGAACCTCCCCCTTGCAGTGATATCCTGGATTAACCCCTTCTAAATAAGGGTTACTTGCTGCAAGTGGTGAATCAGGCCTCTCAGCACAGTCGGCACCAGCTGGACTCTCCAACTCCGATCCGCTGCTCTGCTGACACTCTGGTTCGGGGTGTTGTTTTTTTTTTTTTTCTGCAGGAAACTTATTTTCTTGAGGATATCTCTAGGATGTCTTCTCTGTACACTTGTATATCTCCTGATATGCTTTGTAGCTTTAGGTTAGTAGATTTTTTCTTTTCATCCAATAACTACGCCACCTGTCAAGGCCCCCCTGGTGGCTAGGCGAATGCCTAGGTGTAATGGGGTACCTTGAACATCCTTCTTAGTAAACTGGAACCCAGTACTATGGCTTCTTCGCAATGTAGTTGTGTCACAAATATTATAGCCGAGATTTGAAGGTCACAGGAAAATTTCTTTATTTGAAAAGAAAGCTCTACATAACCAATTGAACCCTTTGGCTAGAAGTTCCGGTACTATAAAACAAAACTCAGGATACTTCTCCATTCAAAAAGAACTTAAGCCTTGATACATAGTCCATGCCTTGACTTTGCTTCTGCGGCTTAACTTAAACAACGTGTCTCACAAATCATTCTTTTACAAACAGATTCTGGTCCCAGGTCTCCAAGTTAAGCAGCACAACCCTCAGCTGTTTCTCTCACATGTTTTTGCAGCACCTTAACTTCCTGGTTACCAACTGTTTAAAATCTTCTGACATTCTTTTCCAAACGTACTTTCACTCTTTAGTTTTCCCAGACATTCATTAACTTCTTGGAGCTTATCAGATCAGCTCTCAATAATGCATAAATAAAGGCATGAGTTTCAGCAGAGAATGTACTTCCTTTAAAAACTTCTGGGTTTTCCTAATTACTTTTAAAAACCCCTCAGTTTCTTATTTTTGACTAGAACAGAAAGAGCATTCCATCTCCATATCAGAATAATCATTCTCTACACTATTGATTTCTATTTTCATTTTCTCTTCACTGGGTTCCTTCAATAGCATGTTATCCACAGCGTCTGCATGGGAAGGCTTCAGCTGCTTCAACACTCTCCTCTCTACTTGAGGCTATGGGGGAAGGGCATGACAAAGCTTTCTTGTTCAATAACTTTTTAACAGCTTGCAATGGGCTCACCTTTCTAGCAGCAACGTGTCTCCTTTCAGAGCCTGCCACAGGTGTTAGCTTGCTTTCTGGTCCTCCCAGGGATATTCCTCTCTCCTGCTTCTCAAAAGTACCTTGCTTAGAACAGGCTTTCCAGGGCTCCACCTTAGCTGCAGACTTTCTGCCAGCTGAACTGCAGCACCATACCTAAATAAAAATTCTTGTTTTGCCTGAACAGCAGCACCATACCTAAATAAAAATTCTTGTTTTGCCTTAAAAACCAACGGTCTCACACTACTTTGTCTTTGAGTAAAAGAATCAACTAAAAGTCCCAGAGTTCCCTGCTGGAGACAAGGATAGTAACTCTTTATTTAAGGACAAACATTGGCAGCCCTATGCCTGTAAGCCTTTGGCCCAGGCGAGGGTGGCGACAGTACTCAAATGAAATCAGAATTGCAAAGCGCACACTCAGAAAACTGGAAAGAAAATGGAGACGGAACAAATCACACAATCTCCTAACCCAATACAGAGACAAGCAACTGGAATATAATAATCTAATAAATGAGTGTAGACAGCAGCACCATACCAACCTAATCATGAAATCTACTAATAGACCAAGAGAACTCTTTAGCATCATCCAAAAACTCACCAAGGATGACACACAACAAAGTACACACCACCTTGACCCACAAAAATATGCAGATTACATGATGCCTAAAAACATTAACCAAACATGCTCCAATATACCACAAACAAACGATTACAAGATAAAAAAGGCATGGGAGAGCTTCAGCATACCAACAAAGCAGCAAGTAGAAGACATTATATCTGAATTAAACACAACAACTTCACCATCAGACCCATGCCCAGTGGCATGGCTCAAAGCTACAAAAAGCCAACTCTCCCATCACATTCAAAAATCGTCAAAGAATCATTCCAACAAGGATATATGCCGCAACCTCTAAAGCACGCAATGATATGACCAATACTCAAAAATAGCAATCTGAGCCCATCCGAACCAAAATCATACCGTCCCATCTCCAGCCTGCCATTCCTTGCTAAAATGATAGAAAAGGCAGTGCAAAGACAACTTCAAGACCATAATGACATAAATGCCCCACTAGACATCCATCAGCATGGATTCAAGCCCCAACATGGCGTAGAAACTCTACTCACCTCCCTCTTTGACAATCTCCTAAGAGGCATTGATAACATAAAAAATGGCTTCTTGCTAGTGTTTATGGATATTTCAGCGGCCTTCGACACTGTGTCCAACACTAAGCTACTGCATCGATTACAACAGATAGGACTATGTAAGAACTGAATTGGTTCACATCATACTTGGAAGGGCGAACACAACACGTCAAATGCAACCAAATGAAATCACTACAATTCCCAGTCATGCAAGGAATACCACAAGGCTCAGCCCTATCGTCAATGCTCTTTAACATCTGCATCCAGCCCATATGCAACATCATCAAGCACCATAAACTATACTATCACATTTATGCTGACGACATCATGATATACGCTCCAATCAACCTACTAGCACTAAATACCACAACAATAACCAAATACCTCGAAGACATGAATGACTGGCTCATAACCAACAACCTAACGGTCAACTATGATAAAACTGAGGCAATGTTCATCACCAGGAACCCTACCTTCATACCTCCACAAACTATCAGCATCTTAGACAAACATATAGTAGTCAAAGAAGAAGTTAAGTATCTAGGCATCACACTGGACAGAGCACTGAACCTGAAATCCCACATCACCAAAACCGCAAACAAGGCCTACCAACGTTTGAGGACCATCAGACAAATCAAATCAATACTTCGTCAGGACCACTTCCACACAGTGTGCCAAGCACGCATCACACCACTGCTTGACTATGGAAACTCACTATATCAAGGCCTCCCTCAGCAGACACTACACCCACTACAGATGGTGCAAAACACCACAGCACGCATCATTACAGACGCTCCAAGGACAGAACACATCACCCCTGTCTTACAACAACTACACTGGCTCCCAATGCTGGCAAGAGCTAAATACAAAACACTCATGATCATCTTCAAAATCATTCACCATCTCTCAGCAGATGTACTCCAAGACGTTATAACAAGAGATATCAACAATAGACCAAGAAGAACCAATAACAACAACATGATTGGCACACCTGCAGGCTATCACAAAACTAAGCAAACAACTTCAAAAAGAGCTCCATCACTACTGGCGTCCACACTATGGAACTCCCTCCCAACGAGCCTGAGGGCAATGGATGACATCATAGACTTCCGCAAAGACCTAAAAACATTCTTATTTATAGAATCATACGGACATTTAGACAACAGCCCATACCCAAACAGAAACACAACCACCTCAGCCAACTAGGCACGCACTCATCCTACCTACACACTCAAGATTAATATATATGTTATTAAACACCCTCTTGTTAAATGTTCCCCTTCAATTGTACTGCCTAAATGGTGTTAAGTAATTGTTCTGTCTAAATGTTGATAAATACCCTAATGTTAAATGTAACCCTCCAATTGTGATGTGACGTGACCACCTTGATTGAAGGATAAGGTGGAATACAAATCTGACTAAATAAATAAAGAAGCATGGGTATATCAGAACACCTCTTGCACAACCTTTACATTGATCAAGAAGCAACAGTTCGAAGGGAACTAGGAGAAACAGAATGGTTCAAAATCAGCAAAAGTGTATGACAAGGTTGCATACTTCCCCCTACCTAAGAACATAAGATATGCCATACTAGGTCAGACCAAGGTCCATAAAGGCCAGTATCCTGTTAACAACAGTGGCCAATCTAGGTCATACGTACCTACAGTAGCAGTTTCCCCAAAAGACACAGGTTCCACAATGCTTGTACTGGGTCAAGTATTGATATCCTGGGTCCCTTATTAATAATGGTTTATGGACCTTTCCTCCAGAAACTTGTCCAAACCTTTTTTAAACCCAGCTACACTAACAGCCTTTACTACATCCTCTGGTAACAAAGTCCAGAGTTTGATTACACATTGAGTGAAAAAATATTTTCTTTTATTAGTCTTAAATAGTTTAAATCATCAGAGAAGCAGGACTGTAGGAAGAGAATAGAGGTGTGAAGATTGGTGGAAGACTCATCAACAGCCTTCGCTATGCTGATGATATGACATTATTGGCTGAAAGTGAAGACGATTTGAAACATTTGCTTCTCAAGATCAAGGAATATAGTCTTAAAATGGGTCCGCACCTTAATGTTAAGAAGACAAAATGGGTAAGTTCATTGTTGATGGAGAGGAAATTGAAATAGCGGACAACTTTAACCTACTTGAATCAACAAAGAAGCAGTCAAGAAATCCGATGACACATTGCTCTTGGCAAAATGGCAATGAAGGAGGACCTAGACAAGGTTCTCAAGAGCAGGGATGTCTCTCTTCATACAAAGATTTGACGTGTTCAAACCATAGTATTTTCAATAACGTCATATGGTTGCGAAAGTTGGACAGTAAAAAAGATAGACAAGAAGAAAATTGATGACTTTGAATTATGGTGCTGGTGACGAATACTGCCAAAAGAACAAACCAGTCAGTACTAGAGGAGATCAAACCTAAGCTTTCTTTAGAAATTTAGATGACAAGACTTAGACTTTCATACTCTGAACACATCATGCGAAGAGAGAGATCATTAGACAAAGGCATCGTGCTTGGCAAGGTAGAAAGTCAGCGCAAAAGAGGAAGGCCAGCAATGAGATGGATTGATGCAATAACAGCAGCTATGGGTGCCACTCTGTCAACAAAGAGCCGCCTGACTGAAGACCGAACTCAATTTAGGACAACTATCCAAAGGGTCGCCATGAGTCGACACCGACTTGACGGCACTTAGCAACAGCAGTATATATTTAATTAGTAATTACATTCAATAGAACTATCTCAACCCTTAAGTTAAAATAATAGGGCCCGATATTCAGTTGGGCAGGCTATGTGCCACTACGGCGCATAGCCGTGCCCACCGACTCTTAACCCCGGATATTGAATGCCGGGTCATATGCGGCCCAGGCATTGAACATCTGGGGATCGAAGCACATGCCGTAAACCGCAGTAGCTAAGCAGGCCGCAGTACCTAAGTAGCTAAGCAGTAATAATGCATGCTGCCCGGTTAGCCCCTGTGCTTAAAAGATAGGCAAGGTTTTTTTCTCGCCTATCTTTTAGGCGCAGGTCGCTAACCAAGCAGCATGCAATAATGCTGCTGCCTGGTTATCAATCATTCCTCCCCCGACACACTCCAATACTAAGTGGTTAGCTTCGGGGCGTGTAAGGGCCATAATCATTGAATATCCCTCTCAGCAGCAGTTAAGGGGTTTACAGGGCTGTAAACCGTGTAACTGGCCTTCAAATTTTGGGCCCATAGTTTATATCATAAGTTAGCCTATGTTGAGTTAAATATAAAACAGGGTATACTTGCATACCTTGTATATATTTGTTGTATGTAAACCGCTTTGAATTATAGAAAGGTGGTATAGAAATAAATGTAAATAAAATAAATAAATAAATAAAATGTGTAAGAAATCACAGTAGGGGTTACATTTGCACATCCCCAAGCATGATGCAGATTTACTGTGACTAGGGGAAATTATATTATAATATGGTGTTAGATTCCTAATATGCACAATATATAGAAATTACACTTACCTGGTAATTGTAGTTCCTGGAGGGTCCAGTTTAGTCCTCCACATCCGGGTAGTGCACCTCCTCCTGCAGCCTGGAGACTGGACCAATCAAAATCTTCCTCTGGTTGTAGGTATTCTGTCGGAGCTCCCATCAGCCCCCAGTGAACTAGTAACAAAGCAGACTCAGAGAAGCAACACATGAGATTATCATAAATATATAACAGAAACAGAAATTAACCCCTTAGGAAAGAAGCGACCCCCTCCCCAAACGAGGAAGCCAGAACTCTGCCCACGCCCCGCTCTTAATGCGAAGCAAAAAACTGACCGAATCCGAGCCACAAGAATACAAGAATTCAAGATCCGGAAAAAAGGGAAAGAATGCAGAAGAGGGCTCCGAAAGACGGAACGCGAATAAAAAAGTCACTGATGCAGTTTCGTACCGTTCGGAGTACGTGCGCCGTACCAAAAGACAAACAATCTGACACCTGGGAGGGAAGGAGGACTAAACTGGACCCTCCAGGAACTACAATTACCAGGTAAGTGTAATTTCTATTTCCTGAGCGGTCCTCCAGTTTAGTCCTCCACATCCGGGATGTAACAGAGCAGTCAACACCGGGCGGGACCCTTCGAACCGGCGCGCAGTACTGCCGAACCAAAGCAAGAATCCTGAGCGGCCATCACATCCAGTCGATAATGCTTACTGAAGGTATGCAGAGACGACCAGGTAGCCGCCCTACAAATCTCGACGGGCGGAACAAGGCTATGCTCCGCCCAAGACGTTGCTTGAGCCCTGGTAGAGTGAGCCCGCAGACCCACCGGGACCGGTCGATTCTGTAAGATATAAGCCGAAGCAATCGCCTCCTTAATCCAGCGAGCGATGGAAGCCTTCGCTGCCGCCTCACCCCGCCGGGCTCCACCAAAAAGCACGAACAATCGGTCGGTCTTGCGAAACGATTCCGACACCTTGAGGTAGCGACGAAGGACTCGCCGGACGTCCAGGAAATGTAGGTCAGCGTCCGAGGTACCTGCCGATCCCGAGGGAAGAACTGGAAGGAAAACGGCCTGATTCAGGTGAAAAGGCGAAACCATCTTAGGCAAAAAGGAGGGAACCGGCCGAAGAACCACGCGATCCCGAGAAATAGACAAGAACGGTTCTCTACACGAAAGCGCCTGTAACTCCGAAATGCGCCTCGCTGAACAGATGGCCACCAGAAAAACCGTCTTCAAGGTCAAATCCTTAAGAGACACCTGCCTAAGAGGCTCGAAAGGCTCGCGCACTAAGGCCTGTAACACCAGGTTCAAGTCCCACGACGGCATGGATACTCTGCGCGAAGGCCGCAATCTGAAAACCGCCTGAAGAAAACGGCGCACGTCGGGATGTGACCCCAGGGAAAGACCCAAAACCTTACCCCTGTATCAAGCAAGCGCCTCTAACTGAACCTTCAAAGAGCTGGCTGCTAAACCTTTGTCAAAACCGTCCTGCAGAAAGCTGAGAACTACCGGTACTGAAGCGGTCGCAGCTCGCACGCCACGCCTGGAACACCAGTCCTCAAAAATTCTCCACACCCGGACATACGCGAGCGAGGTGGAGGATTTCCGCGCCCGAAGGAGAGTGGCAACAACCAATGCGGAGTAACCCTTCTTACTCAGCCGAGCCCTTTCAATGGCCAAACTGTAAGCGAGAATCGATCCACCTGAGGCATCCGAAGAGGGCCCTGAAGCAGCAGATCCGGTAACGGTGGCAGTTTCCAAGGCAGCCCGTTGCGTAACCTCACCAGATCCGCATACCACGGTCTCCTGGGCCAATCCGGAGCCACTAGCAGTACGCGCCCTCGGTGCGCCTCGATGTGCTGAACGACACGACCGATCAACGCCCACGGGGGAAAGACATAAAGAAGTCGGCCCTCCGGCCACGGCAGAATGAGCGCGTCGATGCCTTCGGACATGTGCTCCCTCCGCCGGCTGTAAAAACGAGCCGTCTTGGCCGTTTGAAAGGTCGCCATGAGGTCCATGACCGGAGGTCCCCATCTGCATACTATTTGCGCATAGATCTGCGGGTGCAGTTCCCACTCCCCGGGATCCACCTGCACTCTGCTGAGATAATCCGCCATCACATTGTCCTTCCCTGCGATATGCGCCGCCGACAGCGCCGGCAGCCGAGTTTGAACCCAAGCGAACAGAGCCACTGCCTCTGTCTCCATTGCCACACTGCCGGTGCCGCCCTGGCGGTTGATGTAGGCCACTGTCGCCGAGTTGTCCGAAAGGACTCGCACCGCACGCCCCCTTACCAGCGTCTCGAGGGCTAACAGCGCCAGTCTCACCGCGCGAAGCTCGAGGCGGTTGATCGACCACGACGCTTCGAGAGGAGACCACGTCCCTTGCGCAAAGCGGCCCTCGCAATGTGCTCCCCAGCCCATCAGGCTGGCGTCCGTTAAAAACGGAACCCAAAGGGGCTGTTCCAAAGGCATCCCCAACCGCAGGTTTTTCGAGCACAGCCACCACCAGAGAGACCGTCGCACGGACAACGGGCAAGGCAACCTCTTGTTCAACGAGTGTAACTGATTCGACCAATGACGTAACAGGGCGCTCTGAAGCGGGCGCATATGAAACCTCGCCCAAGGGACCACCTCCAACGTCGCTGCCATAGTGCCTAACAGTCGCAGATACCACCAGGCAGACGGCGAAGGGATCCTTAGGAAGGAGCGCACGAGGCTGCGCAAGGCTTGAACGCGGCGCTCCGGTAAGCAGACGACACCATTCGCCGTGCAGAAAAGAACGCCGAGGTATTCGAGGGACTGAGTGGGAACCAGACGACTCTTCCGCTCATTGACCACCCAGCCGAGGGTCTGTAGCAAGGCTACCACCCTGTCCGTAACTCGCACACTCTCTTCGCGGGATTTCGCCCGAATCAACCAGTCGTCGAGATAAGGGTGGACGAGGATCCCCTCCTTCCGCAAGGCTGCTGCGACCACCACCATGACTTTCGTGAAGGTGCGGGGAGCTGTAGCCAGGCCGAATGGCAGGGCTCGAAACTGGAAGTGACCCCAAGGGAAGGCGAAACGTAAGAATTTTTGATGAGCTTCCCAAATGGGAATGTGCAAATAGGCTTCGGAGAGATCGAGAGACATGAGAAATTCCCCGCGACGCACCGCCACTATGACGGATCATAAGGTTTCCATCCGGAAGTGCGGAACCCGCAGAAAACGATTGACGCCCTTGAGATCTAGAATCGGACGGAAAGAACCGTCCTTTTTGGGCACCACAAAATAAATGGAGTAGCGACCGACGCCGTGCTCCGAAGGAGGTACGGGAATCACCGCTCCCAGCGCCAAGAGACGGTGCAGCGTCCACCGAATGGCTCGCGATTTCTGCTCGCCTTTGCTGGGAGAAAGGACAAAGGAATCCGGAATCGGAGAAGCAAACTCCAGAGCATAACCGTCGCGGATGATTTCGAGCACCCACTGATCTGAAGTTATTTGGGCCCAGGAAGGAAGAAAATCACGGAGGCGACCCCCGATGACTAGGCTTCCCTCCGGAGCCCGCCTCACTTCATTGCTGCTTTCGAGTAAAGGACGAGGAGGAGGAGGAGGACGCTGCCGAAAACCCTCGTCCTGCACCCCGAAAACCTCTAAAACCTTGGGAACGGGAGCCAACGCGACCGCGCTGAGAACCCCAAAGGCGGGAGGAACGAAATCTCCGAAAGTCCCGAAACTGACCGCGCACGGCCGGCAAACCTTTAGACACCTTAGGCCTATCCTCCCGCAGTCTACCGCCCTTAGACTCGCCGAGATCTTTAACCAACTTATCCAGATCGTCCCCGAATAAGAGTTTGCCCTTAAAGGGGAGCTTACTGAGACGAGATTTAGAAGAACCATCGGCCGCCCAATTCCACAGCCAAATAGATCTACGCGCCGCCACCAAGGAAGCCATACTATTCGCTAGAGTTCGAATGAGATCATAATGCACATCTGCCAAATATGCCGATCCTGACTCCAAGCGAGTAACCTCCAGCAAGCCCTGCTGATCCAAGCCAGAAAGTTGCTGCAGGCGCTGCACCCAACGCAGACAGGCCCTAGCCACCCAAGCGCCACAAATAGAGGCCTGCAAGGATAAGGCATTGGTCTCGAAAGCCTGCTTCAACAAACCATCCACTTTCTTGTCCTGCACGTCCTTTAAAGCAGCACTGCCCTCGACAGGAATCGTGGTTTTCTTGGTTACCGCCGACACAGCGGCATCAACCCGTGGGGACCGAAATTTCTCCTTGTCCTTGTCTGCCAGGGGATACAGGCGGTTGATAGTCCGAATACCCTTCAAGCCGGATTCAGGCTGATCCCATTCTGACTGAATCATTTGCTCCACTACTCGGTGAAGCGGAAACACCACCTGAGAGTCACGCACCGCCTGAATGAGAGGATCCTCTAACCCGTCCTCTTCCACCGGACGAGGGGCCGACAGATTAAGAGTATGAAGAGATTCCATAATCAAAGGCACTAGCTCTTCCTTATGAAACACCCGAACTATGCGGGCTTGATCCTCCGGCTCGGGGATTTCACCGTCCTCTAGGTCTTCCACTCCCGCCTCCGGATCCATCTCTGCATCCTGATCATGCCAACTCAAGTCATCGCGTTCCAGATCCAAAGATTGAAACCGCTTGGCGGAGAGCTGAAGTGGTTGCCGGGACTCCTTACCTTTGAAAGGGGGAAGGGGCGACGGCCAGGCCTCAGGCAACTTGCCGGAGCGCCCCAAGCGAAAAGCTTGGTGCATAAGCAGGACAAAATCCGGAGAAAAATCCGTGAAGGCAGATTCGGCAGCCCCAAGCGGGAGTGGGTCGACCTGCCCCTTAGGAGGGATCGCAGAAAGAGAGGGAAGAGATCCCGGAGAAGGAGCGCGCTCCGCAGGGACAGGCGGACTTTCCGGGTCAGGCAGCTCCTTATGTTCCATTCGGAGCTCTAAATCCGAGGACACTGAAGCGCAGCCCCTACAAATGCCAGACTCCGCCACAGCTCCCCTACGCGAGCCACAGATCACACACTGCGGTCGCGAAGCCATACAGGGGAAAGGGGCCCCCCAGGGAGCAAGCACACTTGAGTAGCAGATAAAGAAATAAAGAAATAAATGGTCCTCTTTTTTTTTTTTTTTTAATTCAGTGACACAGGAGGGATGGGGGGATGCTCCCAAGCAAAAACGCAATCCCAAAAAACTGTAAAAACGTGAGGGAAACCCGTGCCGTGCTCTTCAGATAGAGCGGGAAAAAGAAGCTGAACGAGAAAATGGCCGCCGGCACATTTTCGCCGGCGAAAAAAAAACGGCGCGAAAATAGCCCGATGAAAATAATAAAGAAATAAAGAGAAGCTCTTGAGGGAGAATAAACAGCCCCCCCGAAGGAAACACTCACCACAGCGGCCTCGGATCGCCGGCAGACGGCCCGCCGCTCGAATCTAGAGCGGGAGCACGCTGCCGAGCTGGGCTGTCAATCACCAGCCAAAGCGTCGGGGATCGCAAGGAAGAAGGCAGCTGAAAGAATGTAGGCTGCCCGGGAACAACAGAGTGCTGGCTAAGGCAGATCTCTCCTCCGTACAGTCCAGGAGGAGAGATCAAAGCCCCCTGACTGCAACCAACTCCTGCATGAGAGGAAGAAGGTCAGTATAGCCCGGGTCCTCGTCTGCCCTGCTGTGTGCTACTGCAGATAGTAATTAAAGAGACAGCTACCTTAAAAATAATTAAAGTAAAAGAGATAGGGGAAAAAGAAAAAATCCTAACAAAATAGCTCTCTAGTGTTGCTTCCAATCGTCCCTAAGTGAGCCAACCAGGCACACACGTCCTCCAGCTGCAAGGAGACTGGACACACTGGGGGCTGATGGGAGCTCCGACAGAATACCTACAACCAGAGGAAGATTTTGATTGGTCCAGTCTCCAGGCTGCAGGAGGAGGTGCACTACCCGGATGTGGAGGACTAAACTGGAGGACCGCTCAGGAACAGAAATTGAGCATAGGAAAAATTATCTGCATAATGTGTTATCAAAACTGAATTTAAGGGAAATTGATGTTTTTCATTTTGGTACTTGACAGGTCAACAACAATGGAGTCGTGTCCTTTGGAGTTGCTGTTTCCACATATACCCCAGATGCATTTCCCCTAGCAGATGGAAGGGCCTTTGTTGCCCCATTTTGGAGTGATGTGAACAATCAGATCGCTGGGAAAGTTTATTACAGAGAAAGTCAAGATCCCCAGCTGCTGCAAAGAGTCACCCAGGACATCAATAAGTACTTTCCCAATCTTCCATTCAAAGCCACTTGGATATTCATAGCTACATGGGACAAAGTAGCATATTTTGGGTCTGAGTCAAACAAGGTAAGCTAAGGCCCAGTAAATGATTATTCAAACTATGGGGGCCAATATTCAAAGGCACTCACCTGTTAAGTGGATAAGTGCTGGTGAGAGGGATATCCTGCACCACCATCTTGAAAAATGGCAGTGTCTGGCCCCGCACAATGCAACTTGGGATGCGGCGTAGGAGTGGGAGCATGTGGCCAATGCTCCTGCTCAATTATAAAGATACTAGGAGAGGGGTAGGGGTTTGGGGCCACTGGGACACCAGGGATTTGATTTCCATTGGGGGAGGGGGTCAGTGTCAGGGGCATTGGCCCCCAGATAGTATTTTTACGGCATCTGAGGCTTTCCTCGATGCCTGGATCATCTGAAGGGAAGTTTGACACTTCACCTCAGATTATCCAGGCATCAGGGAAAGCCTCCAAAGCCATCAAAATACTGTCAGGGGCACATACACAAATTAGCCATGCAGTGCCCCTGACAGTATTTTGATGGCATCAGAGACTTTCCTCAATGCCTGGATCATCTGAAGTGAAGTGTCACACTTCCCCTCAGATGATCCTGTTTTTTCTAGGAGAGCATGCCAAACTTGCGCCAACTTCTTGTGCATTTGTTTGGCTTGCTCTCCCAGTTTAACGCTGCCAATAGCACCACAGTTTAACCTATGGATAAATTGCATATGCACCCCTTTCTGCATGCTGGCACTGATGTTGCATGCTATTGGTGCACTGCATAGAGGCATACATGGTTAATAGCGCACAACTTCACAGCCAGCTTTCTGCATTGGCCTGTTACTGAGGAAGCATCTTACCTTTCAATTCCACTCCCCTCTGGGATCTCTACTTCCACGCGTTGCTCCTGAGCATGCATGACAAACCCTGCCTGGAGAATCTTGGGATGATAGTTTATTGCCATTCACTATGTAAAATGTATTCATACCTAAAGACTACAAACACCACAATTCTGGGCAATCTTACTTTGAACCCTTCTAAGTGGACTACCCAGAATTGTGGAATTTGTAGTATGCATACATTATACATAGTGCACGACAATAACCTACAATACCAAGATACTCCAGGAAGAGTTTGCCACTCATTTCCATTTGTTCAGCAGACAGTGTACACGTAGAATTGATTTCTTTGTTAGTAATATGTTTGTAGTGTGTGAGGTACTATTTTTATATTAGTGAATGGAGATTTTTTAAATAACTGATTGGAATTTATTTGTGAGCACTTGCAAAATATTTTAAAACATAGTACTAGGAAATACAGTGTAGAAAAAATAAGTTCTGTTATTTTTAAGCAGTGGAGGAGATGCTAACACTCTCTGCTTATCCTGATGGGCTTAGTAAACAAAGATTGTTTAACGATATTTGTGACTTGAAAATGAAGGTTACTTAAACATTAGCGAGGTCATTCCAAGGCACGGATAGAGGGGAAGGACGTCCTGTTGGGACATCCATCCCCACTATTCGGCCCTTTCTCGACCCTGTCTACCTTCCCCATTCACGGGGCGGAAAAGGAAAAGATTGGGGGCGACATTAGGGCAGGCAGTGGGCGGTCGTTGGCCTGGACGTACAGGTCCGATTCTAATGTCGGCCCTGTACATCCAGTGCTGGCAGCTTGCACGGAGAACTCATTCCACCTCGGAGGTGGAATAAGTTCCCCAGTTGGATGGATCTGGCAGGCCCGGGGCTGAGAAGCGGCAGGAGGGAGCCTGCACGTACGGTCCTGTTCGTGATTCTTATCCTGCGGGACTATTCATGCCCCGTGGGATCAGAATCGCGACTCCCTCTGTGTGTCCGGTTCTGACCGGATGCAAAGAGGGCCAGGACATCTGGGATGGAATCGGGCCCTAGAAGGGTCATTCTGAGGCCCAAATAATGGGGATGGACATCCCAACTATTCGGGCACTTTCCCGACCCCGTCTACCTTCCCTACGCATTTTACGGGGAAGGTAGACAGGGGCGGGAAAGGGGCGGATCGGGGGCAGTGTTAGGGCGGGCGTGGGCGGTCATCAGCCCTGGACGTATAGGGCTGATTCCAATGTCAGCCCTGTATGTCCAGGGCTGGCAGCTTGCACGGGGAACTCTTCCACCTCGGAGGTGGAATAAGTTCCCCAGTCAAGTGGATCTGGAAGGCCCGGGGCTGGAAAGCGGCGGGAGGGGGCAGAGGATTTTCCCCGCAGCCCAACCCTAGCCTTAGGAGGCCAGATCGGGGATTGGGCTGTGGGGAAAGCACCTTTGCAGCCAGCGGCCGGGGATTGTGGCTTTTCAATTGAACCGCAGTGCCATGGCAACTGGACACCATGGCAGCGTGGCTCCATTGAACTGCCCTGATTGAGTTAGCCGGGGAGACCTGTATGTGCAGACCGGATGGAATCTGGGTCCCGGCCTGCACGTACAGGCTTGTTCGCGATTCTGATCCTATGGGGTTAGATGTGCCCCGTGGAATCAGAATCGCGACTCCCTCTGTGTGTCTGGTCGGAACCGGACACACAGAGGGCCAGGATGTCTGGGATGGAATCGGGCCCTAGTTATATAACCATAAGTCCATTAAGTAATGAGTTTCATTCTTTCTCTGGCAAACATTCTGAGTTTGAACCATGTTCTTTGAATCACTGTGCATGTGATACTTTTCTATTGTCATGATATGAATAAGCAGCTTCTTTGATTCCTTTACATATCTATTTGGCAGATACATTAAATTGATTGGGTATGACTTCATTGTATTTTAATACAAGTGCATAAGGTGTTTTAGTTTTTTATTAATTATTATTATTACTATTATTATTATTTGCTATAATACTATATGATGTGTTGCTTGATGCGACGAGTTTTGTGGTTTGTTTCTGTGTTTCTCAAAGATACTGCAAATAACTACTCTATGCTACTCTGATGCCCTACTCTGATGGCCTACAGGGAGGAGTGGCCTAGTGGTTGGGGCAAGGTACCTCAGGCCAGAAGGTTGGGGGTTCAAATCCCTCTAGAGGACAGCAACCTTGGGACAGAAGGGCTGGGGTTTCTAGTCCCACGGGTGCTCCTTGTGGTCTTGGGCAAGCCACTTAACCTTCCATAGCCCATGTTCCCTGTCAGTATTAGTGTATGTGTCTCATATCCCCTCATGTTAAGTGTATCCCCCAATTGTGTTGTGACCACTTTGATTGAAGGATAAGGTGGTATACAAAAACTGTCTAAATAAATTCTGTAGTATTCTATATGATAGCCTAAAACTTTCTATTTCTTTAGTATTACACTGCATGCAGACTGCATATTTCTATTTTCTTTTTAGTTTCTGGTAATTTATTCTGTACTTTGATGAGAGTCTGTTTAGCATGTACAATTGAGGCCAGGTATTATTGTTAGTGCTGTGTGTGTGTGCCTGAGTGTATGTATATATGTAATGATCTAACTTATTCAATTTTCCAAATAGGTGGTATTGGTGTTATTAAAAGGCTCACTGCAATATTTACAGCGCAGCCTCTTTCCTAGTTGGCACCTTGTTAGTGCTGTTACAGAATTGTAGATTTGTTCTATCCTGAGCAGCTTTTGTGGGGTTTTGTATTACTTCACAATATGACTGGTAATGGAGATGGGTTTATGTCACTTTTACCGAGATGAAACCAGAATCTGACATTTTTTGTATGGTGAGTTCTACATGTTCTGCCGTGAACATATGAACATAAGATATGCCATACTGGGTCAGACCAAGGTCCTCCGTGGAGGGAGGAATGGAAAAATTAGCTCTCCTTCATTTCATTTTAACTAAAAAATATTGTTTTATGGTGCTCCTTTCATTGGCAAAGCAATATAACATGCAGATCTTTCCAAATTAATACTGTGAAAGCTCCATGAGAAAAACCTTACTCACTGGTCTTCAGTCTTACTCATTGGAGAGGTACATCTCACTATTTGGGATGGGCCACCTTTAGCATCTCTGGGAGCCATTTCTGAAATTGCTGTTTGGGGTCCCTTAATTTGAACGTTTACTAATGGATGTAATAGCAGGAGGGCCGGCGCTACCATTAGACACACAGAAACATAACGGCAGAAAACTACCATATGCCCCATCCAGTCTGTTCTTCCATATCAACTACAATAGTCTCTTTTTTTTCTTTAGAGATCTTTGGTGTTGGTCTCATGCTTTCTTGAATTCAGATACTGTCCTGGTCTCTACTACTTCCACTGAGAGACTGTTCCATGCATCTACCACTCTTTCCATAAAAAATACTTACACATATTACTCCTTTCAATTCATCCTATGCCCTCTCATGCAGAGTTTTCTTTCAGTGGAAAGAGGCTCTCCTCCTGTGCATTTATGCCACGGAGGTATTTACAGGTGTGGTCAACATTATTGGCACCCTTGCAGTTCAACCACTTAGGCCCTCATTCTAGAACATGAATAAGGGCTGTCCACATGCGCTGTGGATGTTTAAATGGCGAATACGCCCCCCACTGTATTCCGCAACACTGCAGACATGCACGTCCTGGACGTTAACACAGGGAGTTCAGAACGTGGGTTGGAGAGGGTGGAACAGGGACATGGTCAGCCGCCACAATGTAGGAAGCTTATTCCCAAATGGGCCATGTACATATGAGGTGTAATCCGGAAACATCTATGCTGAAACCAGGTATAAAGGTCTCACTTAGAAAAAATTCAGCTCTGCCCTGCAATGCGTCTCATAGAGGTGAATGGATGTGACAGGTCAGGTCTGAAGTGGCGCCACCACAGACAGGACAAATACAAGATGCATGCAGAAGATACAGGGAGCAGAACTGAGTGACCATTGTAAGGCAAAGAAACCTAACTAAACAGATGTGCAGTGATACAACTAAGAATACCAGTGTCCAATCATGCCATGCACCTTTGTGCTGTATGTGCCAAAGGAGACAATCCACAGGATGCCAACAAAACTAGGTACATAGATGGGACTGCAGAGTCAGGGAGAGTATGGATGTGAACAGGGAAGGATACCTTTTGGGGTGAGAACGGAAGAGCAGATATGTAGCCCTAATACCCCATATGCGTATGTTTTGTCATAGCTGATATGTACAGGTACCGGGCAGTCCCCCGCGGAATCATGTTGCCTGTGCAGAAAGTGAGAGAAGGTGTGGGTGTGGTCTGAGGGGTGCACAGGAGGAGCTGGTTTGGTCAGCAGCAGGGCAGGTGAGACATAAAGCCTGGCCAGTACCTGGACCATATGGATGAGCACAGTGTTACCAGATATCAGTGTGATGAGGCAGACAAAGCCAGAGATGGTCCACCACAGCCAAATGTCCAAAGATAAAGGCAGCAAAGATAAGGATTCCCCATTATAGAAACATGATGACAGAAAAAGACCAAATGGCCTATCTAGTCTGTCCTTCCATATCAACCACTACAATAGTACCCTTTTTTCCTTTAGAAATCCTCTGTGTTCGTCCCATGCTTCTTTGAATGCAGATTTATTTTATTTTTTATTTAGACAGTTTTTGTATACCGCCTTATCCTTCAATCAAAGCGGTCACAACACAATTGGGGGATACATTTAACACGTGGGGATATGAGACACATACACTAATACTTACAGGGAACATGGGCAGTAGAGGGTTAAGTGGCTTGCCCAAGACCACAAGGAGCATCTGTGGGACTAGAAACCCCAGTCCTTCCGGCCCAAGGTTGCTGTCCTTTAGTGGGATTTGAACCCCCGACCTTCCGGCCTGAAGTACCTTGCCCCAACCACTAGGCTACTCCTCCCTGAACTCATCTCTACCACCTCCACTGGGAGACTATTCCATAGATCCACCACTCTTTCCATAAAGAAATATTTCCGCATATCACTCCAGAATCTATCCCCTTTCACCCTCATCCCATGTCCCCTCGTAGCAGAGCTTGCTTTCAATCGAAAGATGCTCTCCCTGTGCATTTATGCCACAGAGGTATATAAACATCTCATAAGAACATAGGATATGCCATACTGGGTCAGACCAAGGTCCATCAAGCCCAGTATCCTGTTTATAACAGTGGCCAATCTAGGTCATAAGTACCTAGCAGTCTCCCCAAAAGACAGGTTCCTCAATGCTTGTATTGGGTCAAGCAGTGATATCCTGGGTCCCTTTTAATAATGGTTTATGGACCTTTCCTCCAGGAACTTGTCCAAACCTTTTTTAAACCCAGCTACACTAGCAGCTTTTACTACATCCTTCGGTAACAAATTCCAGAGTTTGATTACACATTGAGTGAAATAATATTTTCTCTTATTAGTCTTAAATAGGGTTACCCTGTAGCTTCATTGCATGTTCCCTGGTCTTTTTATATTCTGATGACGTAAACAGTCGATCTACTTTTACCCATTCCACTCCATTCATTAATTTATAGACCTCTACAGTACAAAGTAGAGTGAAGGGAGTGTGTGCATGTCTGTACCCAAACCATGCAGAGGTAAGGCATCGCTGGACCGGCAGAGAAGTCATGTGGGCGATGTATATGGTGTTCTAGAGGTGGAGATGCACACTCCATGCCTGGGCACTGCGGAGGATGCGGCAGGCAGTTTGTACCCATCAGCAGGCAGTACACAGGCCCAGGGTGAGCTACCTGCAACTGACGAAGTAGGAGGTCTACCAGAGATGTAGACTAGATGGGGCAAGGATAATTGAGTTGTGCAGTATACTCATTATGGACCTGCAGCTATCCACATCCAGAAGCCAGACCCTGCCAGTGGCCATGATGGTGACCACTGCTCTGGAGTCCTGCCACGATGCATTTGTCCTCGCCCAGTCCAGCCTGGTTTACCATGTGCACATGCTCTGCTGTTCCACAAATCCATGTGCACTGCAGGCCATGATGCACATCGTGAAGACAACCAGGGAAGCCCCTTGGCCGAAAGCAGACAACACACACTAACATGTGGCATGCGAAAGAGCATGTGCTGGTGTCATGTAGTACACCCACATGGCAGCGGTTCGTGTAGGGCACATCCATGTCTGCCCCCATGCCATCCAGTAGACACCCCAAACACTCTCCGTGCCATGCCTCTGCCCCCCTCCCAACCACATCTCTGTGGCATGCCTCTCCCCCCTCTCATCCCACCATCAGAACTTTCCCTCCCCTCTCATTCCCTTAAACCTATCCCTAAGTATGATGATGCTTTGTCATCAAAATTTGCAAATAAGTTATTTTAGTTGTACTATGTAAACTTGTAATTTCCTGTTTCTGCACCAGCTGTATTGTTAACTTGTTTTATGTATTTGTTGTTCATTTGTAAACCACTGTGATTACCTGAAATAGCAGTATAAAAAACACACACATAAATAAATAAATAAACAGGCCAGCTCATGTCACTGTCCCCCATTGCCTGGTTCCAAATGCCTGACTGCCTCACAAGCCATATGTTGGTGTCTGCTCACTGCCACAGTGTTGCTGACTGTTAGATATTGCACCCTGCCCTGCCAGTAGATGGTGAGTTGTATGCTGTCTGTAGCAGAACCATAGACTGTAATCAAGCATGTCTCATGCTGACATGCACATCTCACATTGCCCCACAGGTGACCATGGATATCCCCTGAGGACCTGGTTGCTGACCCAAGTGCGCCACTCCATGAGCCGACAGGAGGAGTGGTACAAGGCCACCCATCAGCAGACCCAGGCGGTTGTGGAGTGAGCAATAGGGGTGCTGAAGAGCCTCTTCTGGTGCATTGACAGGAGTGGTGGGGAACACCTCTACAGCCTGTAACACATATACCTGATCTTTGCATCATGCTATGTACTCTACAACCTTGCAAGGATGCGTGGATTGCTGGACCCAGAGCCAATGACTGTGGAGGAGTGGGAAGCTGCAGAGGCAGCAGATGGTGATGGGCAAAGGCCGGGAGATAGCAGCAGGCCTGGGCAGTAGGCCACTATGCGCGGTTGATATGTGACAGTTTCTGAGGTGACTGCCCCACACCAGCACCAGTAGAGAATATACTCAATCACCAATAAAGTGCCCAATACTATACTACTAGTGCAAAGTGATTATTTATTTTCCCCCACATGTGTCCCCTGCCCCTGGGCTCCCCGCTGGCCATGGGCACTTGCTGACATGCACACTGTGATGCAGTGGAGTGATGTCCGATGACATGCTGGCAGCATCACCCTCCCCAGCAAGGCAGGCCGAAGGACATGGGTGAGGGCTACTGGGAGGCTGTCTTGGTGCACTGGAAGTCCCAGCAGCCACCCCCTGTGCCTGCAGGAGGCCCACCAAATTGCACAGGGAACTAGTGATTGATGCCTGGTATGCTGCCATTTCCCTCATCAGGTGCAGATGCCCCTCTGTGTGGCGCTCCACGTACAATCTGTAGTCCTGCCACTCCTCATGCTCTGTCTCCCTTGCCTGTTCTGCAGCTTGCAGGTCCTGCTGGATGCTGTGCAGCTCAGACAGTATGCCCTTGGTGCTGGCCACCTGGCATGCACCCTCCTGCAGTAGCTCCTGGTCCAGATCAGTGCCTCCTGTGTCCAAAGGGTCATCCAGGATGGCAAATTGTAGCTCAGCGAATGGGGCACCATCCACCTCCAGCTCCCTAGCACTGCCAGACATACTGGCCTGCTCCACTGCTCTGTGTGGTGAACTGGACTGGCCCTCCACCAGTGGTGGCACACTGGACTGCTCCTCTGCCCGTGGTGGCACACTGGACAATTCCTCTGCCTGTGGTGGCAGACTGGACTACTCCTCTGCCCTGGTAGGCACACTGGTCCCTATGGAAAAGAACCTTGCTATACCCTGAGGAGGCCAGCATGGGAAAGGATAGGCCAAGGGAGCAAGTAAGGCTCAGGTTTGTGATGTTTGTTTTCCCTGAATTTGGATACTGAAGATAAGAGATGCTTTGGTCTTCTTTTTTCCCTAATGCCTGGTGGTGGATGGCAACATAGAGCCTGATTTTCAATAAGGCGCCGAGGCATGCCATACCCACAGAAACATATCTGCCCAGGAAAAATGTTTGAATCGGGAGTCATGCACCTCCAAAATGAGCAAGCATCGAAAGTGCAGCACAAACCGAGCTCAGCAGCAGGCGCCCAGCGCAGCTTAGACAGGTAGTCTTAGGTTCTGGAACCCAGGCTCAGTGCCTAAGACTAACCCACCATATCCACGTATGCGTCCAAACTAGCGGCCAGAGAAGCAAGAGGGCAAATGGAAAATAAAACAAAGGATATTATAATGCCTCTGTTTCGTTCCATGATGCGACCGCACCTTGAATATTGCATGCAATTCTGGTCGCCGTATCTTAAAAAGGATATTGCGTCATTAGAAAAGGTTCAGAGAAGAGCCACCAAAATGGTAAAGGGGATTGGTACAGGTGCCATCTCTTGCTGCCTCTAGCAGGTGGAGAGGCTGCCACACCCCCTGGTGGTGCTTGGCAGCAACACCACAGAGCACATACAGCAATGGCAATGTCTGGTGCATGGGGAGCTGTGGTCGGGCTGCTCACCCCAGGGGACTCCACCAGCCTGTGTGGACGCCCAGGGGTCCAAAGGGGCCATTGGTAGAATCCACATATGTGCTGTCTGTCTGTCCCTGTAAGCGGATCTGCCACCACTGTCCACCACTCTCTATCAGGCTGTGGCAGCATGTCGATGATGTGATGCCACAGAACCTGACAGATGTATAATCGCAAGCATTCACAAACCGTGACACCTGTCCTGCATGTCACCAACCAAACCATGCAGTAATATGGCCCCTGAGGCAGTGGATGCCCCCTAGCATGACATGTGCCCACACCCGAGGTCATGCACAGCCCAAAACTATGTTTCATGGTGCCAAGGCAAGCCTGCATACAACAGATAGTGGCAAGGGAAGGGGAGAGGACTGCAGAGGTGGCTGAAGGGGCCAGATGAAGTAGTGGTCCAGATGGCTCTGTTGGTGGTGGCACGGGGCACATGTCAAAGGTCCAGGGGAGTGGTGGGTAGGAATCCAGTGGCAGATGCCAGAAGTATACCATCACATGCACCCCACACCTGCTACCCATGGGTATGCCCTGCCCCCCAGGATGAGCAGGCCTCCTGCCTGAGGCAGTATACTGGTATGCACAACAGGTGATATTGAAGTACCCAACTGAGCCCCTGTGTGTCTTCCCCCTCCCTCTCCCACAATGAATGTGGCACGGGATGCACCTTGGAGGCCCTGAAGTGCTACTTTCGGACATTGCGCCGGAGGCGACCAACCAGCTGCAGTGGATCATGAAGTGGCTGGCAGCCGAGAAAGGTCACTGGGGTACACAGTGGAGCTCAGCAGATGCAGGGGTTAGCAGTCATTGCTGTCAGACAGGAGCAGGCAGACCATCGGTTGGTGGACACTTTGTATGCAATGATGGGAATGTGCTGTGGGCAGCTGTGCTATCCCTCAGTGCCACTATCCATGTGTGTACTAGCCGGCACCCAATACGTGCAGATGTTCACACACATGGTCGTGGCACAGCATGGATGGGCTATACAGGGGCACACACCACCAGCAGTGGCTCCAGTGCTCCCTTTGTGTGCCCATCAAGTGAGGGGGGGGGGGGGTCAGCAAACTACAGCTGGGCACGTAAGGGGGAAAACAGAGTTGGCTGGAGGTGGGCAAAGGGGAGGGTCGGCACAAATGATACTGCCAGGTATCCCTCTGAACGTTTCAAAAGTGACTTCATGGCTCTGAGACAGAGGGTGAAGCAGAAAGGGGCACAGGTGGTGTTCTCTTCAATCCTCCCTGTTGAGGGTAAAGGCCAAAGCAGAGAGGCTTGCATCTTGGAGATGAATGCATAGCTGCCTGGATTGTGTAATCGAGAGTGTTTTGGTTTCCTGGACCATGGGATGCTGTTCCAAGGGTTGCAGAGCAGAGATGGCGTTCATCTGACCAAGGTCGACATGTCTTCAGTAGCAGACTGGCTAATCTACTGAAGAATGCTTTAAACTAGATTCATTGGGGATGGTTGAAGAAAGCTCCCAGGTAAATGAAAGCCTCCAGGTAAGTGAAACATTAAATACCTTCACGGAAATGGTTAAAGGGGGCAACGTATGGAAAGCGGTGTGTATAAATGCCCATAGCATGGGAAATAAGATCCCAGATGTTGAAGCTTTAATGGGAGAGGCTGACTTGGATTTAGTGACAGTTACAGAAACATGGTTCAAAGAAAACCATGACTTGGATGTAACTATACCAAGCTTAACTTTATTCTGAAAGGACAGGATAGGAAGAAGGGGAGAGGGAGTGGCACTATTTGTGAAAAATAATATTAAAGCTTTGCAACTACAGAGTTCAAAAGGGCGAGAGGAGGCACTGTGGGTTAAATTAGAAAGAGGGAAAGAGAAATCTATTTGCATTGGCGTGATATACAGACCTCCCTCACAAGAGGAAGAGGTGGACGGAGAGTTAATTGAAGACATATGCAGCATTGCTAAAAAAGGGGAAGTGATACTGATAGGGGATTTCAATATGCCAGATGTTGATTGGCACATTCCGGCTGCAGTATCATCTAGCAGTAAGGAGATCCTGGATTCTCTACAGGAAGAACTATTCACGCAATGGGTAACAGACCCCACACGTGAAGGGGCCATATTGGAATTGGTGCTTACCAATGGTGAAAGTGTTTCCGATGTTATAGTGAGAGATCATTTTGCATCCAGTGATCATCAGATCATGTGGTTCAGTATTAGGACTAGGGCTGTTAGAATCCATTCAAAAGAGAGGGTCTTAGACTTTAGGAAAACTAACTTTGCTAAGATGGGCCAATACCTCAGGGAGTCATTAGCAGGATGGGAACAGCTGGGGGATGTAGAAAAACAAATTTTAAGGACAACCGACCTTTTTGTTAAAATGGTAAATAAAGGTAAAAGGAAAAGGAAACTGCTATGGTTTTGAAAGAAGTTGTTGAAAAGGTGAAGAAAAAGAGGGAAGTCTTCATGAAATACAAGAGATCACAGAGAGTAAGACAGGCACTTATATTTGGAAAAACTTAAGAGAAGCTAGCAAAGCAGTCAGGAAAGGAAAGATTCAAAAAGAGGAGGAAATAGCAAATGCAATTCCTCCTCAGGGTATAGCAAGGTTGTTTTCCTTGGGTGAGGAAAAACTGTCCTTCTCTGGCTAGTAGCCCAGTGCTATCTCTCTGTGGAACTCTCCTCCTTAGTTCTGGCCCACACCACTTCCTCAGCTTTAGCTCCATGACTCCTGGGTGATGTAGTCCTTGCTAGAGGCCATATTATATTACATTACAGCTTCCCCCTGAATTTAAAGAGGGCAGCCTTTTCCTAGCCACATTCCTTTCATATAGAATGATTTCCCTCCAACACCTGACATTCATTAAGGTTAGTGAGCAGAGTGGTGAGCAGATGATCCCTGTCTCTTCACCGCTGGTGGTGGAGGCACGGTCAATGGGGTCTGCCATCACATTAAATTCTGGGTCCTTCACAGGGGCTCAGAGCCTCTCAAAAATCATAAGACTGTCTATTTAAAATAAGAATGCCTCGCATCAAATAGACGGATTATATTGATCAGCATGCTTGTGATAAGATCACAGACAGATGTTGTTGTTCTTGCCCGTTGGTGGATTAAAATAAAGTATTTAAAAAAAAAAAAAAAAAAAGATCACAAACAGTATTACAAATGTAGCTAAGAGAGCTAAAACTGCGCTTCCACAAAAATAGAACAAACTGCACAAAAAGTTTAGCATTGGCAATTAAATCTATAAAATTCATAATTGCAATCTAAAGCACAAGTTACATAGTCAATACTATGCTGTACCTGCAGATACATGGGGGATGCTGTATGGGCATTCTTTTAAACAAGCAGCCATGCTTTCCCACCTGTGTTTTAGATTTTGTACTATTTACAGTTATCTTGCCCTCAGTAGCATGGTTTATGATATAGCGCTTTGAAAGGCGACATCTTTATCTTCTTTCTTTATCTTTATTAGAACTTTTGATAGACTGCCCATCGGAAGCCAACTGGGCGGTTTACAATTACAATAATACAAGAAAGCAAGAACCAGAAAAGAACTACAATGCCAGACAGGAAAGTGCACAGCCATACCAGACTAAAGAGGAAAAGAGCCTAAGTGGAGGGGGAAGAGGAAACAGGGGAGTCAGGAAAAAGAAGGTCATAGGCAGTACAGAAGAGGTGGGTGTTTAGGAGGGACTTCAATTTGGGAAATGAGTGTTCTTGATGGATTAGGGGAGGAAGGGAATTCCAGAGTGACGGGGCTAGAAAAAAGAAGGCAGAATGCTGAGTTTGCTTCAGGTGGGCATGGGCAGGAGAGGGGAGCCAAGGCGGTTGGTGTGCAGTGACCGGAGGCTGCAAGGTATGATGCGAAAGTGTAATGAATCTGCAAGATACTGGGGAGTGTGTTGATGTAGGGCTGGTGGATCAGGATTAGGAGTTTGAAGGTAACGCGATAGGGGAGGGGGAGCCAGTGTAGGTGGATCAAAGAGGGCGTGATGTGGCTGAAACGGGGAGTGTGGGTGAGGAGTCAAGCAGCAGCATTCTGAATTAACTGTAGGCAGTGAAGCTGATGGTGTGGGATATCGGCGAAAACAACATTACAGTAGTCCAGGCGCGAAATTACAAGAGAGAGAAGAAGAGTTGTGAGAGATGTTGGAGAGAGTACCAGACTGACGACTCAAATCTGACGAAGGAAAAAGTGAGAGCAGTGCACAAGGGAGGAGATGTGGGTGTGGAAGGAGAGGTCAGGATCCAGGGTGACTCTGAGGTAGCGGAGTGAGGTTACAAGGGGAATCGGGGCAAATATGACATGTGTTTGCTGAGGGCTCTTAGGATACATCGGACAGGCTCCTAATCTTTATATAAGCATTAGGATGTATGTTTGCTTGCTTTAGCTATAAAAGCACTGATACATTAGATATGCTTTTTAATGCCTTGTTTATCTGCTGAATAAGGGAATTTTTTGTATAGTTCTGTGTCAATGTTACTTATGGTTTTCCCACATGGATCTCATATTTATATATGCTAGTTTACTTTAGAGCGCAAGGCAGCTTCTTACAATTCTATTGTTGTTGGTTGTTGTTAAGTGTCGTCGAGTCGATGTCGACTCATGGCGACCCTCTGGATATTTGTCCTAAACTGTGTTTGGTTTTAAGTCAGGCAGCTCATTGTTGATAGAGTGGCACCCATAGCTGCTGTTAGTGTATCGATCCATTCATTGCTGGCCTTCCTCTTTTGCGTTGACCTTCTACCTTACCAAGCAGAGGGGTAGCCTAGTGGTTAGAGCACTAGCTTGGTAACCAAGCAACCAGGGTTCAATTCCCACTAGCACTCCTTGTGGCCTTGGGCAAGTCACTTAACCCCTTCATTGCCTTGGAAGAAAGGCCTGGCAATCTACCTCCAGTGACACTGCCAAGAAAACCCAGGAGCTTCTGGGTTGCCAGGAGTCAGGACTGACTTGACAGCACACATTGCATGATCTTTTTCTGTCATCATATTTCTATGTTTCTATAAAGCATGGGGCAAACACAGTGGATCTCTAAAGGTAAAAAGGGGACTGTTGTAGTTGTTGATATGGAAGGACAGACTAGATAGGCCATTTGGTCTTTTCTGTCATCATATTTCTATGTTTCTATAAAGCATGATGTCTTCTTTAACAATCTCTCTCTTCACATGATATGTCCAAAGTCTTGTCATCTGAGCTTCTAAAGAAAGCTTAGGTTTGATCTCCTCTAGTACTGGCTGCTTTGTTCTTCAGGCAGTCCATTGTACACACAGTATTCTTTGCCAGTACCATAATTCAAAGGCATCATTGTCTTCCTGTCTATCTTTTGAGTGTCCAACTTTCACATCCATCTGATGTTATTGAAAATACCATGGCTTGGTCAAGTCAAATCTTTGTATGGAGAGAGACATCTCTGCTCTTGAGAATCTTGCCTAGGTCCTTCATAGCCATTTTGACAAGAGCAAGGCATCATCTGATTTCTTGACTATGCCTGATAACACTTTATAAATGCTCAGTAATAATAATAATAATTGACTGCTTGTTGTTTCTTTATTGGTTGTTGATCCAAGTAGGTTAAAATTGTCAACTATTTCAATTTCTTCTCCATCAATGATGAATTTATTGATTTTTTCCAGTTTGTCAGGATCTTTGTCTTCTTTACATTAAGGTGCAGGGCCATTTTAAGACTATGTTCCTTGATCTTGAGAAGCAAATGTTTCAGATCATCTTCACTTTCAGCCAGTAATGTGGTATAATCTGCATAGCAAGGTTGTTGATGAGCCTTCCACCAATTTTCACACCTCGGTTATCTTCATACGGTCCTGCTTCTCTGATGATTTGTTCTGCATATAAATTAAAGAGGTAGGGGGAAAGTATGCAGCCTTATCATACACCTTTGCTGATTTTAAACCATTCTGTTTCTCCTTGTTCCATTCAAACTGTTGCTTCTTGATCAATGTAAAGCTTGTGCAAGAGAATTATCAGGTGTTCTGGTATTCTCGTGCTTCTTAATGTGGCCCAGAGTTTTAATAGTTTACACAGTCAAAAGCCCTGCTGTAGTCAATAAAACACATATATAGACATCCTTTTGTCTTTTCAAGATTCTATCTCACATCCGCAATGATGCCTCTTGTTCCTTGCCCTTTCCTGAACCCTGCTTGCACTTCAAGCATTGGTAGTCTCTGCTGAATGATCATGAATAGAATCTTGCTGGCATGTGGGATCAAAGTGATTGTATGATCATTTCTGCACATCAGATGGATCATCTTTCTTCAGTATTGGTATAAACACAGATCTTTTCCAGTCAGTTGGCCATGATGCTGTTTCCAAATTTCCTGGCAGAGCTTAAGAAATATGCTAACAGCTGCATCCGATTACTCTAATACTTCTATTGGAATGCCATCAATGCCTGGTGTTTTGTTCTTTGATAAGACTTTCAATGCTGCTTCTACTTCTTCTTTCATCACCTATGGTTCCAGATCATAAGGTACGGATTGAAATGGCTGTTGATCCACTTGATCTTTATCATATTTTCTTTCTGCTTTCTCAGCATCATTCAGCATGGATCCTTGAGCATCTTGTAGCATTCCAATTTGAGGCCAGAACCTTTTCTTTAACACTCGTAGCTTTAGGAAAGCTAATCTTGTTCGCACTCAAATAGTTTCTGATTCTATTTTCTTGCAGGCATCATTGTAGTACTTGTCTTGTTTTCCTGCATATTGGAAGTCTTTGTGAGTTCTGTGATTGCCTCTCTCCTCTGGCAATAGCTTCTCTGCTTTTCTGGGCAATTTTCGGAATTTCTTCAGTCATCCATTTGGGCAGTTTTTGCTTTTTTACCTTTTGTAGAGACTTCTCATTTTCTTCCAACACAACCTCTTTAATGTCATCCCATAACTCTTCTAGAGCTCTGTCATTTATAGCTAAAGATGCAAATCGAATTTGCAGGCAGTCATTAACTTCCAGTGGTATATTCTCAAGGTCATATTTTGTTACATTCATGAGTGGCTTGCTCTTTTTCAACTTTAGCTTAAGTTTGCATACTACTAGTTAGTGATCTGTACCACAGTCAGCTCCATGTTTAGTCTTTGTTGATGTTATTGATCTTTTCCATCATTGACTTCCAGATGTAGTCAATTTTATTTTTGTACAATCCATTGGGTTTAGTCCATGTGTACAGTTGCTTCTGTGTTTGAGATGAATAGATTGTTGGTCTTGCAGAATTCTATCAGTCTTTCTCCAGCTTCATTTCTGTTGCCAAGTCTCTCCTGTTCTCCTTATGCTCAGTTCTGTTGCCAAGTCTTTCAAGTCTCTTCTGTTGCCAAGTCTCTCCTGCAGCCAGCCCATCTTCCAGCACTCTGGCTCAGCTCTCCCAGGAGGGATCGGGCCGCCTGAGCCGGAAGCCACTGCTGCCGCCAACAACGTGCTCTGTCCAATCGGGGCAGAACACCATCTTTAAAAGAAAAGCACCATCAGGCGCACGCCTCTCCTGCAGCCAGCCCATCTTCCAGCACTCCGGCTCAGCTCTTCCAGGAGGGATCGAGCCCGCCTGAGCCGGAGGCCACCGCTGCTGCCAACAACGTGCTCTGTCCAATCGGGCAGAGCACCATCTTTAAAAGAAAAGCGCCATCGGGCACACGCCTCTCCTGCAGCCAGCCCATCTTCCAGCACTCCGGCTCAGCTCTCCCAGGAGGGATCAAGCCTGCCTGAGCTGGATGCCACCGCTGCCGCCAACAACGTGCTCTGTCCAATCGGGGCAGAGCACCATCTTTAAAAGAAAAGTGCCATTGGGCGCACGCCTCTCCTGCAGCCAGCCCATCTTCCAGCACTCCGGCTCAGTTCTCCCAGGAGGGATCAAGCCCGCCTGAGCCGGAGGCCACCGCTGCCGCCAACAACGTGCTCTGTCCAATTGGGGCAGAGCACCATCTTTAAAAGTGGGGTTCTACAGTTAGTATCACAGTCCATCCCCGTGAACCTGAATCAGAGCACAACTGTATGTGAGGCCACCACCGCGATACCACAACCCACAGCAATGCCACCTGACTGGACAATGATTCGGATGCCCACCAGCCCCAGCAGACTACACTCAAAAGTGAGAACTCTAATATAATTCCTATCTCTGCCCTACCACAAGAATTACCGAATTTATAGCTAATATGCCAGAACTGAACCTGCCTTAGGATTGCCATAATACTGCTACTTTGTGTTTCAAAGCACTGCTACTCTGTGTTTTCAAAATACTGTTACTCTGTGTTTTCAAAGCACTGCTACTTTGTGTTCTCAAAGCATTGCTACTTTGTGTTCTCAAAGCACTGCTACTTTGTGTTCTCAAAATACTGCTACACTGTGTTTTCAAAGTACTACTACTTTGTGTTCTTCTACCATTCTGATATGACTTGTGATAAGGAAGCTTATCATAGCTCAGGAAGGGGCTATAGAAAAGGTGAAGTGACTCTGAACAAGCAACCTGTCAGTTCTGCTAGAAATAAGAAAACAGAATTTTCCCATAAAAGACTACCAGTCCCAGAATGCACCAGGTTTCCAACAGCCATTAGAGGAGCTGAAGTGGGGAAACGTGTGTTCAATCAGGAGGGCTATGAGGTAATCCCTAAGCACTCATCTCAAAGGGCAGGGCCTGATTCAGCACAGCTGCGCTGTATTAGGGAGGAGCACTCATCTAAGCAGAATAAGAGTAGAGTTTATTCTACAGATGACCATCTTCATGATCACTTTGGATATCCAGAGAATTATCCTCAGTTTCATCTGAAGGATTATCAGAAGCAGAAGCCAAACCGGACAGACAGAGAGGCAAGGAAACCCTCTGGAAGAAAGAGGAGAAAAGACTTTGAGAGGTCTAGAAGAGTCCAAAGCAGTACGTATACTGGGAGGTATTTCAAGGGCCAGCATACACCATTGGACTGGGGAAAACCAGAGGAATGGTGCTGCAGAGCTAGGAATCACCAGAGGCTACCTGTGAGGGAGACGGCTGCACGTGGAAGGGACCCTAAGACCTGTGCCAGAAGGTATGTGAAGAGAGATCCAGTGTCCAGGGATCTGGATTGGAAGGCTGGACATAAGAACTGGACTACATACTGGCCAGGCTATATAAAGAGGAACTCTAGCAGCAATGGAAGCTCAGGTATGAACAGTGATCTATGCCCTAGCTATAACCTTGAAAGACAGCAGGGAAACAAGTATTCTCCTGAAAATGCTCCATTGAGAGATTCATCTGTGCCAATCCATGATATTGAACCCATGCTTGTTGAACAAGGGGGAATAATAGCAGATGAGGATCCTGTTTATATGGACTGCTCTCTATCTAAACTCCGTTGGTAACTTTCTGTTATAAAGTACAGCAACCATCACAAAGAAATACAAATTTGTTCTTTAATCTACTCAGAAAAGCTCCTGAAGCAGGATTTGACCCACACAGTGGAAGGCAAGCCAGCTAAGGGGTTTCAGCTGGTAACTGCTAGCAATTAAGCCTTACCTAATTGCTTGTGAGCTAGGAGAGAATCACTTCTGTATTGTGATAAGGAAGCTTATCATAGCTCAGGTAGGAGCTATAGAAAAGATGATGTGACTCTGAACAAGCAACCTGTCAGTTCTGGTAGAATTGAGAAAACAGAGTTTTCACATAAAAGACTACCAGTCCCAGAATGCACCAGCTTTCCAGCAGCCATGAGAGGGGCTGAAGTGAGAGAATGTGTGTGCAATCAAGAGAGCTATGAGGTAATCCCTAAGCACTCATCTCAAAGGGCAGGGCTTGATTCAACACAGCTGCGCTGTGTTAGGGAGCAGCACACATTAGGAAAGAATAAGAATAGAGATTATTCTTCAGATAACAGTTACTACAAGCTCCAGCCTGGCTTCAAGGAGAGTTTGAAGAACAGCTTCAGCAAAAGCCAAGCAGATAGAGAGAGAAGGAAACTCTCTGGAAGGAAGAGAAGAAAGCCCATTGAAAGGTCTGGGAGATTCCAAGGCAGTACCCATACTGGGAGGTATTCCAAATGCCAGCAGAGTCCATTGGACTGGATTCAGCCAGAGGAATGGATTGGCAGAGATAGGAATCACCAGTGGCTACCTGGAAGAGAGAAGACTGCATGTGGAAGGGACTTTCAGACCAAGGCCAGAAGGTATGTGAGAGGAGATCCAGTGTCCAGGGATCAAGATTGGAAGGCTGGACATCAGAATTGGATTACATATTGGCCAGGCTTTACAGAGAGGAATTATGATGGCAGGAGAGGCTCAGGTATGAACACTGATCCAGACCCTATCTATAATAGAGAATGGCAGCAAGGGAATAAGCATTCTCATGATAGTGCCTTAATGAAAGACTCATCTGTGCCAATGTATGATATTGACCCTATGATTGTTGATGCAGAGGGAAATACAGCAGATGAAACTATTTACATGGACTGTTCTTTATCTAAATGCTATTGCTAGTTTTCTATGAGCAAACACATCAGCCATCACAAAGAAACCTAACTTTGTTCTTTATTTCCACTGCAAACAGCTCTTAAAGCAGGATTTGGGCTCACACAGTAGCAGCCAGCCAGCTAAAGGCTTTCAGCTGGTCCATGGATAGTAACTAGGGCTGCACCTGATTGTGTGTGTGAGCAAGGGAGAATCACTGCTGAGATCTGCAGGGAAAATAAGCAGAAGTTAACCTAACCAGCAAAGTTTATTCTTTTCTTTGTGCCTTTGTATTTGGTAATTATTTGCTAAGAAAACATTAGCTAATTGCCTGACAAGCTGAAGGTTGTTTCTGGTTTACTTTGTGACTTTTTGTTATCCATTTAAACACTGCAAGCAAGTAACCTCATTTATAGTGCTATCAAGCATACATGTGCTGGGTGAATTAAACCCCATCAATAAAAGAAGTATTTTATTGATCTTACCACTTGGTTTCACAACTCAAATTATTGTCATCAGCTGTGTTTGGGAGTGAATGAACTACAATACCCACAATACCTTGCAAGAATCATATGAATATATGCATCGTCAAGATTGTGTAAGTTCTCACCCTAGGCAGCCGTCTGACAGTATCTATGTGGGAAGTAATCAGAAGTTAACCTGAAAAGAACAGTTTGTTTCTTGCTTTGTGGCTTTTCATTTGTTGTTTTCCTGATTTTAACTTTGTTTTTCCAAGTTAACACTGAAAGCAAGTAACCTAATTTATGTGCTACCAAGCATATCTGTGTTGGGAGAAATAACCCCATAAATAAATATCTTATTGGCTTTACCCAAGAGCACAACTAAATTATTGTCAGCAGCTGTGTCTGGTGTGAATGAACTACATTGCCCACAATACCTTGCAAATCATATAGAGATATGCACTTGCCAAGACTGAAGATTCTCTCCCAGGCAGCCGTCTGACAAATGGCGTAGTTTTTCGGATTGCTTTTGCACAAAGGGGATTTACTTGCTGAGGATTACAACTAAAGTCAAGTTTAAAGCTGGAAAAAAAGATTTTCCCTCAACTGCACTTTGGAGGAGAAGTGGTTGTTCCAGGAAGCTGTCCCAGGAGGAAAAGACCCTGTGCAGAGCTGGATTCATCACTGACACAAGGTAATAAGTACCTGGGCATGTCTAGTCGTGGATGGGAGTAAGGCACAGGGGTAATTGGGGGAAAAAAAAGTAGAAAAAAACACACCTGATTGGAAGGTGGTGCACTTTGGGTTTTTTTTTCTTTGTTTCTTGCAGGGTTCAAGATGGATCCAAGGGAACTAGCTGATTGGATGGCAGCCCAGTTTAGCAGGCAACAGGAGCTATCGCAGCAAGCACAGGACACTGCTATGAAAGCCTTAATGGACCAGCAGAAGCCAGTGTTTGATCTGGTGCAAGCCCTAGTTCAGCTGCAGAACCAAAGTGGAACAGATGCAAGACCAGCAGTAAATACTGGTACACCACATGTGGACAGTGTGGGACTCAATCAAGGGATTGGGGCATTTAGTTTTGGGAAGCTAACTCCAGATGATAATGTTGATGATTTTCTAGAGTCTTTTGAAAGAGTGGCACAGGCATTAGCATGGCCAGAGACCCAGTGGGCAGTAAGGCTGGCCGCCTCATTAACTGGAGAGGCGCTTGCAGCTTATAGAGCAATGCCAGCAGCCCAGGCTTTGAATTATAAGGATGTAAAGGCTGCTATTGGAGATCGCCTAGGGTTGTCTATTTCAGAGTATAGGCGAATGTTTAGAGCTGTTACATTGAGAGTGGGTGAAACACCCAGGGCTCTGAGTCAGAGAATCAGAGGTTTAGCTGTAAAATGGTTGGAGCCTGAGCAAAAGACGGTAGAAATGTTATTAGATATTATAATGCTTGAACAATTTATGTCTGGGGTGCCTAAAGATTTGCACACTTTCCTTATACAGCAAAATTGCCAAAATCCTGGAGAGGCAACCATGCTAGCAGAGAGATTCTTGGAAGCCACGCAGGCTTGCCATAGAATGGGTGGCCCTCTGAAGATAGGTGCTGAGGCAAGTTGTGCTGTATCAGAAAAGAAAATAGTTAAAAATATTTCTGAAAATAAATGTACTGTGCCAAACCAGATGACGCAGGGGAGTGAAAAGAAATGTTTCAAGTGTGGAAGCTGGGGACATTTAGAGAAGGGATGCCAGTCACACACTAGCTTAATGGGTCTGGATTTAAAACAGCCCAAAGAAGGATTTCTTTTGATGGTTGATGTGCAAGGAATTACCATAAATGCTTTGTTAGACTCTGGGGCAGACCAGAGTATGATGTCAGAAAGGCTTTGGAAGAGAATAGAGGCCCAAGAAGGATTTGTGCCTAGAACCCCCTGAAAGCCAAGTTCACATCGGATGCATTCATGGTGCTGCAACATCACATCCCACCTATAGGCTAAAGGTTAAGTGCCTGGGGGAACAAGAGGAAGTCCTGGTAGCAGTGGTGCCTAGGCTACCCTTTGATTTGGTTCTAGGAAAGGACTGGCCAAGATTTAAGCAGGGTCTAGTGGAAGGGCTAGGAAAGAAGGAGGGAGAAGGTTTAATAATGGAAATAGCTCCCGGGCCTTTCTTTGGAAGTCCTCAGTCCCTAGCTAAAAAGATGGTTCAGCTTCCAGAAGGCCAAACTATGGGTAATAAGAGGGGCCTTGTATCCACTCGCTCGCAGGCTAAGATAGAGAGCCAGCAGAAGGAGGAGGGGGAGCAGGCAGAGTTATTAGGAGACTTACCCTCTCATGATGATTTAATAACCCCATCATCTGGTAAAGTAAGAAAGTTGAAAGCACAAAAGCGGCGTGAGAGACTTTGCAGAGCACAGGGTAGGGCTGAGATGCTAGCGGGTCAAAGTTTACCCTGGGTGCCAGCTGAGTTAGTGGCAAAGTTTCCTAACTTTCCACAAGAGCAGCGAGCTGATCAAGCTCTCACCCGAGCTTTTAAGTATGCTCATGAGGTCAGGGAGGAGTTGCCCAGATTCAGACTAGATAATGATATATTATATAGAGAGAATCAGGACTCCAGAAATGGGACCATACGTAAACAATTGGTGGTACCCACAACTTTCAAAGGGCTAGTACTTAGATTAGCACATGATCATCCAGTTGGAGGTCATAAAGGGATGCAAGGAACGCTGGATCAAATACTTAAGCGTTTTTACTGGCCAGGTATTTTCAAAGAAACTGCCCAGTTTTGTGCTGCATGTCCAGCGTGTCAGCGAGTTACAGCAGCTCACCCACCGGTGGTGCCATTGATCCCCATGCCAATTATCACAGACCCAATGGGTCGCATTGCCATGGATATTGTAGGCCCATTAGTCAAAACGCCCCGAGGTTTCCAATACATCCTAGTTATGGTAGATCAGGCAACAAGGTTTTCTCTGGGCCATACCATTGAGGAATGTGTCTGCAAAAACAATAGCTTTAGAGCTAGTAAAATTGTTTTGTGAAATGGGATTCCCAAGAGAGGTGTTGACTGACTGAGGGTCCAATTTTGTATCCAAATATTTGGCCCAGGTCTGGGATGCCTTTGGCATTCATCACGTAAAAACCTCAGCCTACCATCCACAATTAAACGGTTTGGTGGAGAGATTCAACCAAACTCTCAAACAAATGTTGAGAAGGGGGTTAGCAGGAGAGGTAAAAGAATGGGATATGTTATTGCCTTTTGCCTTGTATGTCTGCAGGGAAAGAATTCAGGTGTCCCTAGGTGTAACCCCATATGAATTGATGTATGGTAGGGCTCCACAGGGTTTGTTAGACATTTTGAGGGAACAATGGATTGATCCTGAACCAGGAAGTCAGGAGGTGCCACTGTTTCTACGTGACTTGAGAGCACGTTTGAAAAGGACGTCGCAGGTTGCTGAGAGGAACCTGCAGGACAGTCAAGTGCGCCAGAAAGGGTGGTATGATAGGAAGGCCAAAAGCCGCCAATTAAGCATTGGTGAAAAGGTTTTGGTTCAAGTAGCAGATACAGCCCCAAAATTTGAAGTACAGTGGAAAGGGCCATGGAAGGTTGTTAAACAAGTGAGCCCAGTATCTTATATGGTAGAAAATGCAAGAGGGCGTAGGCAGACCTACCATATTAATCTACTTAAGTCTTGGAAGGAGAGGCCTGTAAATAATAATGTCCCTGAAGCCAGTCAGGAAGTAAGTAAGCTTCAAAATGATAACACTCTCGTAGGTATTACGGACTGTAGGAAAGAAGTTTCACCAGTTAAACCAGTCCGTAATAACTTAAGCAGGGGGGTATGTGATAAGGAAGCTTATCATAGCTCAGGAAGGGGCTATAGAAAAGGTGAAGTGACTCTGAACAAGCAACCTGTCAGTTCTGCTAGAAATAAGAAAACAGAATTTTCCCATAAAAGACTACCAGTCCCAGAATGCACCAGGTTTCCAACAGCCATTAGAGGAGCTGAAGTGGGGAAACATGTGTTCAATCAGGAGGGCTATGAGGTAATCCCTAAGCACTCATCTCAAAGGGCAGGGCCTGATTCAGCACAGCTGCGCTGTATTAGGGAGGAGCACTCATCTAAGCAGAATAAGAGTAGAGTTTATTCTACAGAGGACCATCTTCATGATCACTTTGGATATCCAGAGAATTATCCTCAGTTTCATCTGAAGGATTATCAGAAGCAGAAGCCAAACCGGACAGACAGAGAGGCAAGGAAACCCTCTGGAAGAAAGAGGAGAAAAGCCTTTGAGAGGTCTAGAAGAGTCCAAAGCAGTACGTATACTGGGAGGTATTTCAAGGGCCAGCATACACCATTGGACTGGGGAAAACCAGAGGAATGGTGCTGCAGAGCTAGAAATCACCAGAGGCTACCTGTGAGGGAGACGGCTGCACGTGGAAGGGACCCTAAGACCTGTGCCAGAAGGTATGTGAAGAGAGATCCAGTGTCCAGGGATCTGGATTGGAAGGCTGGACATAAGAACTGGACTACATACTGGCCAGGCTATATAGAGAGGAACTCTAGCAGCAATGGAAGCTCAGGTATGAACACTGATCTATGCCCTAGCTATAACCTTGAAAGACAGCAGGGAAACAAGTATTCTCCTGAAAATGCTCCATTGAGAGATTCATCTGTGCCAATCCATGATATTGAACCCATGCTTGTTGAACAAGGGGGAATAATAGCAGATGAGGATCCTGTTTATATGGACTGCTCTCTATCTAAACTCCGTTGGTAACTTTCTGTTATAAAGTACAGCAACCATCACAAAGAAATACAAATTTGTTCTTTAATCTACTCAGAAAAGCTCCTGAAGCAGGATTTGACCCACACAGTGGAAGGCAAGCCAGCTAAGGGGTTTCAGCTGGTAACTGCTAGCAATTAAGCCTTACCTAATTGCTTGTGAGCTAGGAGAGAATCACTTCTGTATCTATGTGGGAAGTAATCAGAAGTTAACCTGAAAAGAACAGTTTGTTTCTTGCTTTGTGGCTTTTCATTTGTTGTTTTCCTGATTTTAACTTTGTTTTTCCAAGTTAACACTGAAAGCAAGTAACCTTATTTATGTGCTACCAAGCATATCTGTGTTGGGAGAAATAACCCCATAAATAAATATCTTATTGGCTTTACCCAAGAGCACAACTAAATTATTGTCAGCAGCTGTGTCTGGTGTGAATGAACTACATTGCCCACAATACCTGGCACTGCTCATCCAACAGTCTGGCATCTCCTCATACATCTACGCCGACGACATCTTGTTGGTCCATCACACCTCCTCTTCTGCCCCTGACCTCACTCCACTCAATCTCTGTCTCTCCTCTGTTGCCTCATGGTTCGACTCTAATTTCATGCATGTTAACCCCGCCAAATCCTCCGCAATCTGGTTTCCTTTGGGCTCCCCTCCCCTAGCTTATCACCTGTTATGTCCTCCCGCCCTATCCCCCTCGTTCCAACTCTCCGCTATTTAGGTGTCACTCTGGATTCCGCCCTTTCATTCCATCAACACATCTCCTCCGTTATTCGCACATCTTTTTTCCACCTGCGTCGGATACGGGCCGTTAAATCCTCTCTCCCCCTTCCTCCATTGTTACCCTCGTCCTGTCCCTGGTAATAACCAGGCTCGATTATTGCAATGCCATTTATGCAGGCCTCCCTTCCATTCAGCTCCGCCGCCTCCAATTAGTACAAAATACCGCCGCTCGTCTTGTCACTGGTTCCTCAGCTCGTTCCCATGTATCCCCCTGCCTTATCACCTTACACTGGCTTCCGGTAAAATTTCGTTATGTCTTCAAAGTACTCATCCTCACCCATAAAGCTCTTCACTCCGGCACCCCCCAATACTTATCGGACATTATCCATCTTCAACCTTCCCCACGCCTCCTCCGCTCAGCCCACGGTAACCGCCTATTTCTCCCTCCCCCTGCACAGGCCCACCTCGAACTAACACGTCACTCCGCCTTTTTTTTCTTGGGCCCGCCCTCTGGAACTCACTCCCTCGGTCCCTTCGTCTAGAACCCTCTTATCCCCGCTTTAAAACTCTGCTCAAGACTCACCTCTTCTGCCAGGCTTTCAATCTTCCCCTCCCTGCCGACGGTGCCCCATCGCAGAACCTCGCCCTCCACCCTCCATAATTCCCTCCCATGCCGATCCCCCCTTTCCCCTTCCTTTCCCCCACCCTCTTGTCCTTCTGCTCTTCTGGGCCTTTTTCTCCTTTCTGCCTTAATTTGTCTTTCCTGTCCTATCAATTGCTGGCGTTCTCCCTCTGACTTTTCTTTCCTGCAGCCGTATTTTGTATTGTACACTGCCCTAATGCTTCGGCCTGGGCGGTTAATCAAATATTGTAAATAAAGATAAAGATATAAAGATAAAGATATAGAGATATGCACTTGCCAAGACTGAAGATTCTCACCCAGGCAGCCGTCTGACAGACTGCACACTTTTACCACACCTAGTGAGGCTGTCCCTGAGTCTTCAAAGCAGAGCACTATCCCAGAACAGAGATTCATACATCTGCACCTCAGGTGACATTCTTGTCAATCACCAGCTACTCCACCTACACTGCCACTTTAACTTTACCTGCTCACAGCACTCAGCTGCAACACAGCGGCAACGTTGAAAACCCCACAGAACACTCTTCACAGAATGGCTCCCTTCCTTACGGTTGCAACCAGCTTCTACCTCCTCACCAGCCTATTCCATAGTGCCCTCACCTTCTCCACCACTGGCAACCCCATACCAACCCTACGAGGCACAGGGAGGAGATGGGCCACCACTTCCCAACATCTGAAGACAGAACCCAGACTCAACCTTAGCCTACACTTACTCTACATCTCACTACAGCAATCCAAGAAACCCACACCAGAAAAACACTCGCAACCCAGCTACCTGAACTATGCTGTCATCAATGCCCGTTCAGTCCGGAAGAAATGGCCAATCATCTCCGACCTGATATCATACCATAAAGTTGGACATCCTATTGGTCACCGAGACTTGGCTCACAGACGCTGATACAGTCATCCTCAATCAACTTACCCCACCCAACTTCTCAGCACACACCTGCCACAGAGCCAACCGCAGGGGCGGAGGAACCCTCGCACTTACGAGAACTGAACTCCAACTCCAGCAGATCAATGCCAATAGTACCACAATGATGGATTTTATCACTCTAGCAAATGAACACACCTCCATCAACCTAATCTATCGACCTCCATCATCACCTCCAGATGACTTCTCAATGATAATTGACCTGGCCTGCAACTCCGAAAACCCACTCATACCAAACTGGCTTATGGGGGATTTCAATCTCCCAGCCCTACCAGAAGAACATGCCAGCTCCCTCCTGAATGCTCTCAGCCAGCTGGGCTATGACCAAGTGATCAATGAGCCTACCCACACAAAGGGTAACAAACTTGATCTGATTTTCGCTCCACAGTCAGTCACGAGCCAAAACCTCCCACTTGCTATCTCCCTCACGCCAGTCCCATGGTCTGACCATAAGCTAATAAGGTTCCAGTTACCCTACCAACAGGCTCAAACAAGATGCCAGCCGACCCCCGACTCCTGCCCAAAAGCAAATTTCCGACAATTCAACAAGGAGGAGATCCTCAGCAAATCTCTACCTCTGCAACCTCACAGAAACCAATCTAGAAGAAATGATCTCCACTTGGAACAACACTCTCAGCTCTACTGCTAGCCAACCATCAGGGGATGCAACACCAAGAAAAAGAAAGACTTCCCCTTGGTACTCTCCTGAGCTAAGGACATCACTCTGCCGACTGAGGAAACTTGAGAGAAGATGGTGACGCTCCCGCATCACCAGTAACCTGGACATCTACACCTCCAACCTAAGGAAACACCGCAAGAAAGTGGCCGAATCAATGAGACGCTATCACGCAGAACTACTGCAATGATCCATAAACAAACCGAAGGATCTATTCAACATAGTAAAAACCCTCACAAAGGAATCTTCCTCCACACAACACAGCACGCCAGAACCATATGAATACGCATACTACCTCCAGTCAAAGCTAATTCAGACCGTCAAAACGACATCATCCACCCCTATGAACAGACCACACCATCTATCTCCACTATCCACCTTCTCCTCCCCATCAGCGAAGAACATCGAAGACACCATCAACTCGATTAACACCACCACAGCTCCAAACGATCCCTGTCCTGCGCTCTGGATAAAGTCACTGCGTAAGGAACTCAGCCCGTTCCTTACCAAACTCATCCACCTCTCCTTCACCACAAGAGCTTTCCCACAAAGCATGAAACAAACGTCCATTAGACCGCTCCTAAAAAACAGCAAACTGGACCCCCTCAATACGATGGGAAATATTTCTGCATCTTTCTGTTACATTTTCTTTGTCTCTGACTGCATTTCTCAGTACTAGTTACCATCGTTGAGGCTAATGCTTAGATCAATGGCTCCCTGCATGATTATATAGGTGATTATTGTTGCAAATTTTTCTTTATCATGTTCACACGTTCCATGTAATTTTTTGTCCATTCTGTTTTATGTAAACCATATTGAACATTGGAAATGCGGTATATAAACTTCTCAAATAAATAAATAAATACTTCAGGATCTTTTACCTGTCCATGAGATTCTCAGAATAATCACTTGGAACCGACACCTCTATTATCAGTACCGTTTTGGTGTTTTTCTCCTTTACCAATATGTCAGGTTTCCTCGCATCCGGTTTCTTATCCATCAGAATGGGAAAACCCAGGTGAACCTCTTCATTCTCTGTTATTCTCTTAGGATCATGACCCCAGTGCTTTTCAAGTACAGTGATGTTATAGTGTTTACAGGGGATGGAAGGATACTCCTATGAAGAAAGGCTAAAAAGGTTAGGGCTCTTTAACCTGGAAAAGAGACGGCTGAGGGGAGATATGATAGAAGTCTATAAATTAATGAGCGGAGTGGAACGGGTAAACGTAGATCGATTGTTTACCTTATCAGAATACAGAAAGACTAGGGGACATGCAATGAAGCTACAGGGTAAACTATTTAAGACTAATAAAAGAAAATATTTTTTCACTCAACGTGTAATCAAACTCTGGAATTTGTTACCGGAGGATGTAGTAAAGGCTGTTAGTGTAGCTGGGTTTAAAAAAGGTTTGGACAAGTTCCTGGAGGAAAGGTCCATAAGCCATTATTAAGAAGGGACCCAGGATATCAATGCTTGAACCAATACAAGCATTGTGGAACCTGTGTCCCTTGGGGAAACTGCTAGGTACATATGACCTAGATTGGCCACTGTTGGAAACAGAATACTGGGCTTGATGGACCTTGGTCTGACCCAGTATGGCATATCTTATGTTCTTATGTTCTTATGTATGATGAGTGCTACCTTGTTGTGCCTTTCTATATTTATTTATTTATTTAGACAGTTTTGTATACCGCCTTATCCTTCAATCAAAGCGGTCACAACACAATTGGGGGATACATTTAACACACGGGGATATGAGACACATACACTAATACTTACAGGGAACATGGGCAATGGAGGGTTAAGTGGCTTGCCCAAGACCACAAGGAGCACCTGTGGGACTAGAAACCCCAGTCCTTCCGGCCCAAGGTTGCTGTCCTCTAGTGGGATTTGAACCCCCGACCTTCCGGCCTGAAGTACCTTGCCCCAACCACTAGGCCACTCCTCTATATACAGTAGACATGTTCTCTTTTATGCTGTGCATAATACTTTGGCTATTTAACTGTTTTTTTCTTTGAAAGATTCATCAATCATTTATCCCTCCAACCCACATAACACTACAAAATCAAGAAATTAAAATAAAAAACGAAATAAGATATCTAGGTGTCATTTTAGATACACACCTTACAATGGAAACCCACATTAGAAATACCATAAAGAAAATCTACTTCAAACTTAAAATCCTCAAACAACTACGCCCCCTCGTATTTATACAAGATTTTATTAATATAACACAGGCTACCATAACCCCCCACTTCGATTTCGCTAACCTAATACTTATGGGCATTTCAAAACAAAACATCAAAAGAATTCAACTAGCGCAAAATGCAACAGCTAGAATTATATTAAAAATAAACTCACTCCAACACATAACTCCGATACTAGCATCCCTTCACTGGTTACCAATACAAAGCAGGATAATATACAAAACAATAATAACTGCATTCAAAGCCTTAAACAACATGGCTCCGAAGACATTATGTAACCTAATATGCAAAGAACCACCTAAGCCTACTCACAGAAAAGGACAATTAAGTAAACTAAAGATTCCAAAAGAATTCATAAAAACTCACAAATTAACAAACAATAGAGCCTTTTCACATATAGCTCCAACCATCTGGAATTCACTACCAGAGGACCTACGATCACTAACAGAGATCACGGAATTCCGGAAAAAATTGAAAACGTATCTATTCACTAAACACTATAATACCATGGAAAACCCTCCACTCGACTTAGATAAAGGCTAAACAGGAACCTGCCCACATCAAGTATATACTCCCTACTATAACGGACAACGCACATAGATTAAACGAAATGACGCTCCATTCTATTATGCCCTAATACCTCCACATGTATATAGTTGCAACTGTTATGTACTGCCTTATGTTGTACAGACATTACATTTCGCTTAGATAAATTGTTACTCACACTGGTTTAGTTGAAATATTCTGCTTAGTTATTACTCTCTGCTTTGTTTAAGTTAAGATGTTCTATGTAAAAAGTTAAGATGTTCGATGTAAAACAAACCTCGCTTTGTTAACTGTTGTTAATTGTACACCGCAACTGATCGCTGGAAGATGCGGTATATAAATGAGTGTTAAATAAATAAATAAATAAATAAGTCTGGTATGTTCCATATACATGTTTTTATATATATATTGTTTTATGTATTTTTATGAATATGTTTTTTGTTTTATTATTCTGGTTAATTTTTATACAGCATATTTATATCATATTTTAGACTCATGACTCATGACAATGCTGAAACTTCAATAAAGAATTGTTTACATTCCATGGTCTCCTTCCGCTTTTTGGTTGTATGACAAATATTTGCATACCACATTTATCTGGTCAGTGTTAGGACCACGTTAATGAGACAATCCGTGTTCCACTAACTCTCACCAACATGCAGCAGTTGCCGCCATTCTCAGAGCCCTGTAAACATAAATCGGAAGTCCATACAAGATTAGACAGAATGGGCCCAATATTCGAATGTCTCAAAATTCTCTCCTCTCAAGACCTCTTTGATCCACTTCAATCTGGTTTTCATCCATTTCATTCTACTGAAACAGCTCTTGCCAAAGTCTCCAGTGATCTGTTCCTCGCTGAGTCTAAAGGCTTTTACTCAGTTTTCATTTTTCTCGATCTTTCTGCTGCTTTTGATACTGTTTACCACCTCCTCCTTCTTGACATTTTATTCTCACTTGATTTTAGAGGCCCTGTACTGTCTTGGTTCTCTTCTTATCCCTCCAATAGCTCTTTCAGTGTTTCAGTGTTAGAGGTTCCTTCTTTACTGCCATCCCTCTCTCAGTTGGTGTACCTCAAGGGTTTGTACTGGGCCTTCTGCTTTTCTCTTTCTATACCCATTTCCTTGGTGCCCCCATCTCTTCCCTTGGCTTTCAGTATCATTTTTATACTGATGACTCTCAAATCTATCTACACCTGACATCTCTCCTTTGCTCCAAACTCAGATCTCTTCTTGCTTGTCTGACATCACTGCCTGGATGTCTCACCGCCGCCTAAATTGAATATGGCTAAAACTGAACTTCTTATTTTTCCCCCGAAGCCCTCCTTCACCTTTCCTCTTTTCTCTATCGCTGTTGACAACACTCTCCTTCCTGTTTCCTCTGCTTGCAAGCTTGGGGTCATCTCTGACTTCTCCCTTTCCTTCTCTGCACATATTCAACATATAGCTAAAACCCGTTGTTTCTTTCTCTACAACATTACATTGACTCCTCTAGAATTTCAAATACCTCCTATAAAGCAAAGAGAACAAACAGGACTCCTACATATCTCTACTCAGAACTACATGCTAGCAGAATCCTTTACCTCAGTCACAGAGGATGTGGACAGACTTGACTTAATGCAGAATAAAGACTAGAAATTAGAAACAGAAACATGCAGCCACGAATTGAAATACAGACCCCAAGAATTCAGATTGAGAATTATAATACCAGAAAAGGAGAAATAGAAATGCATTTCCTACAGTATGTTGCAAAAATACAAAAAGAGAAGAAATACGAAATTCCCTATAATCCATACAAATTGAAAATATTTTTTAATGTTCTATCTTTGTTGTCTGGGTCTTTTACTTTTCTAATTTAAGTTGGTTCCAGTCTCTCCTTTCTACTTTTCTTCTGTCTTCTCAGCAACTTCTTTCCATTTCTTCCCTCTCTTGTCTTTGTCCCTTCTTTCTCTGCATGTCTTTGACATTGTTCTTTTCTTTTCATCTCCCTCCACCTCTCTATACATTCATATCTATATTTTATCCTTTGTTCATACCCTCCAGTCCCCTTCCTTTTTGCCGTTCATCTCCCGAATAGCTGTCCATCTTCCACTCTCAACCCCATCTTTAGTGCTCCCATTATCCCCTCTGCTTTTCTCCTTCCTCATCCGCCTATCCTCCTGTACTTCCTCTACCTTTCACCCTCCCTATAATCCCCTATTTCTACCTTCTATACTTTCCCCTTCAACCCTCACCTGCATAACAACATAAGAACATAACATAAAAACCTGAAGACAGAAAAAGACCACATGGCCTATCTAGTTTACCCTTCCATATCACCCACTACAAGAGTCCCCTTTTTTCCTTTAGAGAGCCTATGTTTGGCCTATGCTTTTTTGAATTTAGATACTGTCCTCATCTCTACCTCCTCCACTAGGAGACTATTATATGCAACATATACCATACTGGGTCAGACCAAGGTCCATCAAGCACAATATCCTGTTTCCAACAGTGGCCAAACCAGGTCACAAGTATCTGGCAGGTTCCCAAAAAAGCACACAGGTTTCACAATACTCATCTTGGGGCAAGCAGTGGATTTCCCAGGTCCTTTTCAATAATGGTCTATGGATATTTCCTCCAGTAACCCAGCTACAGTAACAGCTTTTACTAAACCCTCCGGAAATGAATTCCAGAGTTTGATTATAAGAACATAAGATATGCCATACTGGGTCAGACCAAGGTCCATCAAGCACAGTATCCTGTTTCCAACAGTGGCCAATCTAGGTCATATGTACCTAGCAGTTTCCCCAAAAGACACAGGTTCCACAGTACTTGTACTGGGTCAAGCATTGATATCCTGGTTCCCTTCTTAATAATAGTATGTGGACCTTTCCTCCAGGAACCTATCCAAACATTTTTTAAACCCAGCTACACTAACAGCCTTTACTACATCCTCTGGTAACAAATTCCAGAGTTTGATTACACGTTGAGTGAAAAAATACTTAATTTTATTAGTCTTAAATACCCTGTAGCTTCATTGCATGTCCCCTAGTCTTTCTATATTCTGATAACGTAAACAATCGATCTACGTTTACCCGTTCCACTCCGTTCATTAATTTATAGACTTCTATCATATCTCCCCTCAGGCATCTCTTTTCCAGGTTAAAGAGCCCTAAGCTTTTTAGCCTTTCTTCATAGGAGTATCCTTCCATCCCCTTTACCATTTTGGTGGCTCTTCTTTGAACCTTTTCTAATAACGCTATATCCTTTTTAAGATACGGCGACCAGAATTGCACACAATATTCAAGGTGCGGTCTCACCATGGAACGATATAGAGGCATTATAGCGAGGGTTCTTCATGGTGCATCAAGGAGAGACCATGTAACGCCCCTTCTGAAACAGTTACACCGGCTTCTTATACAGGCCAGGATCGTCTTCAAGACAGTGTTACTTACATTCAAAATGGTCAATAGTCTCTCCTCCTCCTCACTAACCGACCTCATCCAAACCATAGCCCCTCCTAGATCAAGAAGATCCACAGCGATAAATATGCTAACGATTCCGAGAGAATTAACAAAATGCACTGCGCCAACAGCAAATAGGGCCTTTAGACTCTGTGCCCCAAGACTCTGGAACGCCTTACCAACAAACAGAGCAATCACTAACCTAACCCAGTTTAGAAAGGCCCTCAAACACTACCTTTTCCTCAAATACTTCCCAGAGGACACTGAATCACATCCCCACTCAAATATTTGTAGCTACACCAACACATCTAGTCAGCCAGGAGAACACATTTATCAAGGTGCCCTTGACCATTGAATCACATGTTACATTTATTCTGTGACTCTAGTGTGTAAATAATTACCCTTGGTTATCCAAGTTTTGCTTTCCTGCTTAATTGTAAACTTACCCTCAGTTATCCAAGTTTTGCGGTGCTGTTAATTGTAAACTCAAGCATATGCATCCTGTCTGATTTTTCTGTTCCATGTAAACCGCGCGGATGCCGAATAGTACGGTATATAAGAAATTGTAAATAAATAATAAATAAATAAATAAATTATAATATCTTTTGTTTTATTTTCCATTCCTTTCCTTATGACACCTAGCATTCTATTTGCTCTCTTGGCAGCCGCTGCACACTGGGTGTAGGGTTTTAACATGTTATCCACGATGACGCCTAAATCTTTTTCCTGGGTGGTGGCTCCTAATGTGGAACCTTGCATGGTGTAACCATAGTTTGGGTTGTTCTTCCCTAGGTGCATAACTTTGCACTTGTCTACATTAAATTTCATTTGCCATTTTGATGCCCAGTCTTCCAATTTATCAAGACCCTCTTGCAATTTTCCACAATCCTCTTGGGTTTTAACAACTTTAAATAGTTTTGTGTCATCTGCAAATTTGATAACCTCACTCGTTATTCCACTTTCCAGGTCATTTATGAATATGTCAAATAGCAGCGGACCCAGCACAGATCCCTGGGGTACACCACTATTCACCTTTCTCCATTGGGAAAATTGGCCATTTAGCCCTACCCTCTGCTTTCTATCTTTTAACCAGTTCCTGATCCACAGTAGTACACTGCCTCCTATCACATGACTCTATAGTTTTGCCAAAAGTCTCTGATAAGGGACCTTGTCAAAGGCTTTCTGAAAGTCCAGATACACTATATCAACCGACTCACCTTTGTCCACCTGTTTATTCAGACCTTCAAAAAAACATAACAGATTAGTTATGTCTAAAGCCATGTTGGCTGTCTCCCATTAGGCCATGACTATCTACATGCTGAGTAATTTTATTCTTTATGATGGTTTCTACCATTTTTCCCGGTACTGACGTCAGGCTCACCGGTCTGTAGTTTCCCAGATCACCCCTGGAATCCTTTTTAAAAATTGGTGTTAAATTTGCGATCCTCCAATCTTCAGGTATTAGAGATGATTTTAATGATAGTTCACAGATTACTAATAGCAGGTCTGCAATCTCATATTTCAGTTCTTTCAACACCCTTGGATGTATACCATCCGGCCCAGGTGATTTGCTACTCTTCAGTTTATCTAATAGTTGTAATACATCTTCCCGATGTATCGATACTTCCTTCAATTCTTCCACACCTTTAAATACCACTTCAGTCATGGGTAACATCCCTACATCTTCCTCAGTAAAGACTGAAGCAAAGAATTCATTCAGTCTCTCCGCTATCACCTTGTTGCCTCTTAGTGCCCCTTTAACCCCTCTATCATCTAATGGACCAACTGACTCTCTCACAGGTTTTTTGCTACGAACGTACATGAAAAAGTCTTTACTTCGCGTTTTTGCTTCCGCAGCAAGCTTCTTCTCAAGTTCTCCCTTTGCCTGTCTTATCAATGCCTTGCATTTGACTTGCCAGTGCTTGTGCTGTTTCCAGGTTTCGTCGTTTGGCTCTTTTTTCCATTTCCTGAAAGATGCTTTTTTGGCAACAACAGCCTCTCTGACTTCACCTTTAAACCATGCTGGCAGTTTTTTGGACTTCCTTCCATTTTTCTTAAAGTATGGAATACAGCAGGTCTGGGCTTCCAAGATAGTATTTTTCAACAACACCCAAGCTTGATGTAAGTCTTTAACCTTTGCAACTGCTCTTTTTCTTAACTATTTTCCTCATTTTATCATAGTCTCTCTTTCGAAATTTTAAAGGTAGTACTGTGGATTTCCTTACTATCCCTCCTCAACTAATTAAATCAAAGGCGATCGTGCTATGATCACTATTGCCAAGTGTCCCCAACACCCTTATCTCTTGCACTAGATCTGGTGTTCCACTAAGGACTAGGTCTAATATGGCTTCCCCTCTGGTTGGTTCATGAACCAGCTGCTCCAAGAAGCAGTCATTGATTTCTTTGAGCATTTCATGATCCATTTGTTCATTCTGGCCAGGCGGTCGATAGTACACCTCCACTGCCATCGCCTTCCCCTTTTTACATGGAATTTCAATCCATAGAGATTCTACAGCAAATTTTGTTTCCTGCAAATCTTTAATCTTTTCTGACTCAATGCCCTCTCTAACATAGAGCGCAACCCCTCCACCAATTTGATCATTACGATATAGTTTGTACCCAGGTATCACAGTGTCCCACTGGTTGTCCTCCTTCCACCATGTCTCTGATATTCCAATCATATCTAACCTCTCATTTAGTGCTATATATTCTAACTCTCCCATCTTATTTTTTAGACTTCTAGCATTTGCATACAAGCATTTTAGAGACTTTATTTTATTCATATTAATTTGGCTATTGGTAGACATGGGTAATTTGGGATCTTTTAAGCTCTGTCTGCTCCATACTCGAGGACATTTGGGCTACTTTACTCTTTTTTGGAACCTCTCTGCTTTTGGTAGTATCCTTCAAGGATACATTCTTCCTAACCGTCCGCTCTTGGGCGACTGTCGGCTTTCCCATATTATCTAGTTTAAAGGCTGCTCTATCTCCTTTTTAAAGGTTAATGCCAGCAGCCTGGTTCCATCCCGGTTAAGGTGAAGCCCATATCTTCGGAAGAGCCCCTCCTTTCCCCAGAATGTTCCCCAGTTCCTAACAAATCCAAAACCCTCATCTCTGCACCATTGTCTCATCCACGCATTGAGACTCCAGAGCTCTGCCTGCCTTTTGGGTCCTGCGCGTGGAACGGGAAGCATTTCGGAGAACGCTACCCTGGAAGTTCTGGATTTCAACTTCCTACCTAAAAGCCTAAATTTAGCCTCCAGAACCTCCCTACCACATTTTCCTATGTCATTGGTACCGACATGTACCAAGACAGCAGACTCCTCCCCAGCATTATCTAAGACCTTATCTATGTGGCGCGTGAGGTCCACTACCTTCGCACCAGGTAGGCATTTTGCCAGGCGATCCTCACGTCCACCAGCCACCCAGCTATCTACATGCCTAATGATCGAATCACCAACTATAACGGCTGTCCTAACCCTTCCCTCATGGGCACATGGCCCTGGAGAAACCTCCTCGGTGCAAGAGGGTTTTACATCACCTTGAGGGCAGGTCCTAGTTACAGGATCACTTCCTGCCACACCAGGGTGATGCTCTCCTGTCACATGACCTCTCTCCTCCATGGCAACAGGGATGCTGCCAGACTGGAGGTGGGACTTCAGGACTATATCCCTGTAGGTCTCATCGATGTACCTCTCTGTCTTTCTTATGTTTTCCAAGTCTGCTACTCTAGCCTCTAGAGAACAGACTCGTTTCCTAAGAGCAAAGAGCTCCTTGCAACTAGTGCACACGTAAGACTTCTCATCAACTGGGAGAAATTCATACATGTGACACTCAATGCAAAAGACTGGAAAGCCCCCATCTCGCTGCTGGACTGCTGTCTGCATCCTAGTTTTAAGTTTGTGTTTAGATCTTTAAGTTCTTTACTTACTAAGGGTTGCTATGGATATTTATACTAATAAAACTGTACCTAATACGTTTAATATACCTTGTTCACCTGAAGCTTAATTAATCTCAGGTCCTTAGTGTATGACTGATTTGGGTGACGAGCTTCACCTGAGAGCACCTCCAGTCTTTTAAGATGTGTAAGTACCTATAAAGCTAAGATTATCCCAGGGGTGCGCGGGTGTTGGGGAGGGAGGGAGGGAGGGAAATAACACTTATTAAAAGAGGGCTGCTACACAGTACCCTGTCCTGTGCTGCTGAGGTAAGCTATATTCTGATTTGAAGTAACAGTCCCCTTTTCTAGTCCTTCAAGACTGAGGTTCACAGAGCTCTGGTTGAGCTATTTATGCCTGAGGTAAGCTGTGACCAACTTCCTCGGTAATTAACAGTCCTTGTTTGGATAGAAGGAGTCTTTCAAAATGGCCTTTTGGCCTGCCACCTGGTGTTAACACCTATTGAAAAGGTTTCAAAGGTCTCTTGCCCCCTAGGTAGAAGGCCTCTTTGTAAGGGTCTCTAGAAGACCTTATTTGTTGCTCAAAGAGTACTGACCCTGTTTTGCCTTTTGTGCTAAGCTATATTCTGATTTGATTTAAATTATAGCTCTTTGCTGCTGCTAGGCTCTAACTTATTATGAAATTTAAACTACAAGCACTCTGCTGGGTTCCAGATTTAACCAGAAAGCCCTCTTCTGTGTTCTAAATTTAAACTAAAAGTACTTTGCTGATACTAGGCCCTGAGTGACTATTAAATTTAAACTACAAGCTCTCTGCTGGGTATGAAATGTAACCAGAAAGTTCTCTTCTGTGTTTTAAATTTAAACTGCTGCTACTAGGCTCTGACTGATTTAACAAAAAATAGTGGGTTCACAGATTAATTAGCTTTAATAGAAAGAGTTCCTTTCAGAAAATTCCCAGAAGTATATACTCACAATTACAGATCTCTCTCCAGAAATAACAGTCCCCTTTTCTAGTCCTTCAAGATTACGAGCTGAATAAAAAAATATTTTCTCTTATTAGTCTTAAATGAGTTACATTGTAGTTTCATGTATGTCCTCAAGTCTTTCTACTTTTTGATGGCATAAACAACTGATCTATGTTCACCCGCTCCATTCATTAATTTATAGACCTCAATCATATCTCCCCTCAGCCGTCTCTTTCCAATTTGAAGAATCCTAACTTTTAAACCTCTCCTTAAAGGGTTATCTTTCCATCTCCTTTATCATTTTGGTGGCTCTTCTCTGTATCTTTTCTATTGCCACTATATCCCTTTTTAAGATACAGCGTGGTCGTACCATGGAATGATGCAGTGGCATTATAATGTTGTTGTTGTTGTTGTTGTTAAAAGCTGTTGAGTCAGTGTCAACTCATGGAGACCCTCTGGATAGTTGTCCTAAATTGTGTTCAATCTTCAGTCAGATGGATCATTGTTGACAGACTGGTATCCATAGCTGCTGTAATTGTATCAATCCATCTCATTGTTGGCCTTCCTCTTTTGCGTTGACCTTCTATCTTGCCAAGCATGATGTCTTTCTCTCATGATCTCTCTCTTCGCATGATGTGTCCAAATTATGAAAGTCGAAGTCTTGTCATCTGAGCTTCTAAAGAAAACGTAGGTTTGATCTCCTCTAGTATTGACCGGTTTGTTCTTCGGGGAGTCCCTGGTATGTGCAGTATTCACCGCCAGCACCATAATTTAAAGGCATCAATTTTCTTCCTTTTCTATCTTTTTCACTGTCCAGCTTTCGCATCCATATGATGTTATTGAAAATGCCATGGCTTGAACGAGTCGAATCTTTGTATGGAGAGAGACATCTCTGCTCTTGAGAATCTTGTCTAGATCTTTTATAGCCATTCTGCCAAGAGCAATGCGTCATTGGATTTCTTGACTGCTTGTTGCTTCTTTATTGATAGTTGATCCAAATAGGTTAAAGTTGTTCATGATTTCAATTTCTTTTCCTACAACGATGAACTTATTGATTTTTCAAATTGTCATGATTTTTGTCTTATTTACATTAAGGTGCAGGCCCATCTTCACTTTCAGCCAGTAATGTGGTATCATCAACATAGCAAAGGTTGTTGATGAGTCTTCCACCAAACTTCACACCTCTGTTGTCTTCATACAGTCTTGCTTCTCTGATGATTTGTTCTGCATATAAATTAAACAGATAGGGGGAAAGTATGCAGCCTTGTCATATACCTTTGCTTACTTTAAACCATTCTGTTTTTCCTAGTTCCGTTCAAACTGTTGTTTCTTGATCAATCTACAGATTGTGAAAGAGAACTATGAGGTGTTTTGGTATACCGATGCTTCTTAATGTGGCCCAGAGTTTCTCATGGTTTACAGAGTCAAAAGCCTTGCTGTAGTCAATAAAGCACAAATAGATATCTTTTTGGTATTCTTTAGTCTTTTCAAGGATCCATCTCACATCTGCAATGATGTCTCTCGTTCCTTGCCCTTTCCTGAACCCTGCTTGCGCTTTAGGTAATTCTTATTCCAGGTATGGTTCTAATCTCTGTTGAGCAATCTTCAGTAAAATCTTGCTGGCATATGGAATCAGAGCGATTGTGTGATCATTTTCACAGTCATTTGGAACACCTTACTTTAGTATTGGTATAAACACAGATCTTTTCCAGTTAGTTGGCCATGATGTTGTCTTCCAAATTTCTTGGCAGAGCCTTGTAAGTATGGTAACAGCTGCATCAGATTGCTGTAATACTTCTATGGGAATGCCATCAATGCCTGGTGCTTTGATAAGGCTTTCAATGCTGCTTCGACTTCTTCTTTTATTACCAATGGTTCCGGATCATAAGGTACAGGATGAAATAGCTATTGGTCCTCTTGATCTTTATCATATAAAAACTCTCTAAATTCTTTCCACCTTTTCTTGGTCTTCTCAGAATCATTCAATATATAACCTTGAGCATCTTGTAACATTCCAATTTGAGGCTGGAATTTTTTCTTTAACTCTCGTAGCTTTAGGAAAGCAGATCTTGTTCTTCATCTAATAGTTTCTGCTTCTATTTCCTTGCATGCGTCGTTGTAGTACTTTTCCTTGTCCTGCCTTGCTGCACGTTGGAAATCTCTGTTGAGTTCTGCGATTGTCTTTCTTTCTCCTCTGGCTTTAGCTTCTCTGCACTTCTGGGCAATTTTCAGAGTTTCTTCCGTCAGCCGTTTTGGCCAGTTTTGCTTTTTCACCTTTTGTAGAGACTTCTCGCTTTCTTCCAACACAACCTTCTTGATGTCATTCCATAACTCTTCTGGAGCTCTGTCATTTGTATCTAAAGCAGCAAATCGATTTTGCAGGTAGTGTTTAAATTACAGTGGTATATTCTCAAGGTCATATTTTGCTACATTAATGAGTGGCTTGCTCTTTTTCAACTTTAGCTTGAGTTTGCATACTAGTAGTTGGTGATCTCTACCACCATCGGCTCCAGGTTTTGTCTTTCTTGATGTTATGGAGCTTTTCCATCATTGACTTCCACAGATGTAGTCAATTTGATTTTCGTACAATCCATTGGGTGAAGTCCATGTGTACAGTCGCTGCTTGTGTTGCTGGAAGAAGGTGTTTGAGATGTATAGATCGTTGGTCTTGCAGAATTCTATCAGACATTCTCCAGCTTTATTTCTGTTTCCAAGTCCATATTTTCCAACCACTTTGCCTTCTTCTTTGTTGCCAACGTTTGCATTCCAGTCACCCATAACTACCAGGATATCCTGTTTGCATGTTCTGTCAATTTCAGCTTGTACTTGTTCATAGAACATATCAATTTCATCCTCTTCTGCAGCAGTTGTTGGGGCATATACTTGAATTACAGTTGTGTTTTATAGGCATTCCTCATAGACGAATAGAGATTAAGCGTTCACTGACTGCACTGTATTTCATTACAGTTCTTGGAAGTTTCTTCTTTATTATAAATGCAACAACATTTCTTCTTTTTCTTTGCTGCACACTGAGGGTATTAACATGTTATCCACGATGATGCCTAAATCCTTTTTCTGGGTGGTGGTTCCTAATGTGGAACCTTGCATCCTGTAACCATAGTTTGAGTTTTTCTTTCCTAGGTACATACTTTGCACTTGTTCACATTAAATTTCATCTGCCACTTGGATGTCCAGTCTTCCAATTTATCCAGATCCTCTTGCAATCATGGGTTTTAACAACTTTGAATAGTTTTGTGTCATCTGCAAATTTGATAAACTCACTCGTTATTCCCATTTCCAGGTAATTTATTAATATGTTATTAACAGCGGACCCAGCAGAGATCCCTGGGGTACTCCACTATTCACCTCTCTCCATTGGAAAAATTGGCCATTTAGCCCTACCCTCTACTTTCTACATTTTAACCAGTTCTTGATCAACAATAGTACACTGCCTCCTATCCCATGATTTTTTAATTTTGCCAAAAGTCTCTCATGAGAGACCTTGCCAAAGACTTTCTGAAAATCCAGATACACTATATCAACCAACTTACCTTTGTCTACCTGCTTATACACACATAGATTAGTAAGACAAGACCGTCCTTGGCAAAAGCCATGTTGGCTGTCTCCCATTAAGCCATGACTATCTATATGTTCAGTAATTTTGTTCTTTATGATGGTTTCTACCATTTTTCCCGGTACTGATGTCAAGCTCACCGGTCTGTAGTTTCCCAGATCAACCCTGGAACTGTTTTTAAAAATTGGCATTACACTGGCCATCCTCCACTCTTACTACTACTACTACTAAGCATTTATAAAGTGCTACCAGGCGCATGCAGCGCTGTACAATGAAAACACAAAAAGACAGTCCCTGCTCAAAAGAGCTTACAATCTAAAAAGACAAAGCAAGAAAAGGAGTAGAAAAAAGATAAGAACAAAGGCAAAGAAACAAGAGCAGGAGAGACAGGACAAAGGAAAGAGGTAAGAACAAGTGTAAGAGGAAGAAAGAAAGGTGAAATAAAAGAGGGGAAGGAAGGAGAACAGCAAAATCAAGAGCCAAAGGCAACGGAGTGCTGAATAGACTGAAGAGGGAATACTCTTCAGGTATTACAGATGATTTTAATGATAGTTCACAGATTACTAAAAGAAGGTATGAAGTCTCATATTTCAGTTATTTCAACACCCTTGGATGTACTATATCTTCTGGTCCAGGTAATTTGCTACTCTTCAGTTTATCAAATAGTTGTAATACTTTTTCACAATGTATCGATATTTCTTTTAATTCTTCCACAGCATCACTTTTAAATACCATAAGTGTCATGGGTAACATCCCTACATCTTTCTCAGTAAAGTCTCTCCACAATTGCCTTGTCCCCTCTTAAGTGCCCCTTTTACCCCTCTATCATCTAATGGTCCAACTGACGCTCTCACAGTTTGTTTTGCTACAAATTTACTTGAAAAAGTCTTTATTATGTGTTTTTGCTTCCACAGCAATTTTCTACTCAAATTCTTTCTTTGCCTGCCTTATCAGTGCCTTGCATCTAACTTGCCAGTGCTTGTGCTGTTTCTAGTTTTCATCATTTGGCTCCTTTTTCCATTCCTTGAAAGATGTTTTTTTTTTGGCAACAGCCTCTCTGACGTCATCCTTAAACCATGCTGGCAGTTTTTGGACTTCCTTTCACTTTTCTTAAAGCGTGGAATACAGCTGGTCTGGGCTTCCAAGATAGTATTTTTCAACAACACCCAAGCTTGATGTAAATCTTTAACCTTTGCAACTGCTCCTTTTAGTTTTTTCTTAACTATTTTCCTCATTTTATCATAGTCTCCCTTTTGAAAGTTATAAGGTAGTACTGTGGATTTTCTTACCATCTCTCCTCCATTTATTAAATCAAACGCGATCATGCTATGATCACTATTGCCAAGTGGCCCCACCATCACTGTTCCCTCTAAGCTGTGCTCGTGTGCGCGCGCACACACCTCGCCGAGCGAGCGCACATACTTTACCACAGAGCACACAAAAATTACGGCTCTGATTCTGATAGAAAACAACACAGATGTCTTAAAATTTAAAAGTTATGATTGTAATTACTAGAAATTTCCAGTTTCATTTAGTAATTGTCTATTTTCATTTAATTTGATTAAAATCAATGTGGTGTACATACTGTATTCTGACATGTAGTCAAATTTTAAAGTATATAACTCAGAGTGTCGTTATGTGACGCACAAAAATTTAACTTTCCTTCAAAAGCTGCACGCAGCTGATATTTTATGCGCACACAGCCTACAGAAAATTAGAGGGAACATTGCCCACCATCCTTATGTCTTGCACCAGATCTTGTGTTCCAGTAAGGACTAGGTCCAAAATTGCTTCCCCTCTGGTCATTTCATGAATCAGCTGCTCCAAGAAGCAGTCATTTATTTCATCTAGAAACTTTATCTCCCTAGCATGTCCTGCCGTGACACTGACCCAGTCAATACCGGGGTAATTGAAATCATCCATTATTATTACTGTGCTGTAACTTTTGTTAGCTTCCATATTTTCTTTGAGCATTCATCATCCATTTGTTCATTCTTGCCAGGCGGTTGATAGAACACTCCCACTGCCATCGCCTTCCCCTTTCCCTTTTTACATGGAATTTCAATCCATAGAGATTCTATAGTGAATTTTGTTTCTTGCAAATATTTAATCCTTTGTGACTCAATGCCCTCTCTAACATAGAGTGCAAACCCCTCCACCAATTTTATCTGCTCTATCATTACGATATAGTTTTTACCTATGTATCATAGTGTCCCACTGGTTGTCCTCCTTCCACCATGTCTCTGAGATACCAATCATATATAACCTCTCATTTAGTGCTATATATTCTAACTCTCCGATCTTATTTTTTAAACTTCTACCATTTGCATACAAGCATTTTATAGGCTGTATTTTATTCATATTAATCTGGCTATTGTTAGGCGGGGGTAATTTGGAATCTTTAAGCTCTGCCTGCTCTGTACTCAAGGTCATTTGGGCTAATTTTGTCTTTATTGGAACCTCTCTGCTGATGTGCCCTAACTTCAATCTTTTGCTAGTATCCTTCAAGGATACATTGTTCCAAACCATGCACTCTTGGGCGACTGTCAGCTTTCCCGTATTATCTAGTTTAAAAGCTGCTCTGTCTCCTTTTTAAAGGTTAATGCCAGCAGCCTGTTTCCATTCCGGTTAAGGTGGAGCACATCCCTTTGGAGGATCCCATTCATTCCCCGGAATGTTCCCGAGTCCCTAACAAATCCAAAAACCTCCTCCTTGCACCATCGTCTCGTCCACGCATTGAGACTCTGGAGCTCTGCCTGCCTTTTGGGTCCTGCATGTGGAACGGCAAGCATTTTGGAGAATGCTACCCTGGAAGTTCTCGATTTCAACTTACTACCTAAAAGCCTAAATTTAGCCTCCAGAACCTCCCTACCACACTTCCTATGTCACTGGTACCGACATGTACCAAAAGAGCAGACTCCTCCCCACCACTATCTAAGACCCTGTCCAGGTGATGCATGAGGTTCTCTACCTTTGCACCAGGCAGGCATGTTACCAGCCAATCCTCACATCCACCAGCCACCCAGCTATCTACATGCCTAATGATTGAATCACCAATTATAACAGCTGTCCTAATCCTTCCCCCTTGGGGACATGGTCTTGGAGAAACTTCCTTGGTGCGAAAGGGCTTTACATCATCTGGAGAACAGGTCCTAGCTACAGGATCACTTCCTGCTACATCAGGGTGATGCTCTCCTGTCACTTGACCTCTCTCCTCCATGGCAACAGGGACGCTGCCAGACTGGAGGTGGGACTTCAATACTATATCCCTTTAGGTCTCGTCTATGTACCTCTCTGTCTTCCTTATGTCCTCCAAGTCTGCTACTCTTGCCTCCAGAGATTGGACTCGCCCCTGAGAGCAAAGAACTCCTTGCACCTAGTACACACGTAAGACCCTTCACCAACTGGGAGAAAAGAAATGTGTGACACTCAATGCAAAATGAATGTAAAACCCCTATCTTGCTGTTGGACTTCTGTCTGCATCTTAGTTTTGAGGTTGTGTTTAGGTATTGAAGTTCTTTACTTACCAAGGGCTGCTGGAGATACTTATACTAATAAAACTATACCTAATATGTTTAATGTACTTTGTTCACCTGAAGCTTAATCAATTTCAGGTCCTTAATGAATGTCTGATGAGGATAAACTGCTGCACCTGAGAGTGAATATGGTGCCTCCTTTCCTTTAAGAGGTTTAAGCACCTATAAAGCTATGATTATACGAGAGGTAATCTGTGACCATTTTCCTGGGTGATTCACACAACTCTTGCTTGGATAGAGAGAGTCTTGGGTTCTAAATTTAACCAAAACCTCTCTGCTGTGTTTTAAATTTAAACAGAAAGCTCTTTGCTGCACCCTGTCTGAGTATTACATTTAAACTGCTGGGTTTTGAACTTAAACTGAAAGCTACCTGTTGAGTTTTTAATTTAACTAAAAGTTCTTTGCTGATACTAGTCTCTGACTGATTTAACAAATATTCTGGATTCACAAATTAATCAGCTTTAATCTAAAGAATTCCTTTTTCACCAAGATTTAGAAAAATTCCCAGAAGTAAATACTTACAATGGTAGATCTCTCTCCAGAAGTAGCAGTCTCTTTTTCTAGTCCTTCAAGACTGAGAATCACAGAGCTCTGGATGAACTATTTATGTCTGTGCTTCTGTGGTAATCTGTGACCAATTTCCTGGGTGATTCACACAGCCCTTTCTTAGATAGATGGAGTCTTTCAAAATGGCCCTTTGATCTGCCACTTGGCTTTAACACCTATCTAGGCCAATTTCACAGGTTTCTTGCCCTCTGTCTAGAAGGCCTCTTTGTATACGTCTCTAGAAATAATTTATTGCTCAAAGAATACTGACCCTGTTTTTCTTTTTATTCTAAGTTATACTCTGATTTAGTTTAAAGCTCTTTGCTGATACAGGCCTTGACTGAGTATTAAATTTATACTAGAAGCTCTCTGCTGTGTTTTAAATTTAAACTGAAAGCTTTCCCCTATTATCTAGTTTAAAAGCTGCTCTATCTCCTTTTTAAATGTTAATGCCAGCAGCCTTGTTCCATCTCTGTTAAAGTGGAGCCCATTTCTTCAGAGGAGCCCTTCCTTTCCACAGAATGTTGGCCAGTTCCATTAAAACCTTTAAAATCATATCTAAAAATCATGAGGAAACTAAAGAGCATAAAAGATATTAAAACATAATAATAACAGACATAATAACATCATAAACAACCCATTCAAACAGAAGTAAAAATGATAATAACACCTCATATAAATGTGTTTTTGTTATGGGAGGCTTACAGGAAGGTATATTAAACCCAATAGCAGGAAAAAAACTCAAAACATTTGTGATATCTCATTATTCGTTCATATGGCTTCACAAGTATATACTTGGGGATATGTTTACTAAACCGCGGTAAAGTTTCCAGTGGTAAGGGCAGCGCTAAGGTTTCCAAAGCCATATAAGGCTATAGGCGGGTAGGAGCAGTCCAGTGTAAAGGGTGCTATGGACCATGTAACACATGGAACAGGGTGCCCTGATCAGTTAACTCGTGGTAATGGCACATCTCACGTTAAGGTGACAGCACATAAGTATCCCTCACTTCCCTCAGTCTTATTCCCTCCCCTTGCCAACCAGCCACCCCACAGCCCCCCATCGCTATAATTCCCACATTTTTTGAGCATACATCATAGTCCTCAATTGCAGGGCACACAATTAAGAATGCCAACTATGGACTTATATCCACCATAGTTCGTTGCAAATATAATACCTTTCTATGTAATTACTTAGAAATTCTGACCCAGTTATAATGTTCTATGTAACGTCCAGTTTTGTTATAATGTAAACCGCCCCTGATCTCTGGAAGGGACGGTATAAAAATACATTCAAATAAATAAATAAATAAGTGTTAAGGTGGCCAAGGGGTTTAAGGGGCTTCAACCTAAGGTGCCTGAGGATAAGGCACCCTGAGGGGTTAAGGCGCAATAAGTTAAGGCACTCTCAGGGTTCTAAAGCACCTGCAGTTAAGGTGCTTTGAGGGTCTTAAGATGCACAAAGCAAAGATGCCCTAAGGGGGTTTAAGTGCCCGAACATAAGATGGCCAAGGGTTTTAAGGTGCTTCAAGCTGACAAGCATGCATGTAAAGGCAGGAAAATGGTTGTTACCCTAACGCTGGATAGAGCACCACGGAAAGTCAATGTAAAGGAGATGGAAGGAAGGACAGTGTATGTCAATACCAGGTGCTATGATGCTAATGCCATGGCCAGCAACTACCCAGGAGGGGAGTGGAGCATCTATACCTGCATGGGGGTTTTTCTAGGGTCCTACTGGCCCTACAGTCACCACTGGGAGTAGACCTGGAACACCTCACACCCCCACTGCCTATGTCTAACTTTCACCCACAGTATGCACAGTTAGACTGCAGCTGCTGCCCACCACTGTGATTTCCAGCCACACACTTATGAACTGCAGACAGTCCAAATTGCATGTGCACCCAGCATTTGGGTCAGTGATCAAGCACCGAGAACAAGGAGTGCATGCACATCACTGGAATCAAACTTTATAATAACACTATGTGGATACATACCCATGCCATGGCCACTGCACAGTCAGGGTGGGAGTGCCCTACCAGTGGAGCATGCCGTGGCCACCCAGGCCATACATGTAGCAGATGGGCACTATGATGTCTCGAGGCTGTTACCCCTACCCCCAATACAGTCACATCTTGGCCAATCCATCCTGTGTCAGCCGATACCCACAAATCTTTGCTCCTTATCATGCACATTTGCAGACTAACCTGGAAACAGCTTAGGCACTGTGAGGCTCTATGAGGTGTGGAAAGCCACCAAACAATTGATAGTCACATACATACACTCTCAAATTGACACACTGCAAAAATGGGGATGGTTGGCATTCCTGCCTGCTGTCTTGGTCACGATACCAGCTTGAGCATTGTTAATGTGTGCTCCTTGTGCAGAAGCTAGTAGCGTGCTTTGACGTTAATGCCCGTTCAGTGTGCTGGTACTATCAGCCTGACTCTCCATACAGCTGTGGATAGTGGATCCTGTCTGTGTTGCTGATGGGTGTTTGTACCCTTAATGGCTGATTCATTGGGGGTTGCACGTGTTGGTGCTGTACCTGCACTTTGGGCTAAAGTTTAGCCACAGGGACAGGCAATGCATAAGCCACAACAAGGAACTGAACCTGTGACCCTCTACTCATATAACTCAACAACTGTGTGTATTGAGCCACAGCATTGCCATATGGTTATAGCACTCCCTGGGGCTGTCATACTTTGCAGCAGACAGATCTTGGCTGTGGTCTGAGGCAGGTGGGTGCTGCTGCCCCCTCTGCCAGCAACCGCACACCATGCTAACATGGCCGTGTGCTATCTGTGTTGGGATGTGCATTCCCAGTCCATCCAACATGCGGGTTGGTGGGTGCTTAGGGTGCAAATTCCAGATGGGGGGACCAGGGTAGACATGGACAGGCACACAGCCCCCTCCCCAAAAATCTGCCTCTGCAGGTAGCCCATCACCACCTGCCAATGATACATCTTGGGGGAAAATGACAGCCTCTGCAGCGGTAGTCCCCCTGCCTGCCTGCATGTTGTAGCTATCTGGAGGGCTTCAGCTTCTGGCACTATCAGCCTCTTCTCCCAGAGCTGGGTTCTGTGGCAGTGGGGGGGGGGGGGGGGAGGGGCAGCTAGGATCTCTGCCTGGGGTGCCAGGACCCTTTGACCACCACATGTGCTGCCACTGTCACTGTGGGATCATGACGGACATCACAGATGGTAATGTGGATGGCAGAATACCCCTTTGTCTCCAAAAAGGTTGGGACTCATCAACCTGGGGAAGAGATGGCTGAGGGGAGATATGATAGAGGTCTATAGATTATTGACAGGAGTGGAACAGGTAAACGTAGGTCGCTTTTTTTATGCCATCAGAGTATAGACAGACTAGGGGAAGTGCAATGTGGCTACAGTGTAACCCCTTTAAAACCTCTAGGTGTGAATATTTTTTCAGACAATGCATAACGAAACCCTGCACTCCACTGTACTGGAGGATGCAGTAAAAGCTGTCATTGTAGCTGGGTTTAAAACAGTTTGGGCAGGATCCTGGATAGAGGTCCATACATCATTGCTAGGGGGACCTGTGCTAGGAACTGCTTGCCCCATCACAATTCTTGTGGATCTTCTGTGTCATTTGGGGAAACGTCTAGGTACTTGTGATCTAGATTGGCCACTGTTGGACATGGTACTGGGCATGATGGACCTTGGTCTGTCACAGTATGACATTTTTTCAAAACCTATGTTCTTATGTACCATCTGGGCAGCTACCTGATCCCCACTGTGCACCAACAGCCCCCACTGCATAACCCATGTGCCACCTCCTTTGCCCCCATTTGCACCATCAACCTTTTATACTTGGACACTATGCTGTTGCTGCTAGTGGATCGCTAACTTGGGCTCCCCTGTCTGTTTGTCACATTGCGCACATGACACGGTCTCTCTCACCTCCGATGGTGCCTTTTCCGTAAGGTTTTGATCAGCGTTAGGGTTCCTGGCGTTAAGACACCTTTGGGCAGGTTGCGCAATTGGCGTTAAGGGAGCATGCCTTGTTCACGCTCACTTCCTGCCCACTGACCCCCACTCGCCACCCCATGTATGCCTTCTCTCCACCTACAGGTACTGTTAGTGAATGCTAAAGTGGCTGGTATCGTCAACACGTGCTAAAGTGTCTTTTTAGTCATGCTAAGGGTGCAAGTGCACCGTTAGCATGCACTAATGGTACACTTGCTCCTTTACCATGGTTTAGTAAACATAGTAAGATTGTGGAGTCCCTTATTGAATATTAATGCATAGGGAAATGACGTATAAAAATAATAAACAGATAAATGAATAAATAAAACCAATGGTAGATAAGTAATTGGAGTAAAATACAATGAAGTAAAGTAGCAGGTATAGAGATCTCATTATATGAACCCTAAATGGGTAAATAGATCAGGCAGGAAGATGAATTTGAGGGGAACGGGGGAGAGAATAAAACTTACTTAGCTATATGCCCAGGTAACACACACAGTGCAGAACCACTATCAAAACTTTTCCACACAGGGCAGACGTCAGCTGCAACAAAATTGCAACAATGTTACAAAAAAATGTAACTGTAGAGGCATAATAAAGACATTAGCCCCTGCGGAGGTCCTATTGGGAATGAAATTGTCTTTTCTAATAAAATGTGTGTGAGCTCAAAAGGGGAAATTATTAATTTTATTAGACTAAGAGTAATAGGGATGTCATTAAAATTGTTATTGTAAACTGGACAGAGTGGAACAAGATATTTCTTATTTAATAAAACAAAAGGAAGAATACTCAAAATGAGTTTATAAAGACTTGGTGAGCACTCCAAAAACTAAATTGATAATAAAAATGCCTTACCTGGTGCATACAAACTCTACCATTGGCGTTATGAGTAGGATGCCAGTAGTGAGTGACCACTATTTAAAGCAGGAGATTTGGTGCCAAGCATCATGATGGTTGCCTTGGCAACCAAAATCGTTGGGTAAAACTGCTGGAAATACTGGTAGTGATATGCTCATCGGTACTAAAGGTATTGTGAGTGGCAGGACTGGTAAGTTGGCTCTTACGGTTGATCTGAGAGTTCTTTCACTGTGGAGAATTGTTCCTATACTTTGGATACTGCTTCCTGCACTGTGGTGCTGAAAAGACTATCCCTTGGCAGGGAGCATCTACCTGATGGTCATGAAGGTCTTTTCACAGACCCAAGACATGGAGCCATGCCGTGCAACTGGCAAAAATTGAGGTAGCTGTGGATCGGGCTATAGAATCAAAAGCATCATAAATATCCTGAATAATGTGATAAAGAGACTCTTGCAAGTTATCCTGAAGCAGGAGTCTGTCTTCCCCTGTGAGCACACCAGGGTCCTCTAGGTGTAAGAGGAGGTCATGGTGGTACTGGAGTATTTGAAACTGATGAACCAGGATTTTTATGGCTAACGCTCCCAATGGAGTCAAGAGTCTGCTGGTCCTTTCCCATCAGGATCTGGGTGCTGGATTTGGTTAACTTAAATTTTTTAAGCACCCCCTCACACCATTTATTGGTGGGGAAGCTGCTTATGCTGGAAACCCAGTCCAGGAAGCACCTTGTACTTGAAGTCCAGACATCAGAATGTGGCAAGTACCAAGGCCGGCATTTTCTAGACAGATGCAAGAAGGACCTGCAGGATTTGGGGAACTGGTAGCACAAGGACCTCTTTGAGAGTGCTACAGGCATGCAGGATAGATTGAAAATCTCTCTTGTTGGAGGGAGTTTGATTATCACTGAGAACGAGTGCTCAGACCTTCTGCAAAAACTTAAGACTAAAAAAAATCTCTGGAGGCTCTTCCCCTGTTGGGTGGTCAGTGGAGGGTGTTGTATTTACATCTCCCAAAATAGAAGGCTCTGTGTCCCACTGATGACAGTATGTGGCACTAGTAGAAGGGTAGTCATCATCACAAGAAGGTTGAGGAGCCCTCCAATCCATGAGGGGAGGGGTGTCATGGTGGGACTGCTGGAGGGTACATGGTCTGCAGGCAGGGCAGCCCAAAGCAGGGCTGCACTATCTTGAACAAAGCCTTGAAGCAGCTGAAGGAGGGGGTCACTGGTGGATGACCTACATCCCGCTATAGAGGCTGAAGGGGATACAGACGGCATGGAGGCCAGTTGGTATCTCCCATGCTTAGACATGGGAGAAAGACCCCGAGGGATCCACACTGGCTTTCTGCTTAGTGCACACTGTGGGCTGGTGACATAATCAGGGGCTTCCCTCTGGTTGTACTTGGACTTAGACTTTTGCTTTGCACCTATGGGGGTTTAGCCCTTGGGGAGCCTTCCGATGCCGGTTTAGGAGGAGATGGAGTGGAGCCTCTGACCTGCTGCTTAAGGCACTGGGCCACTTTCTTTGAAGCTGGTGCCAGTGGGAGGTCTACCTCTGGCCACATGGCAGTCCCTTCTGCTTCCAATCGTGCCTGGTCTGGGCCCGATGGGACTAGGGCAAGTACAGGAGTAGGAGTTGCCATGTAAATGAACAGAAGGCTTACTGCAATTGAATATGTTGATCAAGCACACTATGAGCAAGAGTATAAGCTGTTCCACATTGGTTTTGTCTTTCTTTCTTTTTTTTTTTTTTTTGAAGTATACTGTCAGCACTGGAACTCACTGAGGAGAAATTAACTATACTCCATTGTGTGGAGGTGGTCAAAAGAGCAGGTATACCTCTTTACTCCTTGTTTCCTCTTGGTTCTGGGGTTTTGTTGTGTTTTTGCAAGGTCTGAGGTAAACTCAGCCCAATGCGGGAGCTCTGCAGTGGCTGAGAACCGGCGTTCAATTTGCTCTTTTTTTTTAAAACTATTTCCTGGTAAGCAAGAGAAACGCCAAAACTGATAAGAAACCATAAACAAAGAAAATCATGAAATGAATGGCAAATTCTGCTGGGGGAGGTGATAGATATGACTGACTGGCTGCTGCGGTAGAGGAAGACTGAAAAGCAGAGACGTGAAATGAGAAGGCGCGCGCACAGAGAGCCAGCACTCGTGTTGTCATTAGACAACACCAAATATTTTACAATAGAACTTGACAGCAGGCATCTATAACAGCACTACCAGCCATCAAGAGTGTCCAGGGGCAGCAGAAGAGGGGAAAAGAGTATGTATAGTGGCATAATGAGTACCAGAAACCACTATCAGAAAGGCAAATTGATACAAAGAGAGCAATGAATACCTAAAATATAGTGGAAGAGGGCGAAGTAGCAGTACAATTGATGGAAGCACATCAAGGCACTTTGAGAGGAATAAAAGGGCAAAGAGGCCAGCACAGCATACAGATCGACTGCAAGGCAGTAAATTATGCCAAGAGAAGCAGCACAGCACTTCAATCACTTGTAAGGTCCTAAAACATGCCACGAGGGCCAGCATAACATCTTGATTTGCTGTAAGGCCCTAAAACACTAAAGGAGAGCCACTGCAACAGCAGAAAAAGTAGCACGGACCCAAGCCACAGGAGTGGAGTGAGTTCAACTAAGCTGTGTGCTAGGATTCTGGTCCCAGCATTGGAACCTTGGTCCCGATATTCTTCTGTGATGGCTATGCGCTGCTACGGCACATAGCCATTGCCGCTGACCTTTAACACCAGATATTCAATGCCAGGGTCATATGTGGCACAAGTCTGCAGAAGCTAAATGGGCAGAGGGATATTAAGCCGCTGCCCCATTAGCTCCTATGGATAAAGACAGGCCAACGTTTGTTGTGTGGAGGAGTAGCCTAGTGGTTAGAGCAACAGCCTAGCACCAAACAAATCGGGCTTGATTCTTATTGGTGACCTTGGGCAAGTCACTTTACCCTCCATTGCCTTGGAAGAAAAAGCCTGGCAATCTATTTCCAGTCATACTTTGCCAAGAAAACCCAGGGGCTTTAGCTATCTGGCTTTTTAGCGAGTGTCTCCTTTTTCTGTCAGTGCTCCATACTGACCATCCATTATTCATTCAAGAGCCTAACAGTAGCAGAGCTCCCCTGAATGAGGCACCAAGCAAGTTCAATAATGGAAATTTGAAAAAAACTTTGAAAAGAGAGATTGAGGTTTGTCAACGATGGTGTCCCCTCACCATACCGGGTTCAGTTTCTCCCAGATTCAGATTATTAGCAACTTCATGCCAAAGCAGGTGACAGAACACCCAAAAAAATGTAGAATGACAACCAAAAAGCAGCCACAAAAATACAAAGTAAGAGAAGGATGAGGAGCGGCCCAAAAAAAGCCAAAGCACACTAGTTGCAGAACCACACAGAAGAAGGGGGGCATGAACCACCCAAATCAGCAGGGGAGGGGCTAAAGGCAGTAGCAAGATTGATGCAGGCACATCAGCAGAGAGAGGCAAGAGGTAAAGTCCTTTTTTTGGTGTATTTCTTTTTTTTATTTTTTCATGTGCACCTGAACGGCCCCACTGCTCAATGCCCTCATCCTCCTCCTCCTTCCACCTCAGCTCCCTTTGGGTTCGTCAGGGGCAGGGGGAAGTGAGTCCTCCATAGGGATGGCTGTGTGTGGGATGCAAAGGGGAGATCATTGGTCATGGGGTGGGGATTGCCCACCTGTCATGCGCTTGTGCTCACGGCCTGCCTACATGCTCAGCATTGTGTCTTGGCAGGATGGTTGTGGTGCTCTGGCGCATTGGGGCCATATGTTCATTTGTTGGTCCTTTGCCTCGTGCCCCCTGCCTGCCACCACACTTGCATTCAGCAGTCTCTTGCACCACTGCTGTGGCCTAGAGGCAAGTTTCCCATGCCTTTTCTTTGTTGCTATGGTACATCTGTGGTCTCCACCAGCCCGTCTCCACCACTCACCTATTGGGGCTTCGAAGCACATATGCCCTGGTCACCCCTCTGCCCTTCCCCACTGGCCATGGCTCTGGTGTGCAGGGCCATGTCCACAGGGCACACTGTTTCCAAGCCCCATGCTCCCCCAGATGTGGTTTCATTCCTACCCGCTGATATCCTTCCCATCATCAGATATTGGCCTTCCCCTGGCTCTGTATGCCAGCTCCCCTCTGTTGTGCACCCCGCCCCAGACCAACTGTCGCTGCCTATGCTTGGCATACCCCTCATGCATCACCCTTCTCTGTGCCTTCTGTGCCCACCTGGCTCTGGCCCTAGTCACAGCTACCTGTGCCCCCCACTGCCTGGATTGTGTTTAAAAACATAGAAAAATGATGACAGAAAAAGACCACATGGCCTTCCATATCAACAACTACAACAGTCCCCTTTTTTCCTTTAGAGATCCTTTGTATTTGTCCCTTGCTTTTTTGAATTCAGATACTGTCCTCATCTCTACCACTTCCACTGGGAGACTATTCCACGGGTATGTCTGTCTGGCTCCCTCCCCCACCTGTGCTTGTGGAATCTGCCATCATTGCTGGCTATGGCTCATTCCCCACTGTGCCCCTTAGCCTATCTTCCCCCTCGCTGCTCTAGGCGTGCACCTTGGGTCAGCTCTGTGTGTCATGCCTCTGTTGCGCATTTTGTGGGGCTGGGTCTGTATCACTGTGTTTGCACAGTGCTGCATCGCCCAAGTGTCAATGTCCACACAGTTCATGGTGCCAGGTACTCTTGGATGCAGTAGGTTCTATGCTCTGCACAGCGCATATGTTGGCTACAGCTGGGACATGATCCCATGCACAGTAGCATGGTGGGCGCACACTGGCCCGGCTGTTTGTTCATGTTTGTCTCACATTCTCTTTCCATTCTCTAGCAGGTCTGTGACAGAGCTTCACATTGCACCTTTTTGTTTGCACACAGGGGTGTTTCAGGTACACAGTGTTTCTGCCCTCTCTCCCACCTTTGCGCAGGCTGCCCGTGCCATTTGTGCAGGGGGAGATATGCTTACTGCACCTTGACCATCTACTTCAGCAAAGTGCTGTAGCCTAATAGTTAGGGGACTGGCCTTTGGGACTCAGGGACCCAGATTCAGTTCTTACCACTTCCCCATGCTTTGCCTCACTCTGGTTCTGGCACTTGCTGTTTGTGCCTGTCTCTCTGTCCAAATATCTGGTGCTCTCCCTTGGGCCTGGGCACCTATGTTTGTGCCACCTGTCTGTCTACATTGGACTGCTGTTGGCATGGAAGCTTTGTGCATGGGGTTGCCTGTGATGTAGGTTATGTCACTGGCCCCTCCCTAGCCAGGGGTACAGACACATTCATGGGTACATGGGTGCACATGTGTGACAATGTCCCTGTGTCTCTGTCCATGCCTTTGGATTGTGTGGTGCTGTTTCTCCTGTTCCTGTTACATGTGATCATCACTGTGCATGGGGGTGGTGTGTGGGACAGTTGGTGTGCTTGTTTGTGGGTGGGTGTATGTGCATCTTTTGCCTTATCTGTGTTTATGGTTTACGATTCCCTGCTGCTGCCTTTGCCTTGCCTTCAATGTTCACCACTCCCAAAACAGTGATTTGCCTGAATCTTCCTTCCTGATAAATTCCCTGTTTTGTGTGTGCATCCATTTGAAGGTGTGATCTCACTGTGTGCACACTCTCTAGGTAGGAAACACAAGGAGAGCAGCAAGCCCTCACACTGAAGTACAAGCAAACACAGGAGGCGAGGGTAGGATAGGTCATTGGTGCTATTTTTATTTTTTAAAAAAACCAATGCATTTTGGCGGAACGTCTTCCTCTGGGGTACGCATCTTGAAAATAAAAATACATTAATATACAAAATAAGATAATAAAAAAATATATCTAAAAACAACATTAATAGTATAACATAAAAAATATATAAGTTAAAACATAAATATAACTTATATCTGTATTCAAAATTATGTATAAAAACTCATAAATGAATAAATATAAAGGAGAATAATTAATAATACAGACAAAATAAAACAATGATAAAAATCATCAAACAGTGATAAAAACAAGAGATCAAAATTAAACACAATGGACCCATAAACAATAAATAAATATATATAATTACACTTAAACCACACTCTATGTTTTTTATAGACGGGGAAGATATACTTACAAACGGTAACATATGCTTTGTGTTAGTCTTTAAAAAGACTCCATCTATCTGTAGTTCAGAGCTAAAATGCATAAAAACATACCTAAGTGAAATAAATATATCCCAGAGCCAGAAGGAAGCGTGATAATACAGCATGTTGTAAGAAACTGTAAATTGATACTGTGTAGCAACTTGATTCTATCCAGTGATGCATATTCTAATGTGGTTAAAAGTCCTCTTGCACAGTGAGAATGAAGGACAAGAAAGAGAGCAGTGCTCTGTAAAAATAATAGTATGTTAGTTTGTAGAGTAATAGCTGAATTGTCAAAAAAGTATAAACAAATTATATAATGAATATGTATATAGAGTGGACATAGTATGTAAGTAATACCAAATAAGAATCATAAAGAGTAAAATAAATGGGTGCTGGGAACGTCTCATCTTAGCAAGTTAAACCACATGGATTTGGACATTAAAACAGAATCGTTTTTAATCTTCATCGACACTGGTTCTTAAACCCATATTGAAGAAATGGACAACCCAGACAGAATTGTAACGGACGGTCGGAAGTTGTAGTACCATATTGCAAACGTTAAAACATATTCCTTACATACATTTTAGCAGTAGGAGCAAAATGAACTTTGAGGGAACGTTTTCATAATAAGTAAAAGACCCAGCATAAAGGGGTAGTTTACATCAAATATATTATGTAAAAAACTGCAGTATTGTCATTGCATATACAAGTCTAGGAGCACTCGTCAGAGAACTCACACCTGATAGTGAAGATGATGTCATGCATCTGAAGTGTGTGAGCTGAATAAAATCAGGAGTCTTAGAAAATCAGGGGCCTGTGCTGGACGGTGTTTTTTATCTCATCCTTTCGTGCTCAAAATTGGACTCATTATCATAATGCCGCACATGATCAGCACGTCTAGAGGCTCTGTAGTTAGACTAACAACGAGTGGCACTGAAGCACCGGGATTGCCGATGATTTTTTTAATAAAAATAGCACCGGTGACCTCTCCTACCCACTCTCTAGGTAGGACAGCCACTCAAATAAGTGCCTATCCTTGTCACTCACATTGGAGTGGTGCTGTCATGCTTCAATTCTCATTCTCTGCTATATACAGGCTCCTACACATACATTCATCCTGCTCATGCCAGGTCAGACCCTTACTTTCACTCCCTCTGTCCCTCAGCATTTGTGCCATGCTTGCCATGTTTGCCAGCTCTGCTGCTTTGTCTGTACTTACTGGGCTAGGGTGGTCCTTATCCTCTCCCATCCCCTGCATGCAGCAGCATGGGCTGGGCATCTGCAGCCCCTGGGGAGCAGCGCTTCCTCTTCCTGCAGAACAAGTCTGCATAGCATGCGGATCTCTGGTTCAGAGAAATTGGGCTGGCGTGTAGCCATTCTGCCCACTGTTTCTCCCTCTCTCTGTGCTTTGGAAGTAGGGTGTGGTGGGTGGTCTTCACTCCATCTTGTTTCCTATTGCACATGGACCACACTTCAGGCAGGCATGGGTAAGGAGTTACACATGCACAGCCAGGACAGAATTGCGCAGGCCGTACATGGGTAGCACGCATGTCTTGTAGGGGCGGGTTTGTCGGCTGCCAAAGGTGGATGTTAGGCCATAACATTGCAGTGGTAGCAAACACACGCAAGGTGCATGTAACGAGTACTTTCACAGTGCACATGTGCTACAGGCATGCATTCCCTACTAACGTGCTAGAGACGCACCTAGTATGGCAATACTTCCCTACATTACACCCCCTTCATGGTAAATGCACACACTAGCTGCACTTCTGCCCCATACTAGTATCTGCAGTTTAGAAAACATGCCTCATAGATTATATTTTCAAATCTATGCATAATTTTCTATAGAAAAGGCAAGTGCTACATGCACATGACCATTGTAAATGGTGCATTTTTCAGAGAAACTAGGGAGTTAATATTCAGTGGGGGCAGTCTTCGGCCTAGGGTCCTCTCCCCAGGTCGTAAGTTTATTTTGAGATTTCCTTCTCATTGTATAATTTTCTATCAGGATAAAACGTTTCTGCTTTTTGAACCAGGGCAGCTCTTGGAATTCCTAGTAGCGAGGGAGGGGCCTGTGGTTAATGTGGTATCACATATGTCTGATGTATAACGCCTTGTTTTAACTTGTTGTATGTTTATGTCATAGACTAGGGTCTGATCTCTAGGATTCTTCTTTTATTTCCTGATGCCTCTCTTTTTAACTTTTGTTCTTTTGTGATGAGAGATATGTTTGTTTGATTTTGCAAATATTCCTTTTTATCTACTTGGGTAATAATGTGTTCTCAATATTTCTATTGTATACGTTTTTGTTGGATGAAAATCTAATAATTATTGAATTCATAAATGCCAGCTGCCATTGTTGAAATAAATCCAGTGTCTGGTGCCAGTGCTGAATATCCAAATTTAGTGCTGACCACTGGCGCTATCCAAATGCAGATGATATTGATCCTGCTAGCCAGATAACTAATTATAAAGTTCGGGCAGTCTTTGTGCTGTCCTAACTTTATTCAGATGGTTATTCGGTTAGAGGACTGATCAGTGCTAATCAGATAACTCTGGGGGCCACCCTCGCTCCACCCATGGACTACCTCGACGTTTTCCAGATTGGTCGGCAATGATTTTCAGCAGGATTATCCAGATAGTGTTCCTGAAAATCAGTGGCCCTGGTCAACATCACTTATCCAGGGTGAACTTCCAATAACAAGCCCAACATCTACCTGACTCATCAAACCCCATACTAATCACCCCTCCCATTACAAAGATTGCTGTAAATCACTACTGGTTATGCTATGCCATTCTGTCACAAATCACCCGAGTTAACTCCTATTCAAATATAGAGCTGCTGTGTTATGTACTGTTACATAATGTTTAATGTTATAATGTTATATAATGTTTAATGCTTTATGCAAACTCATCCAAGTTGACATTCCTATTTAATGTTAAATGTTCTGTTTCATGTTTTCTGTAAATCGTTCTGCCTACAAAATAGAGTGGTATATAAACCCAGTTAAATAAGTAAATAGCAGGTTCTACTACCTGAATAAGTGGCTTTCAATATGCGTAGTTAATTTTTGAAAATTAGGTAAAATCTCAAGCTTTTAGGCAGGCTGTTTAAAAATTGTCCTCTTAACGCAGCAACAGTGATGAAGTGGCCAACGTTACTTCTTCAATGGTAAGTTCAAGATCTTCAGGAACAAGCAGGAAGTCAGTCTTCACATATGGGTGACATTGGCAACGACGGAGCCCGGCCCAGGAACACTCCCCAGCATCCAATAAGAATGCTTTTGGGAGCGTTCCTCCAGGCATGCAAGGCTGCCTTCCTGCCTTCTCTCTTGGTCTCCTCAGTCATCTTTTTTCCATGGAACCACTGGGACCCCGTCCCTTTCTGTCACGTTTAAGACTTCATTTTTTCAAACTACAGTACTATAAAAGCACTCTGGTTTGCCTTCCCATCGACCACATCGACTTCCATTGATTCTGGTACCTCTCCTTTTATTTTATTTTTTCTTTAATTTTCTTTTTCTATAGTTTTTCATCTGAGACCTTGAGCCTCTTTGGGCACCATTGCCCAATTTGATTTTGCGTCCATTTTGTTTCCAAAAATGAAGAAACCCCACAGTGGTTTCAAGAAGTGTTCCAAATGCTTCAGTACAATTTCAATTATCAATGAGCATGTTTGGTGTCTCAAGTGCCTAGTCCCTGACCACGATGTCGATTCCTGCCTCTCCTGTCGCCACATGACAATGGAAGTCGAAAGTACCATAATAAACAGAAGGCTAAGCTGTTTCCGTCAGACTTAGCTCCTTCGGTGCACTCCTTGAGGGCGTCAACTCTATCTAAGTCTTCCCATGCCTCTAAGAACTCACCCAAAACTTTTTGGTCACGTTATAGAGTGTATAAATCAATCACAAAAAGAACTCACTCCACTGAAACACAACTTGTTTCTTAATTATAACAACAAAATGATTGTTTGCATTCTGTTCATAAAAATATGCAACTGTGAAACGTGGTCAGCAAGGTCTCAGCAACCACGGGCGAAGGCAAATGCGATCAAGACACAAGTCAAGATCTTACTGCCAAACATAAGCCCAGTAACATCAAGGACCAATTGCTCCCACCACCACATGCATTTTCACAAATTCAAAAGCAAACTGCAGCCAGACCCAAAATGAAAAACACTTAGCTTATAAAGATCATGGGAATGGACCACAGGCTGCTGCCCCGACGTCACCATAGAGCTCACAAACGTTTTGCGAAAAATATCGCTTCATCAGGGGAATTTACTACAAAACAAAAAACAAACATTCAAAATCAACCTTATCTTTAAAACCCGAAACATACAAACCCAGCCCCACACACTTAAACCCTTAAAAACAAAAGAACTATAAACGGCAGCCACACCAGCACTTCAACATTGCTTCCAAAAAACGCCGCGCATGCTCTCATTACCCAAAGTCACCACACTCCCAAATATACCCTACCGCTGACATCAAAGACTGCCCCGAGATGAAACTCCACCCCCTCTCTCTCTTAAAGACATACCGCCCAGTCAATCCGAAGATTTAAACCACCCGGAGCTACAGTATTCAGCCGAAAAATGCACTTCTGCTCACAGACTAACAAGGACTGTTCCCTGCTCTTCCCGTCTCTCCCAGACAATACCCGATCTAAACAAAAACACCATAAATCACAGAACTGGTGATTAAATTCCAAACAATGCGGAACCAAGGGAGCCTCACGAACTAAGCACTTGAGTCTACTTTTGTGCTCAGTAATGCGCTTGCGAAGCGCTCTACACGTACTTCCTACATACAAAAGACCACAGGGGCATAAGACCCCATAAACAACAAAAGTGGAATCACAAGAAGTCCGATGTCTAAACTTGTGCCGTACTCCATGATATTCAAAATGCGAGAGCTCACTAGACACCTCGCAAATGGAACAATGCCCACAAGGACTATGGCCCCATGCCCGATCATTATCATCGGCAACTGAACGTAAAACAGAAGGACTTAATATTTCCCACAAATTGCGTTGGCGCCGCCAAACACAATGAACCTTCTTGTCCACTAATCCTGGCAGGGTGTGTAACACCCCTGTGTGTCTCTGCAAGATCCGCTGTATAGGGAAACTAAAAGGAGAATACTTTGAAATCAGATTTATATGTTCACCATCATCCAATGAATCCTCCTTATTTTTAGGAACTAGCAAGAGGGACCGATTATTAAACAGTGCCCTCCGATAGGCATCTCGCACCACCCTACGAGGATAACCCCTGGCTATTAACCCACAAGCCAAAGATTTAGATTGCTGTTTAAAATTGGCTATACTGGAGCAATTCCTACGAAAACGAATAAACTGAGAAAAAGGTAAACTGTTGTGTAATCCCACCGGGTGGGCACTCCCATAGTGTAATAAAGTGTTCCTGTCTGTAATTTTCCTATGGACACTTGTTATCCACCCAGTCTCATTCCTACGCACGACTACATCCAGGAACACAATCTGAACAGGACTAAAAACACTAGTGAACTGGATATTATTCTCACAACTATTCAACCAATGTACAAAATCCTAAAACTCAGTGGTCGTGCCTTGCCACAAGACGAACACATCGTCAATGAACCGACACCATAACCGCAATTGTGCAGAAAAAGGAGAAGAATATACCCACTTATCCTCATATTTAGCCATATATAAGTTGGCAACCGAGGGGGCACAGGTGGCACCCATAGCCACCCCAGTTAATTGATGATAAAAAAAGTCCCTCAAACACAAAATAATTTTCAGAAATGGCTAAATGGGCCAAACGCTTTACAAAACCAACCATCTCCGATGTTAAATCACCTCTACGTTGCAAACACTCTTCAACCACCTCTACTGCGGCCCCCTGCGGGATTGACGTATACAACGAAGCCACATCTAAAGTGGCCAACAATAACTCTGAAGAAGTTGCCAAAAACTAATGCTCTTCTAAAATATTCAGAAAATGCATAGTATCTCTAATATACGCCGGTATCTCCAATAATAAGGGCCGTAAAAAAGAATCTACAAACATAGAGAGAGGTTCAAGAACCGTCCCACGCGTAGATACTATAGGGCGCCCCGATGGATGGTGCAAATTTTTATGAATCTTGGGCAAAAGATAAAACCTAGCTAAAGATGGACTGCGAACATTTAAAAACAAAAACTCCTTTTTAGAAATCAATTTAGCTGACAAAGCTCCCATGGTAAGATCTTTAATTACAGCTTGCAATCGTGTTGTAGGATCCTGAGATAAAACCTCATAGGTGGTTAAATCGATCAAATGACGCTGAGCCTCCTGCAAATAGTCGCCCCGAGGCCAAACAACTACTGCATGTGGTGGTGGGGGCAATTGGTCCTTGATGTTACTGGGCTTATGTTTGGCAGTAAGATCTTGACTTGTGTCTTGATCGCATTTGCCTTCGCCCGTGGTTGCTGAGACCTTGCCGACCATGTTTCACAGTTGCATATTTTTATGAACAGAATGCAAACAATCATTTTGTTGTTATAATTAAGAAACAAGTTGTGTTTCAGTGGAGTGAGTTCTTTCTAAGAACTCACTGGCAGGAGAGAAACATCGCTCGGAGTCTCCAGCACTTAAGAAAAAGAAGATATCTGTTTTGGCATCAAGGTCATTGACTTCCAGGTCTGCATCAGATTCTGAAACTGAGTGTTGGCATCAACATCGACACTCTTTGCATTCCAATGTGGACCATCCATCCAAACAACCCCAGTGGGAGGTATCACCTTCCGAGGCCATTCAGGGGTTCAGGGATACCCCCCGAGGTCCAATTCTCGGTGGAGCCCTCGATACTGGCATTGGGAGTTGTGGCCCAGACGTCTGTGTCTGAAGACTCTCCTCCCCTTGCACTATCATTTGATGACTGGGTCATCACAATGGAATGTAGCATAGCTAAACTGTTAGCAATTATTACACTGATGACTTCAGAGGCTCCACAACTGGCACCGGTACCCTACCACCCAGTTAAATAAGTACATAAATAGAAGGTTCTACTATCTGAATAAGTGTTTTTCAATATGCCACAATCGGACTGGTGCCCTACCACCTTCACAGGGTATGGAGCAACCTATACTGAGGCCCTCGGAACCAGCTAGCCCAATACCCTTGACATTGACATTGAATCAACGGAGCATCAGAGGAATCAAATATCTCATAGAGATTACTTTGATTTCTTGCCAGACTCCAATTCCGAGGAGGTGTTTGAGGTGGAATCAGTCGATTCCGATACACATAGGGAGATTCCATCGGATCCTTCACCTCCTTATGAATGAAGACGTTCACCGCTTGAAGACATGTCCTTCCAGGATTTCATTAAGGATATGGTTGCAGCTCTTGATGTTTCAGTGGCTACTGAAACTGAACCAAGGGCTGAGGAGCTTGACATACTGTAGTAACCTTCAGCACCGAAGGAGACGAGCACCCTCCCAGTGCAAAACATTTTAAAGAACTTAATGATTCAGATGTGAGAAGCCCTCATGTTGACCCCTGCAGTAAGTAAGAGATTTGATAACCTCTGCAGGGTTCCTCCCTCTCCAGGCTTTCAAAAGCCACAAATTTCCCACCATTCCATGGTGGTGGAGTCTGCCTTGAGAAGGATCAAAAGTCAGAAAAAGAACTCCTCAGTACTTCCTGGCAGAGAGGACAGGTCAAGAAAAGCCTTCCAGGCTATCATGCTGGCATCCAGAATTGATTCATATATGCTCTACACGGGCATGTTTCTTAAGGATGTGGCCAGAGACAAGCAGGTGGTTCACCAGGTCTTGATTACCCATGTCCAAAATATATCAAAATTTTTAAGAAGAGCTGCTTTTGATAATTTTGAGGCAAACAGTAGATCTGTTGCAGCATGCACTGTGGCCAGAAGAACAGCATGGCTCCAAGCATCTGACCTGGAACAATGGGTCCAGGATAAGCTGATAAACATACCCTGTAATGGGAAAGCCTCTTCGGCCAGAGTTGGAGGGGGAAGGCTGGAGAGATCAGAACAGATGACCTCATTATGAAGAAGCTCTTAAAAAAGACGGCAGACTCTTCTAAAAAGAAGGCTACCACCAAGGGGCCTTTTTTTCCCTAAAAAGAAAACATTTTTCCCTCCATATCAATCCTATGTTGGCCTACAGCATCAGTAAAAGAAGCAGGTCAGAAACAGATCAGGAAACCCAAGGCCTCCAAACGTCAGCCTGCCCCCTCTACTCAGCAGCCTCAGAGTTTTTGACTCTTTCAAAAGGCCCAATCATTTTCTGGAGCAACCCATCCTAGATCCTCTTCACTACGCCTTGCTCCATCAGGAGATCCTCTCCCTACAAAGAAGAGCTTCTATTCCAGATGTTTCCTGATTCCAAAAAAGACAGGAGGTTACAGGTCTATTGTGGACCTCTGAAATCTCAACAAATTTCTTGTCAAAGAAAAATTCAAGATGATTTCTCTAGGCACCCTCTTGCCATACATAAGACAGGGCGATTGGCTATGCTCCCAGGAAAAGGATGCATAAACACACATCCTTATCCATCCAGATTACATGAAATTCCTCAGGTTTGTCTTCCAGGAAAACCACTATCAGTACAGAGTCCTCCCTTTCGGACTCACCTCAGCACTCAGAGTATTCACAAAGTGTTTAGCTGTGGTGCGAGCCTATCTGCGAACCTGCCTATTCTGTTCCCTTACTCAGACAACTGGTTGCTAAGGGCAGACTCTGCTTCTGTGGTAAGTTGGCTCTAGATCAAACTATATATGTTCTTCCAGAGGACAGACAACATCATCTGATTACCTTAGCCAGTCATGTGCAGCAACAACCATCAATTCCTCCCAGAACATTTCTACGCCTGTTAGGACATATGTCCTCCACGTTCCATGTCATACCCTATGCTCATCTCCATGTAAGAATCTCACAGTGGACTCTCTCAAGCCAGTGGAAGCAGTGCACAGGTCATCTCTCAGACCACGTCAACATCACCCTACAGATGAAGACAGACCTGCAGTGGTGGATCGAGACACAGAATCTAAGGGTTACCTTTTCAGAGGTCTACACCGTGGTCTATCCTAACCACTGATGCATCAAAACTAGGCCCATCTCAATGGACTCAGGACACAGGGCCCCTGGTCTGCTCAAGAGAGAACCTTCCAGATCAACCTTCTGGAACTCAAAGCAGTATTCAATGCTATAAAGGTCAGGGGCGGCCCAAGGGGGGTGCGGGGCCATGTGCGGAGATTAATTGTGGGGCCTCATTTACATAGGGAGCCTCATTTGCATAAATACTTGCATAATGTTAACATGCATTTTTAGTAAACATGCTTCTAATGAGTGTCTGGATAAAGAAAGACTAACAGATTTCTATATTACTATATTCCAGTGCCAACCGCCAGGCCCATTAGGAAGTACTATAAACACTGACCATTTAGAACTCATAGTAAACCCACCATATCATAACAGCTCTGCCAGGACTCACAAAGCACCAAACCCTACCTATCAAAAGGCAACACTGCAAATATTAAACCAATACATCTCAGAGAATACCAATGCATCTCCTACTGGGGAAAGAGAACAAGTGACATGGTCAAATAGAAACTACATGAACAGAATACCTCAGCTTGGTTAAAATGCAGAACATAGACCATCACCAAAGAACAAGGGATCACAATTTAGAAATAGGAAGACAATAATTAAACTGGGAACCCCAAAAGCCAAACTTGGGATGTACAACAACACTGGAGAAATAAAACTATAAATTAATTTCCTCTTGTACTAAACAAAACACAAAAGACGTTAACGATGCATATTTCCCAGAGCTGATATATTCCAGTTAATAAATTCAAAATAAAAAAGTATTTTTCTACCTTTTGTTGCTTGTGCATTTTCTTTTCAGTTGGGAGGGAGGGAGGGAGGAGTAGCCTAGTGGTTGGGGCAAGGTACTTCAGGCCGGGGGTTCAAATCCCATTAGAGGACAGCAACCTTGAGCCGGAAGGACTGGGGTTTCTAGTCCCACAGATGCTCCTTGTGGTCTTGGGCAAGCCACTTAACCCTCCATTGCCCATGTTCCCTATAAGTATTAGTGTATGTGTCTCATATCCCCGCGTGTTAAATGTATCCCCCAATTGTGCTGTGACCGCTTTGATTGAAGGATAAGGCGGTATACAAAACTGTCTAAATAAATAAATAAATTAAATAAAATAATTGCTCCAGTCATTTTCTTCTGGTTTCTTTGTGTCTTCTGCGAGCTATCCATTTTCCTTTCTTCTCTTAGATTTTTTTCCAAATTTTTTCTCTGTATCTGCTTTAACATACTGATCTTTCCCCTTTTGCTCTTTCCTCCATTTCTTTCCTTATTCCTTTATCATCCACTCAAATTTCACCCTTCCATTCTCAATCTCCACTTACTCTTCCAATACCCGGCCCATCGTAGACTTTTCTTCCCTCCCACACAAAATATCTTTTCCCCTCTCCATTCTCATGCCCCATCCCTTTCTAGTCCTCCCCCAAAATCAGCTCCTTTATAGTTCTAGACCCACCCAGCATCTGCCCCCTTCTAGTCCCAGTCTCCCAAGCTTCCACATCAGCCCACTTCCAATCCTAGCCTCCCATATGCTGTTTTTCAGTTCCATTCCAGCCCCCATCAGCCCATTTCCTCCAAGCTCCCCATCAGCCCATTTCCAGCCCTATTCCAACTCCCATCAGCCCACTTCCAGTCCTATTCCAGCCCCCATCAGCCCATTTCCAGTCCTATTCCAGTCCATCACCCATTTGCAGTCCACGTTCCCCCCATTAGCCCATTTCTAGTCCTATCCAAGCTCCTCATCAGCCCATTTCCAGTTCCTAGCCCCCCATATGCTCTTTTCCAGTTCCATTCATTCCAGTCCCCAACAGCCCATTTCCACTGCACGCTCCCCCATCAGCTAATTTCCAATCCTAGCCCCCTCGTCAGCCCACTTCGCCCTATTCTAGCCCCCATCAGCCCATTTCCAGTCCTAATCCAGCTCTTCATCAGCCCATTACCAGTCCAAGTTCCCCCCCACCATCACAGCCCATTTCATCCATTCCCCCCCAACCATCACAGCCCATTTGCAGTCCTATCCCCCCCCACCATCACAGCCCATTTGCAGTCGTCCTCCCATCACAGCCCAATTGTAGTCTGTTCCCTCCATCACAGCCCAATTCCAGTCGTTCCCCCCCCCACCATCACAGCCCAATTGCAGTCCATTTCCCCCCATCACAGCCCATTTCCAGTCCTTTCCCCCCCATCACAGCCCAATTGCAGTCCGTCCCCCCCCCATCACGGCCCATTTCCAGTCTGTTTCCCCTCATCACAGCCCATTTCCAGTCCTTTCCCCCCGCCCCCCACCATCACAGCCCATTTCCAGTCCGTTCCCCCCCCCAATCACAGCCCATTTCCAGTCTGTTTTCCCCCATCACAGCCCATCCAGTCCTAGCCGCCTCCCCTACGAAGAGCCCCGCGCCGTCTAAGGGGCTGCAGAGGGAGCCGGGAAAGCCCGCGCGAGGCCCCGGCTCCCTCTGCACAGCCCGCCAGCGTGAAGAGCCCTTACCTTCCCGCTGGCGGCTGTTTCAATGAAGCCGCGAATGCCGGGAAAGGTTAAAGGCAATGCCCTTTAACCTCTCCCGGCATTCGCGGCTTCATTGAAACAGCCGCCAGCGGGAAGGTAAAGGCTCTTCATGCTGGCAGGCTGTGCAGAGGGAGCCGGGGCTTCGGCGGGCTTCCCCCGCTCCCTCTGCAACCGTCCATTGAGCGAGAATGTGATTCGCGCGGGGCCCTGTGCGAACAACATTCTCGCTCAATGGACGGGCCGGCCCTGATAAAAGTATTCTCTCCCCAACTCAAACAGCATTTATTTATTTTTATTTATTTATTGCTTTTATATACCGCACTATTTAAAATCAGTGTGGTTTACATTATAACATACTTTGTGCGTAACAGGTGCTCTGTTAAGCACTTACAGTGGAACAGAACAATACAACTTGGGATTCAACTGGGAGAAACTATCTACAGCTATCTGCAGAATTTGCATGAGACTGTTTGCTAGTTACTTTTTCCCGGAAAGGTGTATGGTGGATGGGGTTGAGATACTGGGTTGAGAGTAGTGTAGAAGAAAGAGGTGGTGTTTTAGTGCTTTTCTGAACTGAGCAAGATCTGTGATCGCTCGTATGGAGGATGGGAGTGTGTTCCAGCAGCTGGGAGCGTAGAACTTGAAAGCTCGGTTCATTGTTGCTTGGGTGCATTTTGTTATTTCCTTGGGGATCTGTAGGGTATTGATGGCGAATGTTCTCCTAGCCCTCTTGTTGGAGTGGGGTGGAGAAGGTCAGTTAAAGAGGTGGAAGATATTTTGTTAATGGCCTTGAAGGTCATCAAGACTATCTTATAGGTGAGGCGGCAGTAAATTGGTAACCAATGCAAGTCCTTTAGGATTGGAGGGATGTGCTCCCTCTTAGAGGCTCCGTGTAGGAAGCATGCGGCTGCGTTCATTGCAAGTTGTAGTGGGTCTAGCGTGTTTTTGGGTAAGCCATGCAGGATCACGTTAGCATAGTCAAAGTGAGGGGTTACCATTGCCTGAAAAACTAATCTAAAGTCCTCTGGTTGCAGTAGGGGTCGGAGGTGTCGTAGTGTCCGTAGCTTGTGGTAAATTTGTTTGGTGGTGTTGCTGATATGAGTTTTGAATTCGAGTTGCTGGTCTAATGTAACGCCTAAGTAGCAGATGCCGGGTTTGGTTGGGAGTTCAGCATCTCTTGTCTTTAAAGTCGGAGGTGGTGAGACGGATTGGTTTCTGGATATGAACAGGACATCCGTCTTACTGAAGTTTATTTTGAAGCTCTGTGAGAGGAGCCAGTTGGTTACCGCCTCGAAGCATTTTACTAGTAGGGAGAAGTCAGGGTGATCGATCAAGAATGGGATGTAGAGTAATACGTCGTCTGCGTAGATTAGACATTCTATGTTGAATGAGCGAATTATTTCACATATCGGTTGCATGTATATGTTAAATAAGAGGGCAGAGAGTGAGGAGCCTTGAGGTACCCCGTGTTTTTGTTGAATGGTTCAGAGGCTGTGGATCCCGTCCGTACTTGCTGCCATCTGTCCGTTAGATAGGATTTGCATCAATTCCATGCAGAGCCATTGATTCCCTTGTCGTGAAGCCGTATCAGGAGTTGCTCGTGGTTTACGGAATCAAATGCAGCGGCAATGTCTAGGAAAATTAAGGCATATCCCTGCTTGATATTGTCAATCCCTGTGATCAATGTGTTGATAAGGGTGGCAAGAAGAGTTTCAACGCCATGTGCTTCCCTAAAGCCATGTTAGCATGGGTCAAGGGGAGCTGTAGAATCAATGTGGTCTTGTATTTGATGTTGAACGACCTTCTCAATTATTTTTGCTAGCAGAGGGATACTTGATATTGGACGGTAAGACTCTACCTTCTGGGGATTTAGTTTTGCGTTCTTCAGGAGGGGTCAGATTGACGTCTGTTTGAGGCATCGAGGGAACTGTCCTGTAGAGAACATGATGATTTTGGTTATTATAGGGCTGATTTCCTTCCGTAATGATCTTATCCAGGATGCTGGACAAGGATCATTAGGTGCAGTGGTGGCGTTAACGACAGCGATGATTTCCTCAATACTTGTATCTGATGGTGTTGTGAGAGAGGTGAGTGGCTTAGGTGGGTTGTTATTGGGGTTGGATAGCGTGGTTTTGGTAACATTTTTGGAAGCCAGCAGGTAGTCTGCATAGTCCTGGGGGTGTACCATGGTTGGTTGTGAGGATGAGGGTTCCTTTGTTAGGGTCCTTACTATATTGAACAGCTCATGGGGTTTGTTCAGGGCTCGGTTTAAGAGCTCGGCGTGATGTTCCTTAATTTTTGTTGATATTAGGTCTCGGTATGTCTGCAGGCGGGATTTGTAGGCTGTCTGGTCTGTTGGGGATTGTGTTCGTCGCCATTTTCTTTCAAGTTTCCTTAGCATTTGTAGTGATGTTCACAGCTCGGTGGTGTACCAGGGTGCAGATTTTCTCCTTCTTGGTTGCCTGTCTGGGGTCTGAGGTTTGGCTTTATTCGCTATGCATGCGAAGGAGCTCAGGCAGTTGTTCCATGAAGCCATCGCCTCTTCAAGGTTCGGTGATGCTGTCGTGATATTGTGGAGGACCTCTTTGATGATCGCTTCTTTGTCAAAGGGTCTAAAACATCTTGAGGGTGTTGTTGATTTTTCAATTAGTTTCGTTGTTCTTCCACTGTCTTGGTTTATGGGTATTTGGAATTTAATTAGATTATGGTCAGACCATGGGACAGGGGATATAATTACGTTGGGTTTGTAGTTGGAGCTCGCGTCTGGTCTGGGGGAGAAAATCAGATCTAGCATGTTCCCTTTTTGATGTGTGGGGGCATCAACTATTTGTTCATAGTCCAGGTTGTTGAGAGCTTCGAGAAAGGCTTTGGAATGATTATCCTGCGTAGCTGCTAGATTGAAGTCACCTAGTACCCAGTTCGGTCTGCGTGTGTTCGTGGGGTTGGAGGCTAGATCGATTATTGTTGCAAGGTTTTCAGGGGGTGATGATGGGGATCTGTAGATAAGGTTGATGGTATTGCAGTTGTTGGATATGGTGATCACATCAAGGTGTGTTGAGCTAATTGAGTTGATCGTTTGATACTGGAGGTTGGTTTTTACAAGAATGAATGCACCACCTCCCCTGCGGTCTTCTCTGTGGCATGTATGAATTGAGAAGTCGGGGGGGGGGGTGAGTTGGTTGATGAGGACTGAGTCAGAGGTGGTGAGCCACAATTCTGTTACTAGCAGTATGTCTAGCTGGAGGTGTGATATGTGGTCGGTGACTCCACTTTTTACGAACAGACTGCGCGTTTATGAGGGCACATTTCAGGTAGCATGGGCTTTGATGGGGCTTGGGTTTTGTGGTGTATTGGAGTGGTATGTGGATTAGGTATGTGTGAGGGACATGCGAGGGTTCAGCCGCTGAGCAGTATGTGTTGTTGTGATATCTCCTTCCTTGGCTTCATACAGTCAGGATCAGATTGTGGTCAGGTGCAGAGGAGAGTGAGCAATTGATGGCGTTGCTGAAGAGGTATATACTGATTAAGGTTATACTGGATATAGCCATTTTTGGGTGGGGTTTGGTATGTTCTGTGTGTGGTGGGGACTTTCCTTAACTGGGGTGTCTGTTAGTAGGCTTTGTAAATGGTTCTACATGGGTTGTGTGTGTGTTGAGCTACCCAGTGGGGGCTAGCTTGTTCTATGAGACTAGCTAATGGAGAGCAGTGTGAATGGTCACGGGAAGCAGAGCTCAGTGTGAATGGTAACAGTGTGAATACTTGTATTCTTTGGCAGTAAAGTTTAACAGTACCTTCAGCAGTGAAATACTTATATTATACAGTAAATATTCAGTGAGCAGAGAACAGTATGGATGGTAACAGTGTGACTATTTGTGTCTTTTGGCAGTAATGATTAACAGTACCTCCGGCAGTGAAGTACTTATATTATACAGAAATAGAGGTGCTCACAGTACACGTTGGATATTACACATTAGTAGTGAACTATTCTCGGTATGTGGTAACGTTCAGTATTGAAGTCGCAGTAAGCTCAATAGTGAGACACTCACGATGCTTCTCTGAGTGGGATATTCATAGAGCAGTCAGGTTACTAGGCATAGCACGTGTCTAGAGGTTGTTGTTGTATCTTGTGGGAGTCTTAGAGGAACTTCTGAGGCTAGATGGGGAGTCAGGCGGGTGATTACCCTGACTGGGCGGCTGTAGCGACAGGATGCAGCTGGAGGCAGGACGATCATCGGCGAGGTTCGGTATTTACTTGGAGAGATCCTGGAGCTGCGTCAACAGTGGCTGGTGGTGCCTGGGGCTAGCGAGCTCAGCCCTGGCAGGGAGCTCAAGCTAAGGTGTTCAGGTTTGTTGCTTGGTCAATATGGAGGTCTTGCGGCGGTAGTGAGTTGTTCCGGTGGATGTGTTGAGTGGGGGGGTCTCGGACCACCGCCTAAGGGCCACGCCAAAGGGCCCTCTGGCAAGGCCCTCAGGCGTGGGTCCGCCAGGCGTGGGTGCGCTGGCTGTTGCTCTTTTTAAATGAGCAGATCAACCCCGATTGGGCAGGCAAAGCGGTGGCAGGCGGTCGGAGGCAGAGCGGGTGCTGGCGGTGGCTCAGTCCCTCCTTGGAGAGCTTCGTCGGCTGAAGAGGCTGTCCGGCTCGGCTGTTGCTCTTTTTAAATGAGCAGATCAACCCCGATTGGGCAGGCGAAGCGGTGGCAGGCGGTCAGAGGCGGAGCGGGTGCCGGCGGTGGCTCAATCCCTCCTTGGAGAGCTTCATCGGCTGAAGAGGCATTCTCTTCTGGTGCAGACCAACAATCAGGTGGTGATGTTTTATATAAACAAACAGGGAGGTACGGGCTCTCAAGCCCTGTGCAAGGAGGTCTCTCACCTATGGAACTGGGCAATCTCCCAGAATATCCACTTACAGGCAGGCTACCTTCCAGGAGATCAGAATCAATTGGCTGACAGGCTAAGCCTCATTCTACTCTCAGACGAACGGAGATTAGATCCTCGGGTAGCCCAACACTTGTTTCAGCTTTGGCATCTCCCATCAATACTCAGCTACCCTGGTTCTGTTCCAAAATTCCCTCTCCCCACAGGGAATCATCAATTACCTTTCTCATTCATTGGGGTCAAGAGCTTCTCTATACATTACCTCCACTTCCACTTATAGTGAAGACACTCTTCAAACTTTAGGCCGAACAGGGACAAATGATTCTAATTGCCACGTACTGGCCCAGACAACCATGGTTTCCTCTACTTCTTCAACTTGCTCGAGCACCTCCCCTCCAGCTCAGTTGCTCACCAACCCTTCTCTCACAGGAACAAGGGACCCTTCTGTATCCCAGCCTCAAGCCACTCCACTTGACATCCCGGAGTGGCACTTTGTCCTCTTAGACATAAATCTCCAAGAGGATGTGTTGCATGTCTTTTTATCATCAAGAAAGAATTCAACCAGATGTTCCTATGCCTTCATATGGCACAGGTTCTCCATCTGGTGTTCCCTGAAAACACTAGATCCCTTCATATGTTCCATCCCAGACCTGCTTCTGTACTTACTACATTTGTCTGTTTTCTGGTCTTAAGACCAGTTCAGTGGTCTTGCTGCCATTTTTGACATATTCATAAATGACCTGGAAAAGGGAATAACGAGTGAGGTTATCAAATTTATAGATGACACCAAACTATTTAAAGTTGTTAAAACCCAAGAGGATTGTGGAAAAATGCAAGAGGATCTTGATAAATTGGAAGACTGGGCATCCAAATGGCAGATGAAATTTAATGTGGACAAGTGCAAAGTTATGCACCTAGGAAAGAACAACCCAAACTATGGCTACACGATGCAAGGTTCCACATTGGGAACCACCGCCCAGGAAAAAGATTTAGGCATCATTGTGGATAACATGTTAAAACCCTCCGCCCAGTGTGCAGCGGCAGCCAAGAGAGCAAATAGAATGCTAGGTATCATAAGGAAAGGAATGGAAAATAAAACAAAGAATATTATAAATGCCTCTGTATCGTTCCATGATGCAACCACACCTTGAATATTGTGTGCAATTCTGGTCGTCGTATCTTAAAAAGGATATAGCGTTATTTATTTATTTACAGTCTCTTATATACCGCACTATTCAGCATCAGCGCGGTTTACATGGAACAAAAATGCTCAATACAAATAACACGTATGAGTTTACAGATAACAGGGCAAAAAACTTGGATAACAGGGGTAAACTATTTACAAAACTTGCTACACAGAGTCATATGCACAGGAATTCCATAGAAACATATACACCACTAAGGTTAGGGTATCATTCTTGGCATGTTGTTGGGATACCATATATTTGCTTAGCGGATTGTTTCGTTGGACTCTATGGGGTGTCGTTGGGCTCAATGAGGTACTTGTTGAAAAGGTGGAATTTGAGGGCTCTCCTAAACTGTGTTAGACTCTTAATAGCACGGATATCTGGAGGTAGTGCATTCCAGCATCTTGGCGCACTGAGACTGAAAGCCCTATTAGCTGTAGATGTAGTGCAAACTGTTAATGCTTTCGGGACTTTTAGAGTTTATAGCCGTGGATCTTCTTGCTCTATTTGGAGATGTAGTATGGATGAGGGCAGTTATGGATTCAGAGGAGAGCTTGTTAATAGCTTTAAAAGTGAGTAACAAGGTCTTGAAAACGATTCTGGCCTGGATGGGTAGCCAATGTAACTGTATCAGCAGAGGTGTCACGTGGTCACTTCTGGAGGATCCAAGGATGACCCTTGCTGCTGCGTTCATGGCGAGCTGCAGTGGGTTCAAGGTGGATTGGGGCAGACCTTGTAGGATGGCATTGGCATAGTCAAAATGAGGTATGATCAACGCCTGGTAGATTGTCCTGAAATCATTTGGTTCGAGCATGGATCGTAAATGCTTAAGCGAGCGGATCTTGTAGTATACTGCTTTGACTGTGTTTCCTATATGGGCCTTCATGTCCAGGCGTTGATCCAAAGTGACTCCCAGGTAGCGTATTGAGGGTTTAGATTGTAACTCAGTTTCTTTTACTTTAAGGTATTGTGGTGGGGTAAAGTTAGGGTTCCTCGTAATGAAGAGTACTTCCGTTTTCTTATGTTGTATTAGAAAAGGTACAGAGAAGAGCCACCAAAATGGTAAATGGGATGGAAGGATGCTCCTATGAAGAGAGGCTAAAAAGGCTAGGGCTCTTCAACCTGGAAAAGAAACGGCTGAGGGGGTGGGAGATATGATAGAGGTCTATAAATTAATGAATGGAATGGGTAAACATAGATCGATTGTTTAAATCATCAGAATAAAAAAAGACTAGGGGACATGCAATGAAGCTACAGGGTAATCTATTTAAGACTATTAAGAGAAAATATTTTTTCACTCAACGTGTAATCAAACTCTGGAATTTGTTACCGGAGGATATAGTAAAAGCTGTTAGTGTAGCTGAGTTTAAAAAAGGTTTGGACAAGTTCCTGGAGGAAAGATCCAAGGACCCAGGATATCACTGCTTGACCCAATACAATCATTGAGGAACCTGTGACTTTTGGGGAGACTGCTAGGTACTTATGATCTAGATTGGCCACTGTTGGAACCAGAATATTGGACTTGATGGACCTTGGTATGACCCAATATGGCATTTCTTATGTTCATTGAAACCTCCCATCATACTTTAGACATTTGGCCTGTCTCAACACATCTTTTAGTTGCCAGATTCATGCAGGGTCTCCTTGACCAAGCCACTTCTCCATCCACCTCCCACATCGTGGGATCTCAATGTAGTCCTTGTGCAACTCATATGCAATCCCTTTGGACCCATGAGCATAGCTCCCTTGAAGTTCCTCGCAGAGTCAGCAAGCTCCAAGCATTAGTTACCTATGAGCCTCATACCACTTTTCATCACGACAAGGTGGCCCTTCGCAGGCTTAGTTTCTTGCCAAAGGTTGTCACTTCTTTTCCCTTAAATCAATCAATCTCACTACCGATTTTCTTTCCATGTCCTCATGCATCTCATGCTGAAGCCAAGCTTCATACTCTCCACTGCAAGAGAGCGCTAGCATTCTATTTAGAACGCACCAAGGACATTCATCAATCCTCTCAATTGTTTGTCTCTTTTGATGAAAGCCATTTGGGTATACCACTGTCTAAAAGCACACTATCAAATTGGTTAGCAGATTGTATATCCTTCGCTTATGCACAAGCTGGACTGTCCCTAACACATGGGGTTACAGCTTATAATGTCAGAGCCATGCCGGCTACAGCAGCTCACCTTCTCTCAGTTCCCTAATCTGAGATCTGCCAGGCAGCAACATAGTCTTCTCTGCACACTTTTGCAGTGCATTATTGCGTGGATAAGGACTGCTGAGCAGATGCTCAATTTGAACAGACAGTTTTGCGTAATCTCTTCCAAATTTAGACAACTTGCCCACTGCCCACATGACTGCCTCGCGAGGAGTGCTCTGAACGAGCTGAGTCTGTTGGATCTCGGCTGCAACCTCCTGTTCCTGGCTTTCTTCCTTCGCTCGGTTGTCTGCGGCTAGGGAGTCCCATATGAGAAGAAGACTTCCTGCTTGTTCCTGGAGATAACATAACAGGTGATCTCCAGGAACTGCAGGAATCAGTCTTCACAACCCACCCACCTCCCCATCAAGTTGTCCCATTTTTATCTCTCACCCTCATACAAATATTTTTATTTTTTCTCCACTTTACACCTGACTGAGGAGACCAGGAGAGAAGGTGGAAAGGCAGCCACGCATGCGTGAAGGAACACTCCTAAAAGCATTCCTACTGGATGCTGGGGAGTGTTCCTGTGCCAGGCTCCCTCGGTGCCAACGTCACCCATATGTGGAGACTGAGTCCTGCTGTTCCTGGCGATCACCTGTTACAGGTGAGTAACTACACTTTACTATTAAGAACTAAGTTATAGTATATGAGTTTTTCAAGGCCACACATGTCCCATCAGATGTTAGAATCCATATATATAGTGACTAAAGCTGTGCCATGATTTAACTAGACCTCTTCAGCTCACTTTTATATGGTCTCCATTTTCATAAGATTCCTTGCAGACCTAGTTTCCTATCTGATGGTTTCTCAAATTAAGGCTAAACCATGATGGTTTCTGAATCCACATTTTGATGGAATATGATTACTGTTACTAAAAAGCTGATTGCTGTTATCTTATTGGTCAATTGCAGGTGAATACATTCCAAGCTGTCCTGACTACTGATAGACAGAGGGCATTTATTATCTTGAATTACGAACAGATCCAGTGGACAACAGGGAAAGCAAGTGGAGGGGACGCAGAGACAGGCCTTGGGGGTACTCCTGCACAGGTAGCATTTTACTCCTGCCAAGCTACCACTAGTCGTAACCCTCACAGAACCCAACCTCTTTGCATTTTGTTCTTCTTAATACTTACTAGGTCGGTTGCCTAGTGTTTAAAAAAAATAGCCAGAGGCATTGAATATTTTTGCAGAAGGTTGATATACAGCGGCAATATACAACAGCTATAGGTGTTGCAAAGCAGATTATTATAGGACTACTAAACCTAAGAAAAGTAGTCCTTAAGTAAACTGCTTAGTTATACAGAAGGTAATTCTGTAAAGAGCTACATAAACATATGCACCATTAACATGTGTACATGGTGGTATTTTAGTGATTTACAAGTGCAGGTGAGCACTTATGCATACAAATTATGTGACTGTGATTCTATAAATATTATTTATTTATTTATTTATTTATTTATTTATAGTTCTTTTATACCGCACTCTTTTTCGTCAGCGCGGTTTACATTAAACAGAATACTCATTGCACGCAACAGACGGTAATGAGTTTACATATAACAGGCAAATACAACTAGGAATTTAACCATGGGAAACTTTGTACATATTTGTAAAAACTTTGTAAAACTTAGTACATATTTGTAAGTAACCTTTATACTTTGAGAAACTTTGTACATATTTGTAAATAAGAATCTATATACAAAGGATAGAATTTCTTAGTATGAGGTATTTACAATTTGCACATGGAGCGCATTATGTGTACTTTATTGTGGGTGTGCACATGGTTGGAGTGCACATTTAAGTGCTGAATTTATAGAATATAGCTGTACAAGTGTAAGATACACACCATCATTTACACAGGCTCTAGAGCTAGGGTAAGTGACCATGGCTTTAATATATGCGCATTAGCAGCCACTTGCACTAGTATTCTATAAAGTCAAACCTGCAAAGATTGGATTTTATAAAATAGGCACAATTAATGCACATAAAACCCAAGTTAACTATGCGGGAGCTTATAAAATTAATCTGCACAGCAGCTGTTTACTTTCTTCACCCACTTCCCTTTCAGCTTGTACTTGCAGGCTCAAACACTGACTCAAAAAGGCAGCATGGTGCCCTCCCCTTGGCTTGGCTCCCTGAGTAGTCACCCTGCTTGCACATCCCTTGTTACAACCCTGTCTCTAGTATTAAAACACTGTACAAACTCACTTGGTTTGCAGCTTGTCGTGCTGTGAGGGCTTGCGTGCATCAGTGATGCTGAGAGCTAAACTATCGGTAGTTTAACTACTGGCAGGGTCTCCCAAGATGGACAGGTCTCAGCTGAGGTGCCAGACCAAGACAAACCATCCATCCTGGGCAGCAGCAGAATGGGATAGTGTTGACGGCGGAGGATCACATTTTTGTGACAACGGCAACAACACCAAACTTAAACTGCGCGGAAGAAAGACCCGGCAATCTACTTCTGTATCTTGCCATGAAAACCCAATGGATAGTTACAACAAAACAAATTGTGCTATGGTGCTGGAAGATGAGACCCCCAGGTCGGAAGGCACTCAACTAGCTACTGGGGAAGAGCTGAAGACTTTTCAGAGTAAAGCCAGCATTTATGATTTGGTTGGATCAAAGCCATTGGGAAGTCTGACTGCTGATGTAGCTGCGCATGAAATGAGAGTCAGAAGCTGTAAAGATGTCTTACACATTGGAACTTGGAACGTGCGAAGCATGAACCAAGGGAAGTTGGAGGTGGTCAAGAATGAAATGGAACATGTACAACTTGATCTGTTGGGTGTCAGCGAACTGAAATGGACTGGCATCGGGCACTTTGCATCAGATGATCACATGGTCTACTATGCTGGAAATGAAAGACAAAGAAGAAATGGTGTTGCATTTATAATAAAGAAGAAACTTGCAAGAACTGTAATGAAATACAATGCAGTCAGCGAACGCTTAATCTCTATTCGTCTACGAGGAATGCCTATCAACACAACTATAATTCAAGTATATGCCTTAACAACAGCTGCAGAAGAGAATGAAATTGAAGAGTTCTATGAACAAGTACCAGCTGAAATTGACAGAACATGCAAACAGGATATCCTGATAGTCATGGGTGACTGGAACGCAAAAGTTGGCAACAAAGAAGAAGGCAAAGTAGTTGGAAAAAATGGACTTGGCAACAGAAATGAAGCTGGAGAAAGACTGATAGAATTCTGCAAAACCAATGATCTATTCATCTCAAACACCTTCTTCCAGCAACACAAGCGGCGACTGTACACATGGACTTCACCCAATGGATTGTATAAAAATCAAATTGACTACATCTGTGGAAGTCAACGATGGAAACGTTCTATAACATCAACAAAGACAAAACCTGGAGCTGACTGTGGTACAGATCATCAACTACTAGTATGCAAACTCAAGCTAAAGTTGAAAAAGAGCAAACCACTCATGAATGCAGCAAAATATAACCTTGAGAATATACCACTGGAATTTAAAGACTGCCTGCAAAATCGATTTGCTGCTTTAGATACAAATGACAGAGCTCCGGAAGAGTTATGGAATGGCATCAAGAAGGTTGTGTTGGAAGAAAGCGAGAAGTCTCTACAAAAGGTGAAAAAGCAAAAACGGCCAAAATGGATGACAGAAGAAACTCTGAAAATTGCCCAGAAACGCAGAGAAGCTAAAGCCAGAGGAGAAAGAAAGACAATCGCAGAACTAAACAGAGATTTCCAACGTGCAGGAAGACAAGAAAAGGAAAAGTACTACAATGACACTTGCAAGGAAATAGAAGCAGAAACTATTAGAGGAAGAACAAGATCAGCTTTCCTAAAGCTACGAGAGTTAAAGAAAAAGTTCCAGCCTCGACTTGGAATGTTACAAGATGCTCAAGGTTCTATGTTGAATGATGCTGAGAAGATCAAGAAAAGGTGGAAGGAATATACAGAGTTTTTATATGATAAAGATCAAGTGGACCAACAACCGTTTCAACCTGTACCTTATTATAGTGAACCATTGGTGATGAAAGAAGAAGTTGAAGCAGCATTGAAAGCCTTATCAAAGAACAAAGCACCAGGCACTGATAGCATTCCTATAGAAGTATTGCAGCAATCTGATGCAGTTGTTACCGTACTTACAAGGCTCTGCCAAGAAATATGGAAGACAACATCATGGCCAACTGACTGGAAAATATCTGTGTTTATACCAATACTAAAGAAAGGTGATCCAACTGACTGTGGAAATTATCGAACAATCGCTCTGATCCCACATTCCAGCAAGATTCTACTGAAGATTATTCAAAAGAGACTACAACCATACCTGGAACAAGAACTACCTGAAGTGCAAGCAGGGTTCAGGAAAGGCGAGGAACGAGAGACATCATTGCGGATGTGAGATGGATCCTTGAAAAGACTAAAGAATACCAAAAGGATATCTATTTGTGCTTTATCGACTATAGCAAGGCTTTTGACTGTGTAAACCATGAGAAACTCTGGGCCACATTAAGAAGCATGGGTATACCAGAACACCTGATCGTTCTCTTGCGCAATCTGTACATTGATCAAGAAGCAACAGTTCGAACAGAACAAGGAGAAACAGAATGGTTTAAAATAAGCAAAGGTGTAAGACAAGGCTGCATACTTTCCCCCTACCTGTTTAATTTATATGCAGAACAAATCATCAGAGAAGCAGGATTGTATGAAGACAACAGAGGTGTGAAGATTGGTGGAAGACTCATCAACAACCTCCGCTATGCTGATGATACTACATTAGTGGCTGAAAGTGAAGATGATCTGAAACATTTGCTTCTCACAATCAAAGAACATAGTCTCAAAATGGGCCTGCACCTTAATGTAAAGAAGACAAAGATCATGACAACTGGCATAATCAAAAGGTTCATCGTTGAAGGAGAAGAAATTGAAATTGTGAACAACTTTAACCTTCTTGGATCAACTATCAATAAAGAAGCAACAAGCAGTCAAGAAATCAAACGACGCATTGCTCTTGGCAGAATGGCTATGAAAGATCTAGATAAGATTCTCAAGAGCAGAGATGTCTCTCTCCATACAAAGATTCGACTTGTTCAAGCCATGGTATTTTCAATAACATCATATGGATGTGAAAGCTAGACAGTGAAAAAGACAGACAGGAAGAAAATTGATGCCTTTGAATTATGGTGCTGGCGGCGAATACTGTGTATACCATGGACTGCCCGAAGAACAAACCAGTCGGTACTAGAGATCAAACCTAAGCTTTCTTTAGAAGCTCAGATGACAAGACTTTGACTTTCATACTTTGGACACATCATGCGAAGAGAGAGATCACTAGAGAAAGACATCATGCTTGGCAAGATAGAAGGTCAACGCAAAAGAGGAAGGCCAGCAATGAGATGGATCGATACAATAACAGCAGCTACGGGTACCAGTCTGTCAACAATGAGCCGCCTGACTGAAGACCGAACACAATTTAGGATAGCTATCCAGAGGGTCACCATGAGTCGACTCCGACTCGACGGCACTTAACAACAACAACAAATGACAATGAAAGGAAACTATAAAAAAGCAATGAGGATTATTACAAAAATCTAGAAAACTGTCCCTGATTTTAATTATTTAAGTTTTATTTATTGGGATACTCCATGATTCAAACATTGCTTCTCTTTATAACAAAGAATTTTAGTGAGAATAAAGGGCTCAATTTTGCACTGGGAAGGGCTAAGCACTGTAGCTGTGCAGTGCTGCCCACCGACTCCTTAACCCTGGATATTCACTTCTGCGGCCCAGTTAGCGCTGCCTCTGCCCCGAACACTCCCTGATGCTAACTAGATAGCATCAGGGCATTTAGGGGTCTTTGGATGGGATTTTTGAAGGCACTAACCAGGTAAGTGCCTTTGAAAATTCCTCTTGCGGCATTTTCACGGTTTACTGGGCTGTAAACTGTGTAAATGCCTTTCGAAAATGTCACTCAAAGAGGGAAAATAAAGTTATGAGACAGTTTTGTTTAGATTATTTATTTAAAAATATTTACACCCTGCCTATCTAATAGTTTATAAAATACACAAGAAATATTTAACACAAAAATTGTGATATCTTTTAAGTAAGCATTGTGCAAACACAATGTGCTTCAGGTAGCTCACATACAACAAACTTGTGTGATCTCCAAAGCACATGTACAGTATGAGTACCAGAACCTCTCTGGATAATCAGGACAGTTGCTGGAGAAAATAGCACCTCTGCATGACCAGATAGTTAGATGAGGTTTACTTAGCTTTCAGCAAAGCTTTTGACGTGGTTATGCATAGGCTGCTTATAAATAAACTGAGCACCCTAACCGTAAAATGGCTGACTGAGAGATTGACTGGGAGGTGACAAAGTGTAGTGGTAAATGGAGTTCTCTCTGAGGATAAGGTGCCGTAGAGATCAGTTCCTCTTCTGATTCTTTTTAACACTCTTGTAAGCTATATTGCAGAAAAGTCATCAGGTAATCTTTGCCTCTGTGGCTAATACTAAAATCTGAAATAGAGCAGAAATCCTGGGAAGTATACATAACATGAGGAAGGATCTAGCGAAGCTTGAAGAACTGTCTAGAATTTGGCAGCTAAGATTTGAGGGTCATTAATTTGGGCTGCAAAAATCCAAGAGAGCAATACAGTATATAGAAACAGAGAAAATGATGGTAGATAAAGACCATACTGCCTATCAGGTCTGTTCATCCATACCAACTACTAAGCTGTACAATCCCTACCTCTCCCTTAGAGATCCTTTGTCTTGTCCCAGTATAGGGGTGAAGTACGTATGTGCACAAAAGAAGAATGCAACCTAAGTGTGGTCATATCTGATGATCTTATGTTCAAACTGTTTATTGAATCAAATTCAGGCCATGTCATGAAAACATCTGAAAAGCAGGCCATTGAGGCCTATATAATATTCATTAACACATTTTCTCCCCATAGTTCCCCCTCCCGCCACCCCAACCTCCCCTCCTAAGCCCAGCATATCTCTTAAATACATTTTTATTAGAAACATTTATTTAACAAAGGAGTCAATATTCAGGGCGCCGTGCGTTCAATTACACAATGCACTGAGCTGTAGCAATTACATGTTTGGCGAAGAGTTCCCCCCTCCCCTTGAAGGGACCCCTCCCACCCTCCTAACCCCCCCAACTCACCTTCAGCTCTGCTTCACTGAACATCACATGCACCCTTATTCGGACACTCATAGACTGTTGACTTGACTCTCCACCCTCCTTTTCCGAGGGGTTCCCTTCCACGACCCTATAGGAAGGTCATAGGTCTTCTTCCCAGAACACCCGAACAGCCTGAACACTGATTCTTAGTATGCTGATTAATCAATGTAGATATGTTAAAATGTAAATAAGTTATGTCCTGCATGCCACCCCTACCTATACCATGACTTCTATGTAAAATTTGTTGAGTTATACTGTAAACCGCTGGGTATGATTCTTCCCGACGGGTGGGGGTGGGAGAGGGAGGAGGGAGTTCCAGAGGGACAGTCCTAGAAAGAAGAATGCTGAGTGATGGGTTTGTTCTAGGTGGGCATGGGCTTGAGAAGGGAGATCCAGGCGACTGACATAATTAGAACGGAGTCTATGGGGCGCTGGATGGAACTCTAAGGAGTCAGCCAGGTACTGTGGGGTATGGGTGTAAAGGGCCTTATGAGTTAGGATCAGGAGTTTAAAGATAATATGATGAGAGACTGGTAACCAGTGCAGTTGAATTAGGTGAGGCGTGATGTGGCTATAGCAGGTGGTATGGGAGATAATCCGGGCAGCGTTGTTTTGGATCATCTGTAAGCGGTGGAGTTGGTATTGAAGGAGATAGAAGAAGAGTGGTGAGAGAGGAAGGGGACAGAAAGCACTGACAGCTCAAATTTGATGGAGGAAGAGGAAAGAGCAATGTGTGAGAGCAGAAATGTGGGCGTGGAAGGATAGATCTGGGTCCGATATCACTCCCAGGTAGTGGAAAGAGAATACCGGAGGGATTGGGTTGCTAAAAAGTGTAGGGGCTAATGTGGGGTGGAAATTTCCTAAAGTGAACCACATTGCCAATGTCTTTAAGGGGTTAAGATGAAGGAGATTTATGGACAGCCAGTTAGCAACAAGAATAAACATGCGTTAAGAAGTGAAAGATCCAGGGTGGTGGGGGAGGTGTGATGGAGAAGAATGATGTCGTTAGCATAATAATATGCTGAGACACCAGATTGCTGCACCAGGAGAGTGAGAGGGGCCAGAAAGAAGTTAAAGTGGAGCGGTGCGAGAACAGAACCCTGAGGTACCCTGCAGTGTAGGGGTTGAGCATCAGAGGTATGGGAATTGGAGACCACAGAGAAAGAGCAGGAATAGAGAAAAGAGTGGAACCAACGAAAGACAGTGCCCCAAAGACCGGCGTCCCTAAGCCAGGAGAGAAGGATAGAATGGTTGGCAAAATCAAAAGTGGCTGAGAGGTAAAAAAAAACAGCTGGAGAAACAGCACCCCAGTCGCGCAATATGTGGAGTTCATTGAGAAAGGATAAAAGGATAGATTTGGTGCTGGGGCCAGGCAAATACCAGATTGTCATGGGTGCAAGAAGTGAATGGGGGTGGAAAGCTGGGAGAAGACTGCCTTTTTAAGAATCTTAGAAATGAAAGGGAGGTTGGAAACAGGACGGTAGTGGGCGGGATCATTAGGGTCAAGGGAGGGGTTCTTGATGAGGAGACAGACTAACACATGTTTCCAGGGAGTTGGGAATGTGCCAGAGGATAGGCAGGAGTTAAGCATGGAGAGCAGAAAAGGAAGGAGAATGAGGGACAACTCCAGGAGCCATTTTGAGGGGATGGGGTCAAGAGCACAGTTTGTTTTTTGGGTGGTGGAAATAGATCTGGAAAGTTCCATGGAGGAAATGGGCTGAAAGGATGACCAAGTGTGTGACATACTAGGGGACCAGGGTGGTGAGGGAGGGGGGGACCTGAGTGGAGAAGTGCTAACCGGGAGGGAAGAACGGAGGCATTGGACCTTTGTGGCAAAAAAGGAAACTAGCTCTAAGGGGCTAGGCTGAGGATTGATCCTTACAGACTGAGGTATGGAAGGAGGAGAGAAATTTGAGAGATGAGTAGAGCTGATGAGTAGAATTGGATGCAGAGGAGATAAGTTTGTAATAGTAGGAATATTTTGCTATGGTGATAAGTGAGCGATAGTATCGATGACAGGAATTGAAGTGCTGGAGGGATTTAGAGGTCATGTTCTTTCTCCAGAGTCACTCTGCACAGTGACGTTGCGCACACTGCAGGCGCAGGCCTAGGCCTGGGTGATACCACAGGGGGTGGAAGGTGGGCCAAGGCTGGCAGGAGTATAGGGGGGCAATGGGGAAGAATGGGAGGGGAATGAATCATGAAAGTGATGCAGAGGTGATCAGTTCAAGGCAGAGGGTTGGTGGTGATGTATAAAGGTGCATAAGGAGAGTCTAGTGAGGCGATAAGGAGGTCCAGGTTGTGTGGGTGGGAAAAGTAATATTTTGTTGAAGGCTGTGATCCTGGAGTAGGGTGATGAAAGCACGGTCATAAGCTGAGGTTGAATAGCGACTGTGTATATTAAAATCACCAAGCAGAAACAGATGTGGAAACTGAAGGGAAGCTTCAGAGATAGTAAGGGTGAGAGCTTCCCACAGATGAGGACGAAGAGCGGGAGGGGCATAGAGGAGGAGAAAGTGGATGGGCGGGGAGGAGTGCAGACAAAGCAAGAGGGGCTTAGGGTAGTGGAGTACAGGAGATGAAAGCATGGTGAGGGGCAGTTCTAAGTGAAATAGGGCCGCCACTCCACATCCAGATCACCCCATACAGTGGATGGCTGTTTCTGAGAAGCCTTGGGGAAGGCAGCGGGCGAGGATGGGATCCTCCCTCTCCCGCAACTATGTTTCAGTCAAGAAGAGAAGGTCTAGATGGGATTGAAGGAGAAAATCTTGAATTAGAACCGTTTTGCTCAGGAGACCAGTACAGAGGACCTGCTCACCAGTGGACGCAGGTGGGGTAGGAGACAACAGACTATGAGATTAAAGGTTACTTAGGTGCCCAGGGGGAGTAGGCACACAGGACAGACACTGTCCCCAGAAGGTGGGAACGGAGGACATGTTTGTGAGCAGGAAAAGCAAAGGCAGAGTAAGAGGAGAACGGCGACTGGTGAAACTTGTCTAAGGCGGGGGACCTTTTCTGTTGGACTACACAAGACCTATAGCCATAGTGGGAAGCATGTGATTCAGTTGATTCCCTACGTCGCCGGAGTTACCCCAAGGAGCACGTCCAGCTTCTTGGGCGTGCTCCTTTGGCATGCATGCGGGGCGTGGATCACCACAGTGAGTTGGTTTAAGTGGGAGCCCGGATATGTCTTGATATCTGATGTCCGGTTTTGTGGGGCTATACGGGACGGCACTGAGTTGAATGGAGGCACTGAATTGGCTGGGGAACCTGGGGAAAGGAGACAGGAGCAAATTAGAGGCAGCAGTCACAACATAGGCAGGCAGCAGGCATAGAGGGTAATAAGGACGTATCGTCACAGTGAGTTGGTTTAAGTAAGAGCCTGGATACATCTTGATACCTGACTTCCGGTTTTGCGTAGCTGAAGGGGATGGCACTGAGTTGAATAGAGGCACTGAGTTGACTGGAGAACCTGACTTCCGGTTTTGCGGGGCTGTACGTGACGGCACTGAGTTGAATGGAGGCACTGAATTGACTGGAGAACCTGACTTCCGGTTTTGCGGGGCTGTACGTGACGGCATTGAATTGAATAGAGGCTGTACCACCTGATCCCAAAGCGTGGGAATAATTTGTGAACTTCCCATATCCCGAAGACAACGTGCAAGAAGCTTTCCATTTTGTCTCCATACTGAAAAAGTTGAAATCTATAGTAAAGTACTGACTTCTTTATGTACTTCGTTGAGGGCAGCCCGAATCTCCAGTAAACATGCCCGCATCATATTAGATGGCTGCTGTGCATGCCTTCTTTGGGCTAACGTGACCTGCCGTTCCAAACGGAACACCCTCACTGTCAGCGTTCGTCTTCATTGGACATATAAGTGATGATGTCACCTCGAAGCACCACCTTCGCGGTTTCCTAGAAGAGTTTGGGGGTTTCTTTATGTTGTGAATTGCATTGCTCCATCGCTCTCTAATATAAGCCTTAAAACTGTTGTCTCTATAGAGTTCAAGGGGGAAACGCTAAACATGAGTGGTGGTGGTGGATGCCTGCCAAGCCAGGTCCACCCATGTGGGGGCATAGTCAGAAATTTCATTTGGACCAATCTGAGCACCATCCACCTAGGCAAAGAGTGAGGCAGCAGTGAACAGATAGTCAATGTGTGTGTTTGTTCCATGAGCTTGCAATTGATGTACATAGTCTCGTTCTAGGGGATGCAGAAATCTCCAGGGGTCCACCAAATTTAGCCACCGAACAAAGCATTGCAAAACGCGAGTTTCCCCTCCCCGAGATCCCGGCCCTCCTTGTGAAGTGTCCAGTGTCACGTCTAGGACCCCATTAAAATCTCCACCGACCACAAGCCTCTCTTCAGGCCATTGTTCGAGAATTGAGGTCAGCCGTGCATAGAATGAGGTGCTCTGGTCGCCTGGACCATAGATGTTCCCCAAAACCACCGGCCTCCCATATAGCTTGCCCTCCAATATCACATATCTACCTATCTGGTTGATGTGCATTTTTGTGACAATAAAGTTAAGCTGCTTTTGTATCAAGATTATGACTCCACCCTTCAGCCCCTGTGCAGGGGCACCATACTGTTGACCTACCCAATCTCTACAAAGCTTAACATGTTCATTTGCATACTGGTGTGTTTCTAGCAGGAGTGCAATATCACATATATGTCGTGCCAATGCTCACTAAATTTTATAACATTTTATCAGGGTGCCAAGACCACAAACGTTCCAGGAAATTATTCTCAACCCCAGTCTCACCCCTCAGGATACAATTATATATAGTTCCACTGTAAGTGAGGAAAAGGGCCCTCCCAGCTCAGAGCCCCTCCATCTGTCCCCAATCCGGTTTAATATGGTCCCTTCCACCTCCTCCTCCTACCCCCTCTTGATCTGCCCTCCCTGCACCCTCTCCACCGATCCCTTGTCCTGTCTCTCCTGCCCTCCCCCGGGGTCCCATTCAACCATCCTCTCTCCATACCTTCCATCCTTCCTCCCTTTCAACTGTTGCTCCAAGAGCTCCCCATCCTCCCCATGTACTAAGTACCGTGTATTTTGCAGGGTCAATTTATTGTGGCTCTACACCCAATAGTATGGGTCTACCAACCTCCTCCCTACATGCCTAGGTGAGCAAACAACTTAGTAAAGTTGGGAACAGTTGGTTCGGTCTAAAAAAAAACCCTGTGTCCAGAGGACCTCCAAGCAGCAGCAATTCGGTGTAGTGTGTCTTTCCCTTTACCTCCCCATCAGCTTGTTCCCTAGCCCCATCCTTTACAGTTATTCTCTCTCACTTGTACATTTACTCTATGTCATCCTCATCGTTCACACTCCTCGCATCCCTCAATATGTAGGTCCCTATTCTGCCCTTACTCCATGGTTAATCCCATGCATTTCACTATTTCTCCCCCCTACAAAGTTACATCCTATTAAATCCTTCAATCCCCTAACCCAAACATATACAATTCATCCGTAAGAGGCCTAGGCCCAAATTTGCTGTAAGTCCACATGTGGTCCCTATAAGAAGACATGGAGGAAAGCATTGGGGAAATCTTGGACCTCACGCCTAGCCCAGATCCAGATGTTGGGGGAGTGAGAGAGATGAACCGCAGCCAGCAACTGACCAGGGTCCTCCCCACACTAAGCAGTGAGAGCCCTCCGCCCATCGTGGGTATCAACTGGAGCTTTACTGTGGTCTACCAGCCCGGTGTCTCATGGCTCAAGCCCCCACCTCCGCCCTCATTAGGCCATCTGGGTCCCTCCCATCTAGTATGCACCACAATCCAGACTCATCAGAACAGGGAGCCAAATAAAGCAGTGCCTGTTACTGGGGGTGCTCCCTCTTAGGAACCGCTGACTGACAAGTGAGGGGAATACAAAAATTAGTGAAGCCGGGACAGGGATCATAAACATTGAAAATAATAATTGCACAAAGGTCTCCCAGCCCAAGTCCCGTGGTCTCAGTCTAGGCAACCTATTCGACACCTTGTACCTTTTCTTTTGCCCAAGGCAATAGTTATATACCTCTTGCAGCTCCCTGGTTATGGTTTTAAGGTTACTCAGAGACCAGTACTACCACAGATTAGGGATAATGGGAGCCCCAGAGCCAGATCTCTCACACGATTGAGCTAGCTCATCGCCATACTGGAATTCATCTGATGATCTTAAAGTAGCCAGTTAGATAGAAAAGCCAATGACAGAAGCCAGAAGGATACTGGGGTGCATAGGGAGAGAGAAGGCCAGTAGGAAAAAGAAGTTGATACTGCTTCTGTATAAGTCTGTGTGTAGTTTTGGAGACAACACCTTCAAAAAGATATAAATAGGATTGAATCTGTGCAGAGGTTGCTTCTGCTAAAATGGTCAGTGGTCTTTGTCATAAAGCAGACGAAGACAGAGAGGGGAGACATGATGCAATGTGTGCCCTCAAGTCAAAGCTGACTCCTGGTGACACAGCAGCCCCTCAGATTTCTTGACAAGGTGTGACCAGAAGTAGATTGTTAGGCCTTCTTTCCAAGGCAATGGATGGTTAAGTGACTTGCCCAAGGCCAAGAAGAGTGCCAGTGGGAATTGAATGCTGGTCTATTAGTTACCAGGCCACTGCTGTAACCACTAGGCTACTCATCCACTTTGGGTGACATATAGAAACATTTAAAAACCTCCATGGCACAGGAGTAGAGCCTAAATGCACAGGAGTAGAGCCTCTTTTAGTTTGAATGGAAGCTCTGGAATGACGGATATAGAATGAAGGTGAAAGGGGATAGACTGTAAAATAATCCAAGGAAATATTTCTTTATGGAAAGGATGATGGGTGCATGGAATAGCCTCCTAATGGAAGTGACAGAGACAAGAACCCTATATGAATTCAAGAAAGCATGGGAAAAGCACAGAGGATCTCTAAGGGAGAGGGGGGGATTGCAGAGTTTAGTAGTTGGAATGGATGGGCAGAATGGATAGGCCATATGGTCTTTAGCTGCCATTATTTTCTATTTTTCTAAGTAGTTTATGTATTTCTCAAAAAAAAAGTATCAGTCTGTAATAATCTATTTTATATAAGAAACCTCTTGGATTCTTTTTTGCTCTGTCACCTATTCTCCCCTAGGCTGGCTTTAACAGTGGAGATCAGACACATTACTTCAACATTCCTGGTTCCCGCACATCTGAGATTCTAAACATTAAGTCCACAAGTAATGTGAATGAGTCAGGCCGTTGGGCTTTCCAGGTGGACACATTCAAGGCTCCTGGTGGCTGTACTTACAAAGGTATGCCATTTATGGAAGAGGAGGAAGAAAAGAAATGGATTTGTTTGTTATGTTTTTTAAGAAGGTGGGAGGATGAGCATTGGAGGAGGATGTGGAGCTCAATGAGTAGTTCTTCGTGTATCCTTGAAGGTTGCTAGATAATAGAGTTCCACTTCCAACTGGGAACTAAAATCAATACTGCTGCTATAGCTACTATAACTAAAGGGATAACTTTTTTCATGTTTATTGCCTTTCATGCACATAAAATAAGAGTTTGTAAATGTAGGTTACAATTATTTGAAACTCTGGATTTCATCTGGAGACTCTGGGAATTTCTATCATCAGTAGGTCTCCAGGCAGAGGCCACTGTGTTTAAGGTTTCAGTCCTTCCCTTTCAGGCAGCCTGCAGGAAACAGGAGCAAAGAGGCTGGAGAAGGGAGCAGAGCATTTGTTTTCTGCCCTGGTGTGTCCATTGGAGCTGTACTTCCCACTTTTCCTATTAAAAATGTAGCTTGTGAGAAGAAACAAGAAAGGAAAGGCTGGGGCAGATGAAATTCAGCCTGCACACTAACCTATTGCCCTCTATCGCATATAATTCCCTTGGATTTCTGCATCCCAAGTGCATGACACTGTGCTTCTTCACATTAAATCTTAACTGCCAAGCATTACACCATTCTTTCAGCTTTTGTAGATCTTTCCACATGTTATCCTCTCCCTCAGGGGAGTTCACGCTGTTGCAAATTTTTGTGTCATCTGTCTCCATTCAGTCCTTCAGCAATATCACTCACAAATACGTTGAACAGTACTGGTCCCAGGACCGATCCTTTTATCACACCACTAATCACCTTTCTTTCATCCGAGTGAGTTCTGTTTACCATAACCTTCTGTTGTCTGTCAGTCAATCAATTTCTGATCCAGTTCACCACCATGGGACCCATCCCCAGGCTGTTCAGTTTATTGATAAGCCTCCTATGAGAACATAAGAACATAAGATATGCCATACTGGGTCAGACCAAGGTCCATCAAGACCAGTATCCTGTTTCCAACAGTGGCCAATCTAGGTCATACGTACCTAGCAGTTTCCCCAAAAGACACAGGTTCCGCAATGCTTCTACTGGGTCAAGCATTGATATCCTGGGTCCCTTCTTAATAATGGTTTATGGACCTTTCCTCCAGGAACTTGTCCAAACCTTTTTTAAACCCAGCTACACTAACAGCCTTTACTACATCCGCCGGTAACAAATTCCAGAGTTTGATTACACGTTGAGTGAAAAAATATTTTCATTAATTAGTCTTAAATAGTTTACCCTGTAGCTTCATTGCATGTCCCCTAGTCTTTCTATATTCTGATAACGTAAACAATCGATCTACGTTTACCCGTTCCACTCCGTTCATTAATTTATAGACTTCTATCATATCTCCCCTCAGCCATCTCTTTTCCAGGTTAAAGAGCCCTAACCTTTTTAGCCTTTCTTCATAGGAGTATCTTTCCATCCCCTTTACCATTTTGGTGGCTCTTCTCTGAATCTTTTCTAATAACGCTATATCCTTTTTAAGATACAGTGACCAGAATTGCACACAATATTCAAGGTGCGGTCTCACCATGGAACGGTACAGAGGCGTTATAATATCTTTTGTTTTATTTTCCATTCCTTTCCTTAGGATACCTAGCATTCTATTTGCTCTCTTGGCTGCTGCTGCACACTGGGCCAAGGGTTTTAACATGTTATCCACAATGACGCCTAAATCTTTTTTCTGGGTGTTGGTTCCTAATGTGGAACCTTGCATTGTGTAACCATAGTTTGGGTTGTTCTTCCCTAGGTGCATAACTTTGCACTTGTCCACAATAAATTTCATCTGCCATTTTGATGCCCAGTCTTCCAATTTATCAAGATCCTCTTGCAATTTTCTTCAATCCTCTTGGGTTTTAACAACTTTAAATAGTTTTGTGTCATCTGCAAATTTGATAACCTCACTCCTTATTCCACTTTCCAGGTCATTTATGAATATGCCAAAAAGCAGCGGACCCAGCACAGATCCCTGGGGTACACCACTATTCACCTTTCTCCATTGGGAAAATTGGCCATTTAGCCCAACCCTCTGCTTTCTATCTTTTAACCAATTCTTGATCCACAGTAGTACACTGCCTCCTATCCTATGACTCTTTAGTTTTGCCAAACATCTCTTATGAGGGACCTTGTCAAAGGCTTTCTGAAAGTCCAGATACACTATATCAACCGACTCACCTTTGTCCACCTGTTTAATCACACTTCCAAAAAAACATAACAGATTAGTAAGACAAGATATTCCTTGTCTAAAGCCATGTTGGCTGTCTCCCATTAGGCCATGACTATCTACATGCTGAGTAATTTTATTCTTTATGATGGTTTCTACCATTATTCCCGGTACTGACATGAGGCTCACCGGTCTGTAGTTTCCCTGATCACCCCTGGAACCCTTTTTAAAAATTGGTGTTACATTGGCGATCCTCCTATCTTCAGGTATTAGAGATGATTTTAATGATAGTTCACAGATTACTAACAGCAGGTCTGCAATCTCATATTTCAGTTCTTTCAAGACCCTTGGATGTATACCATCCGGCCCAGGTGATTTGCTACTCTTCAGTTTATCTAATAGTTGTAATACATCTTCCCGATGTATCGATATTTCCTTCAATTTTTCCACACCTTTAAATACCACTTCAGTCATGGGTAACATCCCTTACATCTTCCTCAGTAAAGACCGAAGCAAAGAATTCATTCAGTTTCTCCACTATCACCTTGTCGCCTCTTAGTGCCCCTTTAACTCCTCTATCATCTAATGGACCAACTGACTCTCTCACAGGTTTTTTGCTACGAATGTACTTGAAAAAATCTTTATTTCGCATTTTTGCTTCCGCAACAAGCTTCTTCTCAAATTCTCCCTTTACCTGCATTTGACCTGCCAGTGCTTGTGCTGTTTCCAGGTTTCGTCGTTTGGCTCTTTTTTCCATTTCCTGAAAGATGCTTTTTTGGCAACAACAGCCTCTCTGATCTCACCTTTAAACCATGCTGGCAGTTTTTTGGACTTCCTTCCACCTTCCACTTTTCTTAAAGCGTGGAATACAGCTGATCTAGGCTTCCAAGATTTTTCAACAACACCCAAGCTTGATGTAAGTCTTTAACCTTTGCAACTGCTCCTTTTAGTTTTTTCTTAACTATTTTCCTCATTTTATCATAGTCTCCCTTTCAAAAGTTAAAAGGTAGTACTGTGGATTTCCTTACTATCCCTCCTCCACTAATTAAATCAAAGGCGATCATGCTATGATCGCTATTGCCAAGTGGCCCCAACACCCTTATCTCTTGCACTACATCTGGTGTTCCACTAAGGACTAGGTCTAATATGGCTTCCCCTCTGGTCAGTTCATGAACCAGCTGCTCTAAGAAGCAGTCATTTATATCATCTAGGAACTTTATCTCCCTAGCATGTCCTGCCGTGACACTGACACAGTCGATACCGGGGTAATTGAAATCACCCATTATTGTTATCGCGCTGTAACGTTTGTTAGCTTCCTTGATTTCTTTGAGCATTTCATCATCCATTTGTTCATTCTGGCCAGGCGGTCGATAGTACACCCCCACTGCCATCGCCTTCCCCTTTTTACATGGAATTTCAATCCATAGAGATTCTACAGCAAATTTTGTTTCCTGCAAAACTTTAATCCTTTCTGACTCAATGCCCTCTCTAACATAGAGCGCAACCCCTCCTCCAATTTGATCAGCTCTATCATTACGATATAGTTTGTACCCAGGTATCACAGTGTCTCACTGGTTGTCCTTCTTCCACCATGTCTCTGATATTCCAATCATATCTAACCTCTCATTTAGTGCTATATATTCTAACTCTTCCATCTTATTTTTTAGACTTCTAGCATTTGCATACGAGCATTTTAGAGACTGTATTTTATTCATATTAATTTGGCTATTGGTAGACATGGGTAATTTGGGATCTTTAAGCTCTGTCTGCTCCATACTCGAGGGCATTTGGGCTACTTTACTCTTTTTTGGAACCTCTCTACTTTTGGTAGTATCCTTCAAGGATACATTCTTCCGAACCATCCGCTCATGGGCGACTTTTGGCTTTCCCCTATTATCTAGTTTAAAAGCTGCTCTATCTCCTTTTTAAAGGTTAATGTCAGCAGCCTGGTTCCATCCCGGTTAAGGTGAAGCCCATACCTTCGGAAGAGCCCCTCCTTTCCCCAGAATGTTCCCCAGTTCCTAACAAATCCAAACCCCTCATCTCTGCACCATTGTCTCATCTACGCATTGAGACTCCGGAACTCTGCCTGCCTTTTGGGTCCTGCATGTGGAATGGGAAGCATTTCGGAGAACGCTACCTTGGATGTTCTGGATTTCAACTTTAAATTTAGCCTCCAGAACCTCCCTACCACATTTTGTCATTGGTACCGACATGTACCAAGACAGCAGACTCCTCCCCAGCACTATCTAAGACCTTATCTAGGTGGCATGTGAGGTCCGCTGCCTTCGCACCAGGCAGGCATGTTACCAGACGATCCTCATGTCCATCAGCCACCCAGCTATCTACATGCCTAATGATCGAATCACCAACTATAACGGCTGTCCTAACCCTTCCCTCTTGGGTACATGGCCCTGGAGAAACGTCCTCGATGCAAGAGGGTTTTACATCACCTGGAGGACAGGTCCTAGTTACAGGATCACTTCTTGCCACACCAGGGTGAGGCTCTCCTATCACTTGACCTCTCTCCTCCATGGCAACAGGTATGCTGCCAGACTGGAGGTGGGACTTCAGGACTATATCCCTGTAGGTCTCGTCTATGTACCTCTCTGTCTTTCTTATGTTTTCCAAGTCTGCTACTCTAGCCTCTAGAGAATGGACTCGTTCCCTGAGAGCAAAGAGCTCCTTGCACCTAGTGCACACGTAAGTCCTCTCACCAACTGGAAGAAAATCATACATGTGACACTCAATGCAAAAGACTGGAAAGCCCCCTTCTCGCTGCTGGACTGCTGTCTGCATCTTAGTTTTAAGTTTTTGTTTAGATTTTTAAGTTCTTTACTTGCTAAGGGTTGCTATGGATATTTATACCAACAAAACTGTACCTAATACGTTTAATATACTTTGTTCACCTGAAGCTTAATTAATCTCAGGTCCTTAGTGTATGACTGATTTGGGTAACGAGCTGCACCTGAGAGCACCTCCTGGCTTTTAAGATGTGTAAGTACCTATAAAGCTACGATTATCCCAGGGGTGGGTGGGTGTGGTGAGGGAGAGAGGGAAATAACACTTATCAAAAGTGGGCTGCTACACAATACAGTGAAATTAGACTCAGTATAAATACTCTATTGTAACTTGATGTCAATATTTAAAAGAAATTTCTACAATGTAACAAAACTTATATTGCCAGTCAATCTTCTTCAAATGAAAAGCATAAAAACTCTCCTTAATTTTCTAACGGTAGTCTCAAAACCAGAGGACACTCTACACCACACGCTTTGTGGAAAAAGAGTATTACCTCATTCACATCAACGACTACCAGGAGACCACTTCTCCTTTCTTCTTGTTTTTTTTAAATTAGTTATGTGATAAAAAATGATGCCAGCAAATAAATATATACCACCAAGGTTCCTCTGCCTCGTGAAATTTCTTTAAAGTGATATATAGTGGGCTTATCTTAGTTTTGTGGACAAGTTCATGTTCCAAGCCAAACGGATAGTCATTTCTCAGGCAAATAATTGTTTCTCTACGCCTTCCCAGGGCGCCGTATTAGCGTTTCTCTCCTTCTTGGAGGTTCTTCAGGAGAATTGTGAAATGCTGCCCACGTCTCTCAAAGTACTTTCATGACAGAAAAAACGCGGCGTAGAAATTTCTTTTAAATATTGACATCAAGTTACAATAGAGTATTTATACTGAGTCTAATTTAATTGTATACTCTGAGAAGACCGCTTTATATTCTTGCAATGACACAATACAGTGAGGCACAGCATTAAAGGCTTTGCTGAAATCTAGGTAGATCACATCCATCTTATACCCTTGATCTAGTTCTCTGGTCACCCAGTCAGATTTGTTTGGCATGATCGTACTTTGTAAGACCATATTACCTCAAATCATGCAACCTATTGGTTTTGAGAAAACCACTATTCTCTCTTTCATGAGTGCCTCCATTACTTTTCCCACCACCGAGGTAAGGCTTACTGGGGTCTGTAGTTTACCACTTCTTCCCTATTAACACTTTTGTGAAAAGGTACCACATTGGTCCTTTTCCAGTCCTGTGGAACTTCTCCTTTCTCCAAGGATCTTTTTAAAGGAAAAATATCCTTTAAAGGCCCTGAAAGAACCTCTGAGCTCTTTCAGTATCCTTTCTGAGTTCTTTCAGTATCTCATCTGGTCCCATGGCTTTGTCCATTTTCAGTTTTGCAAGTTGTTCAAACACATCATTTTCTGTGGATGGTGTGGTATCCACTCCATTTCCATTTCAATATTTGTCAATCACAGGTTGTCCTTCTCCAGGATTTTCTTTAGTAAAACCAGAAGTATTTGTTTAGCATTTTCGCTTTTTCAACGTCACTTTGAACGAATCCGTTCTCAGCACTTTTGAGTTTTGCAATTTCACCCCTGATCTTTCTCTTCTCCCGAATATATCTGAAAAAGTGTTATCACCACACTTTAGATCTTTAGCCATGTTTTCTTCTGACTTTGCTATCCTTATTTCTCTTTTTGTCTCTTTTAGCTTTATTCTGTATTCTTTTTGGTGTTCCTCTGTTTGCGAACTTCTGAACTTTGTGAAAGCTGTGGTTTTTGCCTTTATTTGTGCAAATAGGTCTCCTTTTCCTCTTATTTTTATTTACATTCCTTACATATGTGTCCATTGCCCCTTTTATTGCCTCCTTTAGTTTAGTCCACTGCAATTCCACCTCCTCTATCTCCTCCCACCCCGCCAACGCCTCTTTCAGGCACTTGGCCATCTTTCTGAAGTCAGTGTTTTTGAAGTCTAGGACTTTGAGCTTGCTGTGAGGGGACTGCCTTGGCTTTTATTTCAAACCACACTATGTGATGATTGCTGCTGCTCACATGGGCACCCACTTGGACGTTCAACACACTTTGTCCGTTGGTGAGTACTAAATCCAGCATTGATCTTTCCCTGACCTAAGCAATGCATCTTAGAAGGCAACCACAATTTTTTTTACTTCTTTCCAGATTTGCAGAAGGAATACTCCAATCCACATCAGGTAGATTAAAATCACCCAATATGATCCCTTCCCCCTTCATGGCTATCTTTTCAATATCAATAATCAAGTCTATCCGTTTCTTCGGTTTGAGTTGGAAGTTTGTAGACTACACCAGTATGGATCGACAGTGCTTCTTCTTTTCCCCACGTCCCCTGCATTTCAGCAGCTTTAATATTGCTTTTGACATATAGGGCTACTCCTCCTCCTTTTCTGCCTTCTCTTTCTCTCCTAAATAAATTATAGCCAGCTATGACTATATCCCATTCATGTGACTTGTTAAATCATGTTTTTGTAAGCTATTTATTTACATTCTCTTATGTACTATGCTATTCTGCATCAGTTTGGTTTAAATTGAACAAACTGAAATTACATTGAACAGTGCATTATAACTTGGAGATAACTATTTTCAGGGAACATGGGCTATGGAGGGTTAAGTGGCTTGCCCAAGACCACAAGGAACACCTGTGGGACTAGAAACCCCAGTCCTTCTGGCCCAAGGTTGCTGTCCTCTAGTGGGATTTGAACCCCTGACCTTCTGGCCTGAAGTACCTTGCCCCAACCACTAGGCCACTCCTAATGGCCACAATGTCCAAGTTCATTTCCACCATTAGGGCTTCCAGGTCAGGAACTTTGTTGGCTAGGCTTCGAACATTTGTGTTCATTGCTTTCCAGCATTTGTTGACTGACTTGCCTGTATTTTGCATGGATTTTGTTCTACACACCTCTTCCCACTTGCCATTGATGTGTGGTTTAAGAGTGTAGCTGTTTCCAATGTTATTATGAATGATAAGGCGGTATATAAATACCATTAAATACCATTAAATAAATTATGTTTTGGCTGGGAGTGATGTCCTGAACTTGTCCTTCTCCATCCGTCACCCCCTTTCCCTAGTTTAAATGCCTGTCCACATACTGCCTGAAATTTTCACTTAGGATCTTTTTTCCTGCGACAGAGAGATATAGTCCATCAGCACAGTATAGTCTCTTGTTCCATTTGTTTCCCCAGTCGCCTATATGTTTGTTTAAATTAATTAATTTATTTATTTCACATTCTTATATACCGCCTTATCTGGCAATCACGGTGGTTTACTTTGAACAGAACTTGAGCATTACATCGAACAAGGTTAACTTTGTACAACAGAACGGGTTATATATACATATAACAGTGCGTATTGAACATTAGTAGTAAACTATTTACAGTTTAATTGGCATGAGAGGGGTGGGGTATGTGGAGACATTTTCATGGTCTATAAGTGGCATGTGTCAGTGGGTGTGTGAAAACAGGTTGCTATCCTCTGTTAGGTGGATAGAGGTACTGAGTCAAGTTGACCAAAGTGTTCATGAAAAAGGAGTGTTTTTATTCTTTTGCTGATGTCTGTGAGGTCTTTTATTTCTCTTATTGTTGGTGGACGTGAATTCCATAAGGTTGGGGCATAATGTAAGAAAGCTCTCTTGTTTGTTGTTTTGTTTGTCCTGCGGAGGTCAGATGGTATGGTTAGGGAGTTTTGTGAACAGCCACTTCTCTGTCTGGTGTCTGGGGTTTAGATATTAGGGTGATGTAAGAAGGTGATGTCATGTAACAGTTTAAAAATAATAACCAGATTCTTATATTTAGATCTACTAGCTATAGGTAGCCAGTGTAGGCTGTGTAAGATTGGCGTTATATGATCTGATCTAAATGCTTGCATTATTACACGTGCTACTGTGTTTTGTGCAAGTTGGAGGTGTGCTAGTGTTTGCTTTGGCAGGTCTTGGAGTACACTATTGCAGTAGTCTATATGTGGATTGATCATTGCTTGGATGACTGTTCTGAAATCAGATGGTTCCAGTAGGGATCTTAGACGTTGTACCATTTTAATCTTTCTATATATGTCTTGAGTGGTATAATTTATATGGGTGGTATGATTATTTATGGTAATTCCCAGGTATTTTATTTCTTCTTTCACTGTGATTGCTGTTTCTCCAAGGTGTATCTGTGGTGGTGGGGTGAATTCTCTATCTCTGGTTATAAACATGGCTCTGTTTTCTTGGTATTTATCATCAGATTGTTTGCTAGAAACAGTTGTCAGACTTCATGGTAGCATGTCGTGACTTTTTCTATGTTGAATTTCGAAGTACTGATTGGGAGGTACATCATGATATTGTCAACGTAAATATGGAAGAAAGCTTTGTGCTTATGGAAAATTTTGCAGATTGGCTGAAGGTAGATATTAAATAAAAGGGCAAATAGAGCTGAGCCCTGAGGGATTCCTTGGTTTTGACTAAAAGGTTGGGATGCGTTTTGACCAAGTTTTTCTTTCTGGGTGCGGTCTTTTAGGTATGAAGTGAACCAGGTTAGGACCATTCCACAGATTCCAATTTGTTGTAATCTTGTTAGCAGTATATTGTGGTTAAGGGAATCAAAAGCTGACGTAATATCTAGGAATATCATTATGAAAGCATTTTTGTTTTTTTCAATACCTTTGATGAGAGTGTCAAATAGTGCTATGAGAAGTGCTTCAACCCCATGATGTGCTCTGAAGCCATACTGCTGATGATCAAGAGGATTATTTGAGTCTAAGTGGGCCTGTAGTTGGTTTTGAACTGTTTTTTTTTTCTATTATTTTTGCTAGGTATATGCTCCATATTGGCCTATAGGAGCTTGGTTGTAGTTTGTCCAGAATGTTGGATTTTAGTATTGGACATATAGATGCCTGTTTAAGAGATTTTGGCATGTAGCCCTGAGTTAAGGAGAGGTTTACAATTTTTTAGATTATTGGTGCCAAGGTATCATATGCCATCTTTATCCAGGGAACAGGGCATGGATCTCCTGGGACTGTGGTTGTATTTATTGAAGTGACAATTTTGTCCAGTTGAGTTAGGGTGATTGTTGAGAGCGTGTTCAGAGTTGGTGAATCATATGAGGCTTCTATTTCGCAAATTGGGGTGTCATGGATGTACAGATATTTTCGTGCTGTAATAGCTAAAACGTGTGGGTTGATTTGTATAGAGGGGTTTTCAGTGTCAGGTGATTTGGTTAGGGATTTTACTATCTCAAATAGTTCCCTTGGTCTGTTTAATGATTTCATTAGAATCTTAGTGTGGTTTTCCTTCTTGGCATTGTTTATGGCCTCCTTGTATTTGCGAAGTGTAATCCTGTATTGATGTTTGTCCTCTATGGTTTTGGTTCTCCTCCATTTTCTTTCTAACTTGAGAAGGTATCTTTTTAGGCATCTCAACTCATCATTATACCATGTTTGATCTTTTGGTGGTGTGTTTGTTTGCAGATACTGGGGCAGCTGCTGCTCCAGATATGATATAATTCCAGTTGTCCAGTAGCGAATCAGTATCTGTTGTGTCTTGCTTTAGTTGAGGGAGTATGTCTTGAAGGAGTGATTCTTTGTTGAAGAATTTGAATCTTGTTTAGGGAGGAAGTACAGGTTTTAGTCTAGATGAGTTCTTATATGGTACTTCAAATGAGATGCTGTAATGATCAGACCAAGGGACAGGCTGTGTTTGGTAATATCCTAGATGGGAGGAAAATAAGGTCCAAGGTATTTCCCTTACTGTTTGTTGGAGTACTTATAATTTGTGTGAAATCCATTTCATTCATGGCCTTATAGAAGGAGTGTGCTTGGGAATTTTGTAGTGAGGTGGGGCTAAAGTCACCAGGTACTATTAATTGTTTTTTGGAGTGGTCATTGGTGCATATAGTTTCAAGTATTGTGCTAAGGGAGTCAGTATCCTGTGAAGGTGCTCTGTAATTAAGGTAGAAGGTTGCTTCTTTTATTTCAATTATGAGGGTGTCTAATCCTTCATAACTTTTGTTGGCAATTAAAGTGGGTTTTAGGTTTGTCTTGGAAATAATCAAGGCATGTTTACCTTGTCTGGTGGTGTTAAAGGATTCATAATCAGAGTGTTTGATTTGGTTGAATATGACTGTAACTGTTTCTGCAAGCCAAGTTTCTGTGATGAACATGATATCTGGTTTGTTATCATGTATGTAGTCGAGTAAGATAGGAATTTTATTTTTTATTCATCTAGCATTCACTAGTAAACAGTTTATAATAGTAGGGATTTGCTGATTAGCTGACTTTGTATGGAATACTTGTTTGCATGGAATTATGTGGATGCGTCTTTGCGGTGTATTTTGTGGTTTTCCTATGGTTCTGTAGCTATATCCTGTGTCTTTTGAACAAAGGTTGTATGGGATTATAGGTATGTTGTATGATTCGTTAGGTATCTTTGGTGTATTGCAAAGGTAACTATGCTTAGAAGATAGGCAATGCAAAATAACATGATTAAAGCTTGTACTCCATTTTCTGAGACTGCTTAGTTTTCGAGTTATGAGATGTTATGTATAGGAGATAGTGTTATTGCTGGTGCTGATGTGATTGGAAGTCAAACACTCATGTTTTGTTCAAACTATGAGGCTCTAACAGGATTGGGTTATACAGACAGAAAGGTAAAAGCGAGAACTGGGCATACAATTGGATGTATACACATGCATCACATTCCGTGTACAGTGGGATGGATACAATAATAGTCAGCTGATGTGTTCGTGCAATCCAGTTAATATTTAGTATTATTTCTGTGCTTTAGTCATTAACATAGTGAGTTATATGTGTCGATTTGTGTGGAGTTTACCTGATAGCGGGTTACAGTTCTCATTAGTATAAGGTTACCTTTCGTATTACCTTCTTTTGAGTTCTTGATGAGTATTTCTTGCGGTCCATACCTAAGGGCTTTGCTAAAGGGCCCTCTGGTGTGGCCCTCAGGTCCGGGCCCGCCAGGCATGGGTACGCCTGTGCTGCACTGAATTTTATAGTCATTGTGTACTGGTAGAGGGAGTGCTAGGTGGGTGGAGCTACATGGCCACATGCAGGAGCTGGAGAGAACAAGGCTGCAGGAAGAAGCAGCACAAACCACAACACTCTCACCTCTTTTTGCTCCATTCGCGGTAGTTTCTCCAAATGGGTTAGTTTTGTGCATACTATGGCAGTAGTGAACCTCATTTCTAAGCCAGGGTATATGAAATATGATCTTAATCTCTCAAATTTACTGCTAATGCTCGGCGTAATACTTGCATCGTACCAAAGAGAGCCTCCTGCTGGAGTTTATAAGATGTATGGGTAGTTTGTCAAGATGTGCTTGGAAATTCTTCTTTATCAGGCCTGCATCTCCCAGTACAATGGGAAATATTTCTGTATCATTCTGACACATTTTCTTGGAGCTACATGGCCACGTGCAGGAGCTGGAGAGAACAAGGCTGCAGGAAGAAGCAACACAAACCACACACTCTCACCTCCTTTTGCTCCATTCGGGGTAGTTTCTCCAAATGGGTTAGTTTTGTGCATACTATGGCAGTAGAGAACCTCACTTCTAAGCCAGGGTATATGGAATATGATTTTAATCTCTCAAATTTACTGCTAATGCTTGGCGTAATACTTGCATCGTACCAAAGAGAGCCTCCTGCTGGAGTTTATAAGATGTATGGGTAGTTTGTCAAGATGTGCTTGGAAATTCTTCTTTATCAGGCCTGTAGCTCCCAGTACAATGGGAAATATTTCTGTATCATTCTGACACATTTTCTTGGTCTCTGATTGCATTTCTTGATACTTCAAGATCTTCTCCCCCTCCTAGCAGTACATTATCTCCTCTTTATCTGCAGAATTCCACTTAACTGTAGTTAATCCTCTTAACCTTTTCATAAATTTCTGTGGTTTATCTCCTGCCCAAGTGGGTCCATAAACAGGCTCGCCATGGCCTTTATCTGTGGCAGGGATGTTATCTGCTTCTGCTGCACTTGCACTATCGCAACCACCATCGTTAGCCCTAGTGCTTAAGCTGCGGGTGAGCACCTTTTTATCCAGGGCGATGTGCGGCCAGTATGTATTTTTCATCTTCGTTCCAAACATACTTTAATTGTAGTGTCGCCTTGCTGAGATTTGGTATAGATGTTATACAACGCGGTCACCACGTGAAGGTACTCAGCAAGACTTGAGGAGGGAACTTTATTCTGTCCCCCTAAGAGATGCACATCAATTCAACAACTGCTGCACACCTCTTTGACCCCCGCTGCACACCCCTTACTACTACTGTGTAGTAAGTCCGATGGCTTCATTGCAGCTGGGGAGCCAGCAGCTAAGTTAGGAGAGTGAGTGGTGCTTCCCTCAGGAGTACCCTGTTTGCACAAGGTTTGGAGCCATGTATTAAAGTTGTTTATGTGATGCAACCTTTCTGACCTCTTACCAAGAAGAGGTAGAACTTCTGAGAATGCTATAGTGTTAACAATGTACTTGAGTTTCTCTCCCAGATTCCAGAAGTCCCTTTGACTTGCAGAGGCACTGTTTCTAGCCAGGTCATTTGTACACAAGTGGATGACAACTTCAGTTTTGGAGTGCTCACTTTCTGCACTAACTATACCAACAATTTGGTTCAAATTCCTGCTGGCTGAAGAGCCTAGGAGGCATTTGACCATCTTCTCTCCTTTGAACTGCGTTCCCAAGTTGGTGCCTCTCATGATGGAATATCCAAGTAATAGTAGTGTTCTATTTTGTGATTTTTTTCTTCATATTGGTGCATTATCAGTAGATTTGGCATTGACTCTCTCATTTAAGGGCACTTCAGTTTCCACAGATAGGGCACCCTCATTATCCAAGGCAGAGAAGGGATTATGCAGGGATATCTCTTGATGTAGAGGGTGTTAGAGGTCACAACCTACCAGAGTCCACTGTGATCCATTTGTTCCTGGGCTGTTTGTTTCTTTGTGGGAGCGGTGGTGGATTTTGTTTAGTTTGTACCATAGAGGAGGTGTGTTTAATTGCAGCTAATTCTTCCCTTAGTATAGTTAATTCTTTATGTATAACAGCTAACTTGAGGCATATAGGTCAAGCTCTTAAGTTCCAAATGATTCTTCTGAGAATGAAAGCACCACAGTTATTGCATTGAATACATGACATGCTGATTAAGACTGTGGTAAAGCGGTCCTAGGAGAAGCAGAAAAGGAGAAAAGGTGAGTATAACATCTAATTAAAGGACAGATGAGAATGTGATATGATGACTGTATAGGCAATGCAATCCTTGGGCGGATGGACTGGGGGGTAGGGTGGGTAGAAAGTTCAGTGTCCCTGGCCAGTAGACCTTATATGAACTGAGGGCCTAATTTAAAGGCTATGCAAGGATTGTAGGCAATCTAAATATTACTAAACGTATATAGGTTCATTCCGTGGCACCAATAGCAGGGATGGACGTCCATCCTCGCTATTCTTTCCCCCTCCTGACCCCTCTAACTTTCCTGCTCGTTGTACGGGGAAGTTAGATGGGAATGGAGAAGGGTCAGATTGGGAGCAGAGTTAGGGCAGGCGGTGGGTGATCGTCAGCCCTGGACATACAGGACCAATTCCAATGTTGGCCCTGTATGTTTGGGGCCAACGGCTTGGCCAGGGAACTTATTTCACCTCTGAGGTGAAATAAGTTCCCCAATGTGGGAGGAATGACAGGCCTGGGACTGGGAAGGGGTGGCAGAAGGCAGAAAGCATTCTCTGCAGCCCAACCCTGGTCCTTGGAGGCCAGATTGGGGATTGGGCTATGGGGAAAGCACTTTGGGAGCTGGTGACTGGGGGTCATGGCTTTTAAATGGAACTGCGGTGTCATGGTAACCAGACCGTATGGTGCCACGACTCCATTGAAAAGCCATGACTGAGTTAGTCGGGCAAGGCCTGTACGACAGACCAGACAGAATCGGGGTCCTGACCTGCACGTACAGGCCTGTTCATGATCCTGATCCTGCGGCGTCCCGCGGGATCAGAATTGTGGCTCCCTCTGTGCATCCAGTTCCGACCAGGCACACAGAGGGCCTGAAAGTCGGGGATGGAATTGGGCTCATAACCAAAAGTTAAAATTTATATTAAAAAACCCCAGGGAATTATGAAGTCTGATAGCTTAGCTTTGTGTAGAGTCTCTTGGAGCTATGATGCCCTGAACTTGATCAGGTAACTTGCTCAGGTTGCAGAGCTGATTGAATTAACCACACCCTATGAAGTAGGCTTGGAACAGAACAATGGAAACTGAAAAGTTCAAGCTGAAATTGTCTATGTATCAGCCCACTATACAAATGACCTTGTAACCTTAAAATGTATACCTTTGCTGCAAAATTAAGTAGGAGACTTAAGTAGAAGACCAGGTCTCTGCAAATCTAAAAGCTAATGTGTACTTCAATTCCAAGTAGCTATATATCAAAAGTGTCCCTGACCTTATATGAACTGAGGGCACACTCAGATATATGATTTAAAGGCTATGCAAGGAATGTAGACAATCTAAATATTCCTGAATGTTTAGCCAAAAGTTAAAATTTATATTATAAACCAGGCAATTCTAAAGTCTGATAGCTTAGCTTTGTGTATGCTTAGAGCTGTGTTGGCCAGAATTTTGCCAAGAGTCTCACAAGGGACCTTGTCAAAGGCTTTCTGAAAATCCAGATACATTATATCAACCGGTTCATCGAACAGATTAGTAAGACAAGACCTTCCTTGTCTAAATCCATGTTGAGGAATTTTGTTCTTTATAATGGTTTCTACCATTTTGCCTGGTACTGATGTCAGACTCCCTGGTTTGTAATTTCCTGGATCACCCCTGGAACCCTTTTTATAAACTGGCGTTACATAGGCCATTGCTTACATTGGTCAAATCATTACTTTGTTTTATTATACCTCTTTAATTAATAATGGTGTGGTTTGAGATAAAAGCCAAGGTGCAGTCCAATCATAGCAAGCTCAAAGTTCTAAACTTCAAAAACACTGACTTCAGTAAAATGGCCAAGTACCTGAAGGAGGAGTTGGCAGGGTGGGAGGGGATAAGGGAAGTGGAATTGCAGTGGGCTCAACTAAAGGTGGCAATAAAAAGGGCAACAGATAAATATGTAAGGAAAGTAAATAAAAAAGAGAGGAGAAGGAAACCTATTTGGTTCTCCAAAGAAGTGGCTGCTCAAATAAAGGCAAAAAACACAGCTTTCACAAATTTCAAAAGCTCACAAACAGAGGAACACAGAAAGGAATACAGGATCAAACTAAAAGAGACAAAAAGAGAAAAGGGAAATAAGGAAAGCAAAATCAAAAACAGAGTAAAAAATAGCTAAAAATGTGAAGTGTAGCGACAAAACTTTCTTCAGGTATATTTGGGAGAGGAGGAAAATCAGAGGTGGCAGGACTCAGAAGTGTTGGGAATGGACTTTTGGAGAGTGACATTGAAAAAGCAAAATTGCTAAACAAATACTTCTGCTCTGTGTTTACTAAAGAAAATCCTGGAGAAGGACCACCTGTGACTCCCAAATATAAAAATGGGAATGAAGTAGATACCATACCATTCACAGAAGAAGATGTAAGAACATAAGAACATAAGATATGCCATACTGGGTCAGACCAAGGTCCATCAAGCCCAGTATCCTGTTTCCAACAGTGGCCAATCTAGGTCATACGTACCTAGCAGTTTCCCCAAAAGACACAGGTTCCGCAATGCTTATACTGGGTCAAGCATTGATATCCCGGGTCCCTTCTTAATAATGGTTTATGGACCTTTCCTCCAGGAACTTGTCCAAACCTTTTTTAAACCCAGCTACACTAACAGCCTTTACTACATCCTCCAGTAAGAAATTCCAGAGTTTGATTAAACGTTGAGTGAAAAAATATTTTCTTTTATTAGTCTTAAATAGTTTACCCTGTAGCTTCATTGCATGTCCCCTAGTCTTTCTATATTCTGATAATGTAAACAATCGATCTACGTTTACCCGTTCCACTCCGTTCATTAATTTATAGACTTCTATCATATCTCCCCTCAGCCGTCTCTTTTCCAGGTTAAAGAGCCCTAACCTTTTTAGCCTTTCTTCATAGGAGTATCCTTCCAACCCCTTTACCATTTTGGTGGCTCTTCTCTGAACCTTTTCTAATAACGCTATATCCTTTTTAAGATACGGCGACCAGAATTGCACATAATATTCAAGATGCGGTCTCAACATGGAACGGTATAGAGGCATTATAATATCTTTTGTTTTATTTTCCATTCCTTTCCTTATGATACCTAGCATTCTGTTTGCTGACGTGGCCGCTGCTGCACACTGGGCAGAGGGTTTTAACATGGTATCCACAATGACGCCTAAATCTTTTTCCTGGGTGGTGGTTCCTAATCTGGAACCTTGCATCGTGTAACCATAGTTTGGGTTGTTCTTCCCTAGGTGCATAACTTTGCATTTGTCCACATTAAATTTCATCTGCCATTTTGATGCCCAGTCTTCCAATTTATCAAGATCCTCTTGCAATTTTCCACAATCCTCTTGGGTTTTAACAACTTTAAATAGTTTTGTGTCATCTGCAAATTTGATAACCTCACTCGTTATTCCACTTTCCAGGTCATTTATGAATATGTCAAAAAGCAGCGGACCCAGCACAGATCCCTGGGGTACACCACTATTCACCTTTCTCTATTGGGAAAATTGGCCATTTAGCCCAACCCTCTGCTTTCTATCTTTTAACCAGTTCCTGATCCACAGTAGTACACTGCCTCCTATCCCCTGACTCTTTAGTTTTGCCAAATGTCTCTGATGAGGGACCTTATCAAAGGCTTTCTGAAAGTCCAGATACACTATATCAACCGACTCACCTTTGTCCATCTGTTTATTCACACTTTCAAAAAAACATAACAGATTAGTAAGACAAGATCTTCCTTGTATAAAGCCATGTTGGCTGTCTCCCATTAGGCCATGACTATCTACATGCTGAGTAAATTTATTCTTTATGATGGTTTCTACCATTTTTCCCGGTACTGACTTGAGGCTCACCGGTCTGTAGTTTCCCGGATCACCCCTGGAACCCTTTTTAAAAATTGGTGTTACATTGGCGATCCTCCAATCTTCAGGTATTAGATATGATTTTAATGATAGTTCACAGATTACTAATAGCAGGTCTGCAATCTCATATTTCAGTTCTTTCAACACACTTGGATGTATACCATCTGGCCCAGGTGATTTGCTACTCTTCAGTTTATCTAATAGTTGTAATACATCTTCCCGATGTATCGATATTTCCTTCAATTCTTCCGCACCTTTAAACACGCAGTATTCAAACGCAATCTAAAGACCCACCTATTCTCCCAAGCATTCAATGTTCCCTCTCCCTTTGTGTGATTTCCCCCTCTCTCTGCCCCTCCTTTTGTGATGTCCCCCTGTTTATGTTCTGTCCTGTCTTCCTCCTTCTCTCTCACTGTCCTTTTAAAAGATTGTACATTTCCTTTCCTTTTCCATGGGCCTTGGCCTCCTTTTATTGCTTTGTTTTTACTTGTACACCGCCTTGGTTCTCGGAAAGGCGGTTTTTATCAAATACAATAAAACATAAAACATAAAACATACTACTTCAGTCATGGGTAACATCCCTACATCTTCCTCAGTAAAGACCGAAGCAAAGAATTCATTCAGTCTCTCCGCTATTGCCTTGTCGCCTCTTAGTGCCCCTTTAACTCCTCTATCATCTAATGGACCAACTGACTCTCTCACAGGTTTTTTGCTATGAATGTACTTGAAAAAATCTTTATTTCCTGTTTCTGCTTCCGCAGCAAGCTTCTTCTCAAATTCTCCCTTTGCCTGCTTTATCAATGCCTTGCATTTGACCTGCCAGTGCTTGTGCTGTTTCCAGGTTTCATCGTTTGGCTCTTTTTTTCATTTCCTGAAAGATGCTTTTTTGGCAACAACAGCCTCTCTGACCTCACCTTTAAACCATGCTGGCAGTTTTTTGGACTTCCTTCCACTTTTCTTAAAGCGTGGAATACAGCTGGCCTGGGTTTCCAAGATAGTATTTTTCAACAACACCCAAGCTTGATGTGCGTCTTTAACCTTTGCAACTGCTCCTTTTAGTTTTTTCTTAACTGTTTTCCTCATTTTATCATTGTCTCCCTTTGGAAAGTTAAAAGGTAGTACTGTGGATTTCCTTACTATCCCTCCTCCACTAATTAAATCAAAGGCGGTCATGCTATGATCACTATTGCCAGGTGGCCCCAACACCCTTATCTCTTGCACTAGATCTGGTGTTCCACTAAGGACTAGGTCTAATATGACTTTCCCTCTGGTCGGTTCATGAACCAGCAGCTCCAAGAAGCAGTCATTTATGTCATCTAGGAACTTTATCTCCTTAGCATGTCCTGCCGTGACACTGACCCAGTCGATAACCGGGGTAATTGAAGTCACCCATTATTATCACTGCGCTGTAACTTTTGTTAGCTTCCTTGATTTCTTTGAGCATTTCATCATCCATTTGGTCATTCTGGCCAGGCGGTCGATAGTACACCCCCCCTGCCATCGCCTTCCCCTTTTTACAAGGAATTTCAATCCATAGAGATTCTACAGCAAATTTAGTTTCCTGTAAAACTTTAATCCTTTCTGACTCAATGCCCTCTCTAACATAGAGCGCAACCCCTCCACCAATTTGATCAGCTCTATCATTACGACATAGTTTGTACCCAGGTATCACAGTGTCCCACTGTTTATCCTCCTTCCACCATGTCTCTGATATTCCAATCATATCTAACCTCTCATTTAGTGCTATATATTCTAACTCTCCCATCTTATTTTTTAGACTTCTAGCATTTGCATACAAGCATTTTAGAGACTGTATTTTATTCATATTAATTTGGCTATTGGTAGACATGGGTAATTTGGGATCTTTAAGCTCTGTCTGCTCCATACTCGAGGGCATTTGGGCTACTTTACTCTTTTTTAGAACCTCTCTGCTTTTGGTAGTATCCTTCAAGGATACATTCTTCCGAACCATCCGCTCTTGGGCGACATTCGGCTTTCCCCTATAATCTAGTTTAAAAGCTGCTCTATCTCCTTTTTAAAGATTAATGCCAGCAGCCTGGTTCCATCCCAGTTAAGGTGAAGCCCATCCCTTCGGAAGAGCCCCTCCTTTCCCCAGAATGTTCCCCAGTTCCTAACAAATCCAAACCCCTCATCTCTGCACCATTGTCTCATCCACCCATTGAGACTCCGGAGCTCTGCCTGCCTTTTGGGTCCTGCACGTGGAACGGGAAGCATTTCGGAGAACGCTACCCTGGAAGTTCTGGATTTCAACTTCCTACCTAAAAGCCTAAATTTAGCCTCCAGAACCTCCCTACCATATTTTCCTATGTCATTGGTACCGACATGTACCAAGACAGCAGACTCCTCCCCAACACTATCTAAGACCTTATCTAGGTGGCGCGTGAGGTCCGCTACCTTCACACCAGGCAGTTATGTTACCAGGCAATCCTCATGTCCACCAGCCCCCAGCTATCTGCATGCCTAATGATCGAATCACCAACTATAACGGCTGTCCTAACTCTTCCCTCATGGGCACATGACCCTGGAGAAACTTCCTCGGTGCGAGAGGGTTTTACATCACCTGGAGGACAGGTCCTAGTTACAGGATCACTTCCTGCCACACCAGGGTGATGCTCTCCTGTCATGTGACGTCTCTCCTCCATGGCAACAGGGATGCTGCCAGACTGGAGGTGGGACTTCAGGACTATATCCCTGTAGGTCTCGTCTATGTACCTCTCTGTCTTTCTTATGTTTTCCAAGTCTGCTACTCTAGCCTCTAGAGAACGGACTCATTCCCTGAGAGCAAAGAGCTCCTTGCACCTAGTGCACATGTAAGACCTCTCACCAACTGGGAGAAAATCATACATGTTACACTCAATGCAAAAGACTGGAAAGCCCCCATCTCGCTGCTGGACTGCTGTCTGCATCTTAGTTTTAAGTTTTTTTGTTTAGATCTTTAAGTTCTTTACTTACTAAGAGTTTGCTATGGATATTTATACCAATAAAACTGTACCTAATACGTTTAATATACCTTGTTCACCTGAAGCTTAATTAATCTCAGGTCCGTAGTGTATGACTGATTTGGGTAATGAACTTCACCTGAGAGCACCTTCTGTCTTTTAAGATGTGTAAGTACTATAAAGCTACGATTATCCCAGGGGTGGGTGCGTGTGGGGAGGGAGGGAGGGAAATAACACTTATTAAAAGAGGGCTGCTACACAGTACCCTGTCCTGTGCTGCTGAGGTTAAGCTATATTCTTATTTGATTTCAATTATAGCTCTTTGCTGCTGCTAGGCTCTAACTTATTATGAAAATTAAACTACAAGCTCTCTGCTGGGTTCTAAATTTAACCAGAAAGCTCTCTTCTGTGTTTTAAATTTAAACTAAAAGTACTTTGCTGATGCTAGGCCCTGAGTGACTATTAAATTTAAACTGCAGTTCTCTGCTGGGTTCCAAATTTAACCAGAAAGCTCTCTTCTGTGTTTTAAATTTAAACTAAAAGTACTTTGCTGATACTAGGCGCTGAGTGACTATTAAATTAAAACTACAAGCTCTCTGCTGGGTATGAAATGTAACCAGAAAGTTCTCTTTTGTGTTTTAGATTTAAACTTAAACTGCTGCTACTAGGCCCTGACTGATTTAACAAAAAATAGTGGGTTCACAGATTAAATAGCTTTAATAGAAAGAATTCCTTTCAGAAAATTCCCAGAAGTATATACTCACAATTGCAGATTTCTCTCCAGAAGTAACAGTCCCCTTTCTGGTTCTTCAAGACTGTGTTAGAACAACTTGCAAAACTGAAAGTGGACAAGGCCATGGGACCAGATGGGATACATCCCAGGATACTGAAAGAGCTCAGAGAGGTTCTTGCAGGGCCGTTAAAGGTTGTTTTTAACAGATCCTTGGAAACAAGAGAAGTTAATCAGGACTGGAGAAGGGCTGATGTGCTAACTCTTCACAAAAGTGGTGACAGGGAAGAAGTGACAAACTACAGGCCGGTGAGCCTTACCTCTTTGGCGGGAAAAGTAATGGAGGCAATCCAGAAAGAGCGAATAGTGGACTTTCTCAAAACCAACAGCTTGCATGATCCGAGGCAACATGGTTTTACCAAAGGACGATCTTGTCAAACAAATCTGATTGAGTTCTTTGACTGTGTGAGCACAGAACTAGATCAGGGGCATGTGATGGATGTCATCTACCTGGATTTCAGCAAAGCCTTTGATACTGTTCCTCATAGAAGGCTTATCAATAAACTCAGTAGTTTGGGGATGGGTCCCCAGGTGGTGAACTGGATCAGAAATTGGTTGACTGACAGACGTCAGAAGGTGATGGTAAAGGTAACTCACTCAGATGAAAGGAGGGTGATTAGCAGGGTGTCCCAGTGTTCGGTCCTGGGACCGGCACTGTTCAATGTATTTATGAGTGATATTGCTGAAGGACTGAATGGAAAAGTCTGTCTTTTGCAGATGTCAATAAAATTTGCAACAGAATGGACTCCTCTGAGGGAGTGGATAACATGAGGAAAGATTTACAAAAGCTGGAAGAATGGTCTAATGCTTGGCAGTTAAGATTTAATGTGAAGAAGTTCAGTGTCAAGCACTTGGGAAGCAGAAATCCAAGGGAAATGTACGCGATAGGTGGCGAGAGGTTGGTGTGCACGGACCCGGAGAAGGACCTTGGTGTGATTATTTCTGAGGATCTCAAGGTGGCAAAACAGTGTGACAAGGCAGTGGCAAAAGCCAAGAGGATGTTTGATTGCTTACAAGGAGGATTTACCAGCAGAAAGGAAGAGGTACTAATGCCACTCTCTAAATCACTGGTGAGGCCTCTCTTGTAATACTGTGTTCACTTTTGGAGACCATATCTCGCAAAGGATGTAAAAAGACTGGAAACGGTTCAGAGGAAGGTGACCAAAATGATTTGGAGCTTGCGTCAGAAGCCTTATGAGAAGAGACTTGAAGACCTAAATATGTACACTCTGGAGGAGAGGAGGAAGAGGGGAGATATAAGATGTTGATAGACCCTGCCTAAAGTAGGTACCAGCGTAAATAAGATGTAGATAGTTTCCCCAGTTACTTCCAAGTTGATCTCCCCATTCATTGTAAATGCAACTCAGAGTGCCTGCGTTGTATAGTTGATGTTGAATGTAAACCACGCTGATCTAAAATAGCGCGGTATAGAAGAAATGTAAAATAAATAAATAAAATAAATAAATATGATTCAGACCTTTAAATACTTAAAGAGTATTAATGAACAAACAAACCTCTTCCAAAGACAGAGAAGCTGTAAAACTAGAGGGCATAACATGAAGCTGTAAGGGGGGTAAATTGAAAGGCAATGTCAGGAAATACTTTTTATTTGAAAGGGTGGTGGATGCTTGGAATACCCTCCCGATGGAAGTGTGGGGGCAAATACAGTGACAGAATTAAAAATGGTATGGGAACCACACAATGAATCCCTTTATAGCAATAGGACAAAATCAAAATAAGCTTAACTATTTGTCAACAAACAGGGGTGCCCTACATGGAGCCGTGGGTACACCCCTGAACGAAGACATGGGGGGGTGACCTGCTTGGAGCGGCAAGTACACCTACTCTTGCCACCTTGCTGGGCAGACTAGATGGACCATTCTGGTCTTTATCTGCCATCATTTACTATGTTTATTATGTTACTTCAAAGAGGTCCTAGTCATTAAATGGGTCTGGAATTTAATAGGCCTGGAATAAATACAATACAAGCATTGTGGAACCTGTGTCTTTTGGGGAAACTGCTAGGTACTTGTGACCTAGATTGGCCACTGTTGGAAACAGGATACTGGGCTTGATGGACCTTGGTCTGACCCAGTATGTCATTTCTTACATTCTAATGTTCTTAAATTCATTGAAGATGCCTTGGAGCAGCTGGCCCCATTAAAAATGCTTAAAGTGAAGTTGAAGAATAATGATCCGTAGTATAATGATTCACTAAGGCAGGCCAAACGATTATAGAGAGGGCTGAGAAGAAATGGACGAACAAAAAAACAGATTTAAAATGTAAGAATATAGAAATCTTCGTCATACCTATAGAACTCTTCTTCAGAAAACGACAAAAGAATATTATTCAAAGCTGATTAATAATAATGATAACTTTTCGCATCAACTGTTTAAGGTAGTTTGTAGTGTATTTCAGATTTGATGCCACGCTCTATCACAGCATATCAGGGTGGCTTACAATAAAAAATTTCCAATTGATATACATCAACAATATTGAGATAGAAGCAAGAGCAGCAAGAGGGAATAGAGTAGGTAAGAATTGCAATGATGAGGGAGAAGAAAAAGGGGAAAGGAACAGGTGATTACTGTCTCATTTTCCTAATAATCAAGTGGGCTGTTTATAGGCTAGTTTAAAATAATAAGCCATAAGGCCTTTCTTAAATTTTTTGAAGGACTTTTCTTCTCTACGATAAAGCAAAAGGGAGCTCCATAAATCTGGGGCCAAGAAGTAGTGGAGGAGTGGAGTGGAGGAGTGGCCTAGTGGTTGGGGCAAGGTACTTCAGGCCGGAAGGTCAGGGGTTCAAATCCCACTAGAGGACAGCAACCTTGGGCCGGAAGGACTGGAGTTTCTAGTCCCACAGGTGCTCCTTGTGGTCTTGGGCAAGCCACTTAACCCTCCATAGCCCATGTTCCCTGTAAAATAGTTATCTCCAAGTTATAATGCCCTGTTCAATGTAATTTCAGTTTGTTCAATGTAAACCACACTGATGCAGAATAGCGCGGTATATAAGAAAATGTAAATAAATAAATAAAATAAAATGAAATAAAAAAAGAAGTAGAAAGCCAAGGTGTGGGTAGATTTTAGTCTAGCTATACATTTGGTGGAAACCACAAGAAGATGCGTGTTTAATGAACACAGAGAGTATATGGGTGCGTAAGAGACTAGATGGCTAGTCAGATATAGAAAGCCTTGTAATTATGGTCAATATCTTGAATTTTATTTGTTAGGTGATACGGTCAATGATTTTTAATCAGTGGAGGGAGGGGGTTACGTTATCAAATTTGGAAGTATTGTGGAGAAGTTTAGCGGCCATATTTTGAATGTGCTGAAGTTTGGATATGTTTATGGCAGTTGTACCATTGAGGCTATTGTTGTATTAGTCAATGTGGGACATAACCAAAGTTAAGATGACTTTGTGAAGGGCAGATAAAGTAAAAAAAAATTTGATGAATCATTTTTCATAGAGTGATGAAGGAGCTCTTGATTACTGCAGATATATGGGAATTGATGATCAATTCTGAATCAGTATGGCAACTGAGGATTTTTAGAGTAGCTGGACGGTTGTCTATGATTAGACATAGAGAAGGAAAGAATGCCAACCCTGTGATGCACATGGCTTCTATTTTTGTGTGGCTTAGGTTATGTTGGTGTGAGGAGAGCCAGTTGCTGATGTCCTGAAGGCAAGAGTTGAGATTTTGGATTTTGGTAACTAGTGTAGGCTACTGTATTAACTGTATATCATGCTGTGATACCATGGTCTTGTGTGAGGGCTGCAAAGGTATTGAGGAATAATGTGGGCTGAGAGAAGTGAGCTTTGCGGATCATTGGATGTGAATGGGTAGATTTTAGATATAGATGGGTTGAAATACACCTGAAATTTGGACTATTAAGGTAGAATGTAAACCATCATAAGACAGTATCTGAAATGCCAATGAGTGATAGCTGTTTAAGTAAGAGTCAATGGTGGACCAGATCAAAAGCGATCTGGAATTGAGATAGTTCTCCATGGACAAGCAGGAATGAGTCGTCATGTATGGGTGATGTTCCCTTATGGAGCCCCGTGTGGGACTTCTCCCAAGCTTCTATTGGAAGCTTTTGGAAGGCTCCACTGTACCTCTGCGCCTCCTTCCCGCCTGCCTTAGTGGCACCATTTTGATCAGTCTTTTGTTTCCCTGTGTTGGTAAACTTTCATTTTTTCCCTTAATGGGGGGTTTTCACCCAATTGCCTGCCGTCATGGTTCTCTCTTCCCTTTTACCATTCTTCTCCTTCAGTTTTTGTTTTATCCTTCATTGTTCAGTGTAAACTGCTTTAAATACAAGAAAAGTGGTATAGAAAATTTGTTAAATAAATAAATAAAATCCTTGCTGCAGCACCTCTGCCCTCTCAGTGCCATTGTTCTGGCGGGCCTCATACTTGTCATTGAGCCATTCAACTTTGCCACAGTTATTTTTCTGTAAGACTTGTCCCAGAAACCCTCCAGCAAATTCAAGAAATATTCAAGTGCTCTAGGACCATATCTGTCAGACACCCATAACTGGTGCCTACAGTGTTTGGAACCCAATCATCAGCCCTCTTTTTGTAATTTGTGTTCACAGATGACAAAAAGAGTACTCAAGGGTCGTAAGAGGCAGCGAAAATCACTTTTTGGTGCTCAGAAATCGGATCCATCATCATCAGTATCAACAACATTGGCCTCTATGGTTTCCAAGGCTCCATTGGATGCTGGCAGTGCATCAACACTGAGGGGCTCTCGAGCTCAATCAGAATAGAGCACCCAAAGTGCCCTGGAGCATTGGCCATCAATCGATCTCCATTCAAAGACAAGGAAGAATTTGATTGCGTTGTCCTTGATATCGAGGGGTGACCCCGCCAAACATCGGATGTAAACTCTGGTGCATCAGCATTGCAGCACATCGAGGCACGGCATTGAGAGTGATTGGGGTCCATGTGAGCACTACTCAAAAGTGTCCCAAAGAGAGGAGAGCTCATCCTCCAGGATATTGGAGGGGACTGATAGCCTACTGCCAGCTGAAACCCAGCCACCGATATCCCTGTACACCTACTGGGTACATTGGTCAAAGTTGCTCAGGCCCCACAGCCTTCGAAATCTGAAGCCATGAAGAAGTGCCTTCTGCAGGCACTAAGATGTATTGCAGCATTGCTGGCTGTGCAGCATGCCATAAAGCCAATACTCGAAATGCATGCACTACCTGAGGGGAGCATTGACACTGGAGCTTCGAAGGACTCCGGTTAATATCCCTATCCAGCGTCTCGGGGTCTGATGCACCCTTAATATTTAAAAAGGTATTGATACATCATCACTCCCAAAGAAGATCTCAATCCCCTCAGCAGGAAAGTGTTCCAGGCAGAGACTCAGAAGTATTTTGACTTCCTTTCTAAAGTCTGACTCAGAATTCTGGGTCACCAATGTGGAATCAGAGGATTTGTCGGAGGGCAGGTCTTCTTAGCTTCTGTCAGACCCTTCTTCATCTCATGAGTGGTACAATTCCCCTTCTGAGGACATGACCTTCAAAGAGTTTATTTATTATTTATTTTATTTAACAGGTTTCTTATACTGCTTTATCATTTCAGTCAAAGTAGTTTACATTGTAACTTAAACTTGGTAATGTACATTAAACAGGGACATTGATAACTTGGAATTTTTCTGATGCAATGGAGGGTTAAGTAGCTTGCCCAAGACCACAAGGAGTGCTATTGGAAATTGAACCCTGGTCTCTTGGTTCCCAAGACAGTGCTCTAATCATTAGGCCACTCCTAATGATTGTGAGGGATATGACCAAGGCCATTCCATTTTTTTTGGAGACTGAGGATGAGCCCAGGGCAGAATAGTTGAAGATCCTACAGTACTCCTCATTCCCGAAGGAGATTATGACAGGATCCGTGCACTGCATCGTGCAGTGGATACAGATGAAAATGTAAGAGAACCCCCTCACTGTATCTCCAGTGAGTAGGAGGCTTGACTCCATGTACAGAGTTCAGAAGGCTCCTGGATTTGAGAAGCTTCTGCTTCCGCACCATTCCTTTGTGGTCAAATGTGCCCCAAAGAGAATCAAGAGCATCAAGACTTATTCCTCGGTGCCTCCAGAGAGGGAGGCTAGGACATTTGACTCTTTAGGGAAAAGATGTTTCCAGAGTTCCATGCTTATTACCCACTTGGCTTCTTGACAGCTGTACATGGGCATGTTCTTGAAGAACATCATATGTAACTTGGCTGATCTAGCCAAGTTCCTCTGTCCAGAGAAACCAGACCAGTATCATTCCCTAATGGCCCATGGCAAGGACTGCTCGAAGATCATGGTCTAAGCAACCTATGATATCTTTGAGATGGCATCCAGGAATGCTGCCATCAGCATTGTCGCCCAGAGACTCACTTGGTTCCAGTCTTGGAGCAATCAGTGCAAAACAAGCTAGTAGATGTCCCATGCTGCAGAGAGAACCTGTTCATAGAACAGGTGGAAGAGAAAGCTGGCCATATCAAAAAGCAGCATATTATTTTTATCAGGCTCTCCAGGCGCACATCTGAGCATGCCTCCTTTTGTAGGAGGTATCAAGGGGTAAACCAGAGGAAGGCCTACTATCCTCACGGGCATAGGTACTTTCCTGGACCCCAGACCTCCAAATCCAAGCAGGTTCTTCACCAGCAGCAATGGCATGAGAAGCCCCAAAAGGCCCAGCCGGCTCCTCAGCCAAAACGTAGGGCAAGATTTTGATTGGTTCCTGCAGAGCACACCTAATCGTTCAGCAACCGCTCCAGACATGGGAAGACTCACTTTTTTTGCAAGAAGGTGACCCTTACTAACCTCAGACTCATGTGTTCTGCATATCATCAAAAGTGATTCTCAACTACATTTATTGGAATTACCACTAAATTGCCCCCTGAGAGTGCAGCATCTCAACTCTGCATCAAGAACTGTTTCAGAGAGAAATCACCACCTTCTTGTCAGATCTCATGATCAAACTTGTGCCACCAGAGCAAAGAGGTGATCCCCAAGAAAACAGGGGGATGCCATCCCATCCTAGACCTAAAAGACCTGAACCTGTACTTGCTGAGAGAAAAGTTCAGAATGATTTCTCTAGGCACTCTGTTTCCTTACTTTCAAAAAGGAGATTGGCTATACTCCCTGGATCTCAAGGAGGCCTACATCCACAGATACATCACACTCACAGGAAGTATCTCAGATTTGTTCTGGGGGAACAACACTTCCAGTACAGAATGCTACTGTGTGGCCTTGCCTCACCTCCTCGCATCTTCACAAAGTGCCCCGTGGTTGTAGCTACTTACCTCTGCATGCTGGGCGTGTTTATCTTCTCCTATCTGGATGATTGGCTGATCAAGACTGCCACTTTGGAGGGAGTCTTGAAGGACTGCAAAAAGGTACTGCTACTTTTGGAGAGAAATCTGCAATTGTAAGTATTTAATTCTACGAATTTTTATAAATCTTGGGGAAAAAGGAATTCTTTAGATTAAATCTGATCAATCTGTGTAAATTAGAATCCAGTATATTTGTTAAATCAGTCAGGGCCCAGTATCAGCAAAGAGCTTTTAGTTAAATTAAAAACTCAACAGGTAGCTCCTCCCGCTGACCAGAAAGCTCCCCAATCCAGAGTAGAGCGCCTGAGCGGGAAGCCGTCCCGCTCAGAGGCTCCTGCCCAATTGGGGCAGTGGGAGGAAGATAAAGCTGCGTCCCAGCCGGGGATGCCAGCAGCAGGACCGCGCTCCTCTCGCTGACCAGAAAGCTCCCCGATCCAAGGTAGAGCGCCTGAGAGGGAGGCCGTCCCTCTCAGAGGCTCCTGCCCAATCGGGGCAGTGGGAGGAAGATAAAGCCATGTCCCAGCCGGGGATGCCAGCAGCAGGACCGCGCTCCTCCCGCCGACCAGAAAGCTCCCCGATCCAGGGTAGAGCGCCTGAGCGGGAGGCCATCCCGCTCAGAGGCTCCTGCCCAATCAGGGCAGTGGGAGGAAGATAAAGCTGCGTCCCAGCCGGGCATGCCCGCGCCTGGCGGGCCCACGCCTGAGGACCTCACCAGAGGGCCCAATGGTGTGGCCCTTAGGCACGGCCACAAACCCCCAAAAAAAGGCCCAACAAACAGCGACAACATCGGACCACACGAGAGGACCCTAGAAGTAAAGAAGTAAAGAAAAAACACCAAGAGCTACAAAACATCCTAAAAGAATCATCAAGGGACCTGAATACCAGAAAGACCCACCTACAGACAACCCACAGACTCCAGCAACAACATCCCCATTCACCACTTCATTTGACCAGACCTAAGCACCAGCAGAGAAAAAGCCCATCTTGAGCAGCAGGAAGATAAAAGACCCGGCACCCAAGAAGCCCTGCACAGCAGCACACCCCTACGACTCCCAGGTACGCCTCAAGCCATGCCACCATTCCTAGCTCCAATATACCCCCAAACACTGATCCCAATCATCTACTACCTCATTAGCACCAGCGCACACCCCAACCACCCCACACCAAGCACCACAAGCACCCAACATACAAACACCACCAACTCCCCCCCTACAAGGAGCACTCACATACCACCCACACAAATCCACACCCCAATCCCTCAAATGGCAACCCTCTCTCCATCACACTAATAAGCGCACGCTCAGTCAGAAACAAACACCACATGCTCCAGGACCTGATCACAACAGAAAAGATCGACATCCTCTGTATAACAGAAACATGGCTAACAGACACTGATACAGTGATCATGAACCAACTAACACCAAATGGATACAGTCTCCACAACTGCTTCCGAGCCCATGCCAGAGGAAGAGGAGTAGCCATCATTGCAAGATCCAACCTTCACCTCAGGAACCATGCATCAGAAACAACCAACGAAGCAGACATACTCACCCTCACCAACAGACACCTCTCCATATGCCTAATCTACCGAGCGCCCACACCAAGCACCGATCTATCAGACATACTAAAACATGTATCAGAGAGCGCCAGCTCCACAAAAGAACAATTAATCCTTGGAGACTTCAACCTTCCCTCACTACAAGATAAGCATGCCGAAGCCTTCATCAACGCCATGGAAGCAATGGACCTAACACAGATCATACATGATCCAACACACAAAAAAGGGAACACACTTCATCTAATATTCCTGAACTTCCACAGCACCTCTTCATCTACGAACCCAAAAATCACATGCGTGCCATGGTCTGACCACCATCTCATCAACATTACCCATATGTACAATCACACCAACATCAGAGAGAACAACCAACCTAAAAGAAGATTCAAACCATTCAACAAAGAGGACTTCCTAACACAAATATTACCCAAACTCCAATCAAACTCCTCCAACCTTGAAGACCTGATCAACAACTGGAACACTACAATCGCTTCTGTATCCTATGCAACAACAACCAGCACCAAAACAAGAACTGCTGTGACAAAAGCAAGATGGTACACCCCAATCCTACGGAAGCTAAAGACTCAACTCAGAAGAACCGAAAGAAAATGGAGAAAGACCAAAAAGGAATCAGACAAAGCAAAATACATAAACAACCTTGACACCTACCACACAGAAACTGATAAAGCAAAAAGAACCTACCACTCAAAAATCATACATACCTCACTAAACAAACCACGCGAGCTCTTCGAGATAATCAAGAAGCTAACAAAAGCACCCAGCCACTCCAACCAGCTACCGAACATCCCACCTGAACTACTAGCACGCCAATACAAACAGCTCCAACTACCAAGTAAACCACAACAGAATGCAACATCAACAACCTACCATGCCACCAAAGTCACGAATTGGAGCACATTCGAAACAATCACAAAACAACAAATAGAATCCACTATCTCCTGCCTAAACACCACCACCTCTCCACTAGATCCCTGCCCTGCAGTGGATAAAGAAATCCAAAGAAGACATAAGCACACCCCTAACCCACATTGTCAATGAATCCCTCAAGCAAGGACACACCCTCAAGACTTCTATCATCTGTCCGACCCTAAAAAACCCCAACCTAGACCCACTCGACCCAGCCTCTTTTAGACCAATAGCAAGTCTCCCATTCACCACCAAAATCATGGAGAAGATAATTCAATGACAACTCCAAGACCACCAAGATACCAACAACATACTGGACCCGCAACAACATGGATTCTGCCCATACCATGGAGTTGAGACCCTCATGACGACCTACTGAACACCCTTATCAAAGGCACGCAGACCAAACACACTGGATACGCCATGCTCTTCCTAGACATATCCGCAGCCTTTGACATCATCTCCCACAGCATTCTCCTACACAGACTCCAGGAAATAGGCATTAAGAACGTCGTACTACAATGGTTCCGCTCCTACCTGACAAACAGACAACAACTAATCCACACAAACGCAGCAACCTCCCCCCCCTTTCAACAACATCAAGGAGTACCACAAGGTTCCACACTATCCATCATGCTCTTCAATATCTATCTGCAACCACTCTGCTTGATCATACGAGAGCATAACATCAACTACCATATATTTATTTTATTTATTTATTTAGAAGGATTTAGTATACCGCCTTATCGTTAAATCAAGGCGGTGTGGCACATCAATCAAAATCAATAATAAGGTGTGGTTTGTAGCATGCAGTGTGAGAACTGAGAAGTGTAGTGTGTGGGGCAGTGCGTTAGATTATATATTATATATATGCAGATGACATAATGCTCTATGGACCAATCACAACCACCAACCCAACAAACGACCACTTGTCAGACTGCTTCATTGAGGTCTCCGACTAGCTACAAAGGAACAATCTATCCATCAACATCAAAAAAACTGAAGCCCTCATAGTAACCAAGGATCCAAACTTCACCCCACCACCACACCTCATATTGGGAACCACCCAGATATTCAACCCCACATAAAATATCTGGGAATCACTATAGACCAGGCACTCACCTTTACTCCACAGATTAAAAAGACTACCAGGACAATATTCCACAAAGCAAAAATGATACAACAGCTCAGACCACTCGTTGATCCACAGGACTTCAGAACTGTTATGCAGGCTATGACGCTCCCCCACCTGGACTACTGCAATATAATCTATCACGGACTTCCTATGACCCACACCAACCCACTACAGACTGCCCTGAATACCACCGCAAGAATCATCCGGAAAGCAAAAAAACACGATCACATCACCCCAGTCCTGAGGGAATTACACATACTACCACTCGAAGCAAGGATCAGATACAAGCTGCCCTGCTTATCCACAAAGCCCTCTATCAAACACAGACTTCCCACCTCCGCTCCCTACTACGCCAGCCCACCCACAACAGACCAACCCGACAGACTACCAACAACATCCTTACCATTCCCCATGAATGAACAAAATATAATCAACGAACCTGCAACAGAGCTTTCGAACTATACACACCCTCCCTCTGGAACTCATTACCGAGCCAAATCAGAAACAATGGTGATCTATCTGCATTCCGGAAACAACTAAAAACCATCCTCTTTCATGAATACCTTGGACCAGAAACAGACAACCTTCACTGACAACCCACAGTCCTTCTGTCAAAACCCCAAAATCCCCTATAAGAGACTCATGTCAATTGTCTAAGTCTATACTATCTTTTCGGATCATCGATGTTGGCCCCCTCGGTGATGGCTCTCCCCCCCCCCCCCCTCTGTATAATGATTACTGTCCACCCCCCCCTTTTTTGTTAAACCGCTTTGACCCGGTGAAAAGCGGTATATAAATGCAGTTAAATAAAATAAATAAAATAAAATAAATAAAATAAGTTTAAAACCCAGCAGAGGGTTTTCAGTTTTAATTCAGAACCAAGCAGAGGGCTTTCAATTTAAATTTAAAACCCAGCAGAGGACTTTCAGTTTAAATTCAGAAACAAGCAGAGGACTCAGTTTAAATTCAGAACCCAGCAGAGAGCTTTCAGTTTAAATGTAGAACCCAGCAGAGAGCTTTCGGTTAAATTTAAAACCCAGCAGAGAGCTGCTAGTTTAAACTTAATACTCACTCAGGGCATAGTATCAGCAAAGAGCTTTAATTTAAATCAAATCAGAGTATAATTTAGCATAAAAGGAAAAACAGGGTTAGTATTCTTTGAGCAATAAATTGTTTCTAGATACTTTTACAAAGAGGCCTTCTAAATAGGGGGAAAGAGACCTGCGAAATTGTTTTAAATAGGTGTTAAAGCCAAGTGACAGATCAAAGGGGCATTTTGAAAGACTCCCTCTATCCAAGCAAGGGCTGTGTGAATCACTCAGGAAATTGGTCACAGATTACTTTAGAAGCACAGGACAGGGTACTGTGTAGCAGCCAGCTTTTAATAAGTCTTCTTTACCTCCCTCCCTCCCTGACTCCCACCTGCTCCTGGGATAATTGTAGCTTTATAGGTGCTTAAACTTCTTAAAGGAAAGGGGGTGTGATATTCACTCTCGGGTGCAGCTGTTTGTCCTCATCATGCATATATTAAGGATCTGAAATTAATTAAGCTTGAGGTGAACAAAGTCCATTAAATGTATTAGGTATAGTTTTGTTAGTATAAGTATCCCCAGCAAACCTTAGTAAGTCAAAAACTTAAATACCTAAACACAACTTTAAAACTAAGATGCAGACAGCAGTCCAGCAGCGAGATGGGGGTTTCCAGTCTTTTGCATTGAGTGTCATATGTATGATTTTCTCTCATTTGGGGAGGGGTCTTACATATGCAACTAGGTACTAGGAGCTCTTTGCTCTCAGGGAACGAATCTGATCTCTGGAGGCTAGAGTAGCAGACTTGGAGGACATAAGGAAGACAGAGAGGCACATAGACAAGACTTACAAGGATATAGTACTGAAGTCCTATCTCCAGTCTGGCTGCATCCCTTTTGCCATGGAGGAGAGAGGTCACATAAGAAGAGAACATTACCCTGATGTGGTAGGAAGTGATACTGTAGCTAGGACCTGTCCTCCAGGTGATGTAAAACCCTCTCACATCGAGGAGGTTTCTCCAGGGCCATGTGCCCACAAGGGAAGAATTAGGACAGCCATTATAGATGGTGATTCAATAATTAGGCAATTAGATAGCTGGGTGGCTGGTGGACATGAGGATTGCCTGGTAAAATGTCTGCCTGTTGCGAAGGTAGAAGACCTCACGCTCCACCTAGACAAGGTCTTAGACAGTGCTGGGAAGGAGTCTGCTGTCTTGGTACATGTTGGTACCAATGACATAGGAAAATGTGGTAGGGAGGTTCTGGAGGCTAATTTTAGGCTTTTAGGAAGGAAGTTGAAATCCAGAACGTCCAAGGTAGCATTCTCCAAAATGCTTCCAGTTCCACATGCAGGACTCAAAAGGCAGGTAGAACTCCAGAGTCTCAATGCGTGGATGAGACGATGGTGCAAAGAAGAGGGTTTTGGATTTGTTAGGAACTGGGGAACTTTCTGGGGATAGGCATTTAAGGGATGGACTCCATCTTAACCGGGATGGAACCAGGTTGCTGGCATTAACATTTAAAAAGGAGATAGAGCAGCATTCAAACTAGATGATAGGGGAAAGCTGACACTCACCCAAGACCACATGCTTAAGAACAATGTATCCTTGACGGATACTAGCAAAAGACTGAAGTTAGGGCATATCAACAGAGAGGTTCCAATAAAGACAAAAGTAACCCAAATGCCCTTGAGTAAAGAGCAGACAGAGCTTAAAAACTGCAAATTACCCCTGCCTAACAATAGCCAGATTAATAGGAATAAAATAAAGCCTCTAAAATGCTTGTATGCAAATACTAGAAGTCTAAAAAATAAGATGGTAGAATATATAACACTAAATGAGAGGTTAGATATGATTGGTATCTCAGAGACATGGTGGAAGGAGGACAACCAGTGGGACACTGTGATATCTGGGTACAACAGATCAAATTGGTGGAGGAGTTGCACTCTCTGTTAGAGAGGGCATTGATTCACTATAGAATCTCTAAGGATTGAAATTCCATGTAAATAAGGGGAAGGCCAAGGCAATGACAGTGGGGGTCACTGTTCCCTCTAAGCTGTGCGCATGTGCGCGCGCACACACCTCTCCGAGCGAGTGCACATACTTTACAACAGAGCGCACAAAAATTACGATTCTGATAGAAAACAACACAGACGTCTTAAAATTTAAAAGTTGTGATTGTAATTACTAGAAATTTTCTGCTTCATTTAGTAATCGTCTATTTTCATTTAATTTGATTAAAATCAATGTGTTGTACATACTGTATTCTGTGTAGTCAAATTTTAAAGTATATAACTCCGAGTGTCGTTATGTGGCGCACAAAACTTTAACCTTCCTTCAAAAGCTGCACAGCTGATATTTTATGCGCACACAGCCTACAGAAAATTTGAGGGAACATTGGTGGGGGTATACTATTGACCACCTGGCCAGCATGAACAAAAGGATGATGAAATGCTCAAAGAAATCAGGGAAGCTAACAAAAGTTACAACACATTAATAATAATGGGGGATTTCAATTACCCCAGTATCGATTGGGTCAGTGTCATGCTAGGGAGATAAAGTTTCTAGAAGAAATGAATGGCTGCTTCTTAGAGCAGCTAATTCATGAGCCTACTACTACTACTATTTAGTACTTATAAAGCGCCACGCACGCAGCGCTGCACAGCTAACCTACAAGAGGTAGCCAACGTACAAGAGACAGTCCCTGCCCATCAGAGTCATGCTCATCGGAGCTTACAATCTAGTTAGAACAGTACATTAGTTAGAACAGTGCAGAGCAATAGTTAGTTCTGCGCAAGGTTCGGTATGGTACAGTTTGGTCTATAGTTTGGTCATAAACCAACCAGAGGGGAAGCCATTTGGCAATAGTGATCATAGTATGACCGCATTTGATTTAATAAATGGAGGAAAGACTGTAAAGAATTCCACAGTACTGCTTTTTAACTTTCAAAAGGGAGACTATGATAACATGAGGAAAATAGCTAAGAAAAAAGCTAAAAGGAGTAGTTGCAAAGGTTAAAGATTTACATCAAGCATGGGTGTTGTTTAAAAATACTATCTTGGAAGCCCAGACCAGCTGTATTGCACGCTTTAAGAAAAGTGGAAGAAAGTACAAAAAACTACCAGCAAGGTTTAAAGGTGAGGTCAGAGAGGCTGTTGTTGCCAAAAAAACATCTTTCAGGATATGGAATAAGGAGCCAAATGATGAAAACTGGAAACAACATAAGCACTGACAAATTAGATGCAAGGCAGGCAAAGAGAGAATTTGAGAAACAAAAACGTGTAATAAAGACTTTTTCAAGTACATTCGTAGCAAAAAACCTGTGAGAGAGTCAGTCAGACCATTAGATGATAGAGGGGCAAAAGGGGCACTAAGAAGGGACAAGGCCATTATGGAGAGACTGAAATAATTCTTTGCTTTGGTCTTTACTGGGGAAGATGTAGGGATGTTACCCATGACTGAAATGGTATTTAAAAGTGATGCCGCAGAAGAATTGAAAGAAGTATCGATACACCGGGAAGATGTATTACAATTATTTGATAAACTGGAGAGTAGCAAATCACCTGGACCAGATGGTATACATGCAAAGGTATTGAAAGAACTGAAATATGCGATTGCAGACCTGCGATTAGTAATCTGTGAACTATCATTAAAATCATTTGTAATACCTGAAGATTAGAGGATGGCCAATGTAATGCCAATTTTTAAAAAGGGTTCCATGGGTGATCCAGGAAACTACAGACTGTTGAGCCTGATGTCAGTATCAGGAAAAATGGTAGAAACCATTATAAAGAGCAAAATTACTGAACATGTCTTGGCTTAATGGGAGACAGCCAACATGGCTTTAGCCAAGGAAGGTCTTGTCTTACTAACCTGTTATGTTTTTTTGAAGGTGTGAATAAACGGGTAGACAAAGATGAGTCAGTTGATTTAGTGTATCTGGATTTTCAGAAAGCCTTTGACAAGGTCTCTCATGAGAGACTCTTGGTGAAATTAGGAACGATCACCCAGGAAAAAGATTTAGGCGTCATCGTGGATAACATGTTGAAACCCTTTGCCCAGTGTACAGCGGTGGCCAAGAGATCAAATAGAATGCTAGGTATCATAAGGAAAGGAATGGAGAATAAAACAAAGGATATTATAATGCCTCTGTATCATTCCACGGTATGACTGCACCTTGAATATTGTGTGCAATTCTGGTCTTCGTATCAAAAAGGATATAACATTATTAGAAAAGGTACAGAGAAGAGCCACCAAAATGGTAAAGGGGATGGAAGGATATCCCTAAAATGTTTAGGGCTCTTCAACCTGTAAAAGAGACGACTGAGGGGAGATACAATAGAGGTCTATAAATTAATGAATGGAGTGGAACGGGTAAACATAGATTGATTGTTTATGCCATCAAAATATAGAAAGACTAGGGGACATGCAATGAAGCTTTTTAAGACTAATAAGAGAAAAATAACAACAGCTACGTGTACCAGTCTGTCAACAATGAGCTGCCTGACTGAAGACCGAACACAATTTAGGATAGCTATCCAGAGGGTTGCCATGAGTCATCTCCAACTCGACGGCACTTAACAACAACAACAAGAGAAAAATATTTTTTTCACTCAACGTGTAATCAAACTCTGGAATTTGTTACTGGAGGATGTAGTAAAAGCTATTAGTGTAGCTGGGTTTGATGAAGGAGGAAAGGTCCATAAACCATTATTAAAGGGGAGCCGGGAAATCCACTTCTTGCCCCAGCACAAGCACTGTGGAACCTGTGTCTTTTGGAGAAACTGATAGCTACTTGTGACCTAGATTGGCCACTGTTGGAAATAGGATACAGAGCTTGATGGATCTTGGTCTGACCCAGTATGGCATATCTTATGTTTTTATGTTCTTATGAGTTCAAGAATCAACAAAATTGACCATTTAGGTCTTGGAACTGTTAGGGTTCGTAGTAAGTTACCCAAAATCCCATCTTCAGCCCACCCAATGTTTGGAATTCATTGGAGCCCTGTCCAACACGACTCAGGCCAGAGCCTTCCTTCTACATGACTGACTTCACAAATTGACAGTACTGGTGCAGGAAACTCAAGTGAGTCAGCAAGTAACAGCTTGCAAGATGTTGACTGTACTAGGCCATATGGCCTCTAAAGTCCATGTCACACCCTTGGCACACCTCCAGATGAGGCAAGCTCAGTGGACTCTGAGAACTCAATGGATTCAGGCCACACTTCAACTCAGGGATCATCTGTGTGTCACCGCCCGTCTCACTCATTCTCTCCTTTCTCAACGAGTTCCATGTCACTCACAAACAAGGTGACCTTTCTCTTGCTGTTTCCTATGACCTCTCTTCTGTTTTTGACCACATTGATCACCGCACTCTTCTTGCACGTCTTTCTGATCTTAGTGTTTCTGGTACTCCTCTGAGATGGTTTTGATCCTTCCTCACTGCCTGTTTGTTTTCTGTTCTTTCAGCAACTTCGGCCTCTCCACCACCATCGCATTATCTTATGGTGTTCCCCAGGGTTCGGTTTTGTCTCCCCTTCTCTTCAATGTTTTTTTGTTTCCACTTTCTCTCTTGATTCAGCAGACTGGCATTTTCGCATATTATTACATAGACAACATTATTCTCCTTCACCATACTGATTCCTCTGCTCCTCATCTTACCCAGCTGAATTCCTATCTGGCCCTCATTCATACCTGGTTGACCTCCAACTACCTTCATCTGAACCCCTCAAAATCAATGGCCACTTGGATCATCTTCAGGGCCCCCTCTCCCTCACTAGCCCCTGTTCTTTCATCTGCCCCTTTCCTGTTGGTCTCTTCCTTCCGATATCTCGGGGTTATCCTGGACTCTTCTCTCTCCTTTGCTGAATATATCTCATCCCTTACCCATCGTTCATTCTGCCATCTCCACCCAATCCCCACAGTCCACCCTATCCTCACTTGTTCCTCCCTGACTACACTCCTCCTTTCTCTTATTATCACTCGGATTGACTACTACAATATCATTCTGATAGCCAGACTCTACAGTTTCGAACTAAGCACATAACAGAACCTCAGACTCGATCTAAAGATCAGCCACAGCACACTGTAGAGACTGCAAAAAACCCATGTATATAGCTGTAAAAAGCACATGTTGTAAATAGCTCACACCAATCATCCCACCCACACTCACACACCCTCACTGTACATAAACATACCTAACACAAACACCAATGCTTTTGATTGTTTGCTGTGTTCACCGCCTTGATTAAAGGATAAGGCAGGATAAAAATACCCTTTAAATAAATAAATAAATAAAATTCTAGCCGGCCCTCTGCAATATCAGCTTCACAGACTCCAATTGATTCAGTATACACTCACTCCTCTCTCTTCAACCATGTTTTCCCACTCCTCGCCCCCCTTCACTGATTACCTATTCACTTTCAAATTCAGTACAAAATACTCACATTTGTTCACAGAGCCATTCACACCTCCACCCCCAAATATTTGGCCGACCTCCTGCATGCACATAGTCCACACTGCCTCCTGCGTTCAGGTCACACTCACTGTGTGATTCATCCCTCTGTTTTTTGGGCTCACCTCGAATGCACATGGGGTGCTGCCTTCTTCTTTTTAGGCCCCACCTTTTGGAACTCTCTTCCTCACAATCTTCATTCTGAGCTTTCCTTAACCAGGTTTAAGGCTGCCCTGAAAGTCCAACTCTTTTAGTCAGCCTTCGATATATCCATCCCCCCACCCTGATTGCCCTGCTATGTTCAGTTTCACTTGTTCATTTCCTGATATCTTGCATTGTCCTCCCTTCTCCTTATTTTCTATCCTCTCCTATTCTTTCTCTCTACTGTTTTGTCAGATAATTGACTTTCTTTTCCTTTTCCTCTGCTTGCCGTCCTTGTATTGTACATCACTTGTATGCTCTAGACTAAGCTGTATATCCAGAAATGAAATAAAGATAAAGATTGCAATGGTAGACACTCCATCACAATTTGCTCAAAGGTCTTCCTTTCCAAGTTGCCCCACCCCAAAATGTTCTGATGACACTCATCCAAGCTGGGGTGGTTTCCTTTCCTGCTACAGCTCTCTAGTGAGGAGCTGCTTCAGCTCAGCCATGTGCCCAATCTCATAATGCATGAAGATGGGATGATGTTGCACCCCAACATCCAGTCCTTGGCCCTCACGACATGGATGTTGAGTGGCTAATGTTGTCTGAGCTCAATCTGCTGGACGGGGTAACCAAAGTTCTTTTGGCCTTCAGGACAGCCTCTACGAGAGAGTCCTATTCCTGCAAATGGAAGAGGTTTAGTTTGAGAGTCAGACCCTAGATCCACAGAAAAACTGCTTGAATATCTTCTGTATATCTCTGAGTCTGGACTCAAGTACAATTCTGTCAGAATCCACCTCAGTGTAGTTGGAGTTTATCATTGAGGTGTGGAAGGAAAGTCCATCTCAGTACAGCCTTTAGTTCACTTCATGTGGGACTTGCGTCCCTTGAAGCCTCCCTATAAGCCTCCTGCAGTGTCTTTGGACCTCATTGTGGTTCTTGCGCACCTCATAGAAAACTCTTTGACCCACTGAGTTCCTGTTCTTTGAAGTTCTTGACCTGGAAGGTGTTATTTCTGATGGCAGTCACTTCAGCATGTAGAGTGAGCGAGCTTCAGGCTCTAGTAGTTCATCTGCCTTACACCAGATTCCAACATAACAGAGTGGTCCTTTGTGCTCATCCTAAATTCCTTCCAAAAGTGGTATCAGATTTCCACCTTAATCAATCAACATTTTTCCTGAGACCTCATGCATGCAAAGGGGAAGCTAAGTTGTACATGCTGGATTACAAGTGAGCCTTAGCCTTCTACTTGGAGTGCACACAAGCCTATAGAAAATCCATCCAGTTTTTGTTTCTTTTGGCCTCAGCAAGCTAGGGGGATGCAGTTTCCAAATGCTCTCTTTCAGTTTCTCTACACAGCTAAAACCTGTCGTTTTTTTCTCTTTAACAGCAGCAAAATTTGCCCCTTCCTTTCTGAACACACAACTAAGTCACTTATCCACTCTTTAGTCACCTCCCTTCTAAACTAGTGCAACCTCCTCCTTGCTGGTCTCCCTCTGAATCATCTCTCTCCCCTTCAATCTGTTCAAAACTCATCTGCATGGCTAATCTTCCACCAGCCTTGACATGCTCATGTAGCCCCTCTTCTCAAGTCTCTTCATTGGCTTCCTATCCATTTCTGTATCCTGTGGTGAACAGCGCCCTCCTGAGCCTATGGAAACGGATGAAAATCCTGAGGTTCAGCAGGATCTATGCCTATTTGAGAAACCAAGGAAGAAAGAGAGACTCTATTCCACAGAGCTGAGCATGGAGACCAGCCCAGGGGAGGAGTCCTGCAGTCCTGATTGGGCACACCCTGCCCTTGGGAGGGGCGTGTCCAGGAGAGAACGTGGTTTTATACCAGAGCATGGCTTTGCTAGTCAGAATGAGAAGGGGATTGAGAGGAATGAGGAGAAGGAGAGGAGAAAGAAGGAGAAGAGGAAGAATGATTGGAAGTCCAGAAAACAGTATGCTGATACTTGGGAACCTGGCATTGGAAGGAGACCTGCAAAGTTCTATTCAGAGGCAGTGAGTAGAAGTCCCAAGGAGAGAGGACCTAGCCCTGAATTAGACAACCGTTGGAAGGCACAGCCCTGGGAAAAGAAGCCTTCAAGGCAGGCACAAGAAAGAAAACAATCATTCTGTGAAGTACCGTTTGAGCCAGAGAGCAACAAACATTCTAACAGCTGGAGAACGTTGGAGCCATCTGAAGGCAGAATGGCATGGCAACAAGTAAGTGAATTGCCACCAAGTTTCCAGGCTGAACGTAAAACTAACTCTCCTGTGTGTGAAACATTAGCAAAAGAGACTAGCAGTTACTCTGATACAATTAATCTAAGAGAGGAGAAAATAAACAGCCTTAAGCCAGAGGGAAGTTGTATAGCTGATAGCAATTCCCTATCTCACAAACAGCAGGCTGAATTGCTCCTACAGAGTTTTAAGCAGTTTTTAGAGTTGCAAGCTAGAAGACAGCCAGTGTTACCAGAAGCCAGTAATTCCATACAGCTTGAAGAATTAACACAAGATAATACAGACTTACCAGATTGTGAGAGCATGGATTGCACGGTCTGCTGTGAAGAGATGCCAAGCTGAAGGAAACTGCTTTTTTACTGTATGTGAATTGAATGCTACGGAGCTGTTGTATTGCCTTGCTGAGAAAGCTCTAATTATGTGCACCTGATTTTCCCCAGCACTGTGAAGGTAACAGTGGCTGAAAGAGGCTGCAGTGAATCTAACTGACCTCTTGGGGCAAAGTGAGTAATTTGCTGAGAAGTGAAAAGAAGCAGTTATACTTTAAGTTGCCTTTATCCTAAGTTTTCCTGTTAGCATTTTGAAGCACCTATTTTGTTTGCATTTATTTGCCATGTGATGGAACAATATCCTTTACTATAATAAAAATACTGGAAACCCCATAACTACAACTCTTTATTTCGGAGTGAGAGGAGCAGTAACTACAATACCCAGCATGCCCTGGATACAGGTTACTCTCCTTCCTCACAAAGCATCAGACCGCCGCTCCTGTCTTTAGCCCCAAGGCCGGGCAGGAGCGCCGCAATCCACATCAAACTTTTCCTGCAGACCTATAAATGCACTCACTCTGCTGCTCCTCCCTACCTTTCCTTTCTTATCTCTCTCTACACCCCTCCTCAGGAACTCCCTCTTCTGGTAGATCACTTCTATCTGTGCCCTTCTCTTCTACTGCCAACTCCAGACTTTGATTCTTCCACCTTGCTGCTCCTTATGCCTCAAACAAACTATCTGACTAGATGAAATAAATGACTGCTTCTCCTAGATGAAATAAATGACTGCTTCTTGGAGCAGCTGGTTCATGAACCGACCAGAGGGGAAGCAATATTAGACCTAGTCCTTAGTGGAACACCAGATGTAGTGCAAGAGATAAGGGTGTTGGGGCCACTTGGCAATAGTGATCATAGCATGATCACCTTTGATTTAATTAGTGGAGGAGGGATAGTAAGGAAATCCACAGTACTACCCTTTAACTTTCGAAAGGGAGACTATGATAAAATGAGGAAAACAGTTAAGAAAAAACTAAAAGGAGCAGTTGCAAAGGTTAAAGACGTACATCAAGCTTGGGTGTTGTTGAAAAATACTATCTTGGAAGCCCAGACCAGCTGTATTCCACGCTTTAAGAAAAGTGGAAGGAAGTCCAAAAAACTGCCAGCATGGTTTAAAGGTGAGGTCAGAGAGGCTGTTGTTGCCAAAAAAGCATCTTTCAGGAAATGGAAAAAAGAGCCAAACAATATAACCTGGAAACAGCACAAGCACTGGCAAGTCAAATGCAAGGCATTGATAAGGCAGGCAAAGAGAGAATTTGAGAAGAAGCTTGCTGCGGAAGCAAAAACGCGAAATAAAGACCTTTTCAAGTACATTCGTAGCAAAAAAACCTGTGAGAGAGTCAGTTGGTCCAATAGATGATAAAGGGGTTAAAGGAGCACTAAGAGGTGACAAGGCGATAGCGGAGAGACTGAATGAATTCTTTGCTTCGGTCTTTACTGAGGAAGATGTAGGGATGTTACCCATGACTGAAGTGGTATTTAAAGGTGTGGAAGAATTGAAGGAAATATCGATACATCGGGAAGATGTCTTACAACTATTAGATAAACTGAAGAGTAGCAAATCACCTGGGCCGGATGGTATACATCCAAGGGTGTTGAAAGAACTGAAATATGAGATTGCAGACCTGCTATTAGTAATCTGTGAACTATCATTAAAATCATCTCTAATACCTGAAGATTGGAGGATCACCAATGTAACACCAATTTTTAAAAAGGGTTCCAGGGGTGATCCGGGAAACTACAGACCAGTGAGCCTGACATCAGTACCGGGAAAAATGGTAGAAACCATCATAAAGAATAAAATTACTCGGCATGTAGATAGTCATAAACTAATGGGAGACAGCCAACATGGCTTTAGACAAGGAAGATCTTGTCTTACTAATCTGTTATGTTTTTTTGAAGGAGCGAATAATCAGGTGGATAAAGGTGAGTCGGTTGATATTGTGTATCTGGACTTTCAGAAAGCCTTTGACAAGGTCCCTCATCAGAGACTTTTGGCAAAACTAAAGAGTCATGGGATAGGAGGCAGTGTACTATTGTGGATCAGGAACTGGTTAAAAGATAGAAAGCAGAGGGTAGGGCTAAATGGCCAATTTTCCCAATGGAGAAAGGTGAATAGTGGTGTACCCCAGGGATCTGTGCTGGGTCCGCTGCTTTTTGACATATTCATAAATGACCTGGAAAGTGGAATAACGAGTGAGGTTATCAAATTTGCAGATGACACAAAACTATTTAAAGTTGTTAAAACCCAAGAGGATTGTGGAAAATTGCAAGAGGATCTTGATTAATTGGAAGACTGGGCATCAAAATGGCAGATGAAATTTAATGTGGACAAGTGCAAGGTTATGCACCTAGGGAAGAACAACCCAAACTATGGTTACACGATGCAAGGTTCCACATTAGGAACCACCACCCAGGAAAAAGATTTAGGCGTCATTGTGGATACCATGTTAAAACCCTCGGCCCAGTGTGCAGCAGCGGCCAAGAGAGCAAATAGAATGCTAGGTATGATAAGGAAAGGAATGGAAAATAAAACAAAAGATATTATAATGCCTCTATATCGTTCCATGGTGAGACCGCACCTTGAATATTGTGTGCAATTCTGGTCGCCGTATCTTAAAAAGGATATAGCGATTTTAGAAAAGGTTCAGAGAAGAGCCACCAAAATGGTAAAGGGGATGGAAGGATACTCCTATGAAGAAAGGCTAACCTGGAAAAGAGACGGCTGAGGGGAGATATGATAGAAGTCTATAAATTAATGAATGGAGTGGAACGGTAAACGTAGATCGATTGTTTACCTTATCAGAATATAGAAAGACTAGGGGACATGCAATGAAGCTACAGGGTAAACTATTTAAGACTAATTAAAGAAAATATTTTTTTCACTCAATGTGTAATCAAACTCTGGAATTTGTTACCGGAGGATGTAGTATGTTTATGTTTATGTTTATTTAAATTTGATATACCGCTCAGGCCAAAAAGGCATTAGAGCGGTTTACAATACTATATCATTCAAGTAAATAAGAAAAGAACGCCATTTATTTGATAGGACAGAATAGGGGACAGAGATAGTCAAACATATAAGAGAGAGAAGAACACAGAACAGCAAGTTACCATGATATATAGACACGACAACCCAGACCATGCCATCAGCGAAACTCCAGAAACAGACATTTATGTGGTTAAATTGTTATATAGTATGCTCAAATTTAAGGTGCTTTATCACATGCTGTTCAGCTTTAGGTCTATGAAATCTTCACCAAGTGGGCATCATGTCTGGGAACCAGACTCTACCAAGATATTTTGACACTTCCCAATGACTCTGCTCCAAGTTGTACTTCTGGTCAGGAATCAACACTTCCTCCATGATAGATAGCTGAGAAAGACGTAAAGGCTGTTAGTGTAGCTGGGTTTAAAAAAGGTTTGGACAAGTTCCTGGAGGAAAGGTCCATAAACCATTATTAAGAAGGGACCCAGGATATCAATACAAGCATTGTGGAACCTGTGTCCCTTGGGGAAACTGCTAGGTACGTATGACCTAGATTGGCCACTGTTGGAAACAGAATACTGGGCTTGATGGACCTTGATCTGACCCAGTATGGCATATCTTATGTTCTTATGTACCTGTTTATTCACACCTTCAAAAAAACCATAGATTAGTAAGACAAGATCTTCCTTGTCTAAAGCCATGTTGGCTGTCTCCCATTAAGCCATGACTATCTACATGTTCACTCACTAGAGGACAGCAACCTTGGGCCGGAAGAACTGGGGTTTCTAGTCCCACAGGTGCTCCTTGTGGTCTTGGGAAGCCACTTAACCCTCCATAGCCCATGTTCCCTGTAAAATAGTTCTCTGTGTGCTGTGCTTTCCTGTCTAATCAATGTGTTTATACCTCAAAAAATTTCCTGTCATGATTTGACAATTTCCAATCTGTAATCAAACCGCTGCTGATCGCTGGAAGTAGCGGTATACAAATGTATACTAAATAAATAAATAAAAAAAATGTTCAGTAATTTTGTTCTTTATGATGCAATGAGAAGAAGCTTGCAGTAATTTTGTTCTTTATGATGCAATGAAGCTACAGGGTATTTAAGACTAATAAATGAAAATATTTTTTCACTCAATGTGTAATCAAACTCTGTAATTTTTTACCGGAAGATGTAGTAAAGGCTGTTAGTGTAGCTGGGTTTAAAAAAGGTTTGGACAAGTTCCTGGAGGAAAGGTCCATAAACCATTATTAAGAAGGGACCCAGGATATCAATGCTTAACCCAATACAAGCATTGTGGAACCTTTGTCTTTTGGGGAAACTGCTAGGTACTGTTACGCCCTCACCACCCACCTCTAACCTAGAGGGGTGTGGTATCGGAGGAACTTCTCTTGATTGGCTTGGGAAAACTTTCTTTCCCCAGGTGTATCTTGGGATATGTAGTTTGCCTTCAAAAATGGCTTCAAGAAGAAGTTGTAGTCATGGTCCGGAGGTAAGGCAAAGTGACAGAATTTTATTTCTTATGCAAAAGTTCAAGTACCCTGTACACAGGACTCCTTCTTATGCAGGATTATTGGTAATACAGCACTAGAACAGCATAACTGCTTCACAAGCTTCAAACACACACAGCTGCCACAAACGTTTCTCAGCCCTGAAAAACAGCACTTCTTTAGCAAGGGTAAAAATGCCTCTTTTTAGCCTTGCCTTGTAAAACAATTAACGGGAACCATAAAACTTAGTCCCACTGGAAGAAAGGCTTCTTCTTAAGTCCCTTCCCGTATTAAGTTTAAACCCAAAATATGGATGATACTGTAGCAGCAAAGCGCAGACAAACCAATGATACCAGGAGTCTGTTCAGAAGGTCCAAATCATTTATTTGTGCACAAGTCTCAAGCGAGGCAATTTCAAAATGGCTGAGCAAAGTTTTCAAGCATTACAACAACTTTTATAGACTTCTGTTCCATTCTAGGTATAGAAAAACATTTCATTGGTCCCGGTACGCTCCCGTACCTCCCGTAGCCCTTCTATTGGTCCCGGTACTGATAAGTTTCTCCAATTATGTTCCTTCTGTGGGCTTCTGTAGGCATGACACCTGCCTGCCCCCCTTCTAGTCCCAATTACAATGGTCAGTTCATCAACTTGTTACTTTCACACTTTCAAGGCTATGGGACCATTTGTGCGTACAGAAGAGCAAGGTTCTGTAACTCATCTGTCAGCACTCCTCAATATTTCTCTGCAAATGTACTCTTTCTTATCAGTAACTTTAAAACACATCTTTTCTGTATTTTTCCATTTCTTAATTCTGCAATTCTGCTTATCTAAGCTAATTCAATATTTCTACTGAGTTCTTTCTTACAATAGCAGCATATTGGGGGATGTGCAATCCTATATGCCTCTCCACAGGCCTCATTTACAGGTCAAGCTAGCCATGCTGGCCTGCCTATGTCAGACACCGTGGGTCACAGGCCTGCACCTGCCACATTCCCCCCTTTGATTAATCTCACCCTATTACTTAATAAGGTGTGAGAATTAAATCACTTTCCAGAAAATTCACATCCTGATTAAAGGATTCTTACTAGTTCCACTAGGGCTGGCTTTGTATAAAGCCATTATTCTAGTTGCGGTCTTCCGCTCTACTGTACTATCAATAGCACTATGAAGGGAACGCATGCAACATGGGATTAAACATGGTAAGCAGAGGACAACAGCAACAAGGATTAGTACTAAGATAACGAAAGTCTTAAATCCTCCCAGCCAAGAGAAAAGGTTAGCAAACCAATTAGGAAATTTCAAGGCGTGCCAAGTCTGTACTGGCACATAAGCATGTCTTTGCATATCTTTAGCAATTTCTTCAACTACTTGACCTTTATCATCTATTTTCAAACAGCAATTAGTTAAATTCAGTTTACCACATACTCCTCCTTCAGCTGCTAGCAAATAATCAAGGGCTAAGCGATTCTGGTATATGGCAGTGCGCATCTGAGTACTTTGTCTAGCTAAGAGCGTGAGAGCATGACTAGTTTCATTAGTTATTATTTCAACTACTGCTTGTAAGCGAATAATACGATTAATCATATAAATTGGGGTACGATAACCATACATACCATCATCATTCCAAGTGGCAGGTCCATAATACTCAATAATTCTTTCTGGTGGCCAATCATCACCTTGCCACTTCTCCCACTTGCCTATCTGTAAGGCCTCTCTTTTCTGTCTAGATGCTCCTTTGTGTTTGTGGGTAGTGTATACAGGGTATCCTAATTGTTCTCCATGTTCAGTGTTTAACAGGAAGAAAGAAGGTCTGATGGTTCCTAAGACACATGCTCCTCCCCATTGTGGTGGGAGTTGCGCATATGCTCGGTTTCCACAGATCCAATATAGGCCAGGTGGGGCTTGCCAGGCTTGGACTTTGGCAAGGTTAGTCCATAGACCTGCAAGTTCAGGAAATCTGGCTAATGGGTTAGGAGGTTCAGGATGTCTGATTCCTGACCACCATGCTGTCTTTTTAGTCGTGGCATTATAGTATTTCTGGCTAAGACAGACCAGCTGTCCTACCTTTTGGGTGAACTGGGGTCCAGTTCTGGCAAAGCAAAGACGTCCAACGATTGAGTGCGCTAACACCCATTCACTGGTTGTCTTGTGTAATTCAGTCTGATTGTAAATCATGGAATAATTCAATTCTTGGGCTTCCCAGGGCCATTGGTCTCCCATTTGGGTTCCGCCACAGAAATAACAATCTGTGATCTTAAGACTAGATACTACTGCTCCGGCTAATTCTAGAAACAAATTCTGTGAAGGGTGAGGGATCTCAAACTTATTTATATGCATAGCTTCATAAAAGGTATTATGAATATGATATTTAGATGACTTGTGGGCTTGGGTATTCAATCTAACATACACAATGGTCCCTGGATCTGTTCCTCCTCCTGCAATACGTAAACCAAACTTTCCATGCATGTTTCCATGCATGGGGGTTATGCACACGCAAATGTAAGGGGTTACAAGCATCTTTCTGACATTTATCATTTGTGGTTGGCTTGGTTAAAGTAGCCATCCGCTTATCTATTTTCTCATCAGTTATACCAGTGTTCCAGGTAGCATAAAAAACACATTCCCAATACGGGCAATAGTAATCTGCCGCTGTAGCAGTACTATACCCTGGTTCCTTTTTACCTGTACACTTCCTCCATCCTGTGGCTCCTTCTGGACACATATACTTATGGTCATTTCGATACGCTTTCTCCCATGTACCACAGGTGGACTGACTATCTCTATTAATAGCATTACATGCATCAAAATTCAAAACAGCAGGTTTAGTAATGTCCTTAAGTGGTGGTGTAGCAGCTAATATAGGTCCATCTGCATCCTTCCATCTTATTTCCAACGTGTAATAGGATGGATTCTGATGCGGATTATAGCATGCTTTAATTTTGCCATGAGTGCAAACATTTAGTTCAGTGGTGTTATAGATACACCGAGTTATTGTTCCCTTGCAGGTATAATAAGAATGGTAAAGCAAAGTCTGAGTTACTTTCAGTCCAGTTCTAGTAGAGGTAATACAAGCTGTGCATGGAGGTAGAGCATAAGTCTGTTCAAAACCTCCAAAGAAGGCAACCAAGGCAAAGCAGAAGCAAAGATACATGTTGATGTTGATTGGAGTTCTTCTGAATCCTCAGCTTGCTGATCTTGATCACGACGGTCTATTATTCTTCGTCCCGTTTGCTAATGAAGCAATTTAACGGGTGCTGAGTGTTGATTGAAGATCCTCAAGGTGTCCAGCACACATTGACCAACTTAGCAATTCAGTTGGCTTGTGAAGTCTGGCTTAGTCAACGTAGTCTCAAAGTAGTGTGTCAAATCACACACACAAATTGGGTTCGTTGAAACAAAACTGTTGCTGCATGGAAAACAGCAATCCTCTTCGAAAGACTTGGCTACTGCAAAGCACTTGTGATGAAGTGTCTATGCTGCTGGTTGCCGTCTCAAAGTAACTCGCAAGGGTACATCAGGGTGCTGCTCTGCTGTCCACCGCTCTGGTTCAGGATCGGCGGCGGGCTTGACTCTGCTGTGGTGGATCCAGGCGTCGATCTCGGCTACCTTTACTGCAGTTGGGGTAGACAGGATGACGGTGTACGGTCCCTTCCAATGGGGTTCCAACGGTATCTTCTTCCAATCTTTGATCCACACCGAAGTTCCAGGCTGGTAGGGATGCAAGGGTTCCGTCAAGTTGATAGGCAACTGGTCTTGGATCCACGTATGGAGAGTCTGCAGAACAAAACTAAGAGCTAGGAGTTCTTGTCTGGTTACTTCTGAACCAATCTGGGCTAGATTTCCTTTGACTCCCTGCACTATTGGTGGGGGTTTACCATACAAAACTTCAAAAGGGGAAAATCCTGTTGACTTTACAGGGGCTGAGCGTATTCTGAGTAAAGCTATGGGGAGCACTTGGGGCCATTTCAAGTGTGTCTCCTGACAAAGCTTAGATATTTGGGCTTTCAATGTACGATTCATTCGCTCAACTTTCCCTGAACTCTGGGGTCTGTATGCAGTGTGGAGTTTCCACTGTATCTGCAAAGCTTTTGCTAACTGCTGAGTAACTTGAGAGACAAATGAGGGTCCATTGTCTGACCCTATTACTGCTGGGATTCCAAATCTGGGGACAATCTCTCTCATTAAGGCTTTGGTAACTTCTCGGGCTTTCTCAGTTCTGGTTGGGAAGGCTTCTACCCACCCAGAGAAGGTACAAACTAATACTAGTAGGTAATGGTATCCATTGGCTTTTGGCATTTCGGTGAAATCAACTTGGAGGTTGTGCATGGGGGTCACACCTCTTGATTGAACTCGGGGTGCTGTAATAAGGCCTTGCTTGGCATTATTCTTGGCACAGATTTGACATTGTCGGGCTACTGAGGCTGATATGGTTGTCATCAGAGGGATGTAGAAATGTGGTCTGAGTGCTTTCTCCATAGCACTCTTTCCATAGTGGGTGGCTTCATGAAAAGCTTTGACAAAGGATGGTCCTAACAGTTCAGGAATTACTATTCTTCCCGGAGGTTGACTGCCTTCTTCTGGTGGCAGCTCAATCCATCCGTCTTTCAATACTCCATTTTCTTTGTCACAATAGTAATCCAATTCTTTGGTGGTATATCGTGGGGTCCATAGATTCAAAGGTACTGGAAACAATGCTGCTTGCATTGGCATAGCTTGTGGGGCAATTTGTCCTGTCATAGCTGCTTGTCGTGCTGAGGCATCTGCGAATCTATTTCCTCGAGCAACTTCTCCTTTTCCTGCTTGATGTCCTCTACAATGCATGACAGCTACACGTGTTGGGGCCCAGACTGCATCAAGTAACATCAATATTTCGGGACCATATTTGACTGATTTTCCTCCGGATGTGATGAGTCCTCTTTCTTTGTAGAGAGCTCCATGGGCATGCAAGGTAGTGAAAGCATATTTGGAATCTGTATATACATTCAGCACAAGTTTTTCTCCTAATAGCAATGCTCTGGTGAGTGCTATCAATTCGGCTTTCTGGGCTGATGTGCCTGAGGCTAGAGCTGATGATTCAACTACTTCATGTTGAGTGACGACTGCATATCCGGCACAGCGTCGTCCGTCAAGGATGAGACTGCTCCCATCTACATAATAGATCTGGTCAGGATTGTCTATGGGCACATCTGTTAAGTCAGGTCGACTAGAGAACACAGTTTCCATGACTTCGATACAGTCATGTTCTGGGAGTTCTTCACTGATGGGTATCAAGGTGGCTGGATTCAGGGCATGGCTCACTTCAAGTTGTATCTGTGGGTTTTCACATAACATGCTCTGGTACTTCAACATTCGGGAATTGGTGAGCCAATAATTTGCTTTCTGTTCCATAAGGGCAAGGACTGCATGTGGCACAGTAACTCGTATGTTCTGTCCTAATGTGAGTTTGTCTGCTTCACTCACTAATAGTGCTGTAGCTGCAACTGCTCTCAAGCAGGGTGGCCATCCTTTGGCCACAGGGTCCAATTGTTTTGATAGGTAGGCTACAGGTCGTTCCCAATTTCCTAATTTCTGAGTCAACATGCCTAAGGCATTTCCCTGTGCTTCATGTACAAACAAGTGGAAAGGTTTGTGGACATCTGGTAGTCCAAGTGCTGGTGATGACATCAGTTCTTCTTTTAACTTCTGGAAGGCTGTATCCTGCTCAAGTCCCCACTCCAGTGGTGACTTCTCTTCTCCTTTTGTGGCTTCATACAGTGGTTTGGCAATTTGGGCAAAGTTGGGTATCCAGATTCGGCAATATCCTGCTGCTCCCAGAAAGGCTCTGACTTGCTTTCTGGTTGTTGGAGTTGGAATTCTGCATACTGCTTCTTTTCTTTCTCTGCCTAATCTTCTGCTTCCTTGGGTAATACGAAAACCCAAGTATTTCACTTCTGTTTGGCATAGTTGTGCTTTGGCTCTGGAAACTTTATATCCAGCTTCATTTAGTAACTGCAAGAGATCTTTGGTGGCTAATATACATTCTCTTTCTGATACGGCAGCTATCAACAGATCATCCACGTACTGGAGAAGTACTCTCTTCCCCGGGGCTACTGGATAGCTTGAAAGGTCTTGATTTAGTGCAGCACTAAAGATGGTAGGTGAATTCTTGAATCCTTGGGGTAATCTTGTCCAGGTGAGTTGGCCCCCTCTTCCAGAGATGGGGTCCTGCCATTCGAATGCAAACAATATTTGGCTTACAGGGGCTAATCTTATGCAAAAGAATGCATCTTTTAAATCCAGTACAGTGAAATGGGTAGCTTCAGCGGGTATCAATCCTAGTAGAGTGTAAGGATTGGGTACAACTGGATGTATAGTTTCAACTGCATCATTTACTCTTCTCAAATCTTGCACTGGGCGATAATCATCTGTCTCAGGTTTCTTCACTGGCAAAAGTGGGGTATTCCACGGGGATTGACATACTTTTAGTAGGCCATACTCGAGCAATCTCTGTAGGTGGCGATGAATGCCTTCAATTGCGGCTCTTGGGAGAGGGTACTGTTTGACGTGCACTGGTGTAGCGCTAGGCTTGAGGGTTACAATCACTGGTGCTATATGTTTGGCTAGGCCTGGGGGACTGCCTTCTGCCCACACTTCAAGTGGTGCATGAATGTTCTTTAAAGTTTGTTCAAAATAGGTATCTTGAATCGAATCATCAATGTAGTATCTCCACTCTTCTTCTCGGGGTACTGTCAGCAGCATTACTCCTGCTGGTTTGGCTTGGGAATTCACTGTCATTTGCATTTCTCCTTGTTCGGAGAAAGATATCTGTGCTTGAAGCTTGGCTAGCATATCTCGTCCCAGTAGGGGTACTGGACATTCGGGCATGTAAAGGAATTGATGAGTTACTTGCTGTCCTCCTAGACTGCATATTCGGTTTTGTAGAAAAGACTTTGTGGCTTTGGCACCAGTTGCTCCTATAATGGTGACTGCTTTCTTGGTGAATGGGGCTATCTTTTTGTCTATTACTGAATGTTCTGCTCCAGTATCAACCATAAAGTTCATAAATTGGTCTCCTATTTGTATTTCGACCATAGGCTCCTGGAGACCTAAAGCAAACTTGGAGCCCGGTCTGTCCTAATCCACGTCATCCTCATCATGGGCCTGTGTGGCCAATGCTTGGATGGCTCCTCCTCCCCTCTCTCGCTGGAATTGTTCTCGATTGGCTCCTCCTCGGCCTCGGGGACGGCCTCGTCTTTCTTCTCGCCACTGATGATCGTATTCGTCATCCTGCTGGGCGTCTTCGAGTTGCGGGCAAGTATCTCTCCAATGTCCTTCTTCTTTGCAATAGGCGCATTGGTTCACGCCTAGTCTCTGGGTCCGGCCTCCGCCTTGACCCCGCCCTCTTCCTCTGCTCCTTCGATTAGGGACACCTCCCCTTTTCTTTTCAACTATGGCCGCAGCCAAAAAATCAGCTTTCTTCTTCATCTTTCTATCACATTCTCTCTGTCTTTCAGTATCACGATTCACATACACTTTATGAGCGACTTCCAATAACTGTGTTGCATTCATGCCCGCAAACCCTTCTAATTTCTGTAATTTACGTCTAATGTCTGGTTGAGACTGGTTTACAAAAGCAGAATTCACCATGCATAAACTTCCTGGTGCCTCGGGATCATAGGGAGTATACATTCTGTAGGCTTCAGTTAATCTTTCATAATAATCTGCTGGGCTCTCATCTATTCCTTGGATAATTCCTGCTACTTTGGAAAGGTTCATAGCTTTTTGGCCTCCTCTTCTCAGGCCTTGTAAAAAGCCTTGGCGAAAACGGGCTAGGGCGGTGGATCCTTCATCTGTATTTGGATCCCATTGGGGGTCTTCATTCGGGAATTCTCTCTGAGCTGCTTCTCTACGATCTATTATATTCTGCCCCTGCGCCGGAGCTGCAGGGTTTTCTGCCATCCATTCGATAGCTGCTTTTCTAATTCTCGCTCGTTCTTCTGTGGTAAATAGGGTGGTCAGGAGCTGACGGCAATCTGGCCAAGTGGGTTGGTGAGTTTCCATAATACTAGTTACTAATTCTGTCAGCTCCTGGGGCTTGCTAGTATAGGAGGCATAGTGCGACCTCCAATTTAATAAATCAGTTGTAGAGAAGGGAATATACACATAAGTTAGGGGTCCCGCTACCACTTCATCATTATCATTCTTTACGGGCACCCCCGGGACCTGCCTTAAGGGAAACAATTTGGCTGTCGTCCCAGGCGTCATTTGGGTCTGGGATCTAAGGGCTATTGTCGTTGTCTTTGCAGGAGTCGCTTTCTTTTTCTCAACTGGTTTTGCTTTGGGTTTCTCTTTCACTGACTTGCTAGTGCTAGCGCTGGCTTTCTCAATTATTTGTACGCTGTCTTCTTCTTCTTCTTCTGGGGGATTCCTTCCTACTTCTTCTTCTAGCTCCGCTTCTGGCTCACCTTTTACATCCTCCTCTTCTCTTCCCGCTACTTCTATCTCTTCTTCTCCTCCAGGAGGAGGGGGGTCAGGGGTTGGGTCTCGCCTCGGCTCCGGCGGTCTCTGGGGATCTGGGGCAGGACGCCGCCGGGCTATTCTTACTGGACCTGGGGTTCGGGGCTGCCTGAGGACTACTTCTGGGGAATCGGGATCTGCCAAGATGGGTTTCTTCTTGGCTTTCTTATCCTGTTCGTTCATTCTAGGCTGTTCCTTTTTCTGTCTAGAATCTATTTTAGCTAACATTATTCTGCACTGTTCCTCATAACAGCGCTGCGCCCAGGAGGGCGGATCTTCACAAATACTTAACCAGGAATCTATATAGGGGTACTGATCTGGGTGCGCTACCCGCACTCTACGATGTATTGACTGGATAATCTCTACGGTGAACGTTCCCTCTCGGGGCCAGATGGGGTCTAGATCGGGCCACTCCCTAGTACACAAAATCTGCAAACGGGCTGCTGTCATTTTAATACCATAATCTCCTGAATATCCCTCTTTAAAATGTGCGATCATACATTCTAATGGAGTGTTCCTAGTAGACTCCGCCCCTCCCATTTCGATGTGTGCGCGCAACAACAGACAGAAGGGAAAAGGTGGGCGGACCGTGGGTAAGGGGTCCTCACGGCCCTGGAAACATACAGGGAATACAAATAACAAGACAAGACGACAATCGCTTCCCCCTTTTCGCGACCTGAACGCGGTCGCCCGGTCAGGAAATGCGCTAATCAGGGGTCCGCTTTCACTTGGTCCGTGCTGCCAGACCTCTCAATCACACTTCGTTCACACAATCATGCTAGCAACGTATTCCCAGAATGCATTCGTTTCTATCTGTTCTGACTAGTCTTTTTCCCAAATTACAAAAAGGATGAGGGTTTCACCTAGCGCATTCCCATGCCAGGCTACTCGGCTCTTCCTTGAGAGTTGATCAAGCTCTCTTACCAATTCCCAATATCTCGAGATTACAAATTCCAAATTCCAAGTTCCAATGGCAGTACTGCTCTTTCTATTTCTGTCTAGACCCAAAATCAAAACTATACTCACCGGATCCGGTCCTCAAAACTTCCCAAGCAGGCGCATGAGTTGGACCTCGGACTCCCCTCACTCGGGTTCGAGGCGTTGACTCCAGCCGGGCTCGTCGCCCGCCGAGGTCCGACCAGCTCCCTCCGATACAAGGGACCGGTGGCGCCAGGGAGCGGCCCTCGTCGGAAGGGCGCGATCCCGGCAGGACCAAGCCTATAGAGGCGGAAAGTCGTGGTATATTGCCCTATATACACTTTGATTCCACAACTTCCCGGCCAACGCACCAAGGAATATGTAGCAGCAAAGCGCAGACAAACCAATGATACCAGGAGTCTGTTCAGAAGGTCCAAATCATTTATTTGTGCACAAGTCTCAAGCGAGGCAATTTCAAAATGGCTGAGCAAAGTTTTCAAGCATTACAACAACTTTTATAGACTTCTGTTCCATTCTAGGTATAGAAAAACATTTCATTGGTCCCGGTACGCTCCCGTACCTCCCGTAGCCCTTCTATTGGTCCCGGTACTGATAAGTTTCTCCAATTATGTTCCTTCTGTGGGCTTCTGTAGGCATGACACCTGCCTGCCCCCCTTCTAGTCCCAATTACAATGGTCAGTTCATCAACTTGTTACTTTCACACTTTCAAGGCTATGGGACCATTTGTGCGTACAGAAGAGCAAGGTTCTGTAACTCATCTGTCAGCACTCCTCAATATTTCTCTGCAAATGTACTCTTTCTTATCAGTAACTTTAAAACACATCTTTTCTGTATTTTTTCCATTTCTTAATTCTGCAATTCTGCTTATCTAAGCTAATTCAATATTTCTACTGAGTTCTTTCTTACAATAGCAGCATATTGGGGGATGTGCAATCCTATATGCCTCTCCACAGGCCTCATTTACAGGTCAAGCTAGCCATGCTGGCCTGCCTATGTCAGACACCGTGGGTCACAGGCCTGCACCTGCCACAATACGGGCAGCAAATATTCACTGAGCTTTTTAGCTTCCCTGCAAGTTTTCCTGGCTGCGTCACAAACCTCCGGGTGCTAGCAAAAGTATCCCTGGCCTCCTGTCGGTTCTCTGGGTCTTGTTATTTCCAGCTTTAGGAGACCTTCTCAGAAAGTGTCAGCCCTCAGCATAATGGTTCAACACACTTGGCTTGGCATAAAGTACAGTCCATAGGATTATCCATAGCCCTCAAGTCATCCACAGTAGTATCGTCTTGCATATCTTCAATTATTGGAGCAGTGTCCCGTTCTGAGTTCTCAAAGCAGTGCTCAGTAAACAGCTTCCCCTTGGGTCCTAGAGTCACTTCTGTTCCCAGCTCTACCTGAGACAGCCGGTCAGTACCTTCATCCTTCGGCCCGTCTCCTCGGCTGTGTTCCCTTTGGTTCTGCTCCTCCCAGGGCCCTCCTCTATGGCTTTGCTGCGTCTCCAGCTTCCCTTGTTTCTCCAGCTCTCCTTGTTTCTCCAGCCTCCCTTGTTTCTCCAGGTTCTCCTGTTTCTCGAGGCTCTCCTGTTGTCTCTAGGCTCTCCTCTTTCTCCAGCCTCAGCAGGGGTTTATATTTCCACCTCCAGGGTTCCAGCCCCTCCTCCTCCCTTCTGGCCCTTCCCAGGTGATAGTAATCTCTTCTCATGCCTGCAGGGACCTCATAGGAGTCTGGGTGTGGCACCCTGGGCTTTCTCTCTCTCTTTCTTCTCTCCCTTCGTGGGGCCTGAGATCCTGGCCAGGCAGGGATTTCGTGGATATCGGTGTACGCAGGATTCAGGTTACCCTTGAAATACACAACTGGGCTCCCACCTAAGTCCAATTCCATGTCCTTTTCTATTCTCATGGGTTCAAGACGGGCGACTCTGTCACAGTACATATGACCTAGATTGGTCACTGTTGGAATCAGGATACTGGGCTTGATGGACCTTGGTCTGATCCTGTATGGCATATCTTATGTTCTTATATTTTTCCCGATACTTCTTTCAATTCTTCTGCTGTATCACCTTTAAATGCCACTTCAGTTATGGGTAACATCCCTACATCTTTCTCAGTAAAGACTGAAGCAAAGAATTCCATCATTCTCTCCACTATGGCCTTGTCCCTTTTTAGTGCCCCTTTTACCCCTCTATCATTCTAATGGTCCAACTCTCACAGGTTTTTTGCTAGAAATGTACTTGAAAAAGTCTTTATTACACGTTTTTGCTTCCACAGCAAGCTTCTTCTCAAATTCTCTCTTTCCTTCCCTTATCAATGCCTTGCATTTAACTTGCTAGTGCTTGTGCTGTTTCCAGTTTTCATCATTTGATTCTTTTTTCCATTTCCTGAAAGATGCTTTTTTGGCAAAATCAGTCTCTCAGACCTCACCTTTAAACCATGCTGGCAGTTTTTTGGACTTGATGTAAGTCTTTAACCTTTGTAACTGCTGGTAGAAGTGCTGGTTGACTGTCTGACCCGTAGGCACAAACTCAATGTGGACCACTCCCTTCTGGTCGAAGAATGCAATCAACATGACCTTGATCCTTGATTTGGACATATGCGCCTTCTTGGGTCTGGGTGACAGTTGAGTCTTCCATTGCAGGCTCTGTCTCTTACTTTCAGGGTCGTACTGGAAGACCCAAGTCTCGTCTCCTGTGATGATTCGGCCAATGAACTCTGGATCTTCTCAGATCTTCTCTAGCAAGTCTCGACAAACATTGACCTGGAGCTCCTTCTGGTCGCCTGACAAAAGCTTGGGCACCATCTTGGCGCACACCTTCCACATCCCCAGCTCCTGCACTAATATGGTCCGCACTGACTCCCTATTCATCCTGAGCTCCTCAACTATCATCTGCACCGTCAATCTGCGATCACTCCGCACCAGCTGGTTCACTCTGTAAGTGTTCTCAGTTGTCTTTGTCATGGAAGGCTGTCCTGACTTGGGGTCATCCTCCAGCTCCTCGTAGCCAGTCTTGAAGTGTTTGTGCCACTCGAAGTCTCGCGGCCTTGACATTGCATCTTCTCCATAAGCCTTTTGGAGAAGTTGGAGACACTCAGTTGGTCCCTTCTCCAACTTAAGCAGAAATTTCAAGTTGATTCTTTGCTCCATATTTCTGCCACCTCCAATTGCATGACAAAGCGATGGAGCAGTGTGCTACAAAAAAACCTGAAAAAGAAAAACAGAGTGAGAGAGATGAAAAATATTATAGCAGAATAGTGAGGAGATGTTGCACAAAGAGAAATTAGACTTACCTGCTAATTGTTGTTTCTTAAGGAACTCCAGTTCAGTCCTTCACCTCTGGGTAGTGCACCTCCTCCTGCAGCATGGAGACTGGGCATGTCAAACTTGTGACATCACTGGATATATCCTGCTGGCCTCTCCCACCAGCCCCCAGTGATCTATTAACAAAGCAGACTCAAAGGATATTCTAGCAACAAATAAATAGCTAGAATATCAAATCAAAACTTCTAACTTTTAAACTACACTAAATCCCCGTTAACCAAAAGGATAACTCCCTCTCTCACTCCTCTAAAGAAAACAGGCCAGAAAGGTGAGAGAAACATAGAAATATGATGACAGAAAAAGACCACATGGCCTATCTAGTCTGTTCTTCCATATCAACAACTACAACAGCCCCCTTTTTACCTTTAGAGATCCTCTGTGTTTGTCCCATGCTTTTTTGAATTCAGTTACTGTCCTCATCTCTACCACGTCCACTGGGAGACTATTCCATGGATCCACTACTCTTTCCGTAAAGAAATATTTCAGCATATCACTCCTCAATCTATCTCCCTTCACCCTCATCCCATGTCCCCTCATAGCAGAACTTGCTTTCAATTGAAAGAGGCTCTCTCCCTGAACATTTATGCCATGGAGGTATATAAACATCTCAATCATATCACCTCTATCCCGCCTTTCCTCTAAGGGGTACATATTAAGATCCTTCAGTCGTCCTCATATGCTTTATAATGAAGACCACTAATCATTTTAGTAGCCACCCTCTGCACCGACTCCATCCTGTTCACATCCTTTTGAAGGTGCGGTCTCCAGAATTGCACACTATACTCCAAATGAGGTCGCACCAAGGACTTATACAGAGGCATTATCACCTCCCTTTTTTCTGCTAGCCATTCCCCTCCGTATGTACCCAAGCATCCCTCTAGCTTTTGCCGTCACCTTTTCTACCTGTTTAGCTACTTTAAGATCATCAGACACAACCACGCCTAGGTCCCGCTCTTCTTTAGTGGACAAAAGTACTTCACCCCTTATACTATATTGCTCCCTTGGATTGCTGCAGCCCAAATGCATGACCTTACATTTTTTAACATTAAATCTCAGCTGCCAAATTCTAGACCATTCTTCAAGCTTAGCTAGATCCCTCCTCATGTTATCCACACCTTCCTGGGTGTCTACTCTATTGCAGAATTTGGTATCATCTGCAAAGAGGCAAACCTTACCCGACAGCCTATATCACTAACAAAGAGGCAAACCTTACCCGACAGCCTATATCACTAACAAAGATGTTAAAAAGAGAGCAAATAGAAAAGGTAGAAATGTAGTGTTAGAACAGAAAACAGCATAATACTTCTCTTGATTCGCTGTCTGTTTAGCTCTTCAAACTCTTTTCATTACCACCAACCTGCGGAAAATGTACAAGTCCCCGGGCGGGAATTAGGACTAAACTGGAGTTCCTCAAGAAACAACAATTAGCAGGTAAGTCTAATTTCTCTTTCCTTATCATCTCTCCAGTTCAGTCCTTCACCTCTGGGATGTAACAGAGCAGTAATTATTGGGAGGGACCTGTCCACCCGGACCGCAAAACCGCAGCCCCAAAACAGGCGTCCTGCGTCGCCTGAACATCTAGGCGATAGTGCTTAGTGAAAGTATGCAGAGAAGACCAAGTGGCTGCTCGGCAAATTTCTACCGGCGGCACCAAGCTATGTTTTTGCCCACGAAGTTGCTTGCACTCTAGTAGAATGCGCCCACAGCCCCACGGGCACCTGACACCCCTGCACAATGTACGCCAATGCTATTGCTCCACGGACCCACCTGGAAATTGAAGCTTTGGCCACCGCTTCCCCTTTATGCGGACCACCAAAGAGGACAAATAAACTCTCTGATTTCCAGAATGATTCCGAGACCTTCAGGTTACACCACAGAACCCTCTTTATGTGCAAGAGACGCAAACTATGGTCCGGCGCATCTTCCCCCGCACTCCCTAAAACTGGCAGGGAAACAGACTGATTCATATGAAAAGGCGAGACCACCTTGGCAAAAAAGACGGCACCGGATGCAACACTACCTTTCCCCTAGAAAATGACAGAAAAGGTTTTCAACAGGACAAAGCCTGCAATTCTGATATTCAACGCGCCGAACAAATGGTCACCGAAAACACTGTTTTCAAAGTCAAATCCTTTAATGAAGCCAAATGCAAGGGCTCAAATGGCTCCTTCGTCAATGCGCTAAGCACCAAGTTGAGATCCTACGGAGGAGACACCATCCTGCAAGCCGGTCGTAAACGGGAAACCGCCTTCAAAAATCGAATCACGTCGGAATGAGAACCCAAGGAAATTCCCTGGACTTTGCCTCAATAACAAGAAATTGCTGCCAGCTGGACCCTTAAAGAACTGGCTGCCAATCCCTTATCAAAACCTTCCTGCAAAAAACTCAACACCATCAGAACCGACACCGAAGTTGGACAGACCTGGCGCTGCGCACACCAGTCCTCGAAGATACGCCAAACACGCACGTATGCTAAAAATGTCGACCTCTTCCTGGCCAACAGCAAGATAGAGTAACCATTCTTCCTTAACCTAGCCCTTTCAAGGGCCAAGCCATAAGAGAGAACCGATCCACCTGAGGCATTTGCAGAGGCCCTTGGCTCAGAAGATCTGGCCTCGAGGGAAATCGCCAAGGCTCACCGTCGAGAAGACAAATCAAATCGGCATACCACGGGCGTCGTGGCCAATCTGGAGCAACTATTACTACTTTCCCGTGATGCGCTTCTATGTGCTTAACTGCTCGACCTATGAGCGCCCAAGGTGGGAAAACGTAGAGCAGGCCTTGCATGGGCCAAGGTTGCAATAAGGCATCCAGACCTTCCAACATCCTTTCTCTTCTCCTACTGTAAAAGCGATCTGACTTGGCCGACCGAAAGGTTGCCATGAGATCCATAATCGGAAGTCCCCACCTGGCGACTATCTGAGCAAACACCTCCGGATGGAGCTCCCATTCTCTGGCATCCACTCATACTCTGCTGAGAAAATCCACAACCATATTCTCCATTCCCACAATGTGCGCAGCCGATATAGCTTGAAGACAAGGCTCCACCCATGCAAATAAGCTTTCCGCCTCCTCTTCCAACGCTGCACTTCCCATACCCCCTTGTCTGTTGAGGTATGCTACTGTCACGGCATTGTCTGAGAGCACTCGAATCGCTCGACCCACCACTGATGTCTCAAACGCTCAAAGCGCTCGTGCTACCACTTGCAACTCTAACCGGTTGATTCACCACTTTGCCTCCTGTTCAGTCCAACTTCCTTGCGCAAACCGATCTCCGCAATGAGCTCCCCAACCTGCGAGACTGGCATCTATCAGCAATGGAACCCACTGTGGTTGCTCGAGAGGCATGCCCGCTGCAAGATTTTGCAGACAAAGCTGCCATTGAAGCGACCTCCTGACCTGCAAAGGACAAGGGAGCCAACTGGACGGAGAATCATTCTGGTGTGACCAGTGACGAAGTAGAGACCTCTGTAACGGATGCATGTGGGCCCTAGCCCACGCCACGACCTCCAGCATTGCCACCATCGTCCCCAGAACCCGAAGATAGTTCAAGGCTGATGGTGCTGGAGTCCTCAGAAATTTGCCCACCAAGCGCCGCAATGCTTGAGCTCGGAGATCTAGTAGAAATACCACTCCCACACGAGTGTCAAACCGTACTCCTAAATATTCCAAAACCTGCGATGGTTCCAAATGGCTTTTGGCCGCATTGACTATCCAACTGAGATTCTTAAGAAGCTGCACCACTCTGGCAGTAACGCGTACACTCTCAGCCTCGGATTTCACTCGTATCAACCAGTCGTTGAGATACAGGTGAACTAATATTCCTTTCTTTCGCAGAGCAGCCACTACCACCACCATAACTTTGGTAAAGGTGAGCAGAGCTGTTGCCAGCCCGAAGGGCAATGCCTGGAACTGAAAATGCCCCCATGAAAGTGCAAACCTTAGAAATTTCTGATGTCCCAGCCTGATAGGAATGTGTAAATACGCTTCCTTAAAAGAGAGACGTAAAAAACTCCCCTTGACAAACCGCCACTATGATGGACCGTAAGGTCTGCATCTGAAAAAGAGGCACTCGCAGACATCGATTTACCCCTTTGAGGTCCAGAATTGGATGAAAGACTCCATCCTTCTTTGGAACCACGAAATAAATTGAGTATCGACCGATACCATAGAGCTCTTGTGGAACCGGAATCACTGATGCCAGCTGCAATATACGAGCGAGGGTTTCCCGTACCACCATCGTCCTTACCAACCCTCTACAAGGAGATAGGACAGAGGAGTCGAGCACTGGACGAGCAAATTCGAGAGCATAACCCTCATGAATGACCTCTAACACCCACTGATCGGATGTTAGGCAAGAAGAATCTCTCGAAGCCGACCCCCTATCGACTGACGGGCTTCCTGAGTGCTGATGACGAGGGGCTAGAAAAGCCTCTTCCTGACCCTCAAAACCCTCAGAAACCTTGATCTCATGAAGGGAATCGTCTTCTTTGAAAACCGCCCAATCTGGAGGTACAAAAACGCCTGAAGTCACGAAACTGACCTCTGGAAAATCCCGGGATTCGACTCTGTTTCGACTTATCCTCCGGCAAGCGTCCACCTTTTGATTCTCCCAAATCTTTGACCAGCTTGTCTAGATCCTCTCCAAACAACAACTTCCCTTTAAAAGGCAGTTTGCTGAGACGCGACTTGGAAGAACCGTCCGCCGCCCAATTTCTTAACCAAAGATACCGACAAGCGGCTATCAGAGAAGCCATAAGAACATAAGAACATAAGACATGCCATACTGGGTCAGACCGAGGTCCATCAAGCCCAGTATCCTGTTTCCAACAGTGGCCAATCTAGGTCATACGTACCTAGCAGTTTCCCCAAAAGACACAAGTTCCACAATGCTTGTACTGGGTCAAGCATTGATATCCTGGGTCCCTTTTTAATAGTGGTTTATGGACCTTTCCTCCAGGAACTTGTCCAAACCTTTTTTAAACCCAGCTATACTATCAGCCCTTACCACATCCTCCGGTAACAGATTCCAGAGTTTGATTACACGTTGAGTGAAAAAATATTTTCTCTTATTTGTCTTAAATAGTTTACCCTGTAGCTTCATTACATGTCCCCTAGTCTTTCTATATTCTGATAGCGTAAACAATTGATCCACGTTTATCTGTTCCACTCCATTCATTAATTTATAGACCTCTATCATATCTCCCCTCAGCCGTCTCTTTTCCAGGCTAAAGAGCCCTAACCTTTTTAGCCTCTCTTCATAGGAGTAGCCTTCCATCCCCTTCACCAATTTGGTGGCTCTTCTCTGTACTTTTTCTAATAACGCTATGTCCTTTTTAAGATACGGTGACCAGAATTGCACACAATATTCAAGGTGCGGTCGTACCATGGAGCGATACAGAGGCATTATAATATCCTTTGTTTTATTCTCCATCCCTTTCCTTATGATACCTAGCATTCTGTTTGCTTTCTTGGCCGCCGCTGCACACTGGGTGGAGCCTTGCATCGAGTAACTATAGTGTGGGTTGTTCTTTCCTAGGTGCATGACTTTGCACTTGTCCACATTAAATTTCATTTGCCATTTGGATGCCCAGTCTTCCAATTTATCCAGGTCCTCCTGCAGTTTTCCACTTTCCTCTTGGGTTTTAACAGCTTTAAACAGTTTTGTGTCATCTGCAAATTTGATAACCTCACTCGTTATTCCCTTTTCCAGGTCATTTATGAATATGTCAAAAAGCAGCGGACCCAGTACAGATCCCTGGGGTACTCCACTATTCACCTTTTTCCATTGGGAATATTGGCCATTTAGCCCTACTCTCTGCTTTCTATCTTTTAACCAGTTCCCGATCCACAATAGTACACTGCCTCCTATCCCATGACTTTTTAGCTTTGTCAAAAGTCTCTGATGGGGGACCTTGTCAAAAGCTTTCTGAAAATCCAGATACACTATATCAACCGACTCACCTTTGTCTACCTGTTTATGCACACCTTCAAAAAAACATATCAGATTAGTAAGACAAGATCTTCCTTGTCTAAAGCCATGTTGGCTGTCTCCCATTAGGCCATGACTATCTACATGCTGCGTAATTTTGTTCTTTATGATGGTTTCTACCATTTTCCCTGGTACTGACGTCAGGCTCACCGGTCTGTAATTTCCCGGGTCACCCCTGGAACCCTTTTTAAAAATTGGTGTTACGTTGGCGACCCTCCAATCTTCAGGTATTACAGATGATTTTAATGAAAGTTCACAGATTACCAATAGCAGGTCTGCAATCTCATATTTCAGTTCTTTCAACACTCTGGGATGTATACCATCCGGTCCAGGTGATTTGCTACTATTCAGTTTATCAAATAGTTGTAATATATCTTCCCGGTGTAGCGATATTTCTCTCAATTCCTCTGCAGTATCACCTTTAAATACCACTTCAGTCTTGGGTAACATCCCTACATCTTCCTCAGTAAAGACCGAAGCAAAGAATTCATTCAGTCTCTCCGCTATAGCCTTGTCTCCTCTTACTGCCCCTTTTACCCCTCTATCATCTAACGGTCCAATTGACTCTCTCACAGGCCTTTTGCTACGAATGTACTTGAAAAAGTCTTTATTTCGTGTTTTTGCTTCCGCAGCAAGTTTCTTTTCAAATTCCCGCTTTGCCTGCCTTATCAATGCTTTGCATTTAACTTGCCAGTGCTTGTGCTGTTTCCAGTTTTCATCATTTGGCTCTTTTTTCCATTTCCTGAAGGTTGCTTTTTTGGCAGCAACAGCCTCTCTGACCTCACCTTTAAACCATGCTGGCAGTTTTTTGGACTTTCTCCCACTCTTCTTAATGCGTGGAATACAGCTGGTCTGGGCTTCGAGGATAGTAGTTTTAAATAACGCCCAAGCTTGCTGTAAGTCTTTAACCTTTGGAACCGCTCCTTTTAGTTTTTTCCTAACTATATTCCTCATTCTATCATAGTCTCCCTTTTGAAAGTTAAAAGGTAGTACTGTGGATTTCTTTACTATTTGTTCTCCAATAATTAAATCAAACATGATCATATTATGGTCACTATTGCCAAGTGGTCCCAACACCCTTATTTCTTGCACCAGATCTGGCGTTCCACTAAGGACTAGGTCCAGTATGGCTTCCCCTCTGGTCGGTTCATGAACCAGCTGCTCCAAGAAGCAGTCATTTATTCCATCTAGAAACTTTATCTCTTTAGTTTGTCCTGCCGTGACACTGACCCAGTCGATACCGGGGTAATTGAAATCACCCATTATTACTACTCTGTTGTGACTTTTGTTAGCTTCTGTGATTTCTTTGAGCATTTCATCATCCATTTGTTCATTCTGGCCAGGCGGTCGATAGTACACCCCCACTGCCATCACCTTCCCCTTCATAAGTGGAATTTCAATCCATAGAGATTCTACAGCAAATTTTGTTCCCTGCAAAACTTTAATCCTTTCTGACTCAATGCCCTCTCTAACATAGAGCGCAACCCCTCCACCAATTTGATCAGCTCTATCATTACGATATAGTTTGTATCCAGGTATCACAGTGTCCCACTGGTTATCCTCCTTCCACCATGTCTCTGAGAGTGCAATCATATCTAACCTCTCATTTAGTGCCATATATTCTAACTCTCCCATCTTATTGTTTAGACTTCTAGCATTGGCATACAAGCATTTTAGAGACTGTATTTTATTCATATTAATCTGGCTATTGGTAGGCATGGGTAATTTGGAATCTTTATTCTCTGTCTGCTCCTTACTCAAGGGCATTTCGGCTACTATACTCCCTTTTGGAACCTCATTGCTTTTGGTAGTATCCTTCAAGGATACCTTCGTCCGAACCATGCGCTCCTGGGTGACTGTCGGCTTTCCCCTAATTTCTAGTTTAAAAGCTTCTCTATCTCCTTTTTAAAGGTTAATGCCAGCAGTCTGGTCCCATCCTGATTAAGGTGAAGCCCATCCCTTCGGAAGAGCCCCCCCTTTCCCCAGAATGTTCCCCAGTTCCTAACAAATCCAAAACCCTCATCCTTGCACCATTGTCTCATCCACGCATTGAGACTCCGGAGCTCTGCCTGTCTTTTGGGTCCTGCACGTGGAACAGGAAGCATTTCGGAGAATGCTATCCTGGAAGTTCTGGATTTCAACTTCCTACCTAAAAGCTTAAATTTAGCCTCCAGAACTTCCCTACCACATTTTCCTATGTCATTGGTACCAACATGTACCAAGACAGCAGACTCCTCCCCAGCACTATCTACGATCCTATCTAGGCGGTGCGTGAGGTCCGCTACCTTCGCACCAGGCAGGCATGTTACCAGGCGATCCTCACGTCCACCAGCCACCCAGCTATCTACATTCCTAATGATTGAATCACCAACTATAACAGCTGTCCTGACCCTCCCCTCATGGGCACGTGGCCCTGGAGAAACGTCCTCGGTGCAAGAGGGTTTTACATCACCTGGAGGACAGGTCCTAGTTACAGGATCACTATTCACTATTCACTATTCACTAATGATCTAATCACATCATAATGGACATCTGCCAAATAAGTGGCCCCTGACTCGAGCCTTGTCACATCTGCTAAATGGTCCTGTGCTTGTGGTGGAGGCTGCTGTAAACACTGCAACCAACGAAGGCATCTATTTGTGGGGCACAAAGCTCCACAAATAGATGCCTGTAGTGAAAGGGCATTAACTTCAAAGGCCTGTTTCAATAAAGTGTCCACCTTTCTATCCTGTGCGTCCTTCAAAGCCACACCGCCTTCCACTGGACTAGTCGTCTTCTTCGTGACCGCAGACACCACTGCATCTATACCAGGGGTCTCAAACACGCGGCCCGCGGGCCGCATGCGGCCCGCGAGAGAACGTTGTGCGGCCCGCGACAGCTTCTGCTGCTGCTGCCGTTGCCGCTGTGGCAACGGCAGAATCGACGGTCAATTTTTAAAAAAAAAAAAACTGGCTTCTGCTGCTCAAGCAGCAAAATCAGCTGTCCTGCGGCCCCTTCCTCTCTGCCCGGAGATCCCCGAGAGTGCTCCATCAGCGGGTGCTTTTCAAGCCGCGAAGAGAGTATTTCCCTCTCGCGAGGCTTGAAAAGTGACTAGGTTTAAGCCGCGCGAGAGGGAAATACTCTCTTCGCGGCTTAAAAAGCACGCCGCAGATGAAGCACACTCAGGGCTCTCCGCGCAGAGGGGAAGGGGCCGCGGGACAGCTGATTTTCTGCTGCAGCAGCAGAAGCCAGGTTTTTTTTTAATTTACCTGGGGGGGGTGTAGGACTGGAAAAGGGCTATTGGCAGGGGGGGGGTATGACTGGAAATGGGCTATTGGCAGGGGGGGGGTATGACTGGAAATGGGCTATTGGCGGGGGGGGGTTATGATTGGAAATGGGCTATTGGCGGGGGGGGGTTATGAGTGGAAATGGGCTATTGGCAGGGGGGGGTTATGACTGGAGATGGGCTATTGGCAGGGGGGGGTTATGACTGGAGATGGGCTATTGGCAGGGGGGGGCGGTTATGACTGGAGATGGGCTATTGGCAGGGGGTTATGACTGGAAATGGGCTATTGGCAGGGGGGGTATGACTGGAAATGGGCTACTGGCAGGGGGGGGTATGACTGGAAATGGGCTATTGGCAGGGGGGGTTATGAATGGAGATGGGCTAGTGGCAGGGGGGTTATGACTGGAGATGGGCTATTGGCAGGGGGGTTATGACTGGTAATGGGCTATGGTGGGGGCTAGGACTGGAAATGGGCAGGTGGGGGTTAGGAAGGACTGGAGGTGGGCTGATGGGGGGAGTTAGGACTGGTAATGAGCTATGGAGGGGCTGACTGAAATGGGGTAATGGGGGTTAGGGCTGGAAGTGGGCTATTGGCAGGGGGGGTTATGACTGGTAATGGGCTATGGGGGGGTAAGACTGAAAATGGGGTGATGGGGGGTAAAACTGGAAGTGCGCTATGGGGAGGTTAGGACTGGTAATGGGCTATGGGGGGTCTAGGACTGGTAATGGGCTGGGGGGGGTTGCTAGGACTGGAAATGGGCTGAGTGGAAGGGGGGCTTGAACTGCAAATGGCTGATGGGGAGGGGGGCTTGGAATGGAAATGGGCTGTGAGGGGAGGGAGCTAGGATTGGAAATGGGCTGATGGGGGGCTAGGATTGGAAATGGGCTGATGGTGAGGCTAGGATAGGACTGGAAATGGACTAATGGGGGGACTAGAAGGGAGCGGATGCTGGGTGGGGCTGGAACTAGAAGGGAGCTGATGTTGGGGGAGGATTAGAATGGGATGGAGCTGGGAAAGTGAAATGGAGAGGGGAAAAATATTTTGTCTGGGAGAGAAGACAAATCTACAATTGGCCAGGTATTGGGAGAGTAAGTGGGGATTGAGGATGGAGGAGTAAAATTTGAGTGGATGAAATAGGAATGAGGAAAGAGAAAAAGGAGAAAGATTAGTATGTTAAAGCAGATGTAGAGAGAGAATGGAAAAAAAAACTAGGAGAGAAGAAAGGGCAAATGGACAGCAGACGATGGAGAGTTAGCAGAAGACATGAAGAAACCAGAAGAAAGTGGCTGGAACAATTGCAACTGAAAAAAATGCACAAAAGGTAGAAAAATATCTCTTTATTTTGAATTTATTAACTGGAATATGTCAGCTCTGGGAAATGTGCATCATTAATGTTTGCGCTTTGTTTAGTACAAGAGGAAATTAATTTATAGTTTTATTTCTACAGTGTTGTTGTACATTCCAAGTTTGGCTTTTGGGGTTCCCAGTTTAATTATTGTCTTCTTGTTTCTAAATCTTTTAGTCTTTCTTTATCCATACTCATTAAAGAGGCATGTTTACTAAAAGTTAGTGTATGGTAACATTATGCAAATATTTATGCAAATGAGGCCCCTTATGCAAATGAGGCCCCGCGTCTTATGCGGCCCCCGGGTTACTTTACAAGTCCTCATTTGGCCCTCAAAGCAATTTGAGTTTGAGACCCCTGATTTATACGCTGAGAATGAAACATATCTCTCTCTTGATCTGCTAAAGGATAAAGCCGATTCATAGACCTAACGCCCCACAATTCTGCCTCTGGCAAATCCAATTCATCCTGAATCATCTGCTTAACCACTCGGTGAATGGGAAACACAGCCTGCATTTTATGCACCGCCTGAATAAGAGGATCCTCTAGTCCCTCATCCTCTGCTGGATGCACTGACAATAGATTGAGAGCCTGAAGCGACTCAGTAATGAGCGCTGTCAGCTCTTCTCTCCGAAACACTCTAATGATCCTAGCCTATTACTACTACTACTACTTAGCACTTATACAGCGCCACGCATGCAGCACTGCACAGTTAGCCTACAAGAGGTGGCTAACATACAAGATAGTCCCTGCCCATCAGAGTCATGCTCATCGCAGCTTACAATCTAGTTAGAACAGTACAGAGCATTAGTCAGTTCAGGGAAGGAGCCTGGTCCTCAGGAGAAATTCAGGAGCCTGGTCCTCAGGCTCCTGAATTTCTCCTTCCTCCAGCTCTTCCACTCTGGATTCAGGTTCCATGTCAAAGTCTTCCTCTTCCGGCCATTCCGGCTGCAGGAGGAGGTGCACTACCCAGAGGTGAAGGACTGAACTGGAGAGACGATAAGGAACACAGTGATATAAGCAGTTAGCCAATTGGCATTGAGTCATGGGCGTGGATGCCACAGTCTTGTTTCTTTTTTTTCACACCTCATATGCGATAGGGGGCGGGGGATTGATCTGCACGGACCAGGAGAAAGACCTTGGTGTGATTGTTTCTGATGATCTCGGGGTGGCAAAGCAGTGTGACAGGATGGTGGCAAAAGCCAGAAGGATGCTGGGTTGCATATGGAGAGGAATTACTGGCAGAAGGGAAAAGGTACTAGTGCCACTGTGCGGGTCGCTGGTGGGGCCTCACTTGGAGTGTTGTGTTCAGTTTTGAAGACCATATCTCGCAAAGGATATAAAGGGGCTGGAAACGGTTCAGAGGAAGGCGACCAAAATGATTTGGAGCCTGCATCAGAAGACTTATAAGAAGAGATTTGAAGAGCTAAATATGTACACTCTGGAGGAGAGGAGGGACAGGGGAGATATGATTCAGACCTTTAAATACTTAAAAGAGTATTAGTGGACAAAGAAACCTCTTCCATAGATGGGGAACCTGTAAAACTAGAGGGCATACCATGAAGCTGCAAGGGGATAAACTGAAAGGCAATGTCAGGAGATACTTTTTCACTGAAGGGGTGGTGGATGCTTGGAGGGCCCTCCTGATGGAAGTGGTGGGGGCAAATACAGTGACAAAATTCAAAATGGCATGGGACAGACATGTTGTTGTTAAGTGCCGTCGAGTCGGAGTCGACTCATGGCGACCCTCTGGATAGCTATCCTAAATTGTGTTCGGTCTTCAGTCTGGCGGCTCATTATTGACAGACTGGTACCCGTGGCTGCTGTTATTGTATCGATCCATTTCATTGCTGGCCTTCCTCTTTTGCGTTGACCTTCTATCTTGCCAAGCATAATGTCTTTCTCTAATGATCTCTCTCTTCGCATGATGTGTCCAAAGTATGAAAGTCAAAGTCTTGTCATCTGAGCTTCTAAAGAAAGCTTAGGTTTGATCTCCTCTAGTACCGACTGGTTTGTTCTTCGGGCAGTCCATGGTATACAAAGTATTCGCCGCCAGCACCATAATTCAAAGACATCAATTTTCTTCCTGTCTATCTTTTTCACTGTCCAGCTTTCACATCCATATGATGTTATTGAAAATACCATGGCTTGAACAAGTTGAATCTTTGTATGGAGAGAGACATCTCTGCTCTTGAGAATCTTATCTAGGTCTTTCATAGCCATTCTGCCAAGAGCAATGCGTCGTCTGATTTCTTGACTGCTTGTTGCTTCTTTATTGATAGTTGATCCAAGTAGGTTAAAGTTGTTCACAATTTCAATTTCTTCTCCTTCAACGATGAACCTGTTGATTATGCCAGTTGTCATGATCTTTGTCTTCTTTACATTAAGGTGCAGGCCCATTTTGAGACTATGTTCTTTGATTGTGAAAAGCAAATGTTTCAGATCTTCTTCACTTTCAGCCAGTAATGTGGTATCATCAGCATAGCGAAGGTTGTTGATGAGTCTTCCACCAATCTTCACACCTCTGTTGTCTTCATACAATCCTGCTTCTCTGATGATTTGTTCTGCATATAAATTAAACAGGTAGGGGGAAAGTATGCAGCCTTGTCTTACAACTTTGCTTATTTTAAACCATTCTGTTTCTCCTTGTTCCGTTCGAACTGTTGCTTCTTGATCAATGTACAGATTGCGCAAGAGAACGATCAGGTGTTCTGGTATACCCATGCTTCTTAATGTGGCCCAGAGTTTCTCATGGTTTACACAGTCAAAAGCCTTGCTATAGTCGATAAAGCACAAATAGATATCCTTTTGGTATTCTTTAGTCTTTTCAAGGATCCATCTCACATCCGCAATGATGTCTCTCGTTCCTCGCCCTTTCCTGAACCCTGCTTGCACTTCAGGTAGTTCTTGTTCCAGGTATGGTTGTAGTCTCTTTTGAATAATCTTCAGTAGAATCTTGCTGGCATGTGGGATCAGAGCGATTGTGCGATAATTTTCACAGTCAGTTGGATCACCTTTCTTTAGTATTGGTATAAACACAGATCTTTTCCAGTCAGTTGGCCATGATGTTGGCTTCCATATTTCTTGGCAGAGCCTTGTGAGTACGATAACAGCTGCAACAGATTGCTGCAATACTTCTATGGGAATGCTATCAGTGCCTGGTGCTTTGTTCTTTGATAAGGCTTTCAATGCTGCTTCAACTTCTTCTTTCATCACCAATGGTTCCCGATCATAAGGTACAGGTTGAAACGGCTGTTGGTCCTCTTGATCTTTATCATATAAAAACTCTGTATATTCCTTCCACCTTTTCTTGATCTTCTCAGCATCATTCAACATAGAACCTTGAGCATCTTGTAACATTCCAATTCGAGGCTGGAACTTTTTCTTTAACTCTCGTAGCTTTAGGAAAGTCGATCTTGTTCTTCCTCTAATAGTTTCTGCTTCTATTTCCCTGCAAGTGTCATTGTAGTACTTTTCCTTGTCCTGTCTTGCTGCACGTTGGAAATCTCTGTTGAGTTCTGCGATTGTCTTTCTTTCTCCTCTGGCTTTAGCTTCTCTGCGTTTCTGGGCAATTTTCAGAGTTTCTTCCATCATCCATTTTGGCCGTTTTTGCTTTTTCACCTTTTGTAGAGACTTCTCGCTTTCTTCCAACACAACCTTCTTGATGTCATTCCATAACTCTTCCGGAGCTCTGTCATTTGTATCTAAAGCAGCAAATCGATTTTGCAGGCAGTTTTTAAATTCCAGTGGTATATTCTCAAGGTCATATTTTGCTGCATTCATGAGTGGTTTGCTCTTTTTCAACTTTAGCTTGAGTTTGCATACTAGTAGTTGATGTTCTGTACCACAGTCAGCTCCAGGTTTTGTCTTTGTTGATGTTACAGAGCTTTTCCATCGTTGACTTCCACATATGTAGTCAATTTGATTTTTATATAATCCATTCGGTGAAGTCCATGTGTACAGTCGCCGCTTGTGTTGCTGGAAGAAGGTGTTTGAAATGAATAGATCATTGGTCTTGCAGAATTCTATCAGTCTTTCTCCAGCTTCATTTCTGTTGCCAAGTCCATATTTTCCAACTACTTTGCCTTCTTCTTTGTTGGCAACTTTTGCGTTCCAGTCACCCATGACTATCAGAATATCCTGTTTGCATGTTCTGTCAATTTCAGCTTGTACTTGTTCATAGAACTCTTCAATTTCATTCTCTTCTGCAGCTGTTGTTGGGGCATATACTTGAATTATAGTTGTGTTGATAGGCAATCCTCGTAGACGAATAGAGATTAAGCGTTCGCTGACTGCATTGTATTTCATTACAGTTCTTGCAAGTTTCTTCTTTATTATAAATGCAACACCATTTCTTCTTTGTCTTTCATTTCCAGCATAGTAGACCATGTGATCATCTGATGCAAAGTGCCCCATGCCAGTCCATTTCAGTTCGCTGACACCCAACAGATCAAGTTGTACACGTTCCATTTCATTCTTGACCACCTCCAACTTCCCTTGGTTCATGCTTCGTACGTTCCATGTTCCAATGTGTAAGACATCTTTACAGCTTCTGACTCTCATTTCATACGCAGCTACATCAGCAGTCAGACTTCCCGAGGGCTTTGATCCAACCACATCATAAATGCTGGCTTTACTCTGAAAAGTCTTCAGCTCTTCCCCAGTAGCTAGTTGAGTGCCTTCTGACCTGGGGGTCTCATCTTCCAGCACCATAGCACAATTTGTTTTGTTGTAACTATCCATTGGGTTTTCATGGCAAGATACAGAAGTACATTGCCGGGCCTTTCTTCCGCACAGTTTAAGTTTGGTGTTGTTGCCGTTGTCACAAAAATGGGACAGACATAGTGGATCCCTTTATTGCAACATGATAAAATCAAAATAAGCATAGCTATCTCTTATATCTGAACAAATAGGGGTGACCTACATGGAGCGGTGGTTACACCCCTAAACAAAGGCATGGAGAGAGGTGACCAGCACAGAGCAGCAAGTGTACCTACTCTTGCCGCCTTGCTGGGCAGACTGGATGGACCATACTGATCTTTATCTGCCATCATATACTATGTTACTATGAATACTTTTAGAGGAAAGACGGTATAGGGGCAATAATGATAGAGACCCTTTAATACCTCCGTGGCATAAATGCACAGGATGGTCTCTTTCAATTGAAGGCAAGCTCTGCTACAAGGGGACATAGGATGAGGGTGAAAGGGAAAGAGTGGTAGATGCGTGGAATAGCTTCCCAGTGGAGGTGGAGGACACGAGTTCAGTATCTGAATTCAAAAAAGCATGGGACAAACACAGAGGATCTCTAAAGGTAAAAAAGGGGACTATTGTAGTTGATATGGAAGGGCAGACTAGATAGGCTATTTGATCTTTATCTGCCATCATGTTTCTATGTTTCTATATTACAACAACGGCAAAATCAAGAATGGGTCACTAATTCTTTCTTGCTCTCCCTTGTGGAATGGGTTGTCACAAAATTTTTTTTTGTTTTAGAGTCCAATTTTTTTCTTCAGAATCATGGTGTGGCAATGTTGCCTCCAGCATAGTGAACTTCTATGTCGCTAATTTCTTTACCCTTATTTATGGTTCCAACATATGGACCTTTGGGTACGTTTTCTTGATGACTTTTTTCTTTATGGAATAATACTCAATCACTTTTGGAAGATTTTACTAAATGGCTTAGTATGTAAGATCCCAATTTACAGTTTACAATGTCGTGTTCCACATTTCACTTACCTTTTATGGATGTGTTTGTTTCACTGTACAATGAATGTTTTGTTATATCACTTTAAAGGAAATCAGTGGATTGTAACAATTTTCTGATTTTGATAATCATCACCCTTATAAACTTAAGGCATTGCCCATCAGCCAGTTTTTGCCCTTAAGGTGCATTTGTTCACAGGAAGTAGACTTCCAACATCAAGCGTGACTCACTGAGAAGTTTCTTCAAAGGGGGTACCATAGAGCCATTATCTGCACTGCAAATCTTCGAACAAAAGTTGCCAATAGAACATTACTCTTAAGAAACAACATCCTTCGATGATGGAAAAACGAATTTGTTTCCTGCAATATACCAATAGGGCTCAGGAACTAGCGCAAATTATTCATTGTCATTGGCACATTTTGACTTTCTATCAGTATTTCAAGAGAGACCCTGTATAGCTTTCACTAAGGGATGTAAATTTACAGGAACACCTTCTCTGGTCTGATTTTCGGCCCAAGGCCAAGGGGACAGATAAGAGCATAAGAACATAAGATATGCCATACTGGGTCAGACCAAGGTCCATCAAGCCCAGTATCCTGTTTCCAACAGTGGCCAATCTAGGTCGTATGTACCTAGCAGTTTCCCCAAAAGACACAGGTTCCGCAATGCTTGTACTGGGTCAAGCATTGATATCCTACGTCCCTTCTTAATAATGGTTTATGGACCTTTCCTCCAGGAACTTGTCCAAACCTTTTTTAAACCCTGCTACACTAACAGCCTTTACTACATCTTCTGGTAAGAAATTCCAGAGTTTGATTTCACGTTGAGTTAAAAAATATTTTCTTTTATTAGTCTTAAATAGTTTACCCTGTAGCTTCATTGCATGTCCCCTAGTCTTTCTATATTCTGATAACGTAAACAATCGATCTACGTTTACCTGTTCCACTCCGTTCATTAATTTATAGACTTCTATCATATCTCCCCTCAGGCGTCTCTTTTCCAGGTTAAAGAGCCCTAACGTTTTTAGCCTTTCTTCATAGGAGTATCCTTCCATCCCCTTTACCATTTTGGTGGCTCTTCTCTGAACCTTTTCTAATAACGCTATGTCCTTTTTAAGATACGGCGACCAGAATTGCACACAATATTCAAGGTGCAGTCTCACCATGGAACGGTATAGAGGCATTATAATATCTTTTGTTTTATTTTCCATTCCTTTTCTTATGATACCTAGCATTCTATTTGCTCTCTTGGATGCCGCTGCACACTGGGCCGAGGGTTTTAACATGTTATCCACAATGACTCCTAAATCTTTTTCCTGGGTGGTGGTTCCTAATGTGGAACCTTGCATTGTGTAACTATAGTTTGGGTTGTTCTTCCCTAGGTGCATAACTTTGCACTTGTCCACATTAAATTTCATCTGCCATTTTGATGCCCAGTCTTCCAATTTATCAAGATCCTCTTGCAATTTTCCACAATCCTCTTGGGTTTTAACAACTTTAAATAATTTTGTGTCATCTGCAAATTTGATAACCTCACTCATTATTCCACTTTCCAGGTCATTTATGAATATCTCAAAAAGCAGCGGACCCAGCACAGATCCCTGGGGTACACCACTATTCACCTTTCTCCATTGGGACAATTGGTCATTTAGCCCTACCCTCTGCTTTCTATCTTTTAACCAGTTCCTGATCCACAGTAGTACACTGCCTCCTATCCCATGACTCTTTAGTTTTGCCAAACGTCTCTGATGAGGGACCTTGTCAAAGGCTTTCTGAAAGTCCAGATACACTATATCAACCGACTCTCCTTTGTCCACCTGTTTATTCACACTTTCAAAAAAACATAACAGATTAGTAAGACAAGATCTTCCTTGTCTAAAGCCATGTTGGCTGTCTCCCATTAGACCATGACTATCTACATGCTGAGTAATTTTATTCTTTATGACGGTTTCTACCATTTTTCCCGGTACTGACGTGAGGCTCACCGGTCTGTAGTTTCCCAGATCACCCCTGGAACCCTTTTTAAAAATTGGTGTTACATTGGCGATCCTCCAATCTTCAGGTATTAGAGATGATTTTAATGATAGTTCGTAGATTACTAATAGCAGGTCTGCAATCTTATATTTCAGTTCTTTCTACACCCTTGGATGTATACCATCCGGCCCAGGTGATTTGCTACTCTTCAGTTTATCTAATAGTTGTAATACATCTTCCCGATGTATCGATATTTCCTTCAATTCTTCCGCACCTTTAAATACCACTTCAGTCATGGGTAACATCCCTACATCTTCCTCAGTAAAGACCAAGGCAAAGAATTCATTCAGTCTCTCCGCTATCGCCTTGTTGCCTCTTAGTGCCCCTTTAACTCCTCTATCATCTAATGGACCAACTGAGTCTCTCACAGGTTTTTTGCTACGAATGTACTTGAAAAAATCTTTATTTCGCGTTTTTCTTCCGCAGCAAGCTTCTTCTCAAATTCTCCCTTTGCCTGCTTTATCAATGCCTTGCATTTGATCTGCCAGTGCTTGTGCTGTTTCCAGGTTTCGTCGTTTGGCTCTTTTTTCCATTTCCTGAAAGACGCTTTTTTGGCAACAGCCTCTCTGACCTCACCTTTAAACCATGCTGGCAGTTTTTTGGACTTCCTTCCACTTTTCTTAAAGCGTGGAATACAGCTGGTCTGGGCTTCCAAGATAGTATTTTTCAACAACACCCAAGCTTGATGTAAGTCTTTAACCTTTGCAACTGCTCCTTTTAGTTTTTTCTTAACTATTTTCCTCATTTTATCATAGTCTCCCTTTCGAAAGTTAAAAGGTAGAACTGTGGATTTCCTTACTATCCCTCCTCCACTAATTAAATCAAAGGCGATCATGTTATGATCACTATTGCCAAGTGGCCCCAACACCCTTATCTCTTGCACTAGATCTGGTGTTCCACTAAGGACGGTCTAAGATGGCTTCCCCTCTGGTTGGTTCATGAACCAGCTGCTCCAAGAAGCAGTCATTTATGTCATCTAGGAACTTTATCTCCCTAGCATGTCCTGCTGTGACACTGACCCAGTCGATACCGGGGTAATTGAAATCACCCATTATTACTACTCTGCTGTGACTTTTGTTAGCTTCATTGATTTCTTTGAGCATTTCATCATCCATTTGTTCATTCTGGCCATTCGGTCAATAGTACACGCCCACTGCCATCGCCTTTCCCTTTTTACATGGAATTTCAATCCATAGAGATACTACAGCAAATTTTGTTTCCTGAAAAACTTTAATCCTTTATGACTCAATGCCCTCTCTAACATAGGGTGCAACCCCTCCACCAATTTGATCTGCTCTATCATTACGATATAGTTTGTACCCAGGTATCACAGTGTCCCACTGGTTGTCCTCCTTCCACCATGTCTCTGATATTCCAATCATATCTAACCTCTCATTTAATGCTATATATTCTAACTCTCCCATCTTATTTTTTAGACTTCTAGCATTTGAATACAAGCATTTTAGAGACTGTATTTTATTCATATTAATTTGGCTATTGGTAGACATGGGTAATTTGGGATCTTTAAGCTCCGTCTTCATACTCAAGGGCATTTGGGCTACTTTACTCTTTTTTGGAACCTCTCTGCTTTTGGTAGTATCCTTCAAGGATACATTCTTCCGAACCATCCGCTCTTGGGCGACTGTCAGCTTTCCCCCATTATCTAGTTTAAAAGCTGCTCTATCTCCTTTTTAAAGGTTAATGTCAGCAGCCTGGTTCCATCCCGGTTAAGGTGAAGCCCATCCCTTCTGAAGAACCCCTCCTTTCCCCAGAATGTTTCCCAGTTCCTAGCAAATCCAAACCCCTCATCTCTGCACCATTGTCTCATCCACGCATTGAGACTCCAGAGCTCTGCCTGCCTTTTCGGTCCTGCGCGTGGAATGGGAAGCATTTCAGAGAACGCTACCCTGGAAGTTCTGGATTTCAACTTCCTACCTAAAAGCCTAAATTTAGCCTCCAGTACCTCCCTACCACATTTTCCTGTGTCATTGGTACCGACATGTACCAAGACAGAAGACTCCTCCCCAGCACTATCTAAGACCTTATCTAGGTGGCGTGTGAGGTCTGCTACCTTCGCACCAGGCAGGCATGTTACCAGGCGATCCTCACGTCCACCAGCCACCCAGCTATCTACATGCCTAATGATCGAATCACCAACTATAACGGCTGTCCTAACCCTTCCCTCATGGGCACATGGCCCTGGAGAAACTTCCTCGGTGCAAGAGGGTTTTACATCACCTGGAGGACAGGTCCTAGTTACAGGATCACTTCCTGCCACACCAGAGTGATACTCTCCTGTCACCTGACCTCTCTCCTCCATGGCAACAGGGATGCTGCCAGACTGGAGGTGGGAGTTCAGGACAGGACAGATGGGACCGGTAATCGAGGCATGCATGAATTGTTTGGACAATGTTTGATATGCAGTACTTCTATGACCTTGAAGGTCTGGACAGATATGAAGAATGGACATAAGTACCCTCTTAAACATAAAATATCTCCCTGTGTGCAAAGATCTATGTTGAGAGATACTGTCAAATGATTAAGATCAGACTTAGCATAAATCTCACCTAGTCAATTCTATCACCACCGTTCATAAATGACAAGATTTGCTCTGATTTGTAATTGACTGGATTGTAAATATACAACAGGCACAATGGAAGACTGTCTGGCACGGCTCAAGCAACATTGGATTTTCACTCTGGACACCGTGTAACCTAATGAATTAAATGAGGTGCTTGAATGGGTCTTGGCACTATGACGTCAGTTGATTGACATAGGATGTCTGCTGATACGCTGCTGCTGCTTTAAATGCCCACTTTAGCTGTGGTTTTCATTCTGTGCACTGGAACCAGTTCTCATTCTGGATGTTTAACCAGTCCTGAGGCAGCCATGTAAAACTTGTTGGTGAAACTCAAGTTAACTTATCGTCTGTCAGCTTGGGGTTTTTTTGGCGTTCAGGGGATTTCTTCAGTTTTCATTTCACATTACTCAGTTAAGTGGTTTTTGGGTTTTTAAATGTGTTTAAAAAGTTAAATATACTCTTAGCTATTGGGTCAATGAATGCTAATATTGGGGGATTTATTCCTGTGGCAAAAGACCAGCTACAGCTGGGTTCCCCTCATCTGAGGCTCTTTATACTCTCTGAACACTGTGTTGTTTTTATTTTTACTTCTACATATCTCCTTATGATCGGGGCATAGTACTCTCCAGGTGGCATATTAAATACATTTATTTTAAGTTTTTCTTAGCGGTCCCATTTTTGTGATATATTTTATGATTTTTGGTGTGGGTACCTTTTTGGAGATGTAGCGTAGTGCCTACATTAATTGTGGCATACTGCCTAGCGTATGGGTGGTGCTGAATTCACGCTAACTGCATGGGAACATGCCGGGCATGTTCCATTCTTTAGCATGAGTCTGGACCCACCCTTCACCACATTTTGGGGCTTAATGTGCAATAAACTAGCACATTTTTAGTGAACATGCACCATATCTTTGCACTTTCATGCATCTATCTTGCAACCTCTATTTTCCCTTGGGCTTGAGCACTCAAAGTGAAATCTATAAGGTTTTTCCCTTTCCAAAGGAGCTTAGAGGCCCACCACTGGTGCATAGAATTTCATTACTGAATTTGGGTTTTAGTTTTAATTATTCACACTTCCAAATGTATGCTCAAAGCAGTTTACAGTCAGGTTCATTAGTTAGTTCTCTGACCAAGGTGGCTTAAAATCTAAGGGCTAGATTAACTAACGTGTTGTTCATTAATACACATCATTGCACTGTAGTATGTTAAAGAGATTTAACCAATGTTATTGAATACATGTCCCATTTATGCAAATATTCATTGGAATTTGTATATTCACCAGCACTCTGTATTAGTCTCTGTCAATGTTTATGTCCAGTTTGTGACCAAGATTGTAAACCGCCTTGATGCTGGTATTTCTCTTGCCTCCAGTGGTGTAATAAATTGTCTAAATAAATAGTTCCTTATCTACAAGGCCTGCTCTATCACCAGACGGACTAGTCATCTGTCTTGGGCAGAAGATTTTGAAGGGTGGCAGTGTAAGCATGTCTCCCCTTTTCTTTCCTCTGTCACTGCTGCTGCTGCCCCCACCGCCTTATCTCCATGGGAGGCCCAAAAATTGAATTTCGGGGGTTTGTGGCACAGCTCTTGCACAGTGCCAGGAAAACTCTTAAACCACTCTCAGTGATAAGTTTTTGAGCATCTGCATATTTGCTGTACGGACCAAGGGGGCTGACTCCGTTAGCCAGATGGAATCACCAGACCACCTTCTCATTGCAAGAGGGAAACAAACTGATACACAGGGAGGGCTTACCACCCCTCCCAATACACCATACCTCGTGCAGATTATATTTGTACCTGGCACAATATTCTCACAGATTTTCCTTGCAAAAAGATCCTTTATTTATCTCTTTCTTTTGTCACAGAAGCAAGCATACAGAGAGCATAACAAAACTAACAAAATACAAAGTAATTTGAAGTATTCCCCTTAAGAACACTTTTCTTTCTGCTTTTTCTGTCACAGCTATAAACTAATTAAGAGATTTCCTGTCCATTGACACAGTGAGAGAGGATATATGATTCTAGTTACACTCAAAGAAAACTAGCGAAATCCTTTTCACACAGACATCATACAGATGCACACAGCACAGAGAATCAGAATCATGCACACTCACTCATTAAAATTAAAAGACGTACAGTGGGAATTTGCAGCCCATCTCATCTTCAGGAGGTAGGATGCAATATCCTCCCTTAAAAAGTTCTGTCACGTTATATAGTTTTCTTTTCAAACTAGTCCCTTTGTTTTTATTCCAGGCATCTGGATTTTCTCTGCCATTCCTTCCTTTGTCCTGTCATGTCTGCACTCCATTCCTGTTGACCTGTTGAACTTTTGTATGCCTGTTTGCAACCATCGGCCTAGGCCTTTGTTAGATTTATTCCTTGTTATCTGACCTTTTTCCCACTTATTCAATTCTTTACCTAGTTTGTTTTCCCATTCCTCATTTTCAAAAAAATAGGAAATATATCTCATTGTCTCTCAGTGTCTTCTGACAATTTTACACTAGGCCCCATGCTAAGCTGGCATATTTACCACTTGCGATGCCTTCTCTCTATGCCCTGTAGATAAGTGTGTTTTTTCTCACATTTCTTCCATCTGATGTCACCTAATACCTCTAGCAACTCACATAGCGCCTCAAATGCAAATGCCAGCATTTTGGACAACATTTAGATGTTTTGTGTTAACTCTTTCCCACTGGTTCTCTCAGCACGCAAGGCTTGCCATGTTCCTCCTCTCCAATATGGGAGCGAGACATGGAAAGCTTTGAGGATGCGAGCGTATGCCCACAGATACTCAAATGCCTGCTGCTGACAGTGGCATTAAAGGGCTTTCTTGGTGGTGTGTGAGAGCTGTAAGCAGAGCAGACAATATAGAGTGAGTTGCATGACCATCTTTTGCTTTTCTTTTGCAGTTGATTTTGTGACATTTGGTACTGTTTTCTGGAAGGATGCTGAGTGCAAGCAGAAGTGCAGGTGCATGGAGAGTGGGGATATTGACTGTAAGGAGTATCGCTGTGCTGCCTCAGAGATCTGCCAGCCTGCTTTCTGGTATTTCACCTGCCAGGCTCCTGAGAATACCTGTCTATAAGTTCTAGTGGCATGGATCCTGCACAGTGAAGCAAGCCAAAAATGGGAAGTTGCAGGTTCCTTACAGCTGAGAAATGTCAAATCTTATGGTGTGGCTGGGTGGAAAAATATTTCAAATGTCTCGGTTTGTTTTGGAAAATTGCATTGCACTTACAAAATGGTGCCTAGACTAAAGTAGCTAAAATGTGCATATTTTAAGCCTCTACTTGTTTTAATTAAATATAAGCATAAGTGGCAGAAATTGCACTTTAAATTCAGGTGCAGACATTTACAACTTCTCTGTATGAACCATGCATAAAATTAGCAAGTACATTCATAGAGTTAGTTATTTTATAATCAATGCATGCACTTGCAAACATTGCCCATGATCCACTCAGATGGTGCTTCCTACTGGCCAAATACACATCTTCATGCTAATACATAGGCTTTTATGCTGGCTGGAATTTTATAAGAGGCCATTAACGTGTACATGTGGCTATATATGCATGTTAATGACTCTTTGCAATTTACCTTCTAAATGGTAATACTGCTCCATTTCACAGTATTGCACATTCCCTTAGAAACTTTTCTTTTGCAGATTATCATTGCTCAAAGTTAGAACATCCTTCATGAATCTTTATAAGCCCACTACTAGAGCTCTTATCCTGCTCCAAGTGGAAACAGAAAATAGTTGATTATAAATTGTAACCCTCATGTGTACCTGAAGATTTCTGTCAAGTCACCACTCAGTCTTCTCTTGTATCAATATTTTCCTGCTTACAACTGGACAAATTACTCTCAATAAAGGCCATACTAATGCTGAGTTGAGTCAGAGAATTGTTTTGCTTTTTCTGCAGTGATATTCCTGTTAATACATTCCATATAGTTACGTTTTTTTTTCACAATAAAACATTTATTCATTTTGTAGTTGACTGACCCAGCCATCAATTTTCTATTCTGAATAAATAGATTTAATTTTCCTTATTATTAATTTTGATTTTCTCCATGAAAAAACAAACTACAGGTCTGTGTATGCAGTGGATTGCAACCAAGATAGTAAACTCTAGGAATATGGAGCCAGTTAGCTCATTTTTCAGCCCTAATATCAAAAGTGAAACTGGCTCTCTCATTCTGGTGAAGCTATCTATGGCAACTTGGGGAGTTGTTTACTTACTTATTTATACATTGTTAGTGTGTGTCTTATGTTATGTCTGTCCTTTATCCCGTTCCTGCTCTCTGCAATTGAAATGCTGTATCTCCCTTCTCAACCCTTGTCTTCATTGCCTCTGTACTCTGACTTCTGATATCTAACTGTACATATTGTTGTTGTTATTAAGTGCCGTCGAGTCGGAGTCGACTCATGGCAACCCTCTGGAAAGCTATCCTATACATATTAATACTGTACATATTAAGGAGTGCTTTTTCTTTTTCTCTTTCTTCCTATCCTGTAAATATTTAAGTTTATTTAAGTTTTTACTTGTCTGAGTTTTTACTAGGGCACTCACTGTGGAATCTGCATGCTTCAATTTACCTGCCTTCTGTTCTTGACCAGTCCCTCCCCCTCCTAGAGCTCTCTAAACACTTGAACTGCTGACCTTCCATTTGGAGATTCCTGCTTGGTGAGAGAACTCTCATGCCTTTGCTAACTTTTATGCTTTGTTCAAGTATTTCCTGTGCCTGCTTAGAATATAGCTTGCTGTTTAGATATATATATATTGTTAGCTTGTGCCTTATTTTCTGTCTGTCCTTTACTAAACTCAACTTTATTACCCACCTACCATTGGTTTTCATAGCCTTCCTCTGCTCACTGATGCAATTACTCAGATGCACCTGAACCCACTAGGACTTCTCCACTTCCTCGCCACCTATATCTCCTCTGATTTGCATTAGCTCCTTCTCTCCCTCTCCTATGGGTTCACATCACTTTTTATTCTTGATGTTATCTCTCCCTAATCTTTTCCCCTTATTCGAACAGTTCCTGCCCCCCCTAGTCCTCATTACATACTCCCAGGGGTGGCTCTATAATGAGGTCGAGTGAGACAGTAGCCTCAGCAAAAATTCCCCCCAAAAAGATCGCCTCACTCGACCTTCAAAATACAGACGCAACAACAAACAAACAAAAAGAAAAACCGGCTGCAGAAGCTGCTGCCTCTGCTGCTGCAGCGGCGGCAGCGGCAGAATGAAGTGCCCCACGGCTGCTGCCTCCCCGGAAGAGCCCTGCCAGCATTCCCCTGCACCGGCTCAGCTTTGCAGAGCCGCGCAAAGGGAGAGTGTTTCCCTTTCCCATGGCTTTGTTAAAGCTGAGCCCACTGGCATTGATGGGAAACACTCTCCCTTCGCGCAGCTCTGCAGAGTTGAGCCAGCGTGGAGGGGAAACGCAGGCAGGGCTCTTCCGGGGAGGCAGCAGCCACAGTACACTTCATTCTGTCGCTGCTGCAGTAGCAGCTTCTGCAGCCGGGTTTTTTGGGGGTTTTCTTTTTTCAATTTCCCTGGGCTGGGGGGGGATAGCACAGGAAATATTAATGGGCTGATGGGGGAGGGCTAGGACTGGAAATGGACTGATGGAGGGGTTAAAACTGAAAATAGGCTGATCGGGAGGGGGGCTAGGACTGGTAATGGGCTGATGGGGGTTAGAACTGGAAATGGGCTGATGGGGTGTGAGAACTGGAAATGGGCTGATCGGGAGGGAGGCTAGGACTGGTAATGGGCTATCAGGGGGGCTAGGACAGGAAATGGGCTGATTGGGGGGCTAAGACTGGGAATGGACTTATTCGGGGGGGGTGAGGACTGGTAATGGGCAGATGGGGGGCTAGCACAGGAAATGAGCTAGGACTGGTAATGGGCTGATTGGGACCAGCATGATCAGATTATAAAATGGTCAGACAACAAAGGAAGAAAAAATAATTTTATTTAATTTTAGTGATTGGACTTTGTGCTATTTTTATATTTTACAGAGTATTGGGGAACTGCATTTCTTATTTATCTGATGTTGCACTGCATGTGGTCTCTGGCTTCTTGGGGTTTCAGTTTAAATTTTGTCTACATATTTTTATTTTTACTTTAGATTGTGGTTACTTATTTTATACTTGGTGAGAGTCGATGTTGTGAGTGTGTGACTGAGGTCAGGTGTTCTGTTAACATGGAGTTTGTACATAAAGATCTATACTGTACTGTAGTAATTTGACTTGTTCAGCTTTTCAAATAGGTGTATTGGATGTTCCAGGGACCACTGTAGTTTTGGAAGTTTGTGCTGATATGGTATGGCGCGATTGCAGCTTGGTATGGCCCTGTGTGCAAACATCTTACATTTCCTCCATATAATCTAATCAGCTTATCTCCAGGAACAAGCAGGAATGAGTCTTCACATATGGGTACGTCGGTACCGACGGAGCCTGCGCGGGAACGCTCCCCAGCGTCCAATCAGAAAGCTTTTGGGAGCATCCCACAGCGCCTGCGTGCTGCCTTCTCGCCTTTCCAACTGTCTCTCCTCAGTTGTTCTTTTTCCGCGGAGCCAGCAGGTCGTGTTCCTGTCACCGCAGAAGAATTTCCTTAAGTTTCCTTTATTTCTTTTCTGTCGCGTCTGCCTTCCTCGACGCTATACCGGTACCGCCGGTTCTTATTCCTTTTCTTTTAAAAAAAAACCAAAAAACTTTTCTATTTATTTTTCTACAGTTGCACTTCAGTTTTGGGCCTTAGGCCCTGAACCTTTTTCCTTAAACATGGAAAAGCCCACTTCAGGGTTCAAGAAGTGTACAAAATGTGGCGGTACTATCTCCGTCACCGACACCCATGACTGGTGTCTAAAGTGTTTAGGCCCTGACCATTCCATTATAGATTGTGCGTCCTGTTCTATGATGTTGAAGAGAGGTCGACAGAACCGAGCTGCCAAGCTCAGTACCCTGTTTCCCTCTGATGCGGCTTCGGTGGCATCGACATCTTCCAGGGCTTTTTCTTCTTCACATGGATCTCAGGTAACTAAACATAAAACCAGCCGGTCCTCGAGGGGCAAATCTCCTGCTAAGCATCGAGATGCCTCCGGCCTTGCCCTCGAGGATCCTGCACCGGCAAAACTACCCCGGCGGGAGGCTTCGGCCTCTAAAGCATCATCATTGGGGTTCCAGGATGATCTAGATGGCGTGGCCTCAACAGATCTCCTGGTGCCATGCTCTGGGGTACTGGTGGCCTCCACCGGTACCGACTTTCTGGCATTGGCAGCGTCGATGGATCAGAGGATTCTGTCCATCGAACGCAGTCTGGCGACTTTCCATGTGGCATCGACACCCGTGGTACCGCAACAGACTACTCCACCAGTACCGGCTCTGGCATTGCCATCGGCACCGATACCGGTACCGGTGGCATCGGCATCGGTGTCCGCCATGCCGGTACTCTGCCCTCTGCAGCCCTCCGGTACCGATACCCCGGTACCGGCGATTCCCGATACCGATCTTCATCGGTACGGGTATCGGGCTTTGCAAGAGCATCCTGACAGACGATACTTCGATTCCTCTGATGACTCCGAGGATTCTGAAGAGTCTGTCGATGCAGGGATGCTTCTTCCACAGGAGAAGTCGTCACCTAAACGAAGGATGTCTCCTCCAGAGGATTTGCCTTTTCAAGACTTTATCAGAGAGGTGGCTAGGGACCTCTCTGTTACAGTGACCCCTGAGATAGAGCCTCGAGCCAAGGAGTTAGATATTTTAGAATATCCCAAGACTCCTAAGGAGGCAGCTACCTTACCTATTCATGAGATTCTGTATGATCTCATGTTAAGGATGTGGGAAGCACCTCTAACCACCTCTCCCCATTCTCGCAGGTTGGACACCATGTATCGTGTCCCTCCTTGTCCCGGGTTCCATAAAACTCAGCTCCCTCACCACTCTATTGTGGTAAAGTCTGCAATGAGAAAGATTAGAAGTGCAAAAAGACATGCCTCTAATCCTCCAGGACGTGAATGTAGAACCTTGGATGCTTTTGGGTGTAGAGTCTTCCAAGCTTCCATGCTCGCTGCGAGAATTAATTCCTATGGTCTTTACATGGGAATGTTCTTGAAAGAGGTCACTGACCATTTACAATCTTTAAGTCCTTTTATGTCTGACAGTAAAAGGCCAGAATATCTTGCTGGGCTTAAACATGCCCAGGATAGCTCCAAATTCTCTAACCGTGCAGCTTTCGATGCCTTTGAATGTGTAAGCAGGGCCTCAGCTATAGCTATCGGTGCACGTAGGATTGCTTGGCTTCAACCATCTGATTTGGAGACCTGGGTACAAGATGAATTAGGAAATCTCCCTTGTACAGGAGAAAATCTGTTTGGCTTTTGCTTGCCAATCCTTACCAATCAAAAGGATGCTGAAAATTCTGCCTTGGATAGATTATCCAAGTCTACAGCTGCCCCTACCAAGAAAAGGTTGTTCAAGAAAACACCTTTTTCTAAAAAAGGAAGGTCCTATTCTGCTTATACTCAAAGGGCATCTTCTGCAGCTTCTAAACGTCAGCAATCCTCCAAACAGACCAAGGCAAAGGCTGCGAGGTCTGCTCCAGCCCAGCAATCTCAGCCCCCTCAGGGCCTTTGACTTTCTGCTAGAGAACTTGACCTTCCTGGCTCTAGAAGGACCAGAGCCCTCCACCATTCCAGGAAGGTTATGTTACTTTGTTCCCAGATGGGGGCAAATTACAGCAGAGCAGTGGACACTCTCTATCATAAGAGAGGGGTACAAACTTCATTTTTCCAGTTTGCCCCCTCTCACCAGAGTGCACCAGTTCAATTCTCCAACCTCCCTCCTCAACCTGTTAGAGCAGGAGGTTGCCACTCTTTTAGCCCAAGGGGCAATAGAGGAGGTGCCTTCTCAACAACAGGGCACAGGGTTTTACTCCCCCTATTTTCTTATCCCAAAGAAAACAGGGGGCTTCAGACCCATTTTAGATCTCAGAGAGTTGAACAGATTCCTAGTCAGAGAAAAATTCAAGATGTTTTCTCTGGGAACTCTGCTGCCGTACCTTCAGAGTCAGGATTGGCTTTGTTCTCTAGATCTCAAGGATGCGTACACCCATGTTCTCATCCATCCAACACACAAAAGGTTCCTTCGGTTCCTTTTTCAGGAGAAGCACTATCAATACCGGGTGCTTCCCTTCGGCCTGGCCTCTGCACCAAGGGTGTTCACCAAAAGCATGGCAGTGGTCGCTGCTTTTCTGCGCACCCTGGGGATCTTTGTCTTCCCATATCTGGACGACTGGCTCATTCAAGCTCCTTCCCAAGCAGAGGCCCAGACTGCTTTAAACTGCACAATGCGTATCCTGCAATATTTAGGGCTGGTAATAAACATCCCAAAATCCACTCTGATCCCTACTCAGTCCCTGGAGTTTATAGGGGCATTGCTGGATACTACACAGGCAAGGGCCTACCTTCCCCAAGGCCGTTGCCTTCGCCTGATGCAGTTAGCTTCTCAAGCAGGGTTAAAACCCCTCCTAACTGCTCGAGACATGTTACAGCTGCTAGGCCATATGGCATACACCGTTCATGTGGTTCCATATGCCTGCCTTCACATGAGAGCAGCTCAATGGACTTTATCCACCCAATGGACCCAGGCATTAGGCGGCCTATCAGACAAAATAGCAAACACAAGTCGCCTCATTTTGTCCCTCCAATGGTGGAAGTCCTCCCAAAACCTGTTGCTGGGGTCCCCCTTTCAGCAGCCTTTACCCCAGGCAACTCTGACAACAGATGCTTCACCAATGGACTGGGGAGCTCATCTTCAGGACCTCTCCACCCAGGGCATCTGGTCCCACAAGAGACTTGTCTGCATATCAATCTCTTGGAACTCAGAGCAATCTTCCTTGCTCTGCGAGTTTTCCATACCCTGCTCAGCCACAAGACAGTCCTTATTCACACGGACAATCAGGTAGCCATGTTCTACATAAACAAGCAGGGAGGAACTGGCTCTCTGTCACTTTGCAACGAAGCTCTGCGACTGTGGGCCCTCGCCAGAGAGCATCACATTCATCTGCTGGCAGTCTATCTTCCAGGAGTTCAAAACTCTTGGGCAGACAGACTCAGTCGAGTTCTGCTTCCACACAAGTGGTCCCTACATATGGATCAGGTATCTAAGGTATTTTAACTTTGGGGAACCCCGGACATAGACCTATTTGCAAGTCCGTGGAATGCCAAACTTCCCCGGTTCTGTTCCAGAACTCCGGCTCAGGGGGCTCAGGCAAAGGATGCTTTCCTCCTTCACTGGGGTCAAGACTTCCTCTATGCCTTTCCACCCATTCCCCTAATTCCCAAAACCCTGTTCAAGCTTCAGAGAGACAGAGGCCACATGATCCTCATAGCTCCACGTTGGCCTCGGCAGGTGTGGTACCCTCTGCTTCTACATCTCTCTCAAGCTCCCTCCCTAGAGTTAGGGTCTGCTCCAGACTTCCTCTCTCAGGAGGGCGGAAAGTTATGGCATCCCAATCCCCAGTCTCTGCATCTCAGGGCTTGGTTGCTGAGGGCCTAGATCTCCAACCTTTACATCTTTCTCAACAGGTGAAGGATGTTCTCTATGCTTCCAGAAAACCTTCCACTAGATGTTCTTATGCCTTCAAGTGGAAAAGGTTCACCATCTGGTGTTCCGAGAGGGATCTTAACCCCCGAGCCATACCTCTGGAATCGTTACTGGAGTATCTCCTGCATTTGTCTAATGCAGGCCTTAAGACAAATTCAGTAAGAGTCCATCTGAGTGCTATTGCAGCTTCACTCAAGCCTCTAAATGGACAACCTGTTTCCTCTCATCCCCTTGTAGCAAGGTTCATGAGAGGCCTCCTTTTAACAAAGCCTCCCATTAGACCACCACCGGTGGCATGGGACTTAAACTTGGTTCTTGGTCAGCTTATGAAGCCGCCTTTTGAACCTTTAGCTACTACTTCCTTGAAATACCTTTCCTGGAAGGTTATTTTTCTTATTGCAATCACATCAGCACGCCGCATTAGTGAATTGCAAGCTCTAGTAGCTAATGCACCTTATACAAGATTCCATCATGACAAGGTGGTCCTTAGGACTAATCCTCATTTTATGCCTAAGGTGGTCTCTCCTTTTCACCTTAACCAAGAGATCTACCTACCTGTCTTCTTTCCAGGTCCTCATGCATCAAGTGCAGAGAGGAATCATCATACCCTGGACTGTAAAAGAGCTCTTGCTTTTTACTTGCAGAGGACACAACAACATAGAAAGTCTTCTCAACTCTTTGTTGCTTTTGATCCTTCTCATCTGGGTCAGCCAGTCTCCAAGAGAACACTTTCCAACTGGATTGCCCAGTGTATCTCTTTCGCCTACCAGAGCAAAAACATGTCTCTGGAGGGCCATGTCACAGCTCATAATGTGAGAGCCATGGCAGCTTCAATGGCTCATCTCAACTCTGTGTCTATGGATGACATCTGTCGAGCAGCCACTTGGGCCTCGGTTCATACCTTCACAGCCCATTACTGCTTAGACAAAGACTCCCGCCGGGATGCTTTGTTTGGTCAAATGTCCTCAAACACCTGTTCCATACTTAATCAACTCCTACCCACCATCCCTCAGGGGATGCCAGAGATCCAGGTGGAGAAGTGCACCCTGTTCCAGGGACACACAACCTATGGGCTCTCTCCCTGGCATCAAAAGCTAGGGAGTCCCCATATGTGAAGACTCATTCCTGCTTGTTCCTGGAGATAGCACAGTTACTTACCTGTAACAGGTGATCTCTGGGAACAGCAGGAATAAGTCTTCACAACCCACCCACCTCCCCTAAGGAGTTGCCTCTCTTTCTCTATCTCCTTTCCCTCTTTCTCTCCCTTTGGTCTCAGCTATAACACTCAACTGAGGAGAGACAGTTGGAAAGGCGGGAAGGCAGCACGCAGGCGCTGTGGGATGCTCCTAAAAGCTTTCTGATTGGACGCTGGGGAGCATTCCCGTGCAGGCTCCGTTGGTACCGACGTACCCATATGTGAAGACATTCCTGCTGTTCCCAGAGATCACCTGTTACAGGTAAGTAACTGTGCTTTTGGTTTGGTTCAGTCTCTGATTGGATTTCTGACAAAGCCCTGACCCCCTCTAAGGTGGGGGGGGGGGGGGCGCGCCATCTCATTCTTCGCCTCAGGCAGCAGATTGCCTTGAGCTGCCCCTGCATACTCCTTACTGTCCCCATCTCCACTACCATTTAATCTTCTTCATCTGCCCTCAGGCTTCACCATTTTCTTCCTCTCATTTAGCTATCTCCACTCTTACTAAGAAAACCTCACCCTCGCTTCTGTTGTGCCTCCTCCTCTCTCCCCTGCTCTTTCTTATCTCTCATCTAGAGATATCAGCTCCAACCCTGGCCCCCTAGTCTTTTTTTCACACTCCCAAGGCAGATCAATACATAATCTCTCAAAGGTTGTTCATATTGTTCAACTGTTAATTCAAGTTCTATGTAAAGCCCTGTTGAGTTATGTTCCACTGTGACTGTTAAATACAGTGGTATAGAGAAATAGCTAAATAAATAACTATCCCTCTCCATTCTCCCTCTTCTACTACTACTACTATTGAGCATTTATATAGAACTACCAGTAGCACGCAGCGCTGTACAGATATACATGCAAGAGACAGTCCCTGCTCATCAAAGCTTACAATCTAGTCAAGACAAAACATATAGCAATAGTCTATTCAGGGCAAAACATATAGCAATAGTCTATTAGGGCCAAAACAAAATATGGCATTTACAATTTAGTCAAGACAAAAGACGGAAGTCGGTGCAAGACAAAGGACAGAAGTCAGGATTTGAAAGTGACAGTGAAGAGGTGAGTCTTCAACCTGGATTTGAAGAGGGATAGGGAGGGTGCCTAGCATATAGACACGGGTGGGTTGTCCCAGGTGTAAGGTACAGCAAGGTGAAAGGAGCGAAGACTGGAGTTAGGGGTGCAAGTGAAGGGCCTGGATAGGAATACTTTGTTAGAAGAGCGAAGTTTCCGAGAGGGGTTGTGAGGAAAGATAAGAGATGAAAGGTAGTGAGGTGCTGTAGAGTGAATGCATCTATAGGTCAGGAGGAGAAGCTTGAACTGGATGCAGAAACGGATAGGGAGCCAGTGAAGTGACCTGAGAAGGGTAGTAATGTGGGCATGGCGAGGCTGGAGGAAGATGAGTCGAGCAGCAGAGTTTTGAATAGATTGAAGGGGAAAGAGATGGCTCACAGGGAGACCAGCGAGGAGTAGGTTGCAGTAGTCGAGGCGAGAGGAGATTAAGGAGTGGACAAGCATTTTAGTAGTGTGTTCAGAAAGGAAGGGGCGGATTTTGCTAATGTTGTAGAGAAATAAACGGCATGTCTTAGCTACGAGCTGGATATGTGTGGAGAAGGAGAGGGAGGAGTTAAAGATAACCCCCAGATTGCGGGCCGAGGGAACAGGAAGGATCGTGGAGCCATCCACGGAGACTGAGAAAGGAGGGAGAGGAGGGGAAGTTTTGGGGGGAAATATAAGGAGTTCATTTTTGGAGATGTTCAATTTCAAGCGGCGGTGAGACATCCAGGCAGCAATGTCGGATAGGCAGGCAGAGATCTTGGTCTGGATTGCTGGAGAGATTATAGGCGTAGAGAGGTAGATTTGGGAATTGTTGGCATAGAGATGGTACTGAAAGCCATGGGAGGAGATAAGCACACCAAGGGATTGGGTATAGAGAAAGAAAAGGAGCGGACTCAGGATGGATCCTTGGGGTACACCAACTGGGAACGGGGTAGGAGAGGAGGAGGAGCCACCAGAGCATACACTGAAGGAGCGATGGGAGAGGTAGGAGGAGCCCTTAAAACCATGTGAGGAGAGGGTATCGAGGAGAGGTTTGTGATCGACAGTGTCAAAAGCAGCAGAGAGGTCGAGAAGAATGAGGACAGAGTAGAGGCCCTTAGATTTAGCCAGGAACAAATCACTGGAGACTTTGGTAAGAGCCATTTCAGTGGAGTATAAGGGACAGAAGCCGGACTGTAGAGGGTCCAGGAGGGCCTGGGAGGAGAGGAAGTCGAGGCAGTGGCGGTGGACTGCCCATTCAAGTAATTTAGATATGAAGGGAAAGAGGGAGATGGGTCAATAGTTGGAAGGACAGGTGGGATCGAGTGAGGGCTTCTTAAGGGGAGATGTGACCACAGCATGCTTGAAGTCTGCGGGGACAGTTGCAGTGGAGAGTGAAAGGTTGAGGATAAGAGAGATGGAAGGGACAATGGTGGGGGAGATGGGGCTTAGGAGATGGGTGGGGATAGGATCAGAGGAACAGGTGGTGGGTTTGGAGGAAGAAAGAAGGAGTGTGGTTTCCTCTTCAGAGATTGCAGGGAAGGAGGAGAGGGTAGCAGAGGTAGTAGGGATGTGGGGGAGAATTGGAGAGGCGGGGAGGTGGAAGAGGGAGTGGGGAATTGGAGGGTAATCTTGTGGATTTTGTCATGGAAGTAGTCGGCCAGGGTTTGGGCAGAAAGGGAGGGCGGGACCAGGGGTGGGGGCACCTAGAGGAGAGAGCTGAGGGTATTGAAGAGACGGCGAGGATCAGAGGCAAGAGAGTTAGTTAGTTGGATGTAGTATTCTTGTTTGGCAAATGCTATGGCTGACTGGAAGGAGCCAAGCATGAATTTGAAGTGTAGAAAGTCTTCCAGGGAACGGGATTTGATCCAGGCACGTTCAGCGGAATGGGCACAGGTGCGTAAATAGCAGGTATTAGATGTAAGCCAGGTCTGGGGTGCCAAACGTCTCACAGGACGTGGGGTGAGTGGGGCAAGAGTATCCAGAGCCGAGAAGAGTGCAGCATTATAGGAGGTTACTGCCATGTCGACGGATTTGGAGGACATAATGGAGGAGAGGGATGGAGAAATGGTGGAGGAGAGAGTCAAGGGATCAATATTATGAAGGTTTCTAAATAGGTTGGAGGAGATAGGATGAGGTTGAGACAGCAGGAGCTGAAGATTGAAGCTTAAAAGGTGGTGGTCAGATAAGGGAAGGATTGAGTTATGGAAGTTTGAGGGGGAGGAATTAGAGAAGAGTATTAGGTCAAGGCACTGGCCGTGCTGGTGGGTGGGGGCAGTGGAACAGAGTTGGAGGTCAAATGAGGAGGTAAGGGCGAGCAACTTTAAAGCATGGGGATCGGAGGGGTTATTGACATGAATGTTCATACATTTATCTGTACTGAGCATTTTGTTCCATGTAAACCGCGCTGATGCCGAATAGTGCGGTATATAAGAGAATGTAAATAAATAAATAAATAAATAAATAAATGTTAAAATCGCCAAGAATAAGAGTGGGGGAAGAGGAATCCAGAAAGACAGAAAGCCAGGAGTCGAAGTCGGTAAGGAAGGTAGAAGCAGACTTGTCAGGAGGGCGATAAATAACAGCTACTCAGAGAGGAAGTGATGTGAAGAGGCAAATGGAGTAGACTTCAAAAGAGAGAAAGGAGTGAGACTGAGGCAACAGTAGGGGTTGGAATTGGCAAGCGGGAGAAAGTAGAAGCCCAACACCACCGCCACGGCCAGTGGAACGAGGCATATGGGAGAACTGATAGCCCCCGTGACAGAGAGCAGCAGTGGATGCGGTATCATCTGGGAGGAGCCAGGTCTCAGGGCAAGAAGATCTTTTCAACATATGCTAAAGCGCTGTAAATAGTTACCTCTGTTAAATGTTTAACTGCTGTATATTATTCCCCAGTTTAACTGTTTTATTACCTGTTACCTGTAAACTCGGACTAGATCTCTAAGTCTGAGTGTAATGTTGTTCAATGTAAACCGCACTGATAACAAATAGCGCGGTATATAAAAGCTGTTAAATAAAATAAAATAAATAAAATAAAGATGTAGAGCATTAGAGATAAAGAGATCATGAGTAAAAGCACGTTTATTAGAGACCGATTGTGTGTTCCACAAGGCACATGAGAAAGGGAGAGTGGAAGGGGAAAGGAGAGGGATATTTATTTATTTTATTTATTTGAACTAATTTCTATACCGCTCCTTCCAGTGATCAGCAGCGGTTTACATCAAACATTTAACTCTGCAAAGTTAGCAGTTTACATAAAACAAAACTTGGAAGTTTACATAAAACAGTAGTGGGGAGCATTGAACATGTAAACAATGTAACATTAACTTCATAACTCAAACTATTTACATAGTAAGGGAACACATATGGGGATACATATGGATGAGATTAGACAAGTTACGTGAGGATCTTAATGATGTGACGATGAGGATGGGAGCAGTAGATAGAAGAGGAACAAGGGGGGGGGGGGGAGGCAGGACTGCCAGCAGTAAACCTAATGGCAGAAGTTTTTGACAGGTTAACATGTAAGAAATTTGCAGACAACCAGGAAGCGACAGAAGAAAGGCAGACATTAAGGGGACCAATATCAGAAACAGAGGAATCGTTGTGGTGGAGAAGAATGATATCATTTGCGTAATAATACGCAGAGATGCCATGTTGCTGAACTAGAAGGGAGAGGGGGACCAAGAAAATATTAAACAGCAGTGGAGCCAGTATTGAGCCCTGGGGAACACCACAGTGAAGGGAGGTTGGAGCGGAAGAATCAGATTCGAAGAGAACCGAGAAAGACCGATTAAAGAGGAAAGAGCAAAACCAGAGAAGGGCTGTGCCTGAGAGACCGATGCTGCTAAGACGTGAAAAAAGAGTACGGTGATCAATGACATCAAAAGCGGCAGAAAGCGAGCGAGACAGTGATAGATATAGAACCCTGGTCACGGGCGGCATGCAACTCATTGAGTCGACCCATTGACTGCAAGCCACTGAGCAGAGAGAGTCGACTGTTCTGGACACATGTGAAGGTGAGAATATGTAATGAGATGGACTGTGGAGCCAATGTGCTCAAGGAGATGGAGCATGTCCCTTGCCCTGATGCAGGACTGGCTTTGACATTGACGTGCCAGCTAAATGGCGTGGTGCAGCCATTCTCTTGGAAGGAAGGCTTGAGCTTGCGCAGTGTCCAGAAGCGCCCCAATGAACATTAGTATTGGGTAGTTGACTACAAAGACTAGATGCTGAAGGACCAAGATGGTGCATTGGAGAGATATGGCTACTATACAAAAGGAATCGCCCTTGATTAGCCAATCATCTAAGTCAGGGAAGATGCAGATGCTCAGTGTGCAGATGTGGGCCGCTATGACTGCCAGACACTTTGTAAAAACTCTTGGTGCAGATGTAAGAATAAAAGGTAGAACACTTAGAAAAATAGAACCAATATGGCAGAAAAAGACCACATGGCCTATCTCGTCTGCTCTTCCACATCAACTTCAATAGTCCCCCTTTTACCTTTAGAGATCCTCTGTGTTTGACCCATGCTTTTTTGAATTTAGATACTGTCCTCATGTCCACCACCTACACTGGGAGACTATTCCTCGCATCTATCACTCTTTCTGTAAAGAAATATTTCTGCATATTACTCCTGAGTTTATCCCCTTTCACTCTCATTCTATGTCCCCTCGAAGCAGAGCTTGTCTTCAATAGAAAGAGACCCTCCTGTGCATTTATCCTCCCTTTCCTCTAAAGTATACATATTAAGATCTTTAAGTCTGTCCTCATATGCTTCATAACGAAGACCACTAACCATTTCAGTAGCCACCCTCTGCACAAACTCCAACCTGCCTACATCCTTCTGAAGGTGCAGTCTCCAGAACTGCACACAATACCTCAAATGAGGTCGCACCAAAGACTTATACAGAGGCATTATCACCTCCTTTTTTTGTTGGCCATTCCTCTCCCTATAAACCAAGTATCCCAGCTTTCACAGTTGCCTTTTCTATCTGTTTAGCTATTTTATCATCAGACACAATTACATGTCGGTACCAGTGACATAGGAAAATGTGGTAGGGAGGTTCTGGAGGCTAAATTTAGGCTTTTAGGTAGGAAGTTGAAATCCAGAACTTCCAGGGTAGCGTTCTCCGAAATGCTCCCCATTCCACGTGCAGGACCCAAAAGGCAGGCAGAGCTCCGGAGTCTCAATGCGTGGATGGGACAGTGGTGCAAAGATGAGGGTTTTGGATTTGTTAGGAACTGGGGAACATTCTGGGGAAAGGAAGGGCTCTTCCGAAGGGATGGGCTTCACCTTAACCGGGATGGAACCAGGCTGCTGGCATTAACCTTTAAAAAGGAGATAGAGCAGCTTTTAAACTAGATAATAGGGGAAAGCTGTCAGTCACACAAGAGCGCATGGTTCGGAAGAATGTATCCTTGAAGGACACTACCAAAAGCAGAGAGGTTCCAAAAAAGAGTAAAGTAGCCCAAATGCCCTTGAGTATGGAGCAAAAAGAGCTTAAAGATCCCAAATTACCCATGCCTACCAAGAGCCAAATTAATATGAATAAAATAAAGTCTCTAAAATGCTTGTATGCAAATGCTAGAAGTCTAAGAAATAAGATGGGAGAGTTAGAATATATAGCACTAAATGAGAGGTTAGATATGATTGGAATCTCAGAGACATGGTGGAAAGAGGACAACCAGTGGGACACTGTGATACCTGGGTACAAACTATATTGTAATGATAGAGCTGATCAAATTGGTGGGGGGGTTCCGCTCTATGTTAGAGAGGGCATTGAGTCAGAAAGGATTAAAGTTTTACAGGAAACAAAATTTTCTGTAGAATCTCTATGGATTGAAATCCCATGTAAAAAGGGGAAGGCGATGGCAGAGGGGGTGTGCTATCGACTGCCTGGCCAGAATGAACAAATGGATGATGAAATGCTCAAAGAAATCAAGGAAGCTAACAGAAGTCACAGCAGAGTAACAATAATGGATGATTTCAATTACCCTGGTATCGACCTGGTCAGTGTCACGGCAGGACATGCTAGGGAGATAAAGTTCCTAGATGAAATAAATGACTGCTTCTTAGAGCAGCTAGTTCATAAACTGACCAGAGGGGAAGCCATATTGGACCTAGTCCTTAATGGAACACCAGATCTGGTGCAAGAGATAAGGGTGTTGGGGCCACTTGGCAATAGTGATCATAGCATGATTGTGTTTGATTTAATTAGTGGAGAAGGGATGGTAAGGAAATCCACAGTACTACCTTTTAACTTTCGAAAGGGAGACTATAATAAAATGAGGAAAATAGTTAAGAAAAAACAAAAAGGAGCAGTTGCAAAGGTTAAAGGCTTACATCATGCTTGGGTGTTGTTGAAAAATACTATCTTGGAAGCTCAGACCAGCTGTATTCCACGCTTTAAGAAAAGTGGAAGGAAGTCCAAAAAATTGCCAGCATGGTTTAAAGATGAGGTCAGAGAAGCTGTTGTTGCCTTTAAACCATGGTGGCAGTTTTTTGGACTTCCTTCCACTTTTCTTAAAGCATGGAATACAGCTGGTCTGGGCTTCCAAGATAGTATTTTTCAACAACACCCAAGCTTGATATAAGTCTTTAACCTTTGCAACTGCTCCTTTTAGTTTTTTCTTAACTATTTTCCTCATTTTATCATAGTCTCCCTTTCGAAAGTTAAAAGGTAGTACTGTGGATTTCCTTACTATCCCTCCTCCACTAATTAAATCAAAGGCGATCATGCTATGATCACTATTGCCAAGTGGCCACAACACCCTTATCTCTTGCACTAGATCTGGTGTTCCACTAAGGACTAGGTCTAATTTGGCTTCCCCTCTGGTCGGTTCATGGACCAGCTGCTCCAAGAAGCAGTCATTTATGTCATCTAGGAACTTTATCTCCCTAGCATGTCCTGCCGTGACACTGACCCAGATGATACTGGGGTAATTGAAATCACCCTTTACTGTGCTGTAACTTTTGTTAGCTTCCTTGATTTCTTTGAGCATTTCATCATCCATTTGTTCATTCTGGTCAGGCGGTCGATAGTACACCTCCACTGCCATGTCCTTCCCCTTTGCTTCGATCTTTACTGAGGAAGATGTAGGGATGTTACCCATGACTGAAGTGGTATTTCAATGTGCGGAAGAACGGAAGGAAATATCAATTCATCAGGAAGATGTATTACAACTATTTGATATACTGAAGAGTAGCAAATCACCTGGGCCAGATGATATACATCCAAGGGTGTTGAAAGAACTGAAATATGAGATTGCAGACCTGCTATTAGTAATCTGTGAATTATCATTAAAATCATCCGTAATACCTGAAGATTGGAGGATCGCAAACGTAACATCAATTTTTAAAAAGGGTTCCAGAGGTGATCTGGGAAACTACAGACCGGTGAGCCTGACGTTATTACCGGTAAAAATGATAGAAACCATCATAAAGAACAAAATTGCTGAACATGTAGATAGTCATGGCTTAATGGGAGACAGCCAACATGGCTTTAGACAAGGAAGATCTTGTCTTATTAATCTGTTATGTTTTTTTGAAGGTGTGAATAAACAGCTAGGCAAAGGGGAGTCGGTTGATATAGTGTATTTGGACTTTCAGAAAGCCTTTGGCAAGGTCCCTCATCAGAGACGTTTGGCAAAACTAAAGAGTCATGGGATAGGAGGCAGTGTACTATTGTGGATCAGGAGCTGGTTAAAAGATAGAAAGCAGAGGGTAGGGCTAAATGACCAATTTTCCCAATGGAAAAAGGTGAATAGTGGTGTACCCCAGTGATCTGTGCTAGGTCTGCTGCTTTTTGACGTATTTATAAATGACTTGGAAAAAGCAATAAGAAGTGAGGTTATCAAATTTGCAGATGACACAAAACTATTTAAATAAAGTTGTTAAAACCCAAGAGGATTGTGGAAAATTGCAAGAGGATCTTGATAAATTGGAAGACTGGGCATCAAAATGGCAGATGAAATTTAATGTGGACAAGTGCAAAGTTATGCACCTAGGGAAGAACAACCCAAACTATGGTTACACGATGCAATGTTCCACATTAGGAACCACCACCCAGGAAAGGATTTAGGCATCATTGTGGATAACATTTTAAACCCCTCGGCCCAGTGTGCAGTGACGGCCAAGAGAGCAAATAGAATGCTAGGTATCATAAGGAAAGGAATGGAAAATAAAACAAAGGATATTATAATGCCTCTATATCGTTCCATGGTGAGACTGCACCTTGAATATTGTGTGCAATTCTGGTCGTCGTATCTTAGAAAGGATGTAGTGTTATTAGAAAAGGTTCAGAGAAGAGCCACCAAAATGGTAAAGGGGATGGAAGGATACACTTGTGAAGAAAGGCTAAAAAGGTTAGGGCTCTTTAACCTGGAAAAGAGACGGCTGAGGGGAGATATGATAGAAGTCTATAAATTAATGAACGGGTAAACATAGATCTATTGTTTACGTTATCAGAATATAGAAAGACTAGGGGACATGCAATGAAGCTACAGGGTAAACTATTTAAGACTAATAAAAGAAAATATTTTTTCACTCAACGTGTAATCAAACTCTGGAATTTGTTAACGGAGGATGTAGTAAATGCTGTTAGTGTAGCTGGGTTTAAAAAAGGTTCGGACAAGCTTCTGGAGGAAAGGTCCATAAACCATTATTAAGAAGGGGCGCAGGATATCAATACTTGACCCAATACAAGCATTGTGGAACCTGTGTCTTTTGGGGAAACTGCTAGGTACATATGACCTAGATTGTCCACTGTTGGAAATAGGATACTGGGCTTGATGGACCTTGGTCTGACCCAGTATGGCATATCATATGTTTTTTTGTTATGTTCTTTTGCCCGGGTCCCGCTCTTATTTTGTGCACAGAAGTACCTCACCCCTTACACTGTATCACTCCTTTGGAATTTTGCAGTCTAAATGCATGACCCTGCATTTTTTGTATTAACTTTCAGCTGCCAAAATCTAGACCATTCTTCAAGTTTAGCTAGATCCCTCCTCATGTTGTCGACTCCTTCCTGGGTGTCTGCTGTATTGCAGATTTTAGTGTTGTCTGCAAACAAGAAAACCCTATCCGACAGTCCTTCTGCAATATCACTAACAAGAATATTTAAAAGAATTGGACCAAGGACAGATCCTTGCAACACACCACTAGTAACCTCCTTCTCCTCAGTGAGCTTCATTTACCTGTACCCTTTGTTGCCTCACACTCATCCAATTTCTAATCCAATCAGTAACTTTGGAGTCCATTCCTAGAGTGCTCAGTTTGTTTATAAGTCACCTGTGTGGAATGGTGTCAAAGGTTTTATTGAAATCTAAATACACTACATCTAGGGGTCTCCCTCATCACTCAGTCAAAGAAATCTAACAGATATGTCTGACAAGATCTGCCTCTGGTGAATCCATGCTGCCTCTGATCCTGCAATCCACTGGACTCCAGAAACCTCACTATTCTCTACTTTAGTAGCCTTTCCCATATTTACTAACCACAGAGGTTAGACTAAGCGGCCTGTAGTTCTCAATGTCATCCTTATGTCTGCTTTTGTGTAAAGGGACCACATGCGCCTCTTTCCAGTCCTCTGGCACCTCTCCTGACTCCAAAGAGGCATTGAAAATGTCAGACAGTGGAGCCGCTAGTACATCCGCAAGTTCCCTCAGTATTCTTAGATGTATCCCATATGGATCTTTGGCTTTTTTTACTTTTAGTTTAGCTAGTTCCTCTCGAACACATTCTTCTAGGTATCATAAGGAAAGGAATGGAAAATAAAGCACAGTTACTTACCTGTAACAGGTGATCTCTGGGAACAGCAGGAATTAGTCTTCACATATGGGTACGTCGGTACCGACGGAGCCTGCACGGGAATGCTTCCCAGCTTTCAATCAGAAAGCTTTTGGCAGCATCCCTCGCGCCTGCGCAGTGACTTTCCGCCTTCTCCACAGCCTCTTTTCAGTTGAGTTTCAGAGCTCAGACAAAGGCGAGGAGAGAAAAGGAAAAAAATAAAAAAGATGCAACTCCTAGGGGAGGTGGGAGGGTTGTGAAGACTAATTCCTGCTGTTCCCAGAGATCACCTGTTACAGGTAAGTAACTGTGCTATCTCCAGGAACAAGCAGGAATGAGTCTTCACATATGGGGACTCCCTAGCTGGAGATGCCAGGGGGAGATCCCATAAAAATGCAAGTGCCTGGATCAGGGGTGCATTTTGTCTCCAGGAATCCCCGGCATCCAATGTGGGATGGAGGGTAGGAGTTGACAATAAAGGAGCTGTGAGGAAAGAAACAGCATAGTCAAGGACTAGAGGGTTCTACAGACTACAGGAGTCCTTGGTAGATATGATGAGTAGCATTAAAACACATTTAATGTACACTTAAAATATGCAGCTTACCTACTGTATTGTAGGAAGTAGAAAGCATGATGGAGTCTACTGGATAAGCAGTGGCGGAATCTTCAAGGTGACCTCTCAGTAGTGAGGATGAAGGTCCAGACCTGGAGGTAGTAGATGATCCAGGTGTCAACTGGGTAGGAGTAGACGTCAGGTCTTCAATGGAAAGCTTTATGGGAAAAGCTGAAAACTCCTTTAGGCATCATTAACATTGAGGACTAAAGGAAGAAGACTGACGGAGTTGGAGAACTAGCCCAGTCCTGGCGGGAAGAGGGGGACTGGAAAACCCCTATTCCCATGGAAAACAGTTGTGTACTCGAAGATAAAGATGTACACTGTTTTTCCCTAGCTGGTGAGAGATAGGAAAAATATTGAAGCTTGATGCTTCAAGGACATAAAGAAAAAATGGAAGATGTTAGCACCAAAGTGGTTATTGGTGCCTAACAGTTTCTGTATCGTAATATGGTATGGGACGTAGGGCGACAGACTGTCTAAAACCTCTAGGAGGTAAATCATGTAGTATAGACAGTAAGGGTGATAGTGTATAAGACAGACCAACCCTTAAGAAGCCCCCCATCAAACACAAATACATAGGGATATATATATGTGGCTGGAATATATATGTATATATTCATATATATATATATATATATATATACATATGTCCAGATGTGTATATTAGGATATGGGTGGTGAAATATATATATCAAATATATATATATATATATATATATATATATATATATATACAGAGATATGATATACCTAGATATATGTAAATTTGTGGGGCATGGTTTAGCACCACCAGAGTAATGATATAGGTATGTAGACATATATGGAGATGCTACATACAAGACACCCAGCCCCATAATTGTACATGGGGAATATAAAAGAAAAAGATTCTGCGTTCTACAAGAGGGTGAGCCCACTTGGGATATGTATAGAGAATCTATTTTTGTGGGTTGAGGGATGCAAGAAAGCAATCCAATGAGATAACCGTGATGTTCGCGTGAGAACAGATGAAGATATGAATCTGTAAGGAACAAGGGGGGAGTTCCACAGAACACTGACATGGTAGATGCCTTGGATTTTCACACAGAAGAACTGATATCTCGTGTTAACACCCCAAGCTAGAAGGGGTGTGGAGAACCCTCACAGGTATAGGAAGGGTTTATAAGTTTTTCTCTAATAATAGAGGAACTTCAGAGACAAGGTCAATGCTCTATAGCAAGGCCCTCATAGTAGAAAGCTTCTCTGAAGACTGCAGAGAGCATCGTGCAGGAGAGCTATGAGATAAACTGACTGAAAGTCAGGTATGTTGCCATATCCTAGGAAAGGAGATGGTTAGAATAATGTGAGAAAGCCTAAACGAGTAGGAGGATCCAAGATAGCTTGGAATCACTACTGAGGCTAGACAAAATTTTGAACAAGGGACTGGAACTTGGAAAAAGTCCCAGTAATACAATTACTGTAACTCCTGCAGGCAGAGCTGCTGACGGAAACAGCAGAGAGATTGTCCTGTGCTGAATAAAGAAAAACAGACAAGAAAAAAGAGGGGATATCTCTTCTCCCTGTCTGGGGAACGAGCTTGCCAGAGAAGCAGTTCAGTATGGTAGCCCTCAAGTAGTTGGAGGGTGACGTACCCATGGGGTAAATCAACTGAAGGAAAAAATGTTCAGTTGGGATAGAAACTATCAGGTGATAGTTGCAACTGCTCTTCTAGAGAGTAAGAAGAGGAGAAGTGTGTAGTTCCTGAACAAAATAATTTTTTTGACAGGTTAGTACACTGAAAAAGAAAAGCACAGTGAAGAAACTTCTAAGATGTAGAAGTAAAGTGTAAGTTACAATTCCCGGTCCCTATGGTTGCTGGGAATGCGGAGACTGGCCAGAACTGGAGGACTTCAGACTAGGTTGAGGCGTCCCTTGTTTAGGTACAACCGAATGATGGGCAGGAGATGAATGGAACTTTCTTTTCTTAGGGAAAGAAGGTTTGGTAGGACATTTCCTACTATTTGAAGAAGGAGGTGGCGTAGAATGGTTTCTAGTGGAAGAAGAGTCAGTGGAGCATTGAGCAACCTGACGTAAAGCCTCCTTATTAAAAAGACCTTCGCCTGTACAAGGAGAATGAGCTAGTATAGTTTGTGCCCGTTTGCTCAAGTCTGAAGCCTCAAGCCAGGCTCTGCGACGTGCTGCAATGGCAATAGCAGAGGATCTGCTAACGGACTCAAAAGAATCTATAGAAGCACGAGACAGGAACCAGGATATATTCAGGCTGTGATTGATGAGCAAGGAATAATCAGTAGCCTTGGGTTCTGGTAAAAAAGGGGTCAAGAGAGACAATTTCTCTGTGACTTCCTGGAGTGTTAGACTCATGTGAAAAATATATGAGAGAACTCTGGAAGCCAGCATAGAGCTTTGGAAGGCCTGACGGCCAAAAGCATTGAGTGTTCTTGAAGAACGACCTGGCGGAAAAGAAGAATGCTTCTTCTTGCTCTTAACTTTCCTCAGTGCCAATTCCACTACAAGGGAACGATGAGAAAGTTGAGGCTTTTGGAACCCTGGAGAGGGTGGCACTCGGTACCGAACCTCAATGTCTGTAGAAACTTGAGGAAGTCGTAAGGGCGATTTCCAAACCCTGAGAAGGAGATCCTGCAGAGCAGGATGTAAAGGAAAGTTTATATTTTCCATTTGTGCCGGTGAGCCATGAGTAGGATCACAACCAGGGATAGAAATATTAAGAAAGGTTGCCATATCCCGGAGAAAAGCCTGGAAAGACTGATCTCCTATGGGAACCATCCCTGGTAAGGCTAAAGAAAGAGCCTGAGCATCAGAGGACGTACAGGGTACTGCACCAATGCCAGGTATCGGTTCCAAACTAGGCATCGGTGCAAGAACAGGCATCAACATCGATACTGATAAAGGACTAGCAGGTGAAGTAGCCATCGGGAACTGCTGTAGTGGTACCGAGATCATGAGGGAGTTATGGCTAGGATCTTCGGAACTGCCTATCTGGAAACGACAGGAGTCGGTTCCGGGATGCGTCGGTACGCAGTCCTCGAGACTCGATATCGACTCAAGACTCGGCATCGAAGAAAGCGAGACTATCGATGCATGTCTCGACAGTTCCGATGCCGGTGGCAGTATCGGCGATGCCGATACCACTAAGGCAGCCTGGATTACATCGATCGATACCGACGGTACCGAGGATACCCGATGAGCACCCATCCACCCCGATGCCGATGCTAGGGTATCGGAACCGATCGACGCTGGTACCATCCCGGAGCATGGCTGAGATTGAGGGAAGTCAATGCGGTGCGTATCGATCGGTCCCGAAGGTACCGAGGATGCCCGATGACGATCCCTGGTGAAGAGTGGAATACTTGACACCGGTGCCGATGCCGGAGGCTCGGTACCGCTCGAAGCGGATACCACCCCCGCACATGGCTCAGGCATGTTCTGTGAGGGGTGAGCCCCAGGAACATCCTGAAACCCCTTTAATGCTTTGGAGCCCGAAGACTCCCGCAGGGGTAATGCCAATGGATTCTTGAGGGTAAGGCCGGAGCCGTCACCATGCTGGGCATGGGACATACCACTCCAGCATTGACTAGTCTTAATAGACTGTTTTTGGGTTACCTGATCCTGTGAAGTAGAGAAACCGGGTACCCTCACTGCCGAAGAAAAAACAGTATCGAGGGAAACTAAATACTGAAGGTTTCCTCACAAAATTATCTCCTGACAAGTCAGGGGAAAAAGGGTCAGGACCCACACAGTTGAGACACCAACTATTGGTATCTAAAAAGAAACAGGTGTTTCCACATCGGATGTACTTCTTAGGAAAAGAAGGCTCCATAATGAAAAGGCCTAGTAGGCCTAAGAAGTTAAGGAAAAAAAACTGAAGAAAGGTTTTACAGAATTTAGTCAAAAAACCACCGGCGGTACCGGTGGTAGCGGGAAATATAGCCGCGACCACAAGAAAACAAAAAAACTAAAGTAATTAAAGCAATTAAAAAGAAAAGTTTCTGCGGTGACAGGAGGACGTCCTGCCGGCTCCGTGGAAAAACGAAAACTGAAATGAGGCTGTGGAGAAGGCGGGAAGTCACTGCGCAGGCGCGAGGGATGCTGCCAAAAGCTTTCTGATTGAAAGCTGGGCAGCATTCCCGTGCAGGCTCCGTCGGTACCGGCGTACCCATATGTGAAGACTCATTCCTGCTTGTTCCTGGAGATAACAAAAGATATTATAAAGATATTGACCTGGTGAAAAGCGGGATATAAATACAGTTAAATAAATAAATAAATTATAATGCCTCTATATCGTTCCATGGTGAGACCGCACCTTGAATATTGTGTGCAGTTCTGATCGCAGTATCTTAAAAAGGATATAGCGTTATTAGAAAAGGTTCAGAGAAGAGCCACCAAAATGGTAAAGGGGATGGAAGGATACTCCTATGAGGAAAGGCTAAAAAGGTTAGGGCTCTTTAACCTGGAAAAGAGACGGCTGAGGGGAGATATGATAGAAGTCTATAAATTAATGAACGGAGTGGAACGGGTAAACGTAGATCGATTGTTTACCTTATCAGAATATAGAAAGACTAGGGGACATGCAATGAAGCTACAGGGTAAACTATTTAAGACTAATAAAAGAAAATATTTTTTCACTTGATGTGTAATCAAACTCTGGAATTTGTTACCGGAGGATGTAGTAAAGGCTGTTAGTGTAGCAGGGTTTAAAAAAGGTTTGGACAAGTTCCTGGAGGAAAGGTCCATAAACCATTATTAAGAAGGGACCCAGGATATCAATGCTTGACCCAGTACAAGCATTGCGGAAACTGTGTCTTTTGGGGAAACTGCTAGGTACGTATGACCTAGATTGGCCACTGTTGGAAACAGGATACTGGGCTTGATGGACCTTGGTCTGACCCAGTATGGCATATCTTATGTTCTGAAAATCGTTCAAGATCCCCATCACTTTTGTTCCTATTTGTTGGTGAGGTCCTGCTCCTGGTCCTTCATCTGTGAACACAGAACAGAAATATTTGTTAAACAATTCCTCTTTATCCCCATCAGCTTCTGCATATTCCTCCCGTGTACCCTTGAGTCTGACAATACCACTTTTGCCCTTCCTTTTCTCACTAACATATCTAAAAAATGTCTTATCCCCACATTTTATTACATTGGCTATTTCTTCTTCTTTTTGTATCTTTGCCTTCCTTTGCTAGCTTCTCTAAGTTTTTCCAAATATAGATGCCTGTCTTCCTCTCTCTCTGATCTCTTGTTTTTCATGAAGGCCTCCCTCTTTTTCTTCACCTTCTCAGGTACTTCTTTTGAGAACCATAGCACAGTAACATAGTAACATAGTAAATGACGGCAGATAAAGACCAGTATGGTCCATCTAGTCTGCCCGGTAAGATGGCAGGAGTAGGTGCACCTGCCACTCTGTGCAGGCCACCCCTCCCCATGTCATTGTTTAGGGGTGAACCCACCGCTCCATGTAGGACACCCCTATTTGTTGAGAAATTAGACAGTTCAGTTTATTTTGATTTTATCCTTTTCCTTTTACATTTATTTACCTTTCTAACAAAAAGGTTTGTTGCCTTTAAAATATCCCCTTACAGTTTTGGCCATTGTTTTTCTACATCCCCTAGCTGTTCCTCTGAGGTATTGTTCCATCTTGGCAAAGTTAGTTTTCCTAAATAAGACCCTCGCTTTTGAATGGATTCTATCAGCCCTAGTCCTACATAGTAACATAGTAACATAGTAGTTGACGGCAGATAAAGACCAGCATGGTCCATCCAGTCTGCCCAGCAAGATGGCAAGAGTAGGTGCACCTGTCGCTCCGCGCAGGCCACCCCTCCCCATATCCTTGTTCAGGGGTAAACCCACCACTCCATATAGGACACCCCTATTTGTTGAGACGTTATATGGTTCAGAAGTTAGATGGTACCGTTTATTTTGGTTTTTTTCCTATTTCTGTAAAGGGATGCTCTGTGTTTGTCCCATGCCTTTTTGAATTCCGTCACCGTGTTCGCCCCTACCACTTCCATCGGGAGGGCGTTCCAAGCATCCACCACCCTTTCAGTGAAAAAAATATTTCCTGACATTGCCTTTCAATTTACCCCCTTGCAGTTTCATGTTATGCCCTCTAGTTTTACAGGTTCCCCGTCTTTGGAAGAGGTTTGTTTGTTCATCATTTCTCTTTAAGTATTTAAAGGTCTGAATCATATCTCCCCTGTGCCTCCTTTCCTCCAAAGTATACATATTTAGGTCTTCAAGTCTCTTCTCATAAGGCTTCTGACGCAGGCTCCAAATCATTTTGGTCGCCTTTCTCTGAACAGTCTCCAGTCTTTTTACATCCTTTGCAAGATATGGTCTCCAAAACTGAACACAGTATTCCAAGTGAGGCCTCACCAGTGACCTATACAGTGGCATAAGTACCTCTTCTTTTCTGCTGGTAATCCCTCTTTGTATGCAGCCCAACATCCTCCTGGCTTTTGCCACTGCCTTGTCGCACTGTTTTGCCACCTTGAGATCAGCAGAGATAATCACACCAAGGTCTTTTTCCTGAACTGTGCATACCAACCTTTCTCCCCCTATCGCGTACATTTCTCTTGGATTTCTGCTACCCAAGTGCATGACACTGCACTTTTTTGCATTAAATCGTAGTTGCCAAGCTTTAGACCAGTCTTCCAGCTTTTGTAGATCTTTCTTCATGTTAACCACTCCCTCGGGGGAGTCCACTCTGTTGCAAATTTTTGTGTCGTCTGCAAAAAGACAGACTTTTCCATTCAGTCCTTCAGCAATTTAATACTGAACCACACCATCTGGTAATCACTGAATGCAAAATGATCTCCCACTGTAACATCGGAAACACTTTCCCCATTGGTAAGCACTAAGTCCAGTATGGCCCCATCACATGTGGGTTCTGTTACCAATTGCCTGAATAGTTCTCCCTGTAGAGAATCCAGGATCTCCTTACTTCTAGATGACACTGCAGCAGGGATGTGCCAATCCACATTTGGCTTATTGAAATCTCCTATGAGTAGCACTTCTCCTTTCATGGCAATACTGTGTATGTTTTCTATTAAATCTTCATTCACTTCTACGCCCTGTGTGGGGGATCTGTATATAACTTAAATGCAAATGGATTTCCCTTTATCTTTATTTGGAGTTTAATATACTGCTCATACAGAAGCATCAGAGTGGTTTACAGTAAAATGTCGAACTGCTGTGAGAGGGAAAAGAACAGCAATAAATTTAGACAGGAAAGGCAAGGCAAAAGCTAGAAGGAAGAGCAGACAGTGACTGCGCTATACTGGGAAGGGGAGAACATGACTTGACATCAACGGGGGGGGGGGGGGGAGGAAAGGTCGAATGCAGAACAAAAGAGGTGGGTTTTTAGTCTGGCCTTAAAGGTGTTAAAGGAAGGTTCCAAGCGGAGAGCTGAAGGGAGCAAGTTCCAGAGCCAGGGACCAAGGAAGATGAAGGCTGAAGAGTGAGTGGATTCTAGATGGGCCTGGGATGGTCATGGAAGAGACATGCGATTAGTGTGAATGGATCTGAGGAATCAGTAGGGGGTGTGGAGATGAACCAAGTCGACGAGATAGAGAGGGGTACCGGTATGGATCGATTTATGAATAAAAATGGGAAATTTGTACTGAATCCTGTAGGTAGCCACTGCAATCGTATGAGAAGAGGGGTTATGTGATCTGAACGGGAGACATGGGTCAGGAGAGTGGGGGAGGAAGGAGGTGGCAGGAAGGGAATGACACGGAGAGCGGGGGAGGAAGGAGGTGGCAGGAAGGGACTGACATGGAGAGTGGGGGAGGAAGGAGGTGGCAGGAAGGGAATGACGTGGCGAGCGGGGGAGGAAGGAGGTGGCTGGAAGGGACTGACATGGAGAGCAGGGGGAGGAAGGAAGTGGCAGGAAGGGAATGACATGCAGAGCGGGGGAGGAAAGAGGTGGCAGGAAGGGACTGACACGGAGAGCGGGGGAGGAAGGAAGTGGCAGGAAAGGACTGACATGGAGAGCAGGGGTGGGGAGGGAGGTGGCAGGAAGGGATTAACAGCGAGGGAGAAAGGAGATGGCAGGAAGGGAATGACATTGGGGGGCTGGAAGGGAGCTGACATGGGGGCAAGGTGGAGGCAGGAAGGGACTGACATGGGGGGCCTGGAAGGGAGCTAATAGGGGGGAAGGAGGTAGCTGGAAGGGAGCTGACATGGGGGGAAGGTGGAGGCAGGAAGGGACTGACATGAGGGGGGGGGGGCCTGGAAGGGAGCTAATAGGGGGGAAGGAGGTGGCTGGAAGGGAGTTGACATGAGGGAAGATGGGGGCTGGAAAGTAGCTGACATGGGGGAAGTGGGGGTTAGAAGTAAGATGACATGGGGGAAGGTGGAGACTGGAAGGGAGCTGATGGAGGGAAGGAAGAAGATGGCTGAAGGGAGATAACAGAAAAGTGAAGGAGGTGGCTGGAAGGGATCTGACATGGGGAGAAGATGGGGGCTGGATGGCAGCTGACAAGGGGGAAGCTGGGGGCTGAAAGGGAGCTGACAGAAGGGGGAAGGTGAGGAATAGAAGGGAGCTGACATGGGGGGAAGCTGCGGGCTGGAAGGGAATGGACACCACTGGCAGTCTTGGGAACACAAGGGGGTTGACATTAGAAGATAATGGGCGGGGAGGACTGGAAAGGGGGATGATACTGGGGAGGGTTATTGGGACTGGAAATAGGCTGATGGAAGGAAGAGAAGAAAACAAAAGAAGAGTCAAGAAATGGCAGATCATAGATCATGGAAAGAGAGCTAAGAGAATACAGGAAAGCAGAAACCTCAGATCGGTACCAACATGACCAGAGAATAAAATGGTCAGACAGCAAAGGTAGAAAAAATAATTGTATTTTCAATTTAGTGATTGGACTTTCTATTTTACACAGTATGAGGAACTGCATCTCTTATTTATCTGATGATGCACTGCATGAGGAGTCTGGCTTCTTGGGGTTTCAGTTTAATTTTTGTCTACATATTTTTATTTTTACTCTAGGTTGTGGTCACTTATTCTGTACTTGGTGTGTGACTGAGGCCAGGCGTTCTGTTAACATGGAGTTTGTATATAGGGATCTTTACTGTACTATAGTTATTTGTTCAGCTTTTCAAATAGGTATATGAATGTTCTAGAGCCTGTTGCAGTATTTATAGTACTGCTTTTATCTGGGTAAGCCCCTTGTATGAGTTTTGGAAGTTTATGCTGGTATGGTATGGTAGATTTGGCCTTCTAGATATTCGGTGACTTTTGTAGGGTTTTATATTAGTTAACCTACTGTATATGCCTGGTACTGGAGAATGTTTATGTTGTTGAATCAGATTTTTTTGGACTATCACAGCCTGTTTGAACGATGCTAAGTATTTACTGCTAAGTGGTTATTTTTATTGTATGCATTGGCCCTTTCACTGCAATTTTCTTACAACACTGGATTTGAAGGAGTAATACTAGCATCACGTGAAAAGAGTTCAGAAAGGAGTTTTGGGAAAAAGGAGGGTGAGGTGTAGCCAACAGTAATAATAATGAGGGAAAGGCTCCAATTTATAGGTTGCAGGGGAGCACCAGAAACCCTAGCATGGCCCTGCCAAGGGCCAGCTATACGCATGCAGCAGGATGCTTCGGGCTGCGATTGGGGCTGTCAGCAGCCATGGGGTGCCCGAGTCGGCCCTGAGCAGCGACGGCAGAATTGGAAAAGAAAAGTAAAGCTGCGGAGCGGGACTCAGGCAATATATGGGGTCATGCAGGCATTGGGGAGAGCCATGATCACCGTGTCTGCTCTTGTTTAAAGCATGTGGTGCTTGTGGCTACTCCCAGACACTGCTGCTGCAGCAGCTCCCTTCCATGGTGCTTGTGGCTACTCTAGAGTGCTGGACTGCTGTCTCTAGAGTAGCCACAAGCACCATGGGAGGGAGCTGATGCTGGGCAAGGCTGGAGTTAGAGGAGTAGCCTAGCCTAGTAGTTAGAGCATTGGCTTGGTAATCCAGAGACCAGGGTTCTATTCCCACTAGTACTCCTTGTAGCTTTGGGGTAAGTCACCTAATTCTCCATTACCTCAGAAGAAAAGCCTAGCAATCTACTTCTGGTCACACTGCCAAGAGAACCCAGGAGTTGATAGGTCACCAGAAGTAGGCATTGACTCAAATCCATATATTGTATTGCCTAAAGCCCACTAGCAAGCTGTAGATTTTCCGATCTCTGACAGATCAAAGGCCCTCTCTGGCCAGATTGCATCCCTCCTAATGCAAATCCTGACATCTGCTGTCTTAGAAATGCATTTCTATTTCTCTTGTGTTGCACTACATGCAGTGTCTGGCTTTCTGAGGTTTTAGTTTAATTTTTGTCTACATATTTCTATTTTTGTTTTGTTCTCATTTATTGATGAAGGCCTCTCTGTTTTGTGTGTGTGTGTGTGTGTGTGTGTACTCAACCAATGCTGGGTATTCTGTTAAAATGGAAGAATGTGTAGCAATTTTGCTTGTTCAGTTTGCACATTGCCCTCTCTGCAATAAATTTTGGGGACAGGAGGTGGGGCAAGGGTGAGATTGGGCGGGACAGGGGACGGGAAAGGGCAGGAGTGGCATGGGTGGAGCATGACTAGCCACAAGTGGCGGGTTTTTCTCTTTCAAAAAGTGGCAACCCTAGGAGGAAGTTGTGAAGGCAAAAAGGAATAGAAATTTCTGGACCCAAGCAGAAGCAGTAAGGCCACCCCCAAAGACAACAGCAAGGGCTAGGGATGGGGACAAGCAAGTACTTGTGGGCCAAGTAGCAGGAGGCTTAGTGTTATTAGCTGAATTCTATCCAAACTGGCCAGTCCTGATGCCAGCTGACATCTTTATCTTTATTTCTACATTTTATATATCGCTCTTGTCGGGACATTAGAGCGGTTTACAATAAAAAGGTCTACGCCACTAAACTACGGAAAAGGAACGCCATAAAAAAATAGGAAAGAGGGAGAGACAGCTGCAAAATCAAACACAATAAATAAACAAAACACAGACAGAAAAAACTCAGGGAGGGATGTCAGAGGGGAGGTCAAAGGCCTGTTGAAACAAGTGAGTTTTTAGTAATTTTTGAGCTTAGGGTATGAAGGTTCTAGATGGAGGGAAGGTGGTAGAGCATTCCAGAGCAAGGGGCTGAGAAAAAAGAAGGCCGAGTGACGAGTCTGTTCTAGATGTGCCTGAGAAGGGAAGGGTAAGGACAAGCGGTTAGCATGCAATGAGCAAAGTTGGCGGTACGGTGTATGAAGAGAGATAAGATTAGCTAAGTAGAGAGGATTTGATGGAGGGAGGAGTGGTCTAGTGGTTAGGACAAGGTACTTCAGGCCGGAGGGCCGGGGGTTCAAGTCCCACCTGGGGACAGCAATCTCAGGCCGGAGGGACTGGGATTTCCAGTCCTGTAGGCACTCCTTGTGATCTTGGGCAAGCCACTTAACCCTCCATTGCCCATGTTCCCTGTAAGTATTAGTGTATGTGTCTCATATCCCCTCGTGTTAAAATGTATCCCCCAATTGACAGCTAAAAATAAATAAATGGCCCTATGGGGTATGTTTACTAAACTGCGGTAACGTTACATAACACGCGTTATGTAACGTTAATGATCGTTAAGTAATGTTAACGCGCATTATGAGACATTAACGATCGTTAATGTCTCATAACGTGCGTTAACATTACTTAACAATCGTAGACATTCCGCGGCGCAGTAAAACACCGCAGAAGGTGAAGAGAGGGCAGAGAGAAGGGGTCAATGGGCGGAGTGTGGGTGGGAGAGGCTCCATTCACACTGTGCTGATCTGAAGAGCTGAATCCTAACGCGATTGAAAACCTGCCGTTAGATGCACATTTGCAGGGGAGAGAAACCATTTAAGTGTCAGCAATATACAGCATAGGCAGGGAAACCTACAAAAAGTGATAAGTGTGATACATGTGCACACAACAAAAGGGCACATAAACATTGAAAATGACCTCAACAAACTGGAAAAAAAACATAACCAAGCTGGCCAATAGTGATATTAATGGGAAACATCAAACCCCCCCCCCCCCCGAGAAAGCTCCAAAAAAAAGATATTAATCGTGGAAGGGTCTATGCTCCATCCCCATACAAGGTGAATGAGCCCACAGTGAAATAGTGCTGATCAGGGCTTTCCCTTGTTATTGGACAGGTGTCCTATGGCGTACACATGTCCCGCAACAGCAGGGTGGGCATGTCGGAATGGGCAACTGGACAGATGCTGGAAAAGGGGATACAGAGGGCCGCAGGCAGCACATGCTGTGGTGCAGCTGGGCCACAGTGCAGACTAGGGTTGATGCCTAGGTGGTCCATATGAATGCTGAAACAGCAGAGCAGCCAGACAGCAAATAATGAAGGCCCAACATGGGCACAACTGTGTTTCCCAAAGTGTCACAGGGGATAGTACCCAGCAGCTACCCCCAAGGGCACAGAACAGTGGCAGGCAGTGCTGGGGGAAGCGTGGACGTCTATGCAGGCACCCCTACCCCAGAACCCGCATTATAGGCAGCCGCCTACCCGCACACTGGATGGGCTGAGACTGCGCACCACCAGCACCACCAGCAGAAGGGCATGGCAGCATGGTGGCGGAGGGGTGCTGGTGACGGAGTGGGCAGTGGCATCTGGCCGCAGCAGACCATGGTCTAGCCACATTTAGGTGGGTGCCGTGCACTGCAACAGACAGGCTCCAACTGACAAACAGTCATGGTATCTCCAGGGAATGAACTGTCCCTGTGGCAACAGTGTGGTGCAGTACGCACAGCCAGTGTGCTCAGGAGCAGAAGGTCACAGGTTCAAGTCCCAGCTGTGGTTCCTGCCAACCCTGTCCCCATATATTACCCAGTAAGAAAGATGGAACCTTTATTGCAGCTAGAATAAACATGCCTGGGACACCTACATTTCACCCTACAGAGCACAGACACCATAAACATGTTTCCCAAATGGAGTCCTGGAGGGCCAAACACCATTCAGGTTCCATGATGTCGCTAATAAAGATGCCTGTGCTGCATTTCTATGCGCCGCCCCCATGGTATGCAGATATCTTCCATGCATATTCATCAGGGACAGCATGAAAACCCGAACAGTGTGTGGCCCACCACGACCGGAGTTGGGAACCCCTGCCCTAGAGCAGTGGCCAACAGAGGCAGAAACACCTGCACCCACAGGCCCCATTATCCACAGCCTCCTGGACAGGTAGGATGTTGGGCCCTGTGTGCATCTCCCAATACTAGCACTTGCATACCTTAGCAATGCCGCCCTAAACCCGGGAATACGGTACACAGATATCAAAAGGTTGCTATGATTACTGGCACATAGCAATTCCTAGGTTTAGCACAATCTGCTCAGTGAGCTGTATCATACCAACCTCTCTGGTGTCTGTGGAGTGTGTGTCAGGTCTGGTATCTGACAGTGTCCACCACCCTGGGGAGTGACCCCAACAGTACTGCATACCATAGCCATGCCTGCACTGTGCATACGACTGGTGCGGTGGCCAGGGCTGCCAAAAGCCCCTATAGTTGCACAATGCTGGCATAGGTGTGGGGAGTGTGTATCTGTCTATCCAGTGTGTGGTGGCTGCAAACACCCTCCACAGTCCACACTGCTAGCACTGTTGCCAGTATTGGCCTGCCAATGTGCATAATGAGGAGCAAGGTACCGTGGGAATAGCGAGGATAGGGTGGCCTGGCCTGGATTCATCTGTAGGGCAATGGCTCGGACATTGTAGTGGCCGGCCACCACCTTCACGGACAGGGTGGCCACAGCATGTCCTGCTGGGAGGTCACTCTCACCCTGACTGAGCAGTGATCACGGCAAGGCTGGGTTCCCCCATAGTGCTCTACAGTGTTTCTTTTAAGTGATATATATGGGTTCTGTTTTCTGGGGCCCAATCACTGACTTATCTGCTTGGTGGGTGTGCTCACATCCCAGGTTTGGGTGCACACATCTCCTCCAGGAACATGCACTATGGTCTAGCTAGCAGACTGTCTGCAGTTCATATGTGTGTGGTTGGAACACCTTGCAGGGTGCAGTAGCTGGTGACTCACTGTGCTTGCTGCTGGAGAATGTCAGATGGTGGTGGGGGGCAGCTGTGCATTTCCAGGCCTACTGTCTGTCTGCCATTGCCTTATTTATGGATGCATACAGATCTGCATTGACTGCCCTGTAGGGTGTCTATTCCCCAGCAGGACTGGGGTTGATGGTCCCCTCTACTGTCACCATTGCAGGGGAGTAGAATGTGGAACTGTTGGTGGGAGATCCTGTCCCCCACCCTGAGCCACAGAGGGTGGGTTGGGTGGTGGTACGTAATCCGCCTGTGGGTCCAAACACCCCCCTTCACTTAAATCATGTGACCATGGCACCCACACAGGGTATGCACATTCCTGGGTGCATCATAGTCCACAAGGGCTAGATTTGAAATACAGATGGACACAGGCATATCCTAGGGCGTGTTTGCAAGGACTACCTATCACACATTGGCATTGATGGGGACTGCAGCATAGCCTATCTCAGCAAAGCCAGGTGCTGCGAAAATGGTGCTGGGCACCCCACCTCACCCTCAGGGTGAGCACAGGACCCGCACACTGTGACGGTCTGTAGCTACTCTGTGCCATTAACACACACTGTCGGCACCCTCTACCAGGCTGAGGTGCTGTGGGGTGCATACCCCATCTTGTGATCATCTGTAGACTGCTGATTTGCATGTGCTGTGCATCCTGGGTACGAGTGGGTTGAACCTAACCTGGTAACCACAGTAGAATGTTTGTGTGGTGCCATGCAGTCCTCCTGTAGCCAGCCAGGGGCTTGTTAGCAGCTGTAGCCCACTGGTTACCTTACTGCCCATGGAGCCAGAGGTCATGGGTTCAAAACCCACAGTGGGGTTCATTGATAGGGCTGTCTGAGGCATTGTCTGTTTTTAATGTATATTAGTGCTGCCAGCAGAAACACCCTCAGAGTACTGTCACCTTAGGGTGCCTCATAGGGCGCCTTATACGGTGCCCTATGAAGTGCCTTATACGGCGCCCTATAAAGCACCTTATAAGGTGCCCTATCAAGCACCTCATAAGGTGCCTTATAAGGTGTCCTATAGGGGACATTATAGGGTGCCTTGGCAGACAGCGCACTTTATAATGTACCCTATGGAGTGCCTTCTAGGGTGTCTTATGCAGCACCTTAGGTTATGCCACTGTGAGGGTGTGTTTGCTGGCAGCACTAATTTATTTATTTATTTTTATTTTATTTAGTATACATTTGTATACCGCTACTTATTTATTTTTATTTGAGTGCTTTTCTATACCGCCCCTTCCAGAGATCAGGGGCGATTTACAAGGAACTTAAACAACAATATAGCAGAACAGTGCAATATTGAATTACATTAAACATTAGTTGAGCAAAAAACAAGGAACTTAATCAAAAATATAGCAGAACATTGCAATATTGAATTACATTAAACATTAGTTGAGCAAAAAACAAGGAACTTAAACAACAATATAGCAGAACAGTGCAATATTGAATTACATTAAATATTAGGTGAACATAAACTAGGTTACATAATAACTAGGTTAAATGGAAAACAATGTGAGGGTTATTAACATAAAAGGAAATATAAAACTATGTTACAAGGAGTCATACTTCCAGCGATCAGCAGCGGTTTGATTACAGATTGGAAATTAAAGTATAATTAAATTAAAGTAAAACTAAAATTCCTCACAACCCACTACTTAAACATAATGCCTCAGCCAGCCTTATTCATTAGGCACACTGGGGGATCAAACCCATGACCCCTGTACCATCAGTCAGTGTAGTAACCATTGTGCTACAGCTCTGTTTCTGTGGTTACATGTCTGCGCGCCTTCTTAAGATTAACGCGCGGTAACGTGCCACGACTCCATCATGTAATGCTCGTTACTTTATGGCGCCTTGTAACACGCGTTATCGGTAACGATGTACCGCCCATGTCTGTATTTGGGTATTTCTGCCTCTACCGCGGATCCTAACGCGAATGGCATTACCGCAGTTTAGTAAACATACCCCTATGTGTCAGAATGAGAAATTTATAATGGAATCTGAAACAAAGAGGCAACCAATGGAGGCGGAGGAGGAGGGGAGTGACATGATCAAATCGTCGGGCAAATGTGATAAAGACGAGCTGCAGTGTTTTGTAAGAGCTGTAAACGCTGAAGTTGATAAGCTGGAAGGTTGGCTAAGAACACATTACAGTAATCAAGTCTACTGGTTACCAGGGCCAGAACTAGGGTGATCAGTGAACTGGAGGGGAGAAGGGAGCGGACAGCCCTGATTTGATGCAGAGCTTCAAAGGAACGGCGAGTAAGGGTGGATATGAAAGGAGAGAGAAGAATCCAAGATTACCCCCAAGTATCGAAAGGAGGAGGCGAGAGGAATAGGAGTGAGGTCAATCTGGGGTGCAATAGTTGGGCAAGGGCCACTCAAGGAGACCCACATAGCCGTGGATTTGGAGGGATTCAAGTGAAGAAAATTCAGAGAGAGCCATGAGGCAACGTGAGAGAGGCAGCGGTTAAGCTGGGAGATGTTTACCGGTGAAGTATGTAACAGGAGGACAATGTCATCAGCATAAATGTAAGAGGAGACTGGATGCTGTTGAATCAGAAGAGGCAGGGGAGAGAGGAAGATATTAAATAACAGAGAAGAGAGGACAGAACCCTGGGGCACACCACAGGCAAGAGGGAGAGAGGAGGAGGACTGATTGTTAGAATGGACAGTAAAGGAGCGAGCTGTGAGAAAAGGGTGGAACCACTGCCATACTGTGCCGCGCAACCCAATATCATAGAGGCGAGAAAGAAGGGTCTGATGGTCAATCAAATCAAATGCTGCGGAAAGGTCAAGAGAAACAATGAGGGTAATATCTCCACGATCGTGGGCGACGTGGATTTCATTCAAGAGGGCCAGAAGGACTGTATCTGTACTGTGCCCCGGCTGAAATCCTGCTTGCTGAGGTTGAAGGGCATTAGTGGCTTCTACGTGTGAGTTTAGTTGTGAGAATGCTAAGAATGTACATATTTATTTTAATTTATTTATTTAGCTGCATTTATATCTCGCTTTTCACTGGGTCAAAGCAGTGGAACATTGAACGAGGGGGGGGGGGACAATAATCAATTTTAAGGGTCTGGGCTGACATTAATGATTTTAGCAAGTGTTTGGGACATAGACATAGACATAGACATTTGAGCTACAGTCTCATTTGTGGTGGTTTGTTTCAGGTCCGAGGTATTCCTGGAATAGTGTGGTTTTTACTAGTTTCCTGAAGGATAGGGGGTCTTTGTTGTTTCTGATGTGATTCGGTAGAGAGTTCCAGATGGATGGCGCATATAGTTCGAAGGCTCTGTTGCAGGTTCGTTGGTTGCATTTCATCCTCTTATGGGGGATGGTGAGGGAGTTGTTGGTGGTTTGTCTGTTTTTTTTGTCGTGGGTTGGTCGGGCTAGTAGTGTGCGGATCTGGGATGTTTGAGTTTGGTAGAGAGCTTTGTGGGTGAGTAGGGCGGATTTGTACTTGACTCGTGCTTCTAGAGGGAGCATGTGTAGCTCTCTCAGGATTGGGGTGATGTGGTCTTGTCTTTCTGCGGTCTGGATAATTCTTGCTGTGGTGTTTAAGGCAGTCCAGAGTGGGTTTGTATGGGTGGCCGGGAGTCCATGGTAGATTATATTGCAGTAGTCCAGGTGGGGGAGTGTCATGGCTTGCATCACTGTTCTGAAGTCTTGTGGTTCGAGGAGAGGTTTGAGGCGCTGCACTGTTTTAGCCTTGTGGAATATTGTTGCGGCGGGTTTTTTTATTTGCTGTTCCAGTGTGAGTGCTTGGTCCATGATGATACCTAAGTATCTTATCTGCGGATGTATCTGTATTTGTGTGGTCCCAATGTTGAGGTGTGATGGTGGTGTGAAGTCCGGGTCCTTTGTTACCATGAGGGCTTCTGTTTTTTTATGTTGATGGATAAGTTGTTGCTTTGTAGCCAGCTGGATACTGCTGTGAAGCATTCTGATAAGTGTTTGTTTGATGGGTTGGAGGTTGTAATTGGGGCATAGAGCATTATGTCATCTACATAGATGTGGAAGTGAATGTTGTGTGCGTGTATGATTGAGCAGAGTGGTTGCAGATAGATGTTGAAGAGCATGGCTGATAGTGTGGATCCTTGGGGTACTCCTTGGTGTTGCTGGAAGGGGGGGGGGTTTGATGTATTTGTGCGGATCAGTTGATGTCTATTAGTTAGGTATGAATAGAACCATTGGAGTACGGTATCTTTGATGCCAATTGCTTGCATCCGTTATTCAACTAATGCTAATATGTGATAGAGAGCAGGTACTTTTCCATATACTTAGTGAATACAAGAGACCATGGTTTTACATGACCCACCATTTTTCACGTTCATTTTCATTGTAGGCATGCATGTGTGGTCAGATATGCTGGATTCAGTCTGGGAAGGGGAGAAGGGGAGGGGGTGGGTTGAGATGACAAGCCATAAGCATGAGGCATATCATGTTGGAACACTGAGCTAAACAAGGCCTATCTCTGCCTAATTTATCTATATCTCAATGTCATCGGAGAGAGCCCAGGATCAGGGCAGGGAACATTTTCTCTCAGGCTTTCAGAGAAGGAGAAAGTCATGTAGCTCTAATAGTGCAGTTTAAAAGCAGTTAGAAGAAAAGAAGGGAAGGAAATGATGCTACAGAGCGCACAGTGACTGCACAGACCTCTGTTGCCAGCAAAGAAAACTCAAGTTTGTGATACTTGATGGCTGCCTGATCTTGTGTGTGTGTGTGTTGGGGGGGGGGGGAGGGGAAGCAAAGTAACAAGGACACCTGGGACTACAGAAAAGTGCACCTATAGCTCAATGCTTACTTAACTACCCGAGTCTGTCGGAATTGTTAGCTGGTGCGTGCAGGTGTAGAAAATATAGAATTTAGGATGCGAGAAATCAAATCACTGAAACAGTAGTTCCACTTTATTACAAAGAAAACAAAAAAATAGAATGCAACTGCAGACGAGATTATAGTGTCAGCCAAAGGCGCACTAAAATCTGCCTCAGTAGTCCTGTATATAGCAGGCTGGCTTTCCCCATGTCATAACTCTCACCACTCCTTTCTGCTCTCATATCCTCTTTCACCATAAACTCACACCCATAAGCTTCCATACATGGAACTACTCATTTGGCTTTTATCCGATCACAGTATAATTCACATATAGGGCAACTACATCACAGCTTAGCACATGCTCACTAGTGTTTTCTCTGTTCTCTCAGGTGCAGCCAGGCAGCCATCTTAAACACATGGCTTGAAACAAAAGACGCAGCCCTAGGAATCTGATTTACGGCTTAACTCTTACTATCCTCAATCTGCCCTTTTGGTCAAGCCCTCCGTGGAGGGTAACATGGCTCAAATTCTATATAATTGATATGCAATGGCATTCAATTGGAATGTTCTTGGCACATATTCCTGTACTAAATAACTCAATATAAATGTCTAGCCTATATAATCTATAAATATAATACTGATTCTCAATTAAGGCACATACTCCTCCCTAAAACTAATAGGCTAGTATGGGGCATTTCTAAAACAATCTAGTCTAGGATACCTGAGTTTATAATCCTTCTATACATACTGTATAAGTAGTATAGGTGTGGTTTATGGGTGTATATTTTATACCATCTAGTTGACCTGCATGCCATGCAACCACTCACATTTCTTCTTATACCATCCTCAGAATAGCATAATAAGGAATCATAGAGAAGTTCATGGATGCTGGTCCTCAAGGAATCACCATACATCATTACTACATCAGCATGGACTGAGAACATTCAAGCTGCACACTTAATACACACTTGTATGGACTTAGAATCACACTGGAAGAGGGAAAAGGCTGCTATACCCAAGGCAAAAATAACAATGAATACCTGCAAAACCTTTGCTCCTATACCACTTAAGTTGGGAATCCATGATGTAGGCCAAGACCAGTCCCAACCTGTGATATAAGACTCATTAGGAACAGATGTTAATTTCTCTAAATGCTGTAAAGAGTCAAGTATGAGCTGGGACTTATCAACAAAAACACAACATTCCTTTCCAATAATTGCCCAGGTTCCTCCCTGGGCTACCAGAAGGTAGTCCAGGGCCATCCACTTTTGTAGAGTTGGGAGACCATCTCTACCAAGGCTTGTAACCTTTTTATACTGGTTCCTATTTGACCCATGTCCTGTATCATGGATCAAGATGGCCAGAAATGAACTCTCACATACCCTAATTAAAATAATAAACCTCACCTTTACCCAATGACATATGCCTGCCAATTTAAGAACCACCTCAATCAGAACATCTTAAAAGGACATGCAGCTGACAGCAATTTACTGTCTTCTTACAGACCAGTCTCTAGCATTCTGTACAACTGCAGCTCCAGGACTTTATAGACACACATGCTTCTCTCGGCCCTCAGCAACTTGGGTCCAGGCCTAACCATAGTGTTGAAATACTGCTCACCTCACTCATAAACAACCTACTCAAGGAACTAAATACTCTAAACAAGGATTCATTCTTACATTCCTTGACATATCAGCTGCTTTTGATTCAGTAAACCATAATAAACTCTTAAGATGCCTGATGAACTTAAGCATAAACAGCACACCTTTAAAATAGTTCCATTCCTACCTAACAGAACACTCACAGCAAGTCAAAACAAAAGACAAGTCATCCAACCCCTTCAAACTACAAGGAATACCCCAAGGATCATTCCTCTCAGCCCTACTTTTCAACCTTTATATTCAACCAATCTACAATGATCTAATGTTCTACACCCCTATCTCCACAAACTCCTGAGAATATACGCTTATATAATCATGCTTTAGTGCTGTGTCAGAATGGCTAAAAGACAATAACCTCTCAATCAACTATAATAAGACAGAAGCAATGGAGAATAAAACAAAGGATACTATAATGCCTCTGTATCATTCCAGAGACAAGCCACCAAAATGGTAAAGGGGATGGAAGGATACCTCTATGAGGAGAGACTCAAAAGATTAGGGCTCTTCAACCTGGAAAAGAGACGGTTGAGGGGATATGATAGAGGTCTATAAATTAATGAATGGAGTGGAATGGGAAAACTTAAATTGATTGTTTACTCCATTCAAAAGTAGAAAATCTAGGGGACATGCAATGAAGCTACAGTGTAACCACTTTAAGACTAATAAGAAAAAATATTTTTTCACTCAGCGCATAATAAAACTCTGGAATTTGTTACTGGAGGATGTAGTAAAAGCTGTTAGTGTAGCTGGGTTTAAAAAAGGTTTGGACAAGTTCCTGGAGGAAAGGTCCATAAACTTGGGAAATTCACTGCTTGCCCCAATACAAGCATTGTGGAACCTGTATCTTTTTGGGAAACTGCCAGGTACTCGTGGCCTGGGATGGCCACTGTTGGAAACAGGATATTGGGCTTGATGGACCTTGGTCTGACCCAGTATGACATTTCTTATGTTCTTATTTTCAATATTCATATCCCATGATCCAACATTCTCACCCCCAGAAAGGGTCAAAATAAACAATATCACCCTCCTGGTTAAACCGGAAGTTAAATAAAGTTAAAGGGCTAACAGGAGCCGAAGTTTCTTCCTCACCAGAGCTCCCTTTAGCTGCAGCAGAGAGTAAGGAGGTGAGCTCCTCCTCCCACTCCTCTGCTCCTCCAGCCAGCCTGATGAACTATTTCAATTTAAAGAGCTAACAGGTGCACCTGCACCTGGCGGGTCTACACCTAAGGGCCATGCCAAAGGGCCCTTATGCATGGCCCTTAGAGTGGCCTCTGAGTGCCGGTAACTACACCTTCCTGTCCATCTATGTCTTACATATATGATCAAGGCTGGGTACTTTATTAGCTGATCGGGTAATACCGAACTCCACAAAAGTTATGCACAACTACTACAAACAGCCTGCAGCTTACCCACCACCTAAACGAGCAGAAGCAGCACCGGCAGAAGAAAAAATAGGGAACCCGTGCAATTTAGAGGCTATTACCCTCCCCCTTGAAGGATGCAATTACTTTAATTTCTCACATTACCTGTTATAAAAAGCCCTAAGATATTTTTTTTTATTTATTTAACATCTTTTGTATACCGCGCTCTTTGTTATCAGTGCGGTTTACAGTTTATTTATTTATTTTTTTATTTAACATTTCTTCTATACCGCGCTATTAAAATCAGCGCGGTGTACATTGAACAAAACATACTGCAATGCATACAGGCAACATTTAGTTTACAAAGAACAGGGAAAAATAACACATGGGATAACCGGGATAACTATGTACAGGTTAACTTTATACTATATATATACTATATATAATAATTGCTCAATTCACTTGAAACTGTCTTGTGCTTACATTTTAACAGGATGGGTAACTTGGAGTAATTACAGGGTAAACTATTTACATATTAACAAAGAACATGGGATTCCATCATTGGTCTATATATAAATTTCAAATTGGTATAGTTTATTTGACATTAGCTGGTCATACCTATTGGTTCCTTTATTGCATCTCAGTCATTCTGTGCTGGGGACCCTTATTGCCATTGCACTGAGGATGCTCACATGACTTCAACTGGTCCATGTCTGAAGTCTCTAATATTTTAATAATTTTATATTTTACAGACTTATAGTCTGCTTGAGATAAGGCTTGCCTGCCTACTCTTTTCACTCACTGTTATTTGATTTTTTTCCTCTGCTAATAAGTTTCCCTATCTGATAATTTCAGTGTCTTAAAACTTTTACTTACTGTTTCTGTATCTTATTCTATTTATTCTACTTTATTTCATTTGTTGTTGTTGTTGTTGTTGTTAAGTGCCATCGAGTCGGAGTCGACTCATGGCGACCCTCTGGATAGCTATCCTAAATTGTGTTCGGTCTTCAGTCAGGCGGCTCATTGTTGACAGACTGGTACCCGTAGCTGCTGTTATTGTATCGATCCATCTCATTGCTGGCCTTCTTCTTTTGCGTTGACCTTCTATCTTGCCAAGCATGATGTCTTTCTCTAATGATCTCTCTCTTCACATGATGTGTCCAAAGTATGAAAGTCGAAGTCTTGTCATCTGAGCTTCATTTATTTTACCTTTATTCCCTTACCACCTATTATTCCTCTCCTTCTAACTTTACTTGCCTTCTGCAATTTCTTATGGCTCCACATCATTCTTTGCTCCTTTTTCTGATCCTCTCTAACCTTCTTCCCTCTTTCTCACCCTTTCTCCACCCTCCCTATTTCCTCTATCTTATACTCCACCTTTTCCTCTGCTCTTGAGCTTCACCATCTTTTTTCTCTCATTCATCCTTCTCCTTCCTCTCTAAAACAACCTCATCCCCATTTCCGACGTGCTGTCTCCCTCACACTCTTCTTCTCCTTCTTCTTCCCCTTCTGTCCTCTGGTGACATTAATCCTAACCCCCTCTCTCACTCCCATATTTGTTCCTCTCTCCACCACCATCCACATCCCTCTCCTTTCCCCCTCCTCTCTCCCCTTCTCATGTGCTTTATGGAATGCTCATTCCATGTCTAATAAACTTCTCTTTACCCATGATCTCTTTATCTCGCGTGCTTTCCATCTTCTCACTCTTACTGAAATCTGGCTCCTCCCTGATGACTTGATCTTGATAAATTGGAAGACTGGGCATCAAAATGGCAGATGAAATTTAATGTGGACAAGTGCAAGGTTATGCACCTAGGGAAGAACAACCCAAACTATGGTTACACGATGCAAGGTTCCACATTAGGAACCACCACCCAGGAAAAGATTTAGGCGTCATTGTGGATACCATGTTAAAACCCTCGGCCCAGTGTGCAGCGGCGGCCAAGAGAGCAAATAGAATGCTAGGTATGATAAGGAAAGGAATGGAAAATAAAACAAAAGATATTATAATGCCTCTATATCGTTCCATGGTGAGACCACACCTTGAATATTGTGTGCAATTCTGGTCGGCGTATCTTAAAAAGGATATAGCGATTTTAGAAAAGGTACAGAGAAGAGCCACCAAAATGGTAAAGGGGATGGAAGGATACTCCTATGAAGAAAGGCTAAAAAGGTTAGGGCTCTTTAACCTGGAAAAGAGACGGCTGAAGGGAGATATGATAGAAGTCTATAAATTAATGAACGGAGTGGAACGGGTAAACGTAGATCGATTGTTTACCTTATCAGAATATATTTATTTATTTTATTTATTATTTTTTATTAACAATTCTTATATACCGCACTATTAGACATCAGCGCGGTTTACATTAAACAGAAAACATCCGACAGTTTACATATGTCTGGTCATTACATTTAACAGGAGGTATAACTTGGCGAAATAGGGGAAACTAAATACAATGGTGGTTTATCTATTAAGGGATATCATGGTTAACTATATACAAGGTGTTACCAACAGTATATGGAACTGTTTGTTATCTACAGGGTAAAGTTGGCTTGTTGCGAGGGTCTATCCATTTGGCCACTCCTGCTATTCACCTGATGGTTGTGATCGGAGCTGTCATTGAGATATTTGAGGAAGAGGAAATGTTTTAGCGTCTTTCTGAACTGACTCAAATTGGTCATTGCTCTAATTTGTGCTGGTAAGGTGTTCCATAGATTTGGGGCGCAGAGTCGGAAGGCTCTGTTAGATGTTGATCTGGTGCATCTTGTGGTTTCTATTGGGATGACCAATAGAATATATTGGGATGACCAATAGAATATAGAAAGACTAGGGGACATGCAATGAACTACAGGGTAAACTATTTAAGACTAATAAAAGAAAATATTTTATCACTCAACGTGTAATCAAACTCTGGAATTTGTTACCGGAGGATTAGTAAAGGCTGTTAGTGTAGCTGGGTTTAAAAAAGGTTTGGGCAAGTTCCTGGAGGAAAGGTCCATAAACCATTATTAAGAAGTGACCGAAGATATCAATGCTTGACCCAGTACAAGCATTGTGGAACTTGTGTCTCTTGGGGAAACTGCTAGGTACATATGACCTAGATTGGCCACTGTTGGAAACAGAATACTGGGCTTGATGGACCTTGGTCTGACCCAGTATGGCATATCTTATGTTCTTATGTTCTTATGACTCTGCTTTGGTTGCTGCCCTCTGCCATGGCAGCTATCAATTCTCCCACTCTCCTCATGCCAATGGCCGCAGTGGTGATGTTGGGTTTCTACTTTCTCCTTCTTGCAAATTTCAATCCCTCCTTTTCCCTCAATCTCATTCCTTTCCTTCCTTTAAAGTCCATTCCATCTGTCTTATTAATCTCCTACCTCTCTGGATCGCTGTCATCTATAGACCCTCTGACAAGTCCTCTTCTACCTTCCTCACTGATTTTGACACTTGGCTCTCCTTATTCCTGGATTCCTCTTCCCCCTTCCTTATTTTTGGTGACTTTAATTTTCATATTGATAACCCTTCTGACCCCATGCGTTCAAGCTTTTTTCCCTTACCTCCTCTTTCAACCTCCAGCTTTGCTCTTCTGCTTCCACTCATCAGCTTGGTCATCACCTTGACCTCGCTTTCTACTCTAATTGTTTACCTTCTAATTTCCATACCTCCGCTTTTTCCTTATCTGACCATCACCTGTTAAGTTTTACTCTTTATTACTCACCCCCTTAATCTCACCCTAACTCCTCCTATCTTTTTAGGAATCTTCATGCTATCGACCATTGACTCTTCCCACTACTGTCTCATCTCTTCTGTCTTCCACTTTGTCCTCTAAGTCTGTTGATGATGCCTAAATTTAAATATGGCTAAAATTGAACTTCTTATTTCTTTCCCTAAACCCTCCTCCCCCCTTCCTCCTTGGGGTCATCTTTGATTCCTCCCTTTCCTTCTCCACACATATTCAACATACAGATAAAATCTGTAGTAGTGTTAGTAAATACCTTGGAGTCACTCTGGACCAGCAAATGAACATGTGAGCACATAGAAAGAATATTACAACTATCACATGCTACAAGATGAAGATCCTATATAGCCTTCACCCACTTCTGGACCCTATCCACTTCCATACTGTTTGACAAGCCAAAATCACCCCACAACTGGATTACTGCAACTCTATCCTCCAATATCTCCCAAACATGCCCTCCATCCCTTCCAATTGGTTCAAAATACTGCAGCTCAACTGATAACAGTGACACCAAAACATGAACACATCATCCCAGTGCTCAAAATCTACACTGGTTCCCCATACAGGCACACATAAAATTCAAAGCAATTATCATCTACAAGACTACCCACAAGCAAGCTGTGGGCTGCCTGTTTAACCTCATCTAGAAGCCTCCAAACTCAAGAACAAGAAGACAACATAAACAGAGCTTACTCAACATTTCAACACACAAGGCAAAAAGTACCCAAGCAACCTACCAGTGATCCTTCTCAATATATGGACATGCACTATGAAACACTCTCACAAGTATCCTAAGAGATACTGAAGACTCTGGAAACGTCTGTAAAAAGCTAAAGACCTTCTGATTCCAGGAATGCTTTGGTTCTGATACATGACACTTAATGCAGATCATCACGGACCATTCATTAATGTAACCTACCCCCTCCCACTTTATGATAATGAAATACCCCCTAAAGGTAAGTGTTTGAAAGTGTATTGGATAATGTAGAATCAAAGGTAAATGGTCACTATATGCTGCTGAAGAGGTGGCTGCTGTGGAGGTCAGATGGCATTAAAAGAGCAGCCTGCAGTAAAAATCATTGTGTTAGCAAGCTGGAAAGTAAACATTTAGGGAGGATATGCAAATCACTACCTGTACTGAAGGAGCAAGGATAATATTTGCTCACATTTGCATCTATTATTAAGATTTATCTTTAAATCTATAGGGAATAGTGTAGGGAAATAAAGTGCCCACACTAGACAAAGGGTGGAGAAGTAAATACTGGGGGACCAGTGGAGATTGCTCACCCTAAGAGCAATGGTATCATATAAACAGGTGCTGGTACTAAAAAGCCCTGTGGAGGGAGAAAAAAGAGCTTGAAGAAGTTTAAGATTTAGAGGCTGTTAGATTTTTAAATTTAAAAGAGCTTTCTCTGCTGAAGATAGCGCTAGAAAATCTCCTGGGAGCCTAGTATCCTAGGCAGGCTCAGAGTGAAGGTGCCAGCAGAGATCCTCCTACAGATCCAGTTGGGGGTAGAAATGAAGATGGGGCAGATGGTCTCCTCCCAATCTATCTAGTGGAGATGGCAGCAGATCAGCTCCAGGGGGAGATGCAGTGGCAGATCAGCTCCAGGGTGAGCTGCAGAAGTGGATCAGCTCAAGAGAGAACTGCCGTGGCAGAGAGTCCATCATTTGATTGGGAGCTTCAGCAGCAGATCAGCTCAAGAGAGAGCTGCTACAGTTGTTCCTGATTTCCTTCTGATTGGAGAAAAGCTGGGAGGAGGCAGAGTCAAGGCTACAGCCTCAGTGATTGGACAGAACTACAAAACCCTCTCCTTTCACAAGCAGCCACCAGTCCAGAGCCCCAGCAGTGGGTGAAACTTGGGGCTGGTGGGAAAAGGGAAAGGGAGGGTAGCAGCAATTTTCGATGCTACACGCTTAGCTCCTGTGCCTGAAAGATAGGTGAGGAAAATCTTTGCCTATTTTTGAGGCGCAGAGGGCTAAGCGGGTAGCATTGAAAATTGCTGCTTCCCGCTTAGCCCTTTCCTCCGCCCCCGCTCTGCTCTGGAACGCCCCAACATGCCCCATTACTAACTGCATAGCATTGGGGCACATTAGGGACTTATCCAGGATTTTCCAAAGGCACTATGCCTTTGGAAAATCACAGATAAGGCATTTACATGGGTAACTAGGGCAGTTACCCATGTAAATGCCTTCAAAAATTGGGCCCTTAGAAACTTGGGATACAGATTAGGAAACATTCCATGCTAAAAATACGATTGGGGGAAATACAAGTCATAGCCAGCACATACCTCCCTAACTGGGAGGCAGTGCTTGATACAGTTTATTCCAACAAATAAAATAATGCCCCACCAATGCTACTTTCCGATTTGGATACATTAGCTTTCCAAGCAGCTTTGGATAATTAATCCCATAATCTGAAAAGCCCCAGTCATAGTGACCTCACCAGGGATATGGAAAACATGATCTATATCAGAGGGCTTACAGGTAGAGAGCTCAATACACTGTCTACAAATTTTCGGACCATGTGTCTTACACCATGCAGGCGGGCATTTACTTGCTATTTCAAACCTAGCAAAAGAGCAAGTAGCATTTCACGTCCCTGGGGGCCAACACTCATACGAAATCTATAGCAGAATCCTTGCACACAGTACCATTTTGATGTGTCCAATCCCCCTCCCCCCACAACCATTCAGTCCAGGTACAAATAGAATTTCTCAACTGAATTGACACATTGGAATTAAAACAATACACAGGGTCCCCTACTGGATGGACACCCAAAGGGGGGAGATGCTTGAAATCCTTACCTTCTAGGGTTGCCAACTGGCTCCAGATGCGCCCGACAGGTTCAATCCAGTCCTGGGTTTACCTCGTTGCATGCAGGGATATGTAGTTCTGATTTCTCCATTGTATTCTATAAGAAAAGGAAAACTACAAGTCACTGCATGCAATGGGGTAAACCCAGGACTGGATCAAGCCTGTCGGGCGCATCTGGAGCCAGTTGGCAACCCTATTACCTTCCCATACTTGATAGGGACCCATACACCGTGGCTCCAAAGCATTTTTCCTCTGATGTCTTTTTACATACACCCAATCACCGGACCCTTTTGCTTCAGACTGGAAAATTGGGTGAGCCTTAATCCTACAAGTAGAATGAACAGACATTAAAGCTTTACAGTATGACAAAATATTGCTGCATAGGAGGGACATATCACTTTCAGGCACTACATACAATAGCGCAAATGAAGACAACCCATGTCTGTGATTTGGAGTGTTTCAGATGCTCATCAGGGCTAAGGACTTGTATCCAATTCAGTTTAGTGTCTGCATCAATTTTGGAAAGCTTTGATTTTAGTTGAACATAAGAACATAAGATATGCCATACTGGGTCAGACCAAGGTCCATCAAGCCCAGTATTCTGTTTCCAACAGTGGCCAATCTAGGTCATATGTACCTAGCAGTTTCCCCAAGGGACACAGGTTCCACAATGCTTGTATTTATCCTCTCCACTAGGCCAGAGCTTCAAGAGTAATAGGGAGTATGTAAGTAGGGTTGCCAACTGGCTCCAGATGCGCCCGACAGGTTCAATCCAGTCCTGGGTTTACCTCGTTGCATGCAGGGATATGTAGTTCTGATTTCTCCATTGTATTCTATAAGAAAAGGAAAACTACAAGTCACTGCATGCAATGGGGTAAACCCAGGACTGGATCAAGCCTGTCGGGCGCATCTGGAACCAGTTGGCAACCCTATATGTAAGATTTGGAAAATCCCAAGACCCTTACAAACAGATTGGATGATTTTTCCTTTAAAATGAGTGCCTCAGTCACTAGACAAGACTCGAGGCATGCCCCACACTGGACTGTACTGTCCAAGTAAGTTTTTGATCACTGTAACCACATCTGCTCTTTTACACAGATAAGCCTCCAGCCACCCTGAAAACATGCACACCAACACCAAACAATATTCAAATGCAATCCATTTGAAGTTCTAAAAATGGGGCCCATTGGATGAGGCAAACTTTGCGAAGTTACATTACATCTTTTCCTTGGATTCTGACTCTGATATATAGCACATGTGTCTAGCAAAGTGTCAACACATTTTGGGAACAGCAAATTATATTTCATTCTCCTTGCTAAACCATAATGAACAATCTTTAACCAACACAACATTGTGTTTCGAACTGAAAGAGACTTTTTACAGTTCTGCTTCAGGGTTCAAATTTCAGCACTTACCTGAAATGATCCACTTCATAACTCAATTCTTTGTGGAGAATTTCTCAGATCACTTTCAAACTTCACTTTCAAATGGCTTACTCCAGTTCAGCAACTTGGGCACTATGCACCTCTGGTAGAAACCTGACTCTACAACATCAAATTCAGCACAGACTGCATATAGTAAATGACGGCAGATAAAGACCAGTATGGTCTATCTAGTCTGCCCAGTAAGATGACAAGTGTAGGTGCACCTGCTGCTCCATGCACCTGCTGCTCCATGTCTTTGTTTAGGAGTAAACCCACCGCTCCGTGTAGGAAACCCCTATTTGTTGGGAAATTAGATAGTTAAGTTTATTTTTATTTTATCCTGTTGCTGTAAAGGGATCCACTGTGTCTGTCCCATGCCATTTTGAATTCTGTCACTGTATTTGCCCCCACTACTTCCATCAGGAGGGCATTCCAAGCATCCACCACCATTTCAGTGAAAAAGTATTTCCTGACACTGCCTTTTAATTTACCCCCTTGCAGCTTCATGTTATGCCCTCTAGTTTTACAGCTTTCCCATCTTTGGAAGAAGATTGTTTGTTCATTATTTCTCTTTAAGTATTTAAAGGTCTAAATCATATTTCCCCTATCCCTCCTCTCCTCCAGAGCGTACATATTTAGGTCTTCAAGTCTCTTCTCATAAGGCTTCTGACGCAGGCTCCAAATCATTCTGGTCGCCTTCCTTTGAACAGTTTCCAGTCTTTTTACATCCTTTGCAAGATATGGTCACCAAAACTGAACACAGTATTCCAAGTGAGGCCTCACTAGTGACTTATACAGTGGCATTAGTACCTCTTTCTTTCTGCTGGTAATTCCTCTTTGTATGCAACCCAACATCCTACTGGCTTTTGCCACTACCTTGTCACACTGTTTTGCCACCTTGAGATCCTCATAAATAATCACACCAAGGTCCTTTTCCTGGTCCATGCACACCAACCTCTCACCCCCTATCGCATACATTTCCCTTGGATTTCTGCTTCCCAAGTTCATGACACTGCACTTCTTCAAATTCAACTTCAACAAATTCCAGAGTTGGATTACACATTGAGTGAAAAAATATTAGTCTTGAATAGGTTACCCTGTAGCTTCATTGCATGTCCCCAGTCTTTTTATATTCTGATGATGTAAACAATCGATCTACATTTACACGTTTCATTCCATTCATTAATTTATAGACCTCTATCATATCTCCCCCTCAGCCGTCTCTTTTCCAGATTGAAGAGCCCTACCCTTTTTAGCCTCTCTTCATAGGAGTATCCTTCCATCCCCTTTACCATTTTGGTGGCTCTTCTCTGAACCTTTTCTAATAATGCTATATCCTTTTTAAGATACGGCGACCAGAATTGCACACAATATTCATGGTGCAGTCGCACCATGGAACAATACAGAGGCAACTAACTGGGCTTTGTGTGGTACCCCCCTCCCCCCTGCTGAGGGTTCAGGACAGGGTACCTTGTAACTGCCCTCTTTAATAGGACTTATCTCCCTCCCTCCCTCCCCAGCACCCACCCACCCCTGGGGTAATTGTAGTTTTATAGGTACTTGCACATCTTAGAGGAAAGGGGCTGCTCTCAGGTGCAGCTCGTTATCCAAATCAGTCATACACAGAGGACCTGAGATTAATTACTTAAGCTTCAGGTACACAAGGTGTATTAGGGGTATTAGATACACTTTTATTGGTATAAGCATCTACACCAATCTTTATTATATACAGAATTTAAAAGACCTAAACACAAGCTTTAAACTAAGATGCAGACAGAAGTCCAGCAACGAGATAGGGGTTCTCCGGTCTTTTGCATTGAGTGTCACATGTATGATTTTCTCCCAGTTGGTGAGAGGTCTTACGTATGCACTAAGTGCAAAGAACTCTTTGCTCTCAGGGAACGAGTCCGTTCTCTAGAGGCTAGAGTAGCAGACCTGGAAGACATAAGAAAGACAGAGAAGTACATGGACGAGACCTACAGGGATATAGTCCTGAAGTCCCACCTCCAGTCTGGCAGCATCCCTGTTGCCATGGAGGAGAGAGGTCACGTGACAGGAGAGCATCACCCTGGTGTGGCAGGAAGTGATCCTGTAAATAGGACCTGTCCTCCAGGTGATGTAAAACCCTCCCACACCGAGGACGTTTCTCCAGGGCCATGTCCCCATGAGGGGAGGGTCAGGACAGCTGTTATAGTTGGTGATTCAATCATTAGGAATGTAGATAGCTGGGTGGCTGGTGGACGTGAGGATCGCCTGGTAACATGCCTGCCTGGTGCGAAGGTAGCGGACCTCACGCACCGCCTAGATAGGATCATAGATAGTGCTGGGGAGGAGTCTGCTGTCTTGGTACATGTTGGTACCAATGACATAGGAAAATGTGGTAGGGAAGTTCTGGAGGCTAAATTTAAGCTTTTAGGTAGGAAGTTGAAATCCAGAACTTCCAGGATAGCGTTCTCCGAAATGCTTCCTGTTCCACGTGCAGGACCCAAAAGACAGGCAGAGCTCCGGAGTCTCAATGCGTGGATGAGACAATGGTGCAAGGATGAGGGTTTTGGATTTGTTAGGAACTGGGGAACATTCTGGGGAAAGGGGGGGCTCTTCCGAAGGGATGGGCTTCACCTTAATCAGGATGGGACCAGACTGCTGGCATTAACCTTTAAAAAAGAGATAGAGAAGCTTTTAAACTAGAAAATAGGGGAAAGCCGACAGTCACCCAGGAGTGCATGGTTCAGACGAAGGTATCCTTGAAGGATACTACCAAAAGCAGTGAGATTCCAAAAGGGAGCATAGTAGCCCAAATGCCCTTGAGTAAGGAGCAGACAGAGCATAAAGATTCCAAATTACCCCTTCCTACCAATAACCAGATTAATATGAATAAAATAGTCTCTAAAATGCTTGTATGCCAATGCTAGAAGTCTAAACAATAAGATGGGAGAGTTAGAATATATAGCACTAAATGAGAGGTTAGATATGATTGCACTCTCAGAGACTTGGTGGCAGGAGGATAACCAGTGGGACACTGTGATACCTGGATACAAACTATATCGTAATGATAGAGCTGATCAAATTGGTGGAGGGGTTGCGCTCTATGTTAGAGAGGGCATTGAGTCAGAAAAGATTAAAGTTTTGCAGGGAACAAAATTTGCTGTAGAATCTCTATGGATTGAAATTCCATTTATGAAGGGGAAGGTGATGGCAGTGGGAGTATACTATCGACCACCTGGCCAGAATGAACAAATGGATGATGAAATGCTCAAAGAAATCAAGGAAGCTAACAAAAGTCACAACAGAGTAGTAATAATGGGTAATTTCAATTACCCCGGTATCGACTGGGTCAGTGTCACATCAGGACAAGCTAAAGAGATAAAGTTTCTAGATGGAATAAATGACTGCTTCTTGGAGCAGCTGGTTCATGAACTGACCAGAGGGGAAGCCATACTGGACCTAGTCCTTAGTGGAACGCCAGATCTGGTGCAAGAAATAAGGGTGCTGGGACCACTTGGCAATAGTGATCATAGTATGATCATGTTTGATTTAATTAGTGGAGGACAGATAGTAAAGGCATCCACAGTACTACCTTTTAACTTTCAAAAGGGAGACTATGATAGAATGAGGAATATAGTTAGGAAAAAACTAAAAGGAGAGGTTCCAAAGATTAAAGACTTACAGCAAGCTTGGGTGTTATTTAAAAATACTATCCTCGAAGCCCAGACCAGCTGTATTCCACGCATTAAGAAAAGTGGAAGAAAGTCCAAAAAACTGCCAGCATGGTTTAAAGGTGAGGTCAGAGAGGCTGTTGCTGCCAAAAAAGCAACCTTCAGGAAATGGAAAAAAGAGCCAAATGATGAAAACTGGAAACAGCACAAGCACTGGCAAGTTAAATGCAAAGCATTGATAAGGTAGGCAAAGCGGGAATTTGAGAAGAAACTTGCTACGGAAGCAAAAACACGAAATAAAGACTTTTTCAAGTACATTCGTAGCAAAAGGCCTGTGAGAGAGTCAATTGGACCATTAGATGATAGAGGGGTAAAAGGGGCAGTAAGAGGAAACAAGGCTATAGCAGAGAGACTGAATGAATTCTTTGCTTCAGTCTTTACTGAGGAAGATGTAGGGATGTTACCCAAGTATTTAAAGGTGATACTGCAGAGGAATTGAGAGAAATATCGCTACACCGGGAAGATATATTACAACTATTTGATAAACTGAATAGTAGCAAATCACCTGGACCGGATGGTATACATCCCAGAGTGTTGAAAGAACTGAAATATGAGATTGCAGACCTGCTATTGGTAATCTGTGAACTTTCATTAAAATCATCTGTAATACCTGAAGATTGGAGGGTCGCCAACGTAACACCAATTTTTAAAAAGGGTTCCAGGGGTGACCCAGGAAATTACAGTCAGTACCAGGGAAAATGGTAGAAACCATCATAAAGAACAAAATTACACAGCATGTAGATAGTCATGGCTTTAGACAAGGAAGATCTTGTCTTACTAATCTGATATGTTTTTTTGAAGGTGTGCATTAACAGGTAGACAAAGGTGAGTCAGTTGATATAGTGTATCTGGACTTTCAGAAAGCTTTTGACAAAGTCCCCCATCAGAGACTTTGGCGAAGCTAAAAAGTGATGGGATAGGAGGCAGTGTACTATTGTGGATCGGGAACTGGTTAAAAGATAGAAAGCAGAGGGTAGGGCTAAATGGCCAATATTCCCAATGGAAAAAGGTGTTCTGGGTCCGCTGCTTTTTGACATATTCATAAATGACTTGGAAAAGGGAATAACTAGTGAAGTTATCAAATTTGCAGATGACACAAAACTGTTTAAAGTTGTTAAAACCCAAGAGGATTGTGGAAAACTGCAGGAGGATCTCGATAAATTGGAAGACTGGGCATCCAAATGGCAGATGAAATTTAATGTGGACAAGTGCAAAGTTATGCATCTAGGAAAGAACAACCCACACTATAGTTACACGATGCAAGGCTCCACATTAGAAACCACCACCCAGGAAAAGGATTTAGGAGTCATCGTGGATAACATGTTAAAACCCTCCGCCCAGTGTGCAGCGGCGGCCAAGAAAGCAAATAGAATGCTAGGTATCATAAGGAAAGGGATGGAGAACAAAACAAAGGATATTATAATGCCTCTGTATCGCTCCATGGTACGACCGCACCTTGAATATTGTGTGCAATTCTGGGCGCCGTATCTTAAAAAGGACATAGCGTTATTAGAAAAAGTACAGAGAAGAGCCACCAAATTGGTGAAGGGGATGGAAGGCTACTCCTATGAAGAGAGGCTAAGAAGGTTAGGGCTCTTTAGCCTGGAGAAGAGACGGCTGAAATGAGATATGATAGAGGTCTATAAATTAATGAATGGAGTGGAACGGATAAACGTGGATCAATTGTTTACACTATCAGAGTATAGAAAGACTAGGGGACATGTAATGAAGCTACAGGGTAAACTATTTAAGACAAATAAGAGAAAATATTTTTTCACTCAACGTGTAATCAAACTCTGAATCTGTTACCGGAGGATGTAGTAAGGGCTGTTAGTATAGCTGGGTTTAAAAAAGGTTTGGACAAGTTCCTGAAGGAAAGGTCCATAAACCACTATTAAAAAGGGACCCAGGATATCAATGCTTGACCCAGTACAAGCATTGTGGAACCTGTGTCTTTTGGGGATATTGCTAGGTACGTATGACCTAGATTGGCCACTGTTGGAAACAGGATACTGGGCTTGATGGACCTCGGTCTGACCCAGTATGGCATGTCTTATGTTCTTATGTTCATTATAATATCCTTTGTTTTATTTTCCATTCCTTTCCTTATGATACCTAGCTATCTATTTGTTCTCTTGGCCGCCGGGGCACACTGGGCGGAGAGTTTTTCCTGAGTGGTGGTTCCCAATGTGGAACCTTGCATCGTTTAACCATAGTTTGGGTTGTTCTTTCCTAGGTCCATAACTTTGCACTTTTCCACATTAAATTTCATCTGCCATTTGGATGCCCAGTCTTCCAATTTATTAAGATACTCTTGCAATTTTCCACAATGCTCTTGGGTTTTAACAACTTTAAATATCCAGCACATACATTTCCTAGGTCATCTCTGAGACAAGAGCCATCAAAAAAAGTATATAATCAGGATTAATTAGGGGAATGGAGCTCAGATCTCAGTGCTTGGTCTCTAATTGAACAGCTGATAAACAGTCATGCAGAGACAGGGAATCTGGTGCTCCCTTGGTAGGATGAGGGAGAAGAGTAGCTGGTTTTAAACTAGAACAGTGGTGAATAACACCTTGGTGGTCCATGATAGTGAAGCTCATAGTTCAACAGTCTGGATGCTGAAAGTAGCTCCACAACTGAGAAACATAAAGATGCAATAAATGGCCTAATACACAAGAGTCAGCCAATTTTAAAAGGTTAGCAGCTACTACAACACTATGAAGACACCCTGGTAGGCCACAGACAACAATAACAACCCTGGAAAGCAGGTAGGCAACTAGCTTCTTATCTGTCCTGGTGTCTTGGACTAGAACTCCTTATGCCACACCTCCTTTTTTGTAACAAAAGAGAAAGAAAGCTTGGAATAATCAGGTAGAGCTAACGCAGGTGCACTGATGGTGGCTTCTTTAAGGACTCTAAAAGGGTTTGAGCCTCTTTATCCCAGGGTAAGAGATCCTATGGGACAATAGATTTCAAGAAGTTTTTTGAGAAAAGCAAAATCCAGAATCCAATAGCAGCAATAATGGCAGAGACCCAAGAACCGTCAAAGCTGCTTTTTAGTGAGGGGACAAGGAAAATCTAACACCGTCTGGACCCTGGAAGGGAATAAAACACAACCCCGAGACTTGATCATCTAAAAAGTAACTCTCTTAAGACAATACTGAAGCTTGCTGCGGTTCACCTTGAGCACCACTTGGTAGAGAAAACAGAGTAAAGCAACTGTACAGTACCTTGCGAAAGTATTCATCCCCTTGGCTTTTGTTCTGTTTTGTTGCATTAAGTACAACCTGGAATGAAAATGGAGGTTCATTTGGATGTTAGGTAATGGACATAACAATATAGTCCAAATTAAAAACATAGAAACATGACAACAGAAAGAGACCACATAGCCTATCTAGTCTGTCCTTCCATATCAACCACTACAACAGTCCCTTTTTTCCTTTAGAGATCCTCTGTGTCTGTCCCATGCTTTTTGAATTCAGATACTGTCCTCATCTCTACCACCTCCACTGGGAGATTATTCCACGGATTCACCACTCTTTCCATAAAGCGATATTTTGCATATCACTCCTGAATCTATCTCCTTTCAACCTCATCCCATGTCCCCTCATAGCAGAGCTTGTTTTCAAATGAAAGAGGCTCTCCTCCTGTGCATTTATGCCATGGAGGTGTTTAAACATCTCAGTCACATCACCTCTATCATGCCTTTCATCTAAGGTGTACATATTAACCCTGGGAGTACCGATGGGGTAAAAAGTGACCCCATTGCAAGTTTCACAACGCGTATCTCGGAAACTAGTTGTTCAAGAATGCAATCTTTTTATGACTTTTCACATTTCAATATTCTCTTTATATTGCACCATGAGAGGAATCATTTTCATCCGCTAGGTGATGCTAGTGATGAATTGCAGCACAGAGTACCAGTGGGATCATTTTTGACCCAAGTTGCTTACGTCCGGTTTGGATCGTGATACAATTTGCAGTTTTGTGAATTTTTTGATCTGACAAAGGTATTTATCATTAATTATATGTATCATTTATTTTTTGTACTCTTATTTTATGAAAATTACACATTTTCTGTGATTGATATCATACGTTCCTCATTATTTCCGATGAAATCTAAAGGCTTTCAGCTCGTTCATCACGATTATTGTACACCTATAGTAAAACTGCTTTGCATTTTATTCAACTTTATCTTTGTTTATTTATTTTAGGTTATTGTTTATGATGTCAAAATGAAAGTAAAAGAAATATTGTAACGAGATGCTGACAGTGACGGCTCTGAGTCGTCTGATGATGCAGCACATTCAGCAAGCGAAGAAGCATATCAGCCAAGTCCGGACGATAAATCTGATGATGACAGTCATGATTCAGATGGCGACAGCAGTTGGTCGCCAAGTGAATGTGAGACTGATGTTGAGCCTGTAACATCACCTGCAGCAAAGAGTCGAGTTACAGGTCGAGGCAAAGGTCGAGGCTGTGCTGGACGGGGAAAAAGGCAGGAGTCCTCGATGTCAGTATCATCTGTGAGGAATCTTAGTTGTGGTTGTAGAGGAGCTAAGAGGTCATCAACTATAAGCACAAATGCTGCCATTGAAGCCTATGTATCTAAGGATGCCACATCATGGAACAGGAAACCTATAAAGCAAGCTGCTGGAAGATATGCCAGAGCTAATGTCATGCCCGTACAACAAGGTCCTACAAGTTATGCTGTATGAAATGTTGATGGCCCTCTCGCAGCATTCCACTTGTTCATGAGGAAGAACTTATTAAATGAAATCATGATGTGGATGAACAAACAAGGAAGACACATTTATGACGACACCTGGAAAGATTTGACAGACGGAGAATTTCAACATTTTCTTGGGACTTCTGATCAACTCAGGCGTGTACAAGTCAGGAAATGAATCCATAGTTCAGTTGTGGAACCTTGAAGATGTTTGTTCTGTATTCGGCAAAAATATGGCCCGCAACCATTTTCAGCAAATTTCTTGTGCTCTCAGATTTGATGATGCAACCAACAGATGTGAACAACGAGGCGTGGATAAGCTTGCTCCAATCAGACATGTTTTTGATACCTGGGAAGCAACTCTAAGTGGCGCCTTTGTTCCTGGTGAAAATGTTACCGTGGATGAGCAACTGCTTACATTTCATGGCCTTGTTCCGTTCAGACAATATATTCCCAGCAATCCTGGGAAATATGGCATAAAGCTAAGGACGTTGTGTGACAGTGCAACGTCATATGTTCTGCATCTTCAAGTATATACAGGAAGGGAACTCGGACAAAACAGGGAACAGAATCAGGGTGAAAGGGTTGTGCTGCAACTCACTGAAGGATTGACGCGATCTGGCAGAAATGTTACTGTTGACAATTTCTTCTGCAGTTTATCCCAGTCACGGAAATTTCTAGAAAAACAAATGACACTTTTGGGGACAATTCGAAAGAACAGAAAAGAATTACCTCCAGAATTTGTAACAGCAAAGGGCCGAGAGGTATTCACTTCACTGTTTGCCTGTCGCGATGACACCACTCGGGTTTCCTATTGCCCGAAGAAAGGAAAGGTGGTTGTTCTTCTGAGCAGTTTGCATGATCAAGAAGAAGTAGATAACACACGTGCAGACAAAAAAAACATGCATGATCTTGGACTATAATTCTAGTAAAGGTGGAGTAGATACGGCAGATCAAATGTTGTGCACATATACCACAAAACGAATGACAAGACGCTGGCCAGTGACAATCTTCTACAACATATTGGACATCAGTGCTTTGAACGCCTTCATTGTCTGGATGTCACTAAATCCAGAATGGCAGTCCAAGTCAGAGCACAGACGTCGTCTATTCCTCTTGGAATTAGGAAAGCAGCTGCTTCAGAGTAATTGCAGCGAGACTTCTTCCAGCATTGAAGAAGCCACTGATGCTGTTTGGAATGTCGGGATCCCAATGAAAAGGGCAAGGTGTCACTGCTGTTACAGAGAAAAAGACAAGAAAAGCAACATAGCTTGCACCTCCTGCAAGCACAATGTTTGCAAAGAACATTCAGAAATTGTCTGTGTCTCATGCAAATGACTGTAGTACTTTACTGTGTTCATCAAGTGCATGCAAAAACTCTTCTTCATGTAATTTTATGATAAAGCATTAAATTTCAAAACATTTAACCTTCATATAATAAATAATTAATTTGGAATAATATTTTGTTTGTTTAGTTTAAAATTTTCATGGTTAGCAATTAAAATTCGTCGTGGGGTCATTTATGACCCCAACGGTATTCAGTGTGTGCAAAAAATCTCGGTAATTCCAGGGTTAAGATCCTTAAGTATGTCTTCATATGCTTTATAATGAAGACCACTAACTATTTTAGTAGCCACCCTCTGTACTGACTCCAGCCTGTTTATATCCTTTTGAAGGTGTGGTCTCCAGAACTGCACACAATACTCCAAATGAGGTTACAACAAACACTTATAAAGAGGCACTATCACCTCCTTTGTTCTGCTGGCCATTCCTCCCCCTATGCATCCTTCTAGGTTTTGCTGTCGTCTTTTCTACCTGTTTCGCTACTTTAAGATCATCAGACAAAATCACACCTGGTCCTGCTCTTCTTTAGTAGACAAAAGTACTTCACCCCCTATACTATATTGCTCCCTTAGATTGCTGCAGCCCAAATGCATGACCTTGCATTTTTTAAAATTAAATCTTAGCTGCCAAATTCTAGACCATTTTTCAGGCTTAGTTAAATCCCTCCTTATGTTATCTACACCTTCCTGGGTGTCTATTGCAGATTTTGGAATCATCCGCAAAGAGGTAAACCTTACCTGAAAGCCCTTAAGCTATATCACTAACAAAGAGGTTAAAAGAATTGGACTGCTAACACCTAATCAAGAGTTAGTGGGCCTGTTTCCTGAATGCAGTTGAAGCCTGCATAAAAAGCTCCTGTGCCATGCCCTTTTGAGGTTTTCCTAACCAGGGCTCCACACATCAAACAGGGAACTTTTACTTGAGCATAGTAGGTTGCTGAACTCTGTAACCTCCTCAGGTTCAGAAACTGCTAACACCTAATCAAGAGTTAGTGGGCCTGTTTCCTGAGTGTAGTTGAAGCCTGTATAAAAAGCTCCTGTGCCCTGCCCTTTTGAGGCTTTCCTAACCAGGGCTCCACACATCAAACAGGGAACGTTTACTTGAGCACAGTAGGTTGCTGAACTCTGTAACCTCCTCAGGTTCAGAAACTGCTAACACCTAATCAAGAGTTAGTGGGCCTGTTTCCTGAGTGCAGTTGAAGCCTGCATAAAAAGCTCCTGTGCCCTGCCCTTTTGAGGCTTTCCTAACCAGGGCTCCACACATCAAACAGGGAACTTTTACTTGAGCACAGTAGGTTGCTGAACTCTGTAACCTCCTCAGGTTCAGAAACTGCTAACACCTAATCAAGAGTTAGTGGGCCTGTTTCCTGAGTGCAGTTGAAGCCTGCATAAAAAGCTCCTGTGCCCTGCCCTTTTGAGGCTTTCCTAACCAGGGCTCCACACATCAAACAATACCTAAGCTCCACAAACAGGACAATGGCTGGGAAAAATCGTATTGCTAAAGCTGTTGCCCCCGTTACAGCTTCTGCCTCGGTCCAGACAGAGGTCCTAATGCCAGTTGAGGAACCGGTTCCATGTGCAGGGTGCCTGCATGCTGAAGCTCTGAGGAAACAAGTGGAGGAACTCAGAGAGGAGGTGGCGAGGAAGAGGAGCATTCAAGACAGTGAGAAGTACATTTATGAGATGCTTCTTGCAGCAACCAGGCTCTCCAGCACAGGAGAAGATGGGTGCCAACAGAATGTCGATGGTTGGACAAAAGTCACCAGAGCCTGCAAAATCACCAATCCAACTTCTCCAGCCCTTGAATTGAAGAACCATTATGCAGCCCTGGAAGTGGAGGAGGTGAAAGCATCCCTGGAAAGGGAAGAACCAGAGTTCAAGTACCCCATAGTTGCGGAATCAGTGACCAGAAGGAAACGAAGGGTAGTGGTGGTTGGAGACTCTATTCTGAGGGGTACTGAGGCATCCATCTGCCGACCAGACTTGATGTCCAGAGAGGTATGCTGTCTGCCTGGTGCCAAGATCCAAGATGTTACGGAGAGTTTGCCGAGACTCATCAAGCCCACTGACTATTACCCAATGTTGCTAATCCATGTTGGAACAAATGATACTGCCAGGTATACCTCGGAACGTATCAAAAGTGACTTCATTTATTTTATTTATTTATTTAACAGTATTTCTAAACCGCCTTATCTTAATAATCAAGGTGGTATCACAGCAAGCAATCAGGTAAAGTGGGTGTGTTATACATGCAGTGAGGGTGAAACTTAGTTGTGTGTGGGCTGTGTTGTGTGCTAGATTTGTTTGAGCTATGTACAATGTGGGCTATCTACAGTGGTGCTAAGACACATTTTATATACATACTGTGTTAGGAGGTATGGTGTGCTGTTATACATTCTCTTAGGTTATGTGATGTGTCCATAGTGCTAAGCATGGTTTTCAGCTGTTTTCTGAAGTCTTTGAGGTCTGGAGTTGCCCTTAAATCGTCCGGTAGATTGTTCCATATTGTTGGAGCAGCCATGGAGAGTGCTCTGTCTGTTGTGTCCTTGCGTGTGTGCTTGTATTCATTTGGGGTACTGACTCGGTTGCATGTTTGTCTTCTTCTAGGACGTGTGCTGGTTTCTGGTTGTATGAGCGTGTGGAGGCTGTTGGCTGATGTGTGCTGTTTTATCTTAAATAGGTTTATGATAGTCTTGTATCTGATGCGTGCACTGATTGGGAGCCAGTGTAAGTCCTTTAAGGTAGGTGTGATGTGCTCCTGCCTTGCAGCTCCGGATATGATTCGTGCTGCAGTGTTTTGTGCCAGTTGGAGTGGTTTGAGGGCTTGTTTCGGTAGTCCAAGGTATATCGGATTGCAGAAGTCCAGTAGTGGGGTTATCAGTGCTTGACAGACGGTACGGAAGTGTTCTGGGGCGAGGAGTGGTTTCAGTCTCCTGATGATTCGCATCTTGTAGTAGGCTTTTTGGATTGTTTTGTCAATGTGTGGTTTGAGATTGAGTTTATTGTCCAGAGTAACCCCAAGGTATCTCACCTCTGATCTTATCGGTATCGTGGTGCTTTGTATCTTTATGTTTGGTGGGTATATGAAGCTTTGGTTCCGCGTGATGATTAAAGCTTCGGTCTTGTTGTAGTTTATTGCGAGGTTGTTGTTTTGGCACCAACTCGTCATTTGGGTAAGGCAGTCTGTTATCTTAGAGAAGTTCGGGTTGTCGATTGATATCGGGGTGTATATCATGATGTCGTCTGCGTATATTGTGTATTGAATGTTGTTCTCTTTCATAATGTTGCATATTGGTTGGATGTAGATGTTAAATAGGAGTGCTGAGAGTGCGGATCCTTGCGGTACTCCTTGTTGGACATTTATGGGTCGGGAGGTGTCGTGTCCCACCTTGACCTGTAGCTGTCTTTCGGTTAGGTACGAGTGGAACCATTTCAATGTGATACCGTGTATACCAGTGTTCTTTAGTCTCTCCAGGAGCGTATTGTGGTGAACTGTGTCGAAAGCTGAGGAGATGTCGATGAAGATCATTATAATTCCCTTCCTGGTGTTGTCAATTATTCTTATGATGCTGTCGAAGAGGTAGATCAGTAGAGTTTCGACTCCATGGTTGGGACGAAATCCGTGTTGGTGGTCGTCGAGTGTTTTGTGTTTGTCGATGTGTTCCTGAAGTTGTACCTGAACCGTCTTTTCGATTATTTTTGCAAGGAAGGGTATGCTGGAGATTGGTCGGTATGCAGCTGGATCTTTTTTGTCGAGAGTAGTTTTCTTTGTGATTGGTCTTACTGAGGCAAGCTTTAGTTGCTTTGGCATGAGACCTTGAGTGAGTGAGTCGTGAACCATTTTATGAATGGTTGGGATGAAGCTTGATTTGGTGGCTTTGACCCATGACACTGGGCATGGGTCTGTAGGAGCAGTGCTTGTGTTGATTGTGGAGATGATGTGGGATATCTGTTCTGTTGAGGGTGAGTAGAATGTGCCCCAGGTTTTGGGGTGTACGTTCGTTCTGGTGGTTCCACTGGGAGTTGTTCGCTCTGTGGAGTGAAATTTGTCTTTGATGTGGTCGGCGAATTTCTGTGGATCAACTTGTACTTCCCCTTCTGTTGCTTGCTCTTTTGTGAGGATCTTTACTATTTCAAAAAGTTCTCTGGGTTTGTTGATGGAAGTATTTATCATGTTTGTGTGGAATTCTTTCTTTGATTGGTTGATGTGTTCATTGTATTGTTTTTGCTTTGTTAGGTAAAGGTGTTGGTAGAAGGTTGTTTTGTTTTTTCTCCATCTCCGTTCAATCTTCCTGAGCTCCCTCTTTTCCTGTCGTATTTTTGCTGAGTACCATGGCTTGTTTTGTCTCTTGTTGTGGTGTTGTTTCTCGGTCCCGCCATCGGATGGTTTGGCGGCGTTAGCGAAAATGCTGTTCCAGTTGGAAACTTGTTCCTCCAGGTCCTCTGTGTCAATGTTCAAGTGTTGTATTGTGTCCTGTATGAATTCGTCCCTGTCAAAGGACTTGAATCGTCTTTGTGTGGGTGGGATGTTCGCTATTTCGTTTGTCTGGTCCTCTTGTGATTGCAGCTTTGTCTCGATTAAGTAATGGTCAGACCATGGTACTGGGGTGATGGTGGGTGTAGAAATTAGGTCTCTTGATGTTAGGTAGTTTGATGCGAAGATGAGGTCTGGGGATGATCCCAGTCTGTGTGTTGGTGCATTGACTATCTGTGTGAATTGAAGTGAGGTCATTGCTTGAAGGAAGGCCTCTGCATCTTTTGTATTGGCGGACTTGAGGTTGAAGTCTCCGATTAGTAGTGCTGGTTCATGGCTCTGGGACAGAGGGTGCAGCAGTTTGGTGCACAGGTGGTGTTCTCTTCAATCCTCCCTGTTGAGGGTAAAGGCCAAGGCAGAGAGGCTCGCATCCTGGAGATGAATGCATGGCTGCGTGGATGGTGTCTTCGAGAGCGTTTTGGTTTCCTAGACCATGGGATGCTGTTCCAAGGGTTGCAGAGCAGAGATGACATCCATCTGTCCAAGAAAGGTCAACGCATCTTTGGTAGTAGACTGGCTAATCTACTGAAGAGGGCTTTAAACTAGATTCGTTGGGGATGGGTGAAGAAAGTCCCCAGATAAGTGAAAGCCCCCAGGTAGGTGATACATTAAATACCTTTATGGAAATGGGTAACAGGGGTAATATATGGAAAGCAGTGTGTATTAATGCCCGTAGCATGGGAAATAAGATCCCTGAAGTTGAAGCTTTGGTGGGAGTGGCTGACTTGGATTTAGTGGCAGTTACAGAAACATGGTTCACAGAAAACCATGACTGGGATGTAACTATACATGGCTATACTTTATTCAGAAAGGACAGGGTAGGAAGAAGGGGAGGAGGAGTGGCACTATATGTAAAAACTACTATTAAAGCTTTGGAATTACAGAGCTTAAAAGGGAGAGAGGAGGCATTGTGGGTTAAATTAGAAAGAGGGAAAGAGAAATCTATTTGCATTGGTGTGATATACAGACCTCCCTCACAAGAGGAAGAGGTGGACAGAGAGTTAATTGAAGACATACGCAGCATTGCTAGGAAAGGGGAAGTGCTACTGCTAGGAGATTTCAATATGCCAGATGTTGATTGGCACATTCCTGCTGCAGTATCATCTAGAAGTAAGGAGATCCTGGATTCTCTACAGGGAGAACTATTCAGGCAATTGGTAACAGACCCCACACGTGAAGGGGCCATACTGGACTTGGTGCTTACCAATGGTGAAAGTGTTTCTGATGTTGTAGTGGGAGATCATTTTGCATCCAGTGATCACCAGATGGTGTGGTTCAGTATTAGGACTAGGGCTGTTAGAATCCATTCCAAGGTGAAGATCTTAGACTTTAGGAAGACTAACTTTGCGAAGATGGGCCAATACCTCAGGGAGTCGTTAGTGGGATGGGAACAGCTGGGGGATGTAGAAAAACAGTGGGCAAAACTGAAAGGGGGTATTTTAAAGGCAACCAACCTTTTTGTTAAAATGGTAAATAAAGGCAAAAGGAACAGGAGACCGCTATGGTTTTCGAAGGAAGTAGCTGAAAAAGTGAAGAAAAAGAGGGAGGCCTTCATGAAATACAAGAGATCACAGAGAGAGGAAGACAGGCATCTGTATTTGGAAAAACTTAGAGAAGCTAGCAAAGTAGTCAAGAAGGCAAAGATTCAAAAGGAGGAGGAAATAGCCAATGCAATAAAATGGGGGGATAAGACATTTTTCAGATATTAGTGAGAAGAGGAAGGGCAAAAGTGGTATTGTCAGACTCAAGGGTGCAGGGGGGGAATATGTAGAAGCTGATAAGGATAAAGCGGAATTGCTTAACAAATATTTTTGTTCTGTGTTCACAGATGAGGAACCAGGAGCAGGACCTCAGAAAACACCCACAAATAAGAACAGAAGCGAGGGACATCTTGAACAATTTTCAGAAGACTGTGTTCGTGAGAAACCAGCTCAACTTAAAGTAGACAAAGCGATGGGACCGGATGGGATACACCCTAGAATACTGAGGGAACTTGGGGACGTTCTAGCAACTCCACTGACTGACCTTTTCAATGCCTCGTTGGAGTCGGGAGTGGTGCCAAAGGACTGGAGAGAGGCTCATGTGGTGCCTTTACACAAAAGCGGAAGTAAGGATGTGGTTGAAAACTACAGGCCGGTTAGTTTAACTTCAGTGGTGAGTAAATTATTGGAAACGCTGCTGAAAGAGAAAATAGTGAGGTTTCTGGAGTCCGGCGGATTACAGGATCCGAGGCAGCATGGATTCACCAGAGGCAGGTCTTGTCAGACAAATCTGATTGATTTCTTTGACTGGGTGACCAGGGAGTTGGACCGAGGGAGAGCTCTAGATGTGGTGTATTTAGATTTCAGTAATGCCTTTGACACTGTTCCTCACAGGCGACCTATAAACAAACTGAGCACCCTAGGGATGGACCCTAAAGTTACTGCTTGGGTTAGAAATTGGTTGGGTGGGAGGCGACAAAGAGTACAAGTAAATGGAGCTCACTCTGAGGAGAAGGATGTTACCAGTGGTGTGCCCCAGGAATCTGTCCTTGGTCCGATTCTTTTTAACATCTTTGTTAGTGATATAGCGGAAGGGCTGTCGGGTAAGGTTTGCCTCTTTGCGGATGATACCAAAATCTACAATAGAGTAGACACCCAGGAAGGTGTAGAAAACATGAGGAGGGATCTAGCTAAGCTTGAAGAATGGTCTAGAATTTGGCAGCTGGGATTTAATGTTAAAAAATGTAAGGTCATGCATTTGGGCTGCAGCAATCCAAGGGAGCAATACAGTATAGGAGGTGAAGTACTTTTGTCCACTAAAGAAGAGCGGGACCTAGGCGTGGTTGTGTCTGATGATCTTAAAGTAGCTAAACAGGTAGAAAAGGTGTCGGCAAAAGCTAGAAGGATGCTTGGTTGCAAACGGAGAGGAATGGCTAGCAGAAAAAAGGAGGTGATAATGCCTCTGTATAAGTCCTTGGTGCGACCTCATTTGGAGTATGGTGTGCAATTCTGGAGACCGCACCTTCAAAAGGATGTGAACAGGATGGAGTCGGTGGCAGAGGGTTGCTACTAAAATGATTAATGGGCTTCATTATAAAGCATATGAGGACAGACTTAAGGATCTTAATATGTACACCTTAGAGGAAAGGCGGGATAGAGGTGATATGATTGAGATGTTTAAATACCTCCGTGGCATAAATGGAAAGGCGGGATAGAGGTGATATGATTGTGAGGCCCTCTTTCAATTGAAAGCAAGTTCTGCTACGAGGGGACATGGGATGAGGGTGAAGGGAGATAGATTCAGGAGTGATATGCGGAAATATTTCTTTACGGAAAGAGTAGTGGATCCGTGGAATGGTCTCCCAGTGGAGGTGGTAGAGATGAGGACAGTAACTGAATTCAAAAAAGCATGGGACCAACACAGAGGATCTCTAAAGGTAAAAAGTGGACTGTTGTAGTTGTTGTTATGGAAGGACAGACTAGATAGGCCTTGTGGTCTTTTTCTGTCATCATGTTTCTATGTCTGCTGTGGCCAGATGCTACTGCCCCCTCCACCACCAGTACCCCTCTGCCACCATGCTAATATGCCCTTATATTAGAGATAGCATGAAATCTGAATGATTTTTGGCCCTCCAGGACTGCATTTGGGAAACTCTGCTCAAGGTATTGCACATGTCTATGGTGTCTGTGCTCTGCAGGGTAAAATATAGGTGTTTCTGGCATGTTTATGTTATCTGCAATAAAGGTTCCCTCTTTATTACCACGGTTTAGTACTGGGTAAAATATGGGGACTGGGTTGGTGGGGGCCACAGCTGGGACTTGAACCTGTGACCTTCTGCTCCTGAACATACTGGCTGTGTGTACTGCACCACACTGTTGCCAGAGGGCCAGTTTGTTCCCTGGGGATACCATCACTGTTTGTCAGACAGAGCCTGTCTGTTGCAGTGCATGGCACCCACCTAAACAGGGCTAGGCCATGGTCTGCTGTGGCCAGATGCTACTGCTCCCTCCATCACCAGTACCCCTCTGTCGCCATGCTGACATGCCCTTATGCTGGTGGTGCTGGTGGTGCGCAGTCTCAGGCCATCCAGTGTGCCATTAGGCTGCTGCCTATGGTGGGGGTTCTGGGATAGGGGTGCCTGCATAGACGTCCACGCTTCCCCCCAGCACTGCCTGCCAATGTTCTGTGCCCTTGGGGGTACCTGCTGGTTACTATCCCCTGTGACACTGTGGGAAACACACTCGTGCCATTGTTGGGCCCTCATCAGTTGCTGTCTGGCTGCTCTACTGTTTCAGCATTCCTATGGGCTATCTAGGCATCACCCTAGTTCGCACTGTGGCCCAGCTGCACCACAGCAGGTGCCGCCTGCAGCCCTCTGTATCCCCTTTTCCAGCATCTGTCCAGTTGCCCATTCCGACATGCCCACCCTGCTGTTGCGTAACATGTGCACGCCATAGGAAACCTGTCCAATAACAAGGGGAAACCCTGATCAGCACTATTTCACTGTGGGATCATTCACCTTGTATGGGGACAGAGCATAGACCCTTCCAAAATTAATATCTGTTTTTTTGGAGCTTTCTTGGTAGTGTTTTTTGCTGTTTCCCATTAATATCACTATTGGCCAGCTTGGTTATGTTTTTTTTCCATTTTGTTCAGGTCATTTTTAATGTTTATTTGCCCTTTTGTTCCGTGCACATGTATCACACTTATCACTTTTTGTAGGTTTCCCTGACTTTGCTGTACATTGCTGACGGAAATTGTTTCTCTTCCCTTTAAATCTGCTCTAACGTGTTAGTTTTCAGACCCGGTCCACAGCGTTAGTGTGCAGGGAGCCTCTCCCCTCCCACTCTTCACCCATTGACCCTCTCTCTCCACCCCTGGGGAGCCGTACTCCACCCTCCGGGAGCTTTTCTCCACCCTCAGCGCTCGTTTGCGCCGCTGCACGCGTTATCGCGCGATAAGGTACCTTATCGCCCGGTAAAGCGCCATTATCGCGTGATAACGGACCTTATCGCCTGATAATGTTGCAGCAGCGCAAATAGCGCCCTTTAGTAAACATACCCCTAAGTTTCAAATTAGTTGTGTATTGATGTATTGATGAGGCCACATACAAGGTCAGGTGGACAGTCCATACCTGATACTGCAGATAGGGGGCACGACACTCAACACAACCATCCCCCCCACATTGCATCCCATGTGTCACAGCTACACCAGGGAATGAGCCTTTGACCCCCCCCCCCCCACTGTAGGCACCTGTGCTGTCCCTATTGTAGGTGCAACAACAGCAGGCACAGGCGGACAACACATTGATTGTGGGGTGGATGTACTACACAGGTGTACATAGATTCACTGTGCAAACTTATCTGTGCTGTGTACCCTTTTCCACAAACCAGGTGACTACAGGACCATGGAGGCACATGAGGAGGAGGATGTGGCAGGGCCTCAGGATGGTGAGGCGCTAGAGACCACAATGTCCGGGGACACCACCAGCAATGGCGAAGGCACAACAGGAACCAATGTGCTGGCCGAGGCAGAGGACACGCCCCCGGATGACAACGCTACAGTGGGGGCCACTAGCAACCACTCACAGGCTCTAGAGGGTGCAGAGATGGTGGGGAATCACCACCCCGTGCAGGCGCCAGTGACATCAGCCTCCCCTCCCACAAGCATGGCTACAATCTTGGTGGAGCTGCGGGCCCACAGTGCCTCAGCACGGCACGATGCCGAAGGTGGGTAACAGCATACACAACAATCCCCATGGGGGTTGACGTAACATCCACAAAAAGATTGCATGTGCACCACAATATGTTGGCAACATAGCAGATCATTTCTTATGTGGGGGGGGGGGTGTTCTGTGCCATGTGCATTCCACCCTCCTGTAGCATGGCTTGTCAGGTATCAGCATGTGTGAGGAGCTCAGACACACGCACACTGTTCATGGCCATAAGCGCACAGCGGTCAAGGAAGCGCACGGTGGAAAACACCTATCCCAGGTCACCCAGACAGCTTACTTGACTGACACCTCCCCATGGGTATTGTTATGCAGCATAGTTTTTCTGCGTAATCTGTACTGTGCGCCAGCGTTATAGAAAAGAGGGTCCCCCAGATATATGTATGTGTGTGCCATGACCCCTCACATCATCTGACCTATCTCATACGACCAGTGTGCAGATCAAGCATTGACAGATTGAACTGCGACACTGTGCCATGTGTGAGATCTGTCATTCACACAACCCCTCATCAGGACCCCTTCCAGGCAGGAGAATGGCTCATGGGACACACAGATCTAAACATGATCATGCGTTGCTAGTTGTTGCATGCATGATTGTTTTGCAGACTGATCTGGTGGGATATGCCTGACATATGCATTTGTCACGGTGGGGGTTGAAACAAGTATCTCACATATCACCTTGTGTCCCACCCACAGGCACTCGTCAGACTCTGTTGGCCATACACCAGGAGATCCACCAGCTTCGGGCCACAGCAGACACAATAGCAAGGGTGCTCCTCCGTATTGCGGATGCCCAGGAGGCCATAGCTGCCCGTATACAGCAGCCAGCACCGGCACCAGAGGTGCACCAGCAGTCCCGCAACAGAGGGGTGGGTTGGTCCATGGTCGCTGTGGCCGGCCACGGAAGATGTGAACATTACAAATAAAACCATCACAAACTATTACATCCTATGTGTTTGTTTCCAATGTGTGGCACTGTGGTCCCCTACGTACCCTGCACCACATGTTGTCTCCCTTCCCACATGTGCCTACCTAGGCCCCTCAGGGGTGGGATGTCTGTACTGCCACCTATCATCGCGCATAGGTCATACCATGCCCTGTGTGCCATGGACTGTGGCAGGTGGTCACCCTCCTACCTATGCGTGGGGGTATACCCAACCTCTCCCGTTGCCCAGCAAGATGTTCACGGTGATACGTGTCTGTTGTAAGTATCTGTCACCCTCTCCCACCCCATATACTCTCCATCATTGGACCCAATGTGTGACCATTCTCCCTGCCCACACCAAGGCCTACGTGGCCGTCTTCCCATATAGACTTGCATGCAGCACAGGCAGACAAAGGTGGCTTGCTGCAGTCAGCTGATTACTGTTCACTAGCGCTTGTAGTCCCCCACCGCTCATCCTCGTGACATGCATCGACCTGTGTTGCCCTCAACAGCTATACCTCCCGTGTAGCTCCTGGGTACAGCATTCCATCTTACCCTCCATGCCACATACCTGCTGCTAGCTGTTTCCCCTATTTCCCCACAAGCATGGCGCATCAGATATGATACCCATACATCACACACAGCATGCATGTGACCATAGCTTTTGGGACACACTCCACATTGGCACATCACAACCTATCACAATTTGTATCACTGAAGCTGAACAATGGCTGCGCTCAATTCATATGGATATAAATTTCAAAAAGACTAAAGCACTTTTTGTATCCAGAAACTCTAATTTTACCCCCCCCCCCATCTGTTGTCAGTCTATTAGACATTACCCTCCCAGTCAAGTCCGAAGTAAAATACCTAGGAGTTACTCTGGACAAAACCCTAAGCACGACACAGCACATAAAACAGACTGCCAAAACTATATTCTTTAAACTCAGAATTATCCAACATCTCAGACCACTTATCGACATTAGTGACTTCAGATCAGTTGTCCAGGCCTTGATAACGCCACACATAGATTTCTGTAATGGCTTACTACAGGGTACATCTAAGAAGAATCTACTCATCCTTCAAAGGGCCCAGAATGTTACTGCTTGGATTATTTTTAAAGCCAAACTATCTGACCAAATCTCTCCAATTTTATATGCCCTCCACTGGCTACCTATCCACAGCAGGATACAATACAAAACACTAGTCACCATTTTTAAGCTCGTCAATGATATAGCCCCTTCACATCTATCAACATTAATTAAGTACCCCTCAGAAGCTAGACTAAGAAGAAGAGCAAACCTCAATACATTGCTAATTCCCGACTCTGTGAAGAAGCTTAAACAGATAACAACTAATACTTTTCTTTCTATGCCCCCTGTCAATGGAACAAATTACCCTGAAATCTGAGAGAGATTAAAGACCTCAGTTCCTTCAGGAAGGAACTAAAAACATACCTGTTCACCCAACACTTTCATGACTTACAACCTACACTCGAGCAAAGGGCACAAGATTATGCAACTCAAGTGGAGTGGAGGAGTGGCCTAGTGGTTGGGGCAAGGTACTTCAGGCCGGAAGGTCGGGGGTTCAAATCCCACTAGAGGACAGCAACCTTGGGCTGGAAGGACTGGGGTTTCTAGTCCCACAGGTGCTCCTTGTGGTCTTGGGCAAGCCACTTAACCCTCCATAGCCCATGTTCCCTGTAAAAATAGTTCTCCAAGTTATAATGCCCTGTTCAATGTAATTTCAGTTTGTTCAATGTAAACCGCACTGATGCAGTATATAAGAGAATGTAAATAAATAAAATAAATATCACAAGCATACACAACCTAACTCAAAACACACTTTCCCATACATCTCTCATACTGAATGTTAGTCAATCCTAGAATGACTGTTGTAAATAATCTCTTTGTTGTTGAATGTCATACTTCAGTATGATTAATTTCTCTCAATCAATTGTAAATAGTTAATGCTGATAATCTCTATGGCTGTCATTGAATTACATACATCAGTATGATTAATCCTTTGAAGGCCTACTTTAAATTTTTAATCCACATTCTGCAGCTGGGTTAATTTTTGCATATTTCAGGAAAATTGTACCCGTCTTATTCAATATGTTCTAATAGTGATTTTCCTTCTGCTATGGTCATGTATTATATACCATTTGATAGAAATATTTAGTCAGAATTTTGGATCCCGAGAGTTTTGGGCTTGGCCTGGAAAGGGTTAATCTGTCTCAACCAATGTAAATAGTTAATACGTTTATAATTATATTTTTAGGTTCCTATGTCACTAATTTTCCACTGTTAATGTTCCATGTAATGTTAATGTTAATTTTTTTGACATGTTCCCTGTAAACCACTCCTGATCTCTGGAAGGGGCGGTATAAAAAACGCACAAATAAATAAATAAATCACAGGGACACCATGGGACACAGACGCCTACGCACATGGGCTGCCCCCACACCTATGTGTGGAGATGGTCCATGTATGTTACCTATGTCTACCACGCATACACATAGGGATCTACACACAAGTCCCATGCTCACATACACAGTCTGTGGGGGAGACACGTGACCATTGTGCCGTACGTACAAACTTTTTTATTTACATATATACATTTGTACATATTTAGAGATGTACCACCGAGATTGAGGGTGTTAGATGACCTCACACGCATCCTCAGAGACCTCAAGACATTGTTATTTGTTGAAACATATGAGCATTCAGGCAACATCCTCTATCCAAACATTAACACTACTACCTCCGCCAACGAAACATACACCCATCCCATCCACACACACATATCTATCATACAACGTTCTAAAATACCTTTATGTTAAATGTTACCTCCATTGTAGTGTCTATACAATGGTAAATAATTGTACTGTCTAAATGTTTACACGTACTCTAATGTTAAATGAAATCCTCCAATTTTAATGTGAGGTGACCTCCTTGATTGGAGGAAAAGGTGCCATACACATATGTAACCATATAAAACAAAATTTTAAAACAACCCATGTTCTGTGCCGGTAGATAGGACAGCACTGGGCACGTGTGTGGGTGCCCCTTAAATGCTCCAGGGACGCCCATCAGGGGATGGCTGCCGAGATGCACCACCCATAGCAGCTGCACGCTGCATGTGCATCTCAGCAGCCAACCACTGAATGGCACCTGCCAGCCACCGAATGGTGTGGTCCTGGGTCCACTGTTGTTGCAGCATGCCACCCACTGCCACATACAGGTCCCGCATACATGTACCACCACATCCACGCAGGTGACTGGTGTTTGGGTGGTGGCATGAGCGTGGGTCCTGTCTGTGGCAATGGGTGGGGACACAACTCCCAGATTGACACCATCACCACAAACATGTGGCAGCTGGCAGGGACCCACAGTGCCCTGTGCTGTCCTGTGTCCCGTGCCACCCACTGAGATGCCTCCCCCCCTCCACCCCCCCTCCTCCACCCCTGACCCCTCCCACACACCCTCTCTATCGCCCCCTCCATGCTGTCCTCCTCCTCCTCAACCTCCCCCTCCTCACCCCCTCCATGTCCTCACTCCGCCCCCTCCATGTTGTCCTCTTCTTCCTCGCCCTCTGGCCCCTCCTCCTCCTCCTCTGCCTGGAATGGCACGGTGGGGCGTGTTCTGTGGTGCCCCGATGTGGAGGGGCACTCACCAGCAGCAGCATCCTCTGTGGGGGAAGACAGTCATTAGCACACTATCATGTGAGTCACATACCATATGTACATAGTTTGGCCTCCCACAGGCTGGTGGGCCACTGTGACATTCTGTACTGAGCTGCAGAGGCCACAACATTCACCTCCACTTTGTTCCATCGCTCCCCTTTGGAGGTGGGCAAGGACCTCCGGGCAATGCAGTCGCAACTCCCGACCCTTTTTCTGTAGATCCTCTACCTGGGAGGGAAAGCAATGGGTGGGAGCATTAATGGCCATATATCTCTGGTGGGTGCCCAACACATATCACACATCTCTGTGAGCAGCATCATGCTGCTCCTGCTCCTCTGGCCAGTGTGTCCTCTACTAACTGTTGCCAGTGCCACCTGCATGTGTGGCTGTGGGTCTGGCCATGTGTGAGGTGCTACCTATGTGTACTGTGTGTAACCCCCTGGACACCCCATACCCTGTTCCTACACTCTCCTTGCATGACATGGCAGCACCATGCTACGTGTGGTTTGGCCATGCTGGTGTCCAGAGGAGGTCTTCCCTAACTCCCTGTGTGGTCCGGCAAACACATGTCTACCGACACACCCGCCATGGCACCATGATATCCTACAACGCATGGGTGATGTGTTCTGAGATAGAGTGGAAGGTGGGTGACCCTGTACACATTGCCAGGCGCCAATACCATGACACTTGGCTTTCTACTATACCTCTATGGTCATGACTAAAGCCTCCTGTGATTAGGGCAGTTGTGGCTGACTACAACAGGAGCATGGCCCACCACACCTAGCTGGCCTATTAACATCTGTGATCTTGTCTGGGGTTACGGCAGAGCTGTGAAACCCTTACACCAGCATCTATAATGTTCCTCTGCGATCAGGTACGGGACTCCTGGGGAGTGGGCAAATGTGTGACCTGAAACTGCATACACTTCCATGATATCTGGATTTGTTACAGACCTTTGTAATCAGGTCTCAGGGCTCCTGGGGGTGGGTTGGATTGGAGTACATCCACAGCTGCACCTACCATACCATCAGAATCCATAACAGACGTGTGTAATGATGTCTGGGCCTCCTGGGAATAGGGCAAATGTGTGACCTGACCCTGCATAACCTACCACAATCTCTGGATGACATACCCACCTTTGCAATCAGCACTCCTGGGGGTAGGGTGGATTATAACACATCAACAGCAACATAAACCATACCACCAGGGTGGCTGACTGATCACTTTGATCAGGTCTCAGGACTCCTGTGGGTAGGGCAGATGTTTTAGCCTGCAAATGCACACGCAACCATATCACCAGGGTGACTGACAGACCACTTTGAACAGGTCTCAGGGTTCCTGGGGGTAGGGCAGATGTTTTAACCTGCAAATGCACACACAACCATATCACCAGGGTGACTGACAAACCACTTTGAACAGGTCTCAGGACTCCTGGGGGTAGGGCAGATGTTTTAACCTGCAAATGCACACACAACCATATCAGCAGGGTGACTGACAGACCACTTTGAACAGGTCTCAGGACTCCTGGGGGTAGGGTGGATTATAACACATCAACAACAACATAAACCATACCACCAGGGTGACTGACTGATCACTTTGAACAGGTCTCAGGACTCCTGGGGGTAGGGTAGATGTTTTAACCTGCAAATGCACACACAACCATATCAGCAGGGTGACTGACAGACCACTTTGATCAGGTCTCAGGACTCCTGGGGGTAGGGTGGATTATAACACATCAACAGCAACATAAACCATATCACCAGGGTGACTAACAGACCACTTTGAACAGGTCTCAGGGCTCCTGCGGGTAGGGCAGATGTTTTAACCTGCAAATGCACACACAACCATATCAGCAGGGTGACTGACAGACCACTTTGTGTTAGGGTGGATTTTAACACATCAACAGCAGCAGCTACCATAACACCAGGCTGACAACTGGACCTCTGTGATCAGGTCCTTAACCTCCTGGGGATAGGGCAAACCGCTTTGATGTGATAAATAAGCGGTATATCACGTGAGTTTAAGTACAAAACATAAATGAGATAAAATGCCTACACACAGCAGCATACACAGCTACAATCAGTACTGGATATACCACAGACTGGTGTCTATACCATGTTGTACATGTATGGTGTGTGTTTATTGCTGGGTAATGTGTTGAACACCTTGCATTGTGTGACCTGTCTCCATACACTTACCTGACGTGGATAGTCAGCAAGACGATTGTAACACCTCGTGACTCGGTCCCATGCCCTCCTAACGCGCCCGATGTCCTGACGCTTGGAGGAAACAATCCAAAAACGTGGCAAAAAAGTTCAAGAAAAAGCCTTTATTAATCCAGGGGATGAGTAGTGCCAAACCCAACACTGGCCGTGTTTCGTAAGAAACTTCTTCAGGGGTATATGTAGTGCAATCTGTAAACTATAATGAAAATAGACGTTCAACCCTATAAACTTATGTTTATAAATTGTGAAAATATTTGAACTTCATCACTTTTTAACCGGACTAATTGTGTCAAAGAGGAATGTTGAGAAGGCGCTTAAAAACACTGCACAGAGGTTCGCATCGACCCGTGAAAATAAAGAACCACTAAAAAGAAAAATTGAAAAACAGTCAGCGCATGTCTCGACGTTCTTTTACTTCTGTTCACAGTCTGAATTGGCAACAACGTTTGACGTATTAAAGAAGGTGCTCTTCGGTTTGTAAGTTATTTTATTAACATTATTCATCTATTCTTTGTGTGACGGTCTTCTAGATATCGTTTAATGATTCCAAAGCCTTGTTACAATATTTGACGTATTCTCTTTAGAATTTTAGGTAACGCCACGCGGTTGTGGTTTTCCTCTTCAACACAATTATTTTGATCCATTTTGTTCACTAGTAGATGTAATTTTTGCATTCTGTGGATGCGTTTCTGACTGTTTTTCAATTTTTCTGTTTAGTGGTTCTTTATTTTCACGGGTCGATGCGAACCTCTGTGCAGTGTTTTTAAGCGCCTTCTCAACATTCCTCTTTGACACAATTAGTCCGGTTAAAAAGTGATGAAGTTCAAATATTTTCACAATTTATAAACATAAGTTTATAGGGTTGAACGTCTATTTTCATTATAGTTTACAGATTGCACTAGTAAGAGCCTTTGATATCTTATAAAGGTGTTTTGACCTGCAAGGTCGCGTCCCTCCCTTCTCTGTTCCAATGGGTTTTTTTTTGTTTCTTTTGTTCCCCTTTTGTCAGCAGGGTCCTTTGATTCCAATGTCCCGTTATAAGTTTTAAAGTTTTGTGTAGCATTGCTACTTTAGTTTTCTGTTCTATAAAGTTTTTTTAATTATCTATCACAAATTTTTGGACATGTTTTTTGTGATTGCCTTCTGTCCGGTTATCTGTATTTGTTTTCTATTGTCATCATACCATTTGAACTTTTGGTGCGCAGCACAATACAAGCGTTTTTAGTTATTTATTCCACATTATCTGCCATTTTAAATCAATAAGGTTTAACATTTTTTATGGTCAGTATAGTAAGTGGTGAATAGCTTGTATGTTTTTAAACATTAGGACTGGTGTTTTCAAGACCGTTTTTTAACAAAAAGGCTTCCTATCATCATTTTTTAGTTCAAAATATGCCTGTTGCATGGGTTTTCTTTTAAAATGACATAACTGAAATTTAAATAGTATTATAACAACTGAGTTCGTTTTTATAATTTAACTAACTATTTATTTTTTAAGGTTTATGATCCTTTGGGGTCCCATTCGAAATTAAGGTTGTGTCCAATTAATACACAACATAGTGGTAGGTTTTATTGCTTTTATCTTTTTTGATCTATTTTTAATTATCCATTTAGTATCATGTCTATGAGCATATCATCATGACATGGATTTTAAAGTTCTACTGATTTGCTCCTGTTCCTTTTCCCCTATAGTCCTCCTGTTTTTATTGATAGGTTTTATTGATTTCTTTTCATTGACCTCGTTTATTTTTTTAATTATTGATTATTATATTCATTGTACCATATACATGTTTTTTAAGTAATGATTTGGTTTCAGTACAATAGTTTTATAATTAGTTTTCTCCTGTGTTTCATTGTTTTTCATTTTTATTCGTTTTTAGCCTTTTAGTAGTACAATTAGTTCTCTCTAGTTCTCTCCTGTGCTTTATTGTTTCTCATTTTATTCGTTTAGTAGTATGGTGAAGTTAATTATTTTATTATATGTATATAATGGCATTTTCCATGTTTAATTTTGTCTGTTCATGATTATTAACTTAGCATTCTTTATGGTTTTTATGATTCTAAGCACTATTGATGCACATTGTTGTTGTCATTTTGTTTTATTATATTTATTAATTATTAATTGTCATGTTTTATAGAGAATGTTTTTATATATATGTCATCATTTATGAAATAATTTATTTCCGATGGATGTTCCCCACTTATTTATATAGATTTTTTATATTTTGAATGGTTTAACAATTGTTGGCTTTATATATCAACTTTTGATTGTTTTTAATTATTTTCTCATTTGTTTTTTTGATATTCATGTATTTATTTGTGTTAAACATAAGAACATAAACATAAGATATCCCATACTGGGTCAGACCAAGGTCCATCAAGCCCAGTATTCTGTTTCCAACAGTGGCCAATCTAGGTCATATGTACCTAGCAGTTTCCCCAAGAGATACAAGTTCCACAATGCTTGTACTGGGTCAAGCATTGATATCTTCGGTCACTTCTTAATAATGGTTTATGGACCTTTCCTCCAGGAACTTGTCCAAACCTTTTTTAAACCCAGCTACACTAACAGCCTTTACTACATCCTCCGGTAACAAATTCCAGAGTTTGATTACACGTTTAGTGAAAAAATATTTTCTTTTATTAGTCTTAAATAGACCTTGGTATGGCATATTTTATGTTTTTATGTTCATGATGCAATTCACATGCAGATCAGCAGTCTACATCCGCTCACCAGATGAGGTTTGCAACTCTGCAGCACATCAACTGGGTAGGGGGACCAAGCATGTGTGTTACTGTTACAGTGTGCTTACTGACCATGCCATTGTGCGTGTTCTGTGATCACCCTGAGAGTAAAGTCATGGGGAGAGCACCAGGTCCACAGTACCCGGGTTGTTTGCAGTAGGTTTTGCTGCAGTTCACCATCACTGCCAGTGTATGGGGTATTCTTTGCAGACAGCCTTGGAAGTTTTCTATGTACATTTCTATATGCCATTGATGCGTAGCCCGTGTGGACCATGATGCTCGCAACATAATGCATATTGAGTGAGGTTGCCATGGACACCTGTTTTTGGAGCAGGGGTGTGTCTGGATTCTCATGAGGAAGATATACGGAGCAAGCCCACCCTCTGTGGGTCAGGGTAGGGAAAATGATCTGGAAACAACAAACACACACTATCATCGTTTTCAATAGGGCCATCTTGAGCTAAATGATGACAGACTGTTGGATCAGCAACCCCCGGCCAACTAAGGAACAGAGAGCTGATGCAGATCTGAACATGGAACTGGACCACTGGCAGTGCAGTTGGTCAGCTAAGCTGCCCCTCACTACATTCTTTTTTTTTTTTTTTTTTTTTTATTAAATTTTCAATTTTACATCCAATGAATATATTCAACAAGAAACAAATAATATGAACAAACAAATTTACAAATAAAACAAAGAAAAATCTCATAAACATATCATTTCTCCACCCACAACAAGGAGAGAACAGCTGAAAAGAGAGCCGGAGTAGAAATTTATAAGGCTACAAACACCCAACCAACCAAATTGTATAATCCTAACTACAAAATATACAGTGATATCACTCAAGCGTGTAAGGAAGCCAAAAGAGATTCCAGTAAAGAAGGATCAAAATATTCATAACTGATTCCTTGAATGGTCACAAAACATTTACATGGAAACCGTAAACGGAAAATACCCCCTATAGCCAAAACCCTAGCTTTCAATTGCAGAAAGGACTTTCTACGTATTTGTGTCTGTCTAGAGACATCCGGAAATATGGACATCTTTTGGCCATAAAAAAGGAAATCTTTCTTAGGAAAAAAAGCCTTCAAAATAGAAGACTTATCTACAAAATTGGCCAAAGTGACTACCAAAGTAGCACGAGTAGAAATGGGAACCTGGGAGTGTTCTAATAAATCAGTTAAATTTAAAGAAGTACCCACCTCCTGCCGCGGCTCACCAAGTTCCCTAGAAGCCGCTGGAGCAGACAAGTAGAAAGTCCTCTCCAAAACAACAGTATCTGCATTAGGTAGAGACAAAATTTCCTTACAATATTGACGAAATAACAAAACAGATGTCAATAAACGGTGCTTTGGAAAATTAAGAATACGTAAGTTTTTAGCCCGAGAGGCATTATCTAAAACTTCTAATTGCTGATAGAACATCAAAGTATCCTTGGAAGTTAACATATTAGCAGACTGCAATGATGCCACCTGCGTATCTAGCTGATCAGCACGCTGAGACAATTGATTAATAGAAACCTCAACTTTTTCAAATTTGCAAGAAACCTGTTTTGAAAATACAGCCGTTTGACTCATAAATTGAGATAACATTGAGTTAGTTGCAGTAACTTGCTTCCAAATGTCCACAAGAGTAACAGTCTCTGGATTTTCAATTTGAGGAACTCGATTAGCATCAAAACTAGCAACCATAGGAATGGGAATTAATGAAAGTACCTCATGCGAAGACACAGGAAGGGAAACAGGAATCTCATCTTCCCCTCCGGAGGAGGAGGACGACGACCCAGAAGCAGATGACATTTCCTCAGACACTTGAGAAGATCCTGGGTTGGGTGGAGGAGACCTCTCGATGGAACTAAGGGTTATGCCAGACCCAGGTGAGGAAGAGCATTGAGCTGAGGAAAGCGCTTGCGAGAGAACTATCACATGATGATCCATAGGACCAGTAACAGCTGACGGGGTAGATGTAACAGTAGCTGCTTGTTTACCAGATTGACTTCCCTGAAGCTTTTTGCTCTTCCTCTTCGCGTGGCCTCGTGGCATACCAACTGCGACGAGGGCACAAGCCCCAAATTGGCACCGAAGGGGCACCAAAGGGGCGATCCCCCTTTGGTCACGCCCCCTTCGGGCGCGCGACCGCGGGCCGCGACCGCGGCCGCAAGGCAGCCAACGCTGTAATATGCTGCCAGGAGCAGCCGAGGCAGTCGGGAAGACTATTGCTGCAGCCAATCAGATGGAAAAGGACTGCCTCACCGCACCGGTTCCGATCTCCAGCTGACTCTCAACCCCGCAAGGCAGCCAACGCTGTAATATGCTGCCAGGAGCAGCCGGGGCAGTCGGGAAGACTATTGCTGCAGCCAATCAGATGGAAAAGGACTGCCTCACCGCACCGGTTCCGATCTCCAGCTGACTCTCAACCCCGCAAGGCAGCCAACGCTGTAATATGCTGCCAGGAGCAGCCGGGGCAGTCGGGAAGACTATTGCTGCAGCCAATCAGATGGAAAAGGACTGCCTCACCGCACCGGTTCCGATCTCCAGCTGACTCTCCCGCCCCTCACTACATTCTGAACATTCAACAGCAGAGGGCAGTCAGTGTGCACCTGCTGCATCCTGCAGGGTGTTGCAGCCATACACATGCTAGCTGCAGACAGTCTGCTGACACATACATAGTGCATGTTCCAAAAGGAACACTGTGCACCCTGGTTTGGGATCTGGCACACACACACCAAGGAGCTATGACAGTGATTGGGCCCCCAAAAAAAGAAACCCATAAATAACATTTGTGAGAAGTGCTATACAGTACTATGCCATGGTCACTACTCAGTCAGGGTGAGAGTGACCTTCCAGCATGACATGCTGTGGCCACCCTGTCCTTGCAGGTGGTGGTCGGGCACTACAATGTCCCAGCCATTGCCCTATGCCCTGTGCAGATGAATCTTGCCCAGGCCGCCCTGTCCGGCCCATACCCACAGTACCTTGCTCCTCATTATGCAGATTGGCAGGCTTACACTGGAGACAGTGCAAGCAGTGTGGGCTCAGTAAGGTGTAGGCAGCCACAACACACTGAATAGACAGACACACACTCCCACACCAATGCCAGCATTGTGCAAATATAGAGGTTTTTAGCAGCCTTGGCCACCACACCAGTCCTGGGCACAGTGCAGGCATGGCTATGGTACGCAATACTGTTGGGGTCACTCCCCGGGGTGGTAAACACTGTCAGAAATCAAAACTGAAACACACTCCACAGATATCAGAAAGGTTGCTATAAGAACATAAGAACATAAGATATGCCATACTGGGTCAGACCAAGGTCCATCAAGCCCAGTATTCTGTTTCCAACAGTGGCCAATCTAGGTCATACGTACCTAGCAGTTTCCCCAAGGGACACAGGTTCCACAATGCTTGTATTGGTTCAAGCATTGATATCCTGGGTCCCTTCTTAATAATGGTTTATGGACCTTTCCTCCAGGAACTTGTCCAAACCTTTTTTAAAACCCAGCTACACTAACAGCCTTTACTACATCCTCCGGTAACAAATTCCAGAGTTTGATTACACGTTGAGTGAAAAAATATTTTCTTTTATTAGTCTTAAATAGTTTACCCTGTAGCTTCATTGCATGTCCCCTAGTCTTTCTATATTCTGATAAGGTAAACAATCGATCTACGTTTACCCGTTCCACTCCGTTCATTAATTTATAGACTTCTATCATATCTCCCCTCAGCCGTCTCTTTTCCATGATGCAGCTTTGTCAACAAAATGTGTTTAACTTATGATTTGTTATCTGCCATTAATCATAGCAAATTTTTGATATATGTGTAATGTGTTCCCAGGTTTAGGGCAGCATTGCTAAAGTATGCAAGTGGGAATGTATTTGGAGATGCTGCTGCAAGCAGGGTCCAACAGCCTGACTCTCCATGAGGCTTTGGATAGTGGAGCCTGTGAGTGTGGGTGTTTATGCCCCTGTTGGCCACTGCCCTAGGGCTGAGTTTCCCAACTCCAGTCCTGGTGGGCCAAACACGGTTAAGTTTTTCATGCTATCCCTAATGAATATGCATGAGATACATTTGCAGACAATGGGGGTGTGGCATACATTTGCAGCACAGGCATATCTATTACAGACAGCATGACACTTGAATGGTATTTGACCCTCCAGGACTGCATTTAGGAAACTCTGCTCTAGAGATTGCACATGTTTATGGTGTCTGTGCCCTGTAGGGTAAAATATAGGCGTTTATGGATTGTTTATTTATTCAGCAATAACAGTTCCATTTTTATTGCCATGGTTTAGTACTGGGCAAAATATAGGGACATTTTTTGCAGGAGCCACAGCTGGGGCTTGAACCTGTGACCCTCAACACACTGGCTGGGTGTACTGCACCAAACTGTTGTCACAGAGGCAGATCATTCCCTGGGGTTACCATTACCTTGTCTGTTGCACCGCATGGCACCCACCTAAACAGGGCTTGGCCTTGATCTGCTGTGGGCAGATGCCACTACCCCTTCCACCACCAGCACCCCTCCGCCACCATGCTGACATGCCCTTATACCAGTGGTGCTGGTGGTGTGCAGTTCGAGGCCATCCAGTGTGCCGGTAGGCAGCTGCCTATGGTGAGGGTTCTCATGTAGGAGTGCCTACATGGACATGCGTGCTTCCCCCCAGCACCGCCTGCCAATGTTATGTGCCCTTGGGGATACCTGCTGGGTAATATCCCCTATGACACTGTGGGACACACACTCGTGCCCATGTTGGATCCTTGTCAGTTGCTGTCTTGCTGCTTTACAGTTTCAGCATTCCTATCTGCCACCTAGGCATCTGCCTAGTCCGCACTGTGCCCCAGCTGGACCACAGCATGTGCCGCCTGCAGCCCCCTGTATCCCATTTACAGCATCAGTACAGTTGCCCTTTCCTAAATGCCCACTCTGCTGTTGCTGCACATGTGCACGCCATAACAAACCTGTCCAATCTAAACGACAGAAACCCTGATCATCACTATTTCAATGTGGGATCATTCACTTTGTAGGGGGACAGAGCATAGACCCTTCCAAACATGATATCTGAATTTTTACGCTTTGTCAGTAGCATTGCTTTATGTTTATCATTAATATCACTATTGGCCAGCTTGGTTATTGGGATTTTAAATGTGGTTCTGGTCATTTTATATGTTTATTTTCCTTTTTGGTTCCTGCACATGTATCACAACTATCACTTTTCTGGGTTTCCCTGCCTTTGCTGCACATTGCTGACTTAAATGGTTTCTCTTTCCAGCAAATGTGCCTCTAACGCGAGCGTTAGTGTTCAGACCCTGATTTCACAGTGTTAGTGTGCCTGTAGCCTCTCCCCGCCCACTCTCCGCCCATTGACCCCTTCTCTACGCCCTCTGGGAAGCCTTACTCCACCCTTCAGACCCGGATTTCACAGCATTAGTGTGCCTTAAGGCCGCCACTGCGTTATCGCTCGATAAGTGACGTTATCACGTGGTAGTGTTACATTATCATGCAATAACATCACTTATCACGCGATAATACCACCGCTGCGTCGTTAAGATGGTTTAGTAAACATACCCCTATATGTATATTCACTGCTACTGCTACTGTGGATACGGAATATATACAAAATATTTAAACACTTTTGCTGATGTTTAAAAGAAATACTCATTATGGCATTTGGATAGTGTATTTACCTGTCTGCCTTTATAAATATAGCCAGGATGGGCATGATTTCTTTTGGGCCGATGAGAAGTACTTGGAAGGGAAAGAGATAGAGAGAGAGAGCTTGATGCCACATAAAATGTTCTTGTTCTACTTCAAAGGGCCTTGAAAGAGAGATACTTACCTGTAACAGTGATTCTCAATGGACAGCAGGATAAGTCAGCTACACAGATGGGCAATGTTATTTCTGACAGCGCCAGATTAGACTGTTCTCCCAGAGCCTAGAAGAATCTAGGAAACTGTTTCAACTTGTGAGAGTGCTCCTGTGAGACAGAGCTAGGCAAACATAGACTATCAGAATATCAAACATAAGGGGAGGTGGGAGGGAGTGTGATTTATCCTGCCGTCCATAGAAAACCACCATTAAAGGTAAGTAACCTCTCTTTCTACATGGACAAGCAGGATATAATTAATCACACAGTTCTAACTTCTATCCTCATCTTAACCTTACTTCTATCCCCATCTTAACCTAACCCCGTCAATTCTCATGACCAAATTGTAAAGACCATACTGTGCCTTGCACCATTTTGACTAATATCCTGTATTATTGCTCCTAGATTGTAAGCCCTGATAAGCAAGACTCTGACGAGCAGGAACTGTCTCTTGTATGTTTGACTGTACAGCGCTGCGTGCGTGGCGCTATATAAGTGCTAAATAGTAGTAGTAGTAGGGTGATTCCCGAGCTGAAGGTGCAGGGCAAGAGAAATTTCTGAAGCTACCCCTGGGTAGCCCTTGCAACCTGGGCCATTGTTGTTGCAGGTTTGACAGGGACAGTAGCAGGATATTATTGCAGCATGGATGGGAGTAGTAACATGCCAATAGGATGATGCATGGCTGGGAATATCCTACAAGTCTGCTTGATGTTGACTGCAACTAGTACACATAACTGTGCAGAAATTTGGAGGCAGGAGAACATTGGGCTATTTTGCCTGGCAGGTCACTAGAGTTTAACAGGAAGGAATTTTCCCTCCCCTTCCCTTTTTTTAAATAAAAGGCATTTTCCTAAAGAGTGCACTTAAGATGTGGAGTTAGTTTGTATGGCTAAGAGGCTTTGTTCAAGATGAAGTTGGGACAGTAGACCCTGGAAACAGACAGGAGCTTAATAAGAGGGGCAATGATAAGGAAGTTCAGCTATGACTATCCCAAAAGAAAACAGGACTGCATAACATTTTTGGGGGCCCTCTGAAGGGGATAGAAGAAATCTGGAGATGTGGATGGAGGATATCTGGAATGTGGATTGTGTGTCGGGGCTGGGGGAAGAGGAACCACTTCTGAGGATGGGTTTAAAGGGTGGGCATAGATGATGCCATTCTATGGGATAGATGATGCATGATGTAGATATCACAGGGAGGCCAAAGGGTCAGCTGGGAGGTTTTCTGTAGGACATACAAGTTTCTGAAGATACAAGCTCATTTGAAGAAGGTGAGATGTGAAGGAAGGAAGCAATATGACTGAGCCTGGGATGATCCTCATGTGAGAAAAGGGAGAAGAACAGACAACCAATAAGCTTGGAGTTGAGGAGAAGACAGGAGAGGAGGATGGAGACGAGAGATGCTGGACAGAAGTTGTGGTTGTGGGACCAGGACCATTTATTTATTTTATTTATTTATTTAACAAGCACTTATATACCGCAGCTTCCAGAGATCAGTTGCAGTTCACAAATAACAACAGTCAACAAAGCATGGTTTGTTTTACATATAACGTCATATAACAATAAACAATATAAAGAAAACCGAACATGTTGAACAGATTAGCACAGAACAGTGCAACATTATATACATTATATACATTATTTACATGTATATATATATATATACATGTATATACATGTATATATATATATACATTATATACATTATTTACCATGAGTGGAGGAGTGGCCTAGTGGTTGGGGCAAGGTACTTCGGGCCAGAAGATCGGGGGTTCAAATCCCACTTGGGCCGGAAGGTGCTCCTTGTGGTCTTGGGCAAGCCACTTAACCCTCCATAGCCCATGTTCCCTGTAAAATAGTTCTCTGTGTGCTGTGCTTTCCTGTCTAATCAATGTGTTTATACCTCAAAGATTTCCTGTCATGATTTGACAATTTCCAATCTGTAATCAAACCGCTGCTGATCGCTGGAAGTAGCGGTATACAAATGTATACTAAATAAATGTTAAATGCTAAGATTTAGTGGTTATTGTTGCTGCTCTTTTCTTTGATTTTTTCAAAGAGATAGGTGGAAGGAATCCAATGAAGAGCATGGCAAATGATGGGTGGTGAGAGAAACAATGGTTGAAAACTTACTGGAAGAAAAAAACTGATGGATGGAGCATTGGAAGGTGCTCAGTAGGAGGTATAATGTTCAAGAGGCATGAGGGGCATGGACCCCTTGAATGCAATTGCCTGAGTGTGGATTATTTCCATCTATTTATGGTTTGATCACCGTTTATTCATTCATTTATTAACGAATCTGTGTTTGGAAACCTATCAGGGCAGATGGTCCTTCTGGTTAGTATGGTCCAGTGAGGAAGTGCATTGACTGACTGCTACGAAGGCTATATAGAGGCAAAGAGTTTACAAACAGGAAGTCATCATCAGGCGGTCCGAGGGAGTGGAAGCAAAGAGCACTGTGGCAGTGCCAGAGTTGTAAGGGTTGCCAGCGGCCATTGCCACTACTGCAAGTCCCAGAGAGGGATGGCAGCAGTGGCAATGGGGGCCATTTGGGTGGGTGCAAGGGACAAGGTTCACTTAGGGAGCCTTGTCTCCTTGCGCCAGCCCTGCACACATGTCACATGGAAATTAGAGGATCTTCCTGAGCTGACTTCTTGACTTGCTGTTGAAACTGGCTGCCTGGAGTTGAGGACAAGGGCTTGATGAGATGTCTGGCCTGTAAATGGTAGAGTGTATCCATGCAGATGAGTGAATCTACATGGACTATTTCAGGGGAAAGATGAACACAGATTGCAAGATTTCTGCAGATGCGATAGAGGGGATCTGTGATATTGGAGGCCATGGTGTTGAGACTTTATCTGGAAAGCCGTGGAGGTATCTGAATAGTGTGACAGGGTGAGAGGTACATTAATCTGCATTCACTTGGTTTGGATAGGAATGATCTGAATGCGTGTCACCCCTGGAGGAGTGATAAAACCAGAATAGCAAGCATGCTATGCACAAACTCTAAGGGAATGCAAGCAAATGTAAGTTCTTGCTACATCTTATCTCCTACCTACCTTAGAAACATAGAAACATGATGACAGAAAAAGACCACATGGCCTATCTAGTCTGTCCTTCCATATCAACAACTACAACAGTCCCCTTTTTACCTTTAGAGATCCTCTGTGTTTGTCCTCATCTCTACCACCGCCACTGGGAGACTATTCCACGGATCCACCACTCTTTTCGTAAAGAAATATTTCCGCATATCACTCCTGAATCTATCCCCCTTCACCCTCATCCCATGTCCCCTCATAGCAGAACTTGCTTTCAATTTCATCTCCCATGTTATCCAAGTTGATACTCCTGTTATATGTAATACCAAACAGCCTGTTGTTCTGGTTTCTTCATGTTATCTGTAAACCGCGCTGATGTCAAAGAGTGCGGTATATAAGAAGTTGAAATAAAATAAATAAAATAAATAAATTGAAAGAGGCTCTCTCCCTGAACATTTATGTCATGGAGGTATTTAAACTTCTCAATCATATCACCTCTATCCCGCATTTCCTCTAAGGTGTACATATTAAGATCCCTAAGTCTGTCCTCATATGCTTTATAATGAAGACCACTAACCATTTTAGTAGCCACCCTCTGCACTGACTCCATCCTGTTCACATCCTTTTGATGGTGCGGTCTCCAGAATTGTACACTATCCTCCAAATGAGGTCATACCAAAGACTTATACAGAGGCACTATCGCCTCCTTTTTTCTGCTAGCCATTCCTCTCCTTATGTACCCAAGCATCCTTCTAGCTTTTGGACTTGCCTTTTCTACCTGTTTAGCTACTTTAAGATCATAAGACACAACCATGCCTAGGTCCCGCTCTTCTTTAGTGGACAAAAGTACTTCACCCCCTATACTATATTGCTCCCTTGGATTGCTGCGGCCCAAATGCATGGCCTTACATTTTTTAACATTAAATCCCAGCCGTCAAATTCTAGACCATTCTTCAAGCTTAGCTAGATCCCTCCTCATGTTATCTACACCTTCCTGGGTGTCTACTCTATTGCAGGTTTTGGTATCATCCACAAAGAGGCAAACCTTACCTGACAGCCCTTCCGCTATATCACTAACAAAGATGTTAAAAAGAATCGGACCAAGGAAAGATCCCTGGGGCACACCACTGGTAACATTCCTCTCCTCAGAGTGAGCTCCATTTACCTGTACTCTTTGTCGCCTCCCACCCAACCAAGTTCTAACCCAAGCAGTAACTTTAGGGTCCATCCCTAGGGTGTTCAGTTTGTTTATAAGTTGCCTGTGAGGAACAGTGTCAAAGGCTTTACTGAAATCCAAATACACCACATCTAGGGCTCTCCCTTGGTCCAATGCCCTGGTCACCCAGTCAAAGAAATCAATCAGATTTGTCTGACAAGACCTACCTCTGGTGAATCCATGCTGCCTCAGATCCTGTAATCCACTGGACTACAGAAACCTCACTATTTTCTCTTTTAGCAGCGTTTCCAATAATTTACACACCACTGAAGTAAAACTAATTGGCCTGTAGTTTTCAACCACATCCTTACTTCCACTTTTGTTTAAAGGCACCACATGAGCCTTGTAAACGGGGGCGCTGGTCGTGAATGTCCACAGTCTTGGCAAAGGCAAAATATTATTATGACTTGCAAAGGAGTGTGGGGGTTGTAGTTCATTCATACCAGAATCAGCCGTTCACAAAATAATGAGTTGTGATGCTCGAGTGTAAGCAAAGAAAAACAGATTTTATTCATGGGGTTAATTCTCCCACACAGATTTACTTGGTAACACAAAAGGACACTTTTATTTTTTTTATTTATTTACATTCTCTTATATACCGCGCTATTCTGCATCAGTGCGGTTTACATTGAACAAACTGAAATTGCATTGAACAGGGCATTATAACTTGGAGATAACTATTTTACAGGGAACATGGGCTATGGAGGGTTAAGTGGCTTGCCCAAGACCACAAGGAGCACCTGTGGGACTAGAAACACCAGTCCTTCCGGCCCAAGGTTGCTGTCCTCTAGTGGGATTTGAACCCTCGACCTTCCGGCCTGAAGTACCTTGCCCCAACCACTAGGCCACTCCTCCACTCCTTGCTCCACCCTTGCTTCAAGTATTGTACTCAGGAAAAACAAAACATGATATAAGGTAACTGAACGTCTTAAGCAATCAATCAATAAAGACCTTGATGGGAAACAGAAAAGGTCTTTTTGATGGCTCCTGCTAATGACCTTCTTAGCAGTGCTCCAAAAGGCAAAAAAAACAAACCCAAAAGTAGCAAAAAAAACTGTTCTTTACCAAGGATAACTTTCTTCTATTCACACAGACAAAGAAGTTTCCTTCTAGAGCTCACGTGCACTTGTACCTGGCTCAATTAATTAGCCAGCTGCAAACCCCTTTGCTGGTTTACTCTCTCTACATGGCTCAATCCTACCCTAAAGCTTTCTTGCAGAGACTTTTCTGGGTAGATAAAAGAACAAGTTACAGTTCCTTTTGGTGGTTGTTGTATTAGTGAGAAACTACTTTAAAACAGCAGCCTAGACAGAGAGCAGTCCATGTATTCCAACTGATCATTTGATATATCTCCTTCTTCCTCAAATATCATGGAATCAATATCATGGTCTGACTCAGAGGAATTCCTTAATTGATTACTCTCAGGATAATATTTGTTTCCCTGCTGTCTTCCAGGTGAAGAGCTAGGGCATAGATCAAAGTTCATACCTGAGCTTCCCTTGCTGTTAGGTTTCCTCTCCTGGTATCCTGGCCAGTAAGTTGTCCAGCTTTTATGTCCAGCCTTCCAATCAGAGAGACACTGGGTCTCTCTTCACATACCTTCTTGCACCAGTCTTAGGGCCCCTTCCAAATGTAGCCGTCTCCCTCAAAGGTGCCGTTTGGGAGTTCCTGTCTCTATAACCCCAATCCTCTGGCTTCCTCCAGTCCAATGGAGTATGCTTGCCTCTGGAATCACTCCTAACACACGTACTGCTGTGGGCTCCTTCTTTAGACCTCCAAGATGTCTTTCTGTTCTTCCTTCCACGTTGCTTCGGCTGTTGTAGTTCTCTCTCTTCTTTCTCCAATGGCTTCTGTTTCTGGATCTGCAGCTTCTGCTTCTCCCTGTGCTCTCTGTTCTCCCTATTCTTCTCTGTGTAGAATATCTTTTACTTTTAAAGTGCTTAGAGGGACACTCCACCCTAGCACAGCCCAGCTGTGCTGAATCAAGCCCTGCCCTTGGAGATGAGTGATTGGGGATTACCTCATAGCTCTCCTGATTGAACACATGTTTCCCCACTTCAGCCCTTCTAGAGGCTGTTTGAAACCTGGTGCATTCTGGGACTGGTAGTCTTTTATGAAAACATTCTGTTTTAGTATTTCTACCAGGAAAGACAGGTTGCTTGTTCAAAGCCAATTCACCTCTTTTATAACTCCCTCCTGAACTATGATAAGCTTCCTTATCACATACCCCCCTGCTTAAGTTATTACAGATTGGTGTTACTGGTGAAACTTCTTCTTTACATTCCGTAATACGGGAAAGGGCATCCGCATTTTTGTGTAACTTCCCAGCACGATGTTCCACTTGAAAATCAAATGCCTGTAAGGCCATGTACCAGCGTGTCAACCTGGCATTGTGGTTCTTCATTTGTTGCAACCACTTAAGTGGGGCATAGTCTGTAAGCAGTTGGAACTTCCTCCCTGTAAGGTAAAACCTTAATGCCTCCACTGACCACTTTATAGCTAAACATTCCTTTTCTATTGTGGAATACTTCTGTTCAGCCGGTGACAATTTACTGCTCAGGTACATCACAGGATGCTCCTCCCCTTCATGACATTGGGATAAAACAGCTCCTAGCCCTACATCCGAGGCATCTGTTTGAACCAAGAAGGGTTTCCTGAAATCCACCCCTTTCAGTACTGGTCCTGTACACAACTTCCCTTTTAGGACTGAAAATGCTTTTTCAGCTTCAGGAGTCCATTTCAGCTGGTTTGGGCAATTCTTCCGCAGCATATCAGTAAAAATTGCACTTTTCTCTGCAAACTGTGGTATAAATCTGCGGTAGTATCCAATAAGTCCCAAGAAACTCCTCAGCTGTTTCTTTGTTGTTGGAGGAGGAAAACAGGCTTCCTTGTCACAATATGCATGATTGATCACCCTCTTAGGATATCCTCTTTCCTGAAAACCCCTTGTTAATTCCATAGACAGTTTTTTAAATTCTTTCACATTCAAACAATTCCTCCTATATCGTAGAAATTGCGACAACGGGAGACTCTCCTTCAACTGCACTGGATGCACACTTCCAAAGTGCAAAAAGTATTGTGATCCGTCTTCTTGCGATACACTGAGGTCTCCCATTGCTCACTACCCCTCATGATCAATAAATCCAAATAAGTTATAGAATCTTTATGATATACATGTATAAAAATAATATTTGAATCACACTGATTGATCCAATGAAAAAATTTTAATAATTCTATTTCAGTACCCTGCCACAGCAAAAAAACATCATCTATATAGCGCTGCCAGGCTATAATGTTCGTTTTGTAGGGAGATTGTGGTAACCACAGTTTTTCAAAATTTCCCATATAAAGATTCGCTATGGAAGGTGCGCAGGAGGCCCCCATCGCCACTCCTGCTATTTGTTGATAAAGCACCCCTTCAAAAATAAAATAATTTTGATAGATAGCCAAACGTGCCAGTTTTAATAAAAATGTAACCTGACTGGCTGAATGATCTCCTTGATGATATAGCGTTTGTTCTACTATATGGAATGCAGCTTCCTGAGGGATGTTTGTGTACAAAGACACTATATCCATTGTTACTTGTGGCAGTCAACCATTTTGAGCATGGGGGAGGTGAACAGCATAAGGAATTCACCTTAATCAAGGGGCCTCTGTTAGGTGTGCAGGGTCAAAAGGCCAGAGCCACAGTTCAAAGGCAGAAAAAGCCCAGCTGGAACAAGTTCCAGGAAATGCTTGACAGTGTAAGAGGGATAGATTGCAAGCACGAGGACAAAAACCCTCACTCTAACAACTGCACTGATTATTCTGATGTCAGAAGGCAGGGGGATTACAAACACCTGGGACAGAAAGAGGTGGGGTTGGATCCCAGTGAGTATAAACCTTGTTTAAATTATGGAGAAAGGAGTAGTTGGAGGAGGAGGAGTTGGAGAGGAAGCAGAGGAAGCAGCAGAGGACAGACTTCAGAGCAGCAAGGACGATGGAATGCTGGAGAAGCCAGAGCAGGTGCTAACTTCTGGAGACAGGCTGAGCTACCCATTGCTGAGAAAGGTGATTTCCCTGAATCACGTTTGCAACAAAGGTGGGAGCCAGGAAGCTTTCAGACCACCAGAGAGGTTGTCAGCAGGGCACTCTGATCAAGTGGGTGAGTCAGAGCCAATGCAATTGGGAGAACCAGTGTCAGACCTAGGGGCAGACGAAGATATGTTGATGGATTGTTCTTTATGCCAAGCTCTAGACTTGAAGTGTCTGAAGAAAGGCTAGCCTTGAAAGAACTGTTCCTCTTGCTGAAGTAACCTCAGAGCTAAGCAGTGAGAAAGTAAATTCCTGTGTGTTTTGAAAGGAGGAATTTCCTGCAGCATAAGCTAGTGAAGTAAGGCTGTGATTCATGCTTCTGTGTCAGCTGTGTTGAAACTCCACAACGGAGAGAAAGTTAATTGGCTGCTATCAGAGTTTGTGCTTTGCTCCTGTCTTATATGAAAAAGCCTGCTATAAGAGTTTGTGCTTTGCTCCTGTCTTACATGAAAAAGCCTGCTATAAGAGTTTGTGCTTTGCTCCTGTTTATAAGAAAAGCCTGCTATAAGAGTCTTGAGGACACTTGGAATGCTTATTTCATAACCTAAGTTTGGTTCTTCACCTGGAAGTGCAGCCTAGAGAGAATTATGACTGAGTGAAGATAAATTTGCCATAGAATAAGTAAAGTTTGTTTTTCTATTGCTCTGATTGACAAAGGACAAAGGACAATAAGAATAATGGCATCTTGTTATATGTGAAAAGGCTAAGCTTCTGCAGTGAAGAGGACTTTAAAAGCCAGTATTGAGTTCTGTTTGTTTTGCCACCAACTTGCTGAACCTTAAGCAAAAATCCTATAATTTAAAATTCTGTAAATGGTACCAGGAACCTGATCTGTTCTATTGTGTTCAAAATAAATTCTTTTTCTGTCATAAGCCTTACCCTTGGGTTAACACGACTACAATCCTTTTACTTAAAGCAGAAATATAACAGCTGTTAGAAGAAGGTTCTCAACCACCACGCCCTCAACAACTAGAAGACTAGTGGTTTTGGCGTTGTGCTTGTGACATACTAATATGACATCCGGCAAAGCTGCCCACGGTGCAAGATCGCTCAAAATAATCAGGAAATGAGTTGTATCCCTCACATAAGATGGAATTTCTTCCAATAGAGGGCGCAAATAGGAGTCCAAAAATGTAGACACTGGTTCTAATAAGGTGCCTTTAGATGCCACAATGGGTCTACCTGGTGGTTCCTGTAAATTCTTGTGGATTTTGGGAACAGTGGTAGTGCTGGATAGGGAATACTATGTTTCGGAAGTACTACAACAGCTACAGGAATGGGCAACTTATAGAATTTAAATGGAAGATCCTAGTAGGGTTTTGCAAATAGATATTAAAAGAATTACACAGGAGGCCCTACAGAAGCATTTAATTTCATCAAAAGAATATCATTATTTGAATGTCATTAATCCAATAGTAGCAAAGTTTTATACTGTTCCCAAAATCCACAAGAATTGTGTCCATGTCTGAGGGTCATAGCAACACATCTGTACATCCCAGAGGCTGTGGGGGCTACATTTGTCCATGCCCATGCCCATCCCCCACCCTTGCCATGGGGACTGTACCATGTATGTGACAGATGTCTTGCACCCATAACCACAGGGACATGCTCACACGTGTCACTCAGTGCCATGGCACGTCAGGAAATGAGACACATGACCATTGCAATATAGTAACCAAATATATTTATTTTGTAACAAACTATTTACATGTTTAAATTTCCCCTATATGGTGGCTGTCTGGGGTCTCGCCCCCCCCCCCCTGCCCCAGTGGTGGTGGCAGTCCCAGGGCACAGGAAGGCACAGGGCAGGGGTGACATGTACTTGGGTGGTGCTCACACACCCTGGGGGCCGCCCTGGCCGGATGGCTGATGAGCTGCACTGCCCGCAATAACCTCGTGCAGCATGCGCAGCTCATCAGTCATCCGCCCCATGGCATCTACCACCCACTCCATGGTGTGGGTCTGCTCCCGCTGGGCATGTGACACAGCACACAGTGCCACAGACAGGTGGCGTGCACACATGCCCCCACACAGGCACCATGTGCCTTGTGTCTATGTGGTGGCATGTGCAGACGTCCTCCTCCACCTCCCCCTCCACCTCCCCCTCCCCCCCTCTCTCCGGGCTCCCCCTCCTCCTAGTTTTCAGCATTGCAGGCCTCGTTCTCTGCCTCCTCCTCCTCTTCCCACCACGTTGGCAACCGCACCGGGGGGTTGTCCACTTGTGGCCACTCCTGCGACTGCCCTTCGCCAGCATCTGCATCTGCTGTGGAGGGAAACCAGACATTAGCACCGCGGTCATGCATTAGGCACATCATGGAACCATCATAGGTGACCCCACAGGCTGCTGGGCCACTGGAGTATGCTGTTGTGCGACACACAGGCTGCATCACTCACCATCATGTTGCCGCATCGCCTCCCGCTGCACCCACATCATGTACCTCTGCCACAGCTCTCTTCCCTTCTTGCGAAGGGCCTCCACCTGGGGGTACATCAATGGATAGGGACTGTTATGGGACAGACATCCCTGGCCAATAGCTACTGCAAGTCACACATGGCTGTGAGCAGCAGGGGACTGCTCTTTCTGTACACTGTCGGTCCACTGCTAGCTGTTGCGGACAGCACATGCATGTGTGTGAGTGTGGCTCGGCATTTTAAGATTTGCCCCATGTGTCTTGTGTGCTACCACCCGGGCACCCCGTGCCTACCTGATTGCCCACCCTTGCGGGACACCGTTGCCCCATGGCATACATGGCATTGTCATGATGATGATCATGTACATCGTACCAGCTGTGCTGTCTTGTGCCATGATCCGTGTGATGGCCTGCCAAGAGGTAGGTGGGGCATGCGCCACAAACCTACACATATGCGCAGGGTCCGCATGTCTGCTACACCTTTTGACATGACTACAACATGTGCTATCATATGCTATGACTGCATATGTTCGTGCCACCGTACCCCATGACGATGGTGCTGCACATGTGGTTAGCCATTATGGCATGAACACAACAGCAGAGGCACGTACAAAGGTCCAGGGGATGTATCTCAGACATCTCTGTATAGTCCAGGGGCCACCTGGGGATAGGACAGACGTGTGTACATCAACAGGCGCACCTACCATAGTACCAGGTGTAAAAACAGACCTCTGTAATTAGGCCTGAGGCCACTTGGGGATAGGACAGATCTGCACACATCAACAAGAGCACCTACCATAGCTCCAGAATTAAACACAGACTTCTGTAAACAGGCCTGGTGCCACCTGGGGATGGCCAGACCTGCGCACATCAACAAGTGCGCCTACCATAGCACCAGGATTAAACACAGATCTCTGTAAATAGGCCTGGAGCCACCTGGGGATAGGGCAGACCTGTGCACATCAGCAGGCACACCTACCATAGCACCAGGTGTAAACACTAACCTCTGTAATTAGGCCTGGGGCCGCCTCGGATAGGACAGACCTGCGCACATCAACAAGCGCACCTACCATAGCACCAGGTGTAAACACTAACCTCTGTAATTAGGCCTGGGGTCACCTGGGGATAGGAAACACCTGCGCACATCAACAAGCACAACTACCATAGCACCAGGTGTAAACACAGACCTCTATAAATAGACCTGAGGCAGCCTGGGGATAGGACAGACCTGCGCACATCAACAAGTGCACCTACCATAGCACCAGGATTAAACACAGACCTCTGTAAATAGGCCTGTGGCCACCTGAGGATTGGCCAGGCCTGTGCACATCAACAGGAGTATCTACCATAGCTCCAGGATTAATCAAAGACCTCTGTAAACAGGCCTGGGGGTGCCGGGAGATAGGGCAGACCTGCGCACATCAGCAGGCGCACATCAGCAGGCGCACCTACCATAGCACAAGGTGTAAACAAAGACCTCTGTAATTAGGCCTGGGGCCGCCGGGGGATAGGAAAAACCTGCGCACATCAACAAGCACACCTACCATAGCACCAGGTGTAAACACAGACCTCTGTAAATAGACCTGGGGCTGCCTGGGGATAGGGCAGACCTGCACACATCAACAAGCGCACCTACCATAGCACCATGTGCAAACACAGACCTCTGTAAACAGGCCTGGGGCCACCTGGGGATAGGGCAGGCCTGCGCATGTTAGCAGGCGCACCTACCATAGCACCAGGTGTAAACAAAGACCTCTGTAATTAGGCCTGGGGCCGCCTGGGGATAGGGCAGGCCTGCGCATGTTAGCAGGCACACCTACCATAGCACCATGTGTAAACACAGACCTTTGTAAACAGGCCTGGGGTCGCCTGGGGATAGGGCAGACCTGCACACATCAACAAGTGCACCTACCATAGCTCCAGGATTAAACACAGACCTCTGTAAACAGGCCCGGGGCTGCCTGGGGATAGGGCAGACCTGCATACATCAACAAGCGCACCTACCATAGCACCAGGTGTAAACACAGACCTCTGCAAATAGGTCTGGGGCCACCTGGGGAAAGGGCAGACCTGCGCATGTCAGCAGGTGCACCTACCATAGCACCATGTGTAAACACAGACCTCTGTAAATAGGCCTGGGGCCACCTGGGGATAGGGCAGGCCTGCGCATGTCAGCAGGCGCACCTACCATAGCACCAGGTGTAAACATAGACCTCTGTAAACAGGCCTGGGGCCGCCTAGGGATAGTGCAGACCTGCGCACATCAACAAGCGCACGTACCATAGCACCAGGATTAAACACAGACCTCTGTAAAAAGGCCTGGGCCCGACTGGGGATAGTGCAGCCCAGCGCACATCAGCAGGCGCACCTACCATAGCACTAGGATTAATCACAGTCCTCTGTAAACAGGCCTGGGGCAGCCTGGAGATAGGGCAGACCTGCGCACATCAACAAGCCCACCTACCATAGCACCAGGTGTAAACAGAGACCTCTGTAAATAGGTCTGGGGCCACCTGGGGATAGGGCAGACCTGCGCACATCAGCAGCCGCACATACCATAGCTCCAGGATTAAACACAGACTTCTGCAAATAGACCTGGGCCGCCTGGGGATAGGGCAGACAGGCTCATATCAACAAGCGCACCTACCATAGCACCAGGATTAATCACAGACCTCTGTGAACAGGCCTGGGGTCGCCTGGAGATAGGGCATACCTGTGCACATCAACAAGCCCACCTACCATAGCACCAGGTGTAAACAGAGACCTCTGTAAATAGGCAGGGGGCCGCCTGGGGATAGGGCAGGCCTGCGCACATCAACAGGCGCACCTACCATAGCTCCAGGATTAAACACAGACCTCTGTAAACAGGCCTGGGGCTGCCTGGGGATAGGGCAGACCTGCACACATCAACAGGCGCACCTGCATTGCTCCCTTGTTGAGCCACAAATCTCTACCTTTCCCCTGCTGTGCGTCTATGATATGTGTGTTATTTGCTGGCTACTGTGTTGCACTCCTTTGTTTGTGTGACCTGCCCCCATGCACTTACCTCAAGTGGATAGTCGGCAGCTGCATTAAAGCTCCTGGTGAGGCGCCCGCAGGTCCTCCGCACCCTGGAGAGGTTTTGTCTCTGTGAGGAGCCTGGGAAAAGGCACCTCTGACGACAGCAGATGAGCCTGACTAGGATTTCTAAGTCCCCGTATGAAAAAGCAGGTTTTCTGGACCTAGTCGCCATTTTGTCTGCTGTATATACTGCAGGGCTGCATGACACAGTAATGATGTGTCTGCACAGTAACATGTTACTATGTGTGGTACACAATGACAACCCGTAGCATGTGCAGTAACATGTGTTAGTCTGTTACTGGACATATCATCCTCTGTGGCATGTATTTTACAGCAGTTTGATGATGCACAATGCTTCTTTTCATTTCTGACTACACTTCTCCTCTGATGGTATGTGTTCCACATTCTCATGTGTTTTACATCACTGTGTGGTTTTCTGGGATTTGAACTCACACTGTGTTGTTAACTGACATTTCCCCAACCCACTGTGCTACACACACCAGGGCATGTTGGTGTGATGGACCGGTATCTTGTGCCCAATGGTCTGTCAACATGTGTTGGAAGGCACTTTGGGCGTTTCACATACATTGACGGGACAGTGCACATTAGGGTGTACAACAGAGCCTTACAGCTCTTACAGCGCCTTGAATTAATGTGCCTTACGTTAAGGCGCCGTGGGTCAGGACTCTTTAATGCAAGGCTCCTTAAAGGCATTGAGGTGCCTTAGCATAAGGCACTTTTTGAGGCACCTTAGGCTAAGGCACCTTATAAGGCATCTTATAGGGCATGTAGGCTACAAGGCACATAGGCTAAGGCACCTTATAAGGCACCTTCTGGGGCACCTTAGGCTAAGGTGACTTATAAGGCACATCAGGCTGAGGCGCCTTATAGGGCACATTCAGGTGATTTGTCTTCTATGGCATCCTAATCTAATGCATCCTAAGGGCTATAAGGTGCCTAAGGGCTATAAGGTGCACCTTATAAGGCTCCTTAGGTTAGTTGCCTTATTAGGCACCCTTGGTTAGGGAACCTTAGAGGGCACCTTGGGTTATGGTGTCATAGGTTAAGGTACTCTAACAATGTTACGGTGCCCTAGGTTAGAGTGCCCTATGGGCTGCAAGGTGCTTCAGGTTGACATGCATGACCTGTACAGCATAGAAACAGATGTAATCCTAACACTGGATAGAGTACCGAGGGGGACAATGGACCTGCCATATCTGTGTGCATCCTATGTGGCTGCCAGTAATGTGGACAAACATGTTGGGGGCAGCTGTACCGAAGCACAGGGTGTTAGCAATGTAAAGTACTGCAATGACAGTGGGTGGCAGAGGATGGGAATACATGTCCCCCATTGGAGGCAGGGGTGGCAGGATAGTTACAGTGATGGTTGGACAGAGGAGTAATGGTGACATGCAGATCAGGCATAGGCGAGGCAAGCACGGAGAGCTGCAATGCAGGAGAGGGTACATGTACAGGACATGGGGTAGCAGCCTGCACAGGAGGACAAGACTCTACACAGCTGACAGATGCAGATAGAGGTACTGAAGGCTTGTTGGCAACTGTGGTGAGGGTATTATGGGCTGGCAGCACAGATGTGCAAAGATATGACTGTTACAGGCATGCAAACTATTTGAGTAGGACAGACATGAAAGGAGTGAAAAAAGAGGTATTGAACCCATAACCATTGCCTAGAATGTCATTGTACTAACCAGTAGGCTATACTTCTATGGCTTGTTTCATAGCAATGGCTGGATACAGAAAGACTGAAGGTCACCACACAAAATGTCTGCTCTATGTGCCAGGATAGGGTAATCCCACCAGTACCCATGATGCAATGCACATGCAGAATGGCAGTCTACAGCTGATCACCAAATGGGGTCTGCACCTCTCTGGTACCTCAACTTGGTAAGACGAACTGACAGTGCATGATACTGGCACAGAGTAGCTACTGACCATACCATTGTGCAGGATCTGTGTTCACCCTGACGGTTAGGATGGGCGCCCAGCACTAGGTCTGCAGTACATGTGGTGCTAGAGATAGGTCCTGCTGTACATCCCCATTGCTACCAGTGATGTGACAGGTGTTCCTTGCAGTGTAACCTAAAGTGGTTCTGTGTCTATCTGTATTCTGCAATCACTTCTGGCCTTTTGGGACCACACACCACCCAGATTAGTGCATACCCAGTGTTAAGGTCTGGCTACCATGGGCACCTGTTATCAGGGCAGAGGAGTGTCTAGACTCGCATGAGGTTTATGTAGTACTGCCTCTCCCAGTCAGAGTGGTATATAGTATATACCCCAAAGGGCCCACAATCACCCTTTTTGTGGGTGAGGGAGTAGAGGAACATTTGCATCAGCCATAGGGAATGGCTGCAGGACCAGCAACTTCAGTCTTGCTGGCAAAAGACAGCCTTCCAGCATTGGTGGGCCAGAGCTGTACCTGGGGGTATGCCTGGAAAACCTCAGCTCCCCCACACCAAAGTCTGCCATTCATCAGCAGACAGCACAATCAGACTGCACCTGAAGTACCCTACAAGGTGTGCCAACCATGCACAGACTAACTGCAGACAGTCCACTAGCCAGTCCATGGTGCATGTTCACAGAGGAACTATATGCACCCAGGATGGGATGCACAGACACCAAGCAGGTATCTCAATGATCGGACCCCAGAACTGGGAACACAAGTATCACTGTAGACAGATGGTGGATAACACTATGTGGGAACATAGACATGCCATGGTCACTGCTCGGTCCCGGCATGACATGCTGTGGCCACCCTGTCCATGCAGGTAGTGGTCGGGCACTACAATGTCTCAGCCATTGCCCTACACCCTGTGCGGATGTATCCTGTCCAATCCACCCTGTCTGTGCCATACCCATAATACCTTGCTCTTCATTATGCACATTTGCATGCTAAGGCTGGAAACAGTGTAAGCATTTTGGGCCCAGTGAGGAGTAGGCAGCCACAAAACAATGGATAGACATACACACTCCTATTGCAGCATTGTGCAGTGATAGGGGTGGTTGGCAACCCTGCCTACAACACTGGTGTGCTGGAGCTAGTAGTAGTGTTCTGGTGATAACTGCAGCTCCATGCTGGAACAGCCTGACTCTCCATAAACTTTGGATAGAGGAGCCTGTGTGAGTGGTGTTTATACCCCTGTTGGCTGCTGCTTTGGGGATTGCACAATTTGATGTTGTATCTGCATTGTAGGATAAAGCATAGGGACATGCTCTGCAATATCCACAGCTGGGACCAGAACCTGTGATCCTCTGCTGCAGGACATACTGGCTGTGTGTACTGTACCACACTGTTGCCACAGAAGCACAGCAGTCCCTGGGGCTACCTTTACTTTTCATCAGACAGATCTTTTCTGTTTCACTGCACACCACGTACTGGAACAGGGCATGGCCTAGGTCCACTGCAGGCAGATGCCACTGCCCCCTCCAGCACCAACACACTCCCCCCTGCCATGCTGCCATGCCCATACGCTGCTGGTGCTGGTAGTGTGCAGTCCCCGGCCATCCACTGTGCAAGTAGGCGTGTGCCTAGGGTGTGGGGTCTGGGGTGGGGAGGCATACATGGATATGCACACATCCCCCCCATCACCACCTGCCAATGTTATGTCCCTTCCACATGGGGGAGAGATGGCTGGTGGGTGTCAGGTTGGTGATCTAGCAACTATTGGCTAGGGTGGACCTGGTAGATAGATTGTGTTATGCCAGCAGACTGTGGACAGGCTAGGGCATGCAATGCGGGTACAGTGTGTCTAATTTGGACTACTGGGTGTATACATGTTTCAGACAACGTGTGGTCACACCCTGCACTGCCTTACCAGGGGCTGTAGTAAAGGGTGTTCATTTAGCTCGGTTTATGAACAGTTTGGGACGTATCCTAGGGATGGTATGTGGACCCTTGTTAGAGTGGTCCCCAGAAGTGCACTGCTTGCCCCATTACAGGCATTGTGGTTCCTGTGTGACATTTGGGGCATCTGCAAGGTAAATGTGTCCCCTAGATGGGGCACTGTGGAACACAGACTACTGGGCATATTTTGCCTTGGTCAGCTGCTGTCTTGCTGATTTCCAGTTTCTGTGTTCCTATGTGCCACCTAGGCAACTGCCTAGTCCACCCTGAGCCCCAGCTGCCCCCACTACATGTCCCACCTGCAGCCCCCTATGCCCCATTTACACCACCAACATAGTGCCCTTTCATACTTGGCACTATGCTGTTGCTGCAAATGGAGCACTACTATCACTCTTCTTGGGCTCCCTGCCTATGCTGTACATTGCTGATGCTTAAATGGTTTCACTCTCCTGCAAATGTGCATCTAACGACAGGTTTTCACTCCCAGTAATGTTCGGCCCTTCATGTCCCCTCATCAGTGTAACAGGAGCCTCTCCCCGCCCACTCACCGCCCATTGACCCCTTCTCTCCACCCTCTCTCCACCTTCTGCTGGACTTACCGCAGGCGCTGCTACGTTACCATGCTTTAGTAAAGATACCGCTAAGATCATCACAAGGCAATTGCTTAGCTTTGCCCAAAAAAAAGGCTCCGACTGGTATTTTTTCAGAATGTGGCATTCACGTATCAGGCACCTCATTTGTCATATTCTTTCCCACATGATCTCTGAGTAGAGAGTTCCTTCCAAAAATTTAAGAAAGGGCTAAAATCCTGGCTCTTCCAAGAGTTCTTTGATTAATTATATCAGACATTTCTAAGATATTTTAGGCTTAATTGTAGATTCATCCCTTCTACTTGTTTCTCCATTTTCACTGGCATTAGGTTAATATCGCAGTCCTGTGCATCCCCACACTGTGTTCCTGTCTTGTCTATTTATTTATTTATTTATTTTATTTAGCTGTATTTATATCCCACTTTTCACCGGGTCAAAGCTGTTTTTGTTTTCTTAACTGTATTTTAATTTGTTCTTATTTTGGGTATAGTCTTTTTAAAATTGTAAACTGCCATGAAGGCAATTTTGCATGGTAGTATACCAGAGTATCTCAGAGACCTGAGGTCAGTGGTAAGCAAAATGGTAGAATCTATCATAAAGAACAAAATTACTAAATATATAGATAGTCATGGTTTAACTGGACAAAGCCAACACAGATTTAGCCAAGGAGAGTCTAACTAATTTGATGTATTTTTTGAAGGTGTGAATAAACAGGTAGATAAAAGTGAGCCGGTTGCAGTGGCATATGAGAGGCGAGGTGGTGGTTCTGTCCCACCTGGGTGTCACCAGGAGAAGGGTGCACCCCTGCCAGCCCCACAAAGGCAGCAGGGCAAACTTACGATTAAGCAGGTTTGCCACGATGTCTCGCACTACAGGGACCGGCCAATTTTCTCTCCCTGCCAAAGTCTTGTGAATTGCAAATCTTTGGCCGGGAGAAAAGAGCGACTGGACCCTGGAGCAAAAGGCAACATAGCAAGTTGACCACACTGCCTCCATGGGGTCAGTCGATACTGAGAGGGTTCCACACAGGGGAGAAGGGGGGAGACGCCGGCACTGCAAGGGGGTGCACTAGCAGCACAGGAGGGGCCCACCGCAGGTGATGGGGAGGGGGGTCTAGGAACGTCACTGGCCGATGGATATAGTATATCTGGCATTTCAGAAAGCCTTTGTCAAGGTCCCTCATGAGAGACTTTTGAGGAAATTAAAATGTCATGGCATAGGAGACAGTGTGCTATTGTAGGCTATGAAAGGGTTAAAAGTTAGAAAGTAGGAGCAAATGGCCAGTTTTCTTAATGGAGAAAGGTGAATAGTGGAGTATCCCAGGGATCTGTGCTGGGCCCGCTGCTTTTTAACATATTCATAAATGACCTGGAAATGGGAATGAGTGAGGTGATCAGATTTGCAGATGACATCAACTCATTCAAAGTTGTTAAATCACAAAAGGATTGTGAGAAATTGCAGAAGGGGCTTGAGAAAATGGAAAACTGGGAGTCCAAATGGCAGATGGCATTTAATGTGAATGAGTATAAAGTTATGCACTTAGGGAAGAACAACCCAAACTACAGTCACACGATGCAAGGTTCCATATTAGGAACCATCACCCAGTAAAAGAATTTAGACATCATCATGGATAATACATTGAAACCCTCTGCCCAGTGTGCGTCCGCGGCCAAGAAATCAAATAGAATGCTTGGTATCATAAAAAAAGGAATGGAGAATGAAACAAAGGATATTATAATGCCTCTACATCATTCCATGGTGCGACCACATCTTGAATATTGTATGCAATTCTGGTCACCGTATCTTAAAAAGGATATAGCAGAATTAGAAAAGAAGAGCCACCAAAATGGTAAACGAGATGGAAAGATATCCTTATGAGGAAAGGCATAAAAGTTTAGAGCTCTTTAATTTGGAAAATAGATGGCTGAGGGAAGATATGATGGAGGTTTATAAAATAACAAATGGAGTGGAACTGGCAAACCTAGAACAGTTGTTTACTCCTTCTAAAAGTAGAAAGACTAGGGGGCATGCAATGAAGCTACAATGTAGCATACATAAGACTACTTGGAGAAAACATTTTTTACTCATCGCATGATCAAAAATTTGTTGCCGGAGGATTTGGTAAAAGCTGTTAGTGTAGCTGGTTTTAAAAGAGGTTTGGATAGGTTCCTGGAGGAAAGGTCCATAAACCATTCTTTATTTGTTTAATATTTTTTTATATACCGCATTTCTTAGGTTCAATGTAGTTTATATGTAACAATATAGATACATTAAGCAACAATAAGGGAGGGTATAACATGATGCTGTAAACTTTAAAGAATTAATTTATCTACCTATAAATAATTAGCTTATGTACATAATGATGATTTAGATGAATTAATGGGTCAGGACACATAGACGACAGAAGGTTTAGGTGAGAAGGGTGGGGTTCCCTACAACATTTTGGAGATTGATTTTGGTCATTTGTTATAAATGAGAGGGTCAAAGGAAAATAATAGAGCAGGTGATAGTAGATTAGGGTAATGGAATGCATATATAATGGAGTACGGGATTATCGTTGATGATATGTCTCTTCATCAAAATGGTCTCTAAAGAGCAAAGGGGTATGTTTACTAAACTGCGGTAATGTCACTCGCGCTAGGTTCCGCGGTAAAGGTACAGATGCCCATATAAAGGTGTGGGCGGTGCATCGTTACAGCAAGCCATATCAGCTAACGCATGTTACAAGGCGCCTTCGACTAACACGTGCTACAAGGCACCTTACAAGGCACCTTATAAGGCACCTTACAAGGCACATTACAAGGCACCTTACAAGTAAGGTACCTTATAAGGTGCCTTGTTAGGTGCCCTATAAGGTGCCTTGTTAGGTGCCCTATAAGGTGCCTTGTAAGGTGCCTCATAAGGCGCTTTGTAAGGTGCCCTATACCATAGGGCTCCTTAGGCTAAGCGCTGTATTAGGCACCCCTGGACAAGGCACCTTAGAAGGCACCCTGGGTTATGGAACCATAGGTTAAGGTGGCCTAACAAGGTCATGGTGCCCTAGGTTAGTGTGGCCTAAGGGCTGAAAGGTGCTTCAGGATGACATGCATGACCTGTGAGGAAGAGAGACAGATGTAACCCTAACACTAGATAGAGCACTCAGGAAAGGCAATGAACAGGTGAGTGAAGGAGGGAGAGCTGGGAGCCGCTGGACCTGCCATATCTGTAGGCATCCCATGTGGCTGCCAGTACTGATGACAAACATGGTGGGGGCAACTGTACCACAGCACAGGGTGTTGGCAATGTAAAGTACTGGAAAGACAGTTGGTGGAATACGTGTCCCCCAGTGGAGGCGGAGGTGGCAGGATAGTTACAATGATGGGTGGACAGAGGAGTGGTGGTGCCATGCAGATCAGGCACAGGCGAGGCAAGCACGATGAGGCACAATGCAGGAAAGGGTAGCAGTGCAGGACATGGGGTGGCAGCCTGCACAGGCAGACAGGACTCTACACAGCTGGCAGACGCAGATAGACGGACCAAGGGAATGTTGGGAATTGTGGCGAGGGTATTATGGGCTGGCAGCACAAATCTGCAAAAATATGACTGTTACAGGCATGCACACTATTTGAGTAGGACAGGCATGAGAGGAGGGAACAATGAGGAATTGAGCCCATGAACATGCTGAGAATGGCATTGTATTAACAAGTAGGCTATACCTCCGTGGTGTATGTCACAGCAATGGCTGGGTACAGGACTGCAGGTCACCGCACAAACTGTCTGCTCTGAGTGCCAGGATAGGGTAACCCCACCAGTTCCCATGATGCAATGCACATGCTGAATAGCTGTCTACAGCTGATCACCAAATGGGGTCTGCACCTCTCCGGTACCTCAGCTTGGAAAGACGAACTGACAGTGCGTGATACTGGCACAGAGTAGTTACAGACCATGCCAATGTGCAGGTTCTGTGTTCTCCCTGAGGGATAGGATGGGTGCCCAGCACTAGGTCCGCAGTACATGTGGTGGTAGAGATAGGCCCTGCTGTACATCCCCACGGCTACCAGTGTGTGACAGGTGTTCCTTGCAGGGGAGGCAGCTGAAGGTAATTCGGTGTCCATCTTTATCCTGCAGTCACATGTGGCTCTCTGAGACCAGACACCACCCAGATTATTGTGTACCCTGTGTTAGGGTCTGGCTGACATGGGCACCTGTTATAAGGGCAGAGGGGTTTTCAGACATGCATTAATACCCCAAAGGACTCACATCACCATTTTTGTAGGTAAGGTACAGGTGCCAAAAGCCCCTGTGAAGCAACCTACATCCTGCTGGTATAAGACAGCCCTCCAGGGTTGGTGGGCCAGAGCCATACCTGTGGCTGGGGCAGACCAGCAGCAATGAAGGGTTAGCTCTGGAAAACCCCAACTGCCTCACACCACTGTCTGCCAGTCACCAGCAGACAGCACAGTCAGACTGCACCTTATAGGTGTTCCAACCATGCACAGTCTAACTGCAGACAGTCCACTAGCCAGTCCATATTGCATGCTCCCAGAGAAACTATGTGCACCAAACAGGCTTCTCCTTGATTGTGGCCCCAGCACTGGGAACACAAAAGTATCACTGGAGACAGATAGTGTAGAGCGCTATGTGGGAACCTAGACATGTCATAGTCACTGCTTGGTCGGAGTGAGTGCCCTCCCAGCATGCCATGCTGTGGCCACCCTGTCCATGCAGGTGGTGGTCGGGCACTACAGTGTCCCAGCCATTGCCCCACACCCTGTGAAGATGCATCCTGGCCAATCCGCCCTGTCCGGGCCATACCCACAACACTTTGTTCCTCATTATGCACATATTCAGGCTAACGCTGGTAACAGTGGGACATTGTGGGCCCGGTGAGGTGTGGGCAGCCACAAAACAATGGATAGACATACACACACACACACACACACTCCTATTGCAGCATTGTGCAAAGATAGGGGTGGTAGTAGTAGTGCTCTGGTGATAACTGCAGCTCAATGCTGGGGCCAACAGCCTGACTCTCCATGCATCTTTGGATTGTGGAGCCTGTGTGAGTGGGTGTTTGTACCCCTGTTTGCCACTGCTTTGGGCTTTGCACATGTTGCTGTTGTATCTGCAATGTAGGGTAAAACATAGGGACATGCTCTGCAGGAACCACAGCTGGGGCTTGAACCTGTGACCCTCTGCTTTTGGACACACTGGCTGGGTGTACTGCACCACATTGTTGCCACAGATGCATGGTGGTCTCTGGGGCTACCTGCACTTTTCCTCAGCCAGACCTTTTATGTTGCACTGCACACCACGTACTGGTACAGGGCATGGCCTAGGTCCACTGTAGGCAGGTGCCACTGCCCCCTCCAGCACGGGCACCCCTCCCCCTGCCATGCTGACATGACCATATGCTGTCGGTGTTGGTAGTGTGCAGTCCCAGGCCATCCAGTGTGTGGGTAGGTGGTCGCCTAGGGAGCGGGGTCTGGGGCATGGGGCATACATGAGCATCCTCACATCCCCCCATCACTGCCTACCAATAGTCTGTCCCTTCTGCTTGGGGAAGGGTTGGCTGGGAGGATGTCAGGTCAGTGCCCTGGCAACTATTAGCTCGGGTGGACCAGGTAGATGTAGGTGGATTGTGTTTGGCCTTTGTCAGCTGCTGTCCTGCTGATTTCCAGTTTCCATGTTCCTATGTGCCACCTAGGCACCCGCCTAGTCCACCCTGTGCCCCAGCTGCCCCCGCTACATGTCCCGCCTGCAGCCCCCTATGCTCCACTTGCACCGTCGCCATAGTGGGCTTTCATACTTGGGCACTATGCTGTTGCTGGAAAAGGAGCACTACTATCACGTTTCTTGGGCTCCCTGTCTATGCTGTACATTGCTGACACTTAAATGGTTTCTCTCTCCTGCAAATGTGCATCTAACGGCAGGTTTTCATTCGCGGTAGGATTCAGCCCTTCAGTTCAGTGCGTTAGTGTGCAGGGAGCCTCTCCCTGCCCACTCCCCGCCCATTGACCCCTTCCCCCCACCCTCTCTCCACCCTCTGCGGTGTTTACCGCGGCCGGGAATGTTAACGATCGTTAGGTAACGTTAATGCGCGTTAATGTTACATACTGCGCGTTAACGTTACCTAACAATCGTTAACATTACCTAATGCGCGGTCTGTAACATTACCGCAGTTTAGTAAACATGCCCCAAAGTCTTTATTGTTTTATGTAAGTGTGTGAGGTCATCTATGCATCTCAGTTCTATAGGAAGACTATTTCATAGGCCTGAGGTGTACAGAGAGAAAGCGCATATGGAAATTGCCTGGTTGAATTTCAGCTTGTCAAGCGGTACAATTAGTCTGTTCGGGGAATATATTCTTATTAATTATTGTTAAATTATTATTAATAATAATAATTATTATTATTAATTAAAGTGGATTGTGAAACTCCACTGCTTTCCACTGGGATAGGCAGCATGGAATCTGTCTGTCTTTGGAGAACCTGACAGGTACCTGTGGCCTGGATTGGCCACTGTTGGAAACAGGATATAGGCCTTGATGGACCTTTTGGTCTGAACCGAATATGGCATATCTTACGTTCAGATGAGTAACATCATCCCTGATGGCGTCAGATCGGGTTACTCTTCCAGAATCCAGAAGTCTAGAAAACTCTTTGGGCATGTGCGAATACTCCCTTCTGTAAGACCATAGCTCCTCCCCCCAGTCTTCTTCATCTGCAGTCAAGAGCAGACATAGCTCTTTCCACACTGTACTATATTATTGTTTTTTTCCTTCTTCCATTTTAAAATTTCTTTCTTTTCTTTTGACTAAAAACCTCCATACATCACCTAAGATTTCAGTTATGATTACACTCCTATTTACTGCCTCCTCAGGATCAGCTCTCTTTCCAGTACTAGTCCAGAGCCCAGCAGTCTTTCTCCTGCAGTGGCAACAAAAAGGGGTACGCAGGCTCTTCCATGTCAACCTCATCCAGAGCAAACCTCTCTGACTATAGTGACTTCAGTAGGAAGAAAAGGAAACAAAAGATGAATTTTACCCCATGCTTTTACCGCTGGCAATGTTGTTTTGACATACAAAAATCTTTCCTGCTCTTCCAAAAAAACCCCAAAATAATAATAAGTAAATGAATAGAAAATTGATAAGGCAGACAAAGAGAGAATTTGAGAAGATGCTTGCTGTGGAAGCAAAAATGCATAATAAAGACTTTTTCAAGTACATTCATAAGCCTGAGAGAGAGTCAATTGGACCATTAGATGATAGAGGGTTAAAAGGAGCACTAAGAGGGGACAAGGCCATAACGAAGAGACTGAATGAATTATTTGCTTCGGTCTTTACTGAGGAAGATCTAGGGATGTTACCCATGACTGAAGTGGTATTTAAAGTGATACTGCGGAAGAATTTAAAGAAATATTGATACACCGGGAAAACGTAGTACAACTATTTGATAAACTAAAGAGTGACAAATCACCTGGACCGGATGGTATATACCCAAAGGTATTGAAAGAACTGAAATATGAGATTGCAGACCTACTATTAGTAATCTGTGAACTATCATCAAAATCATCTGTAGTACCTGAAGATTCGCCAACTTAACGCCAATTTTTAAAAAGGGTTCCAGGGGTGATTTGGGAAACTACAGGCTGGTGAGCCTGACGTCAGAAATGGGCAAAATGGTAGAAACCATTATAAAGAACAAAATTACCGAACATGTAGATAGTCATGGTTTAATGGGAGAAAGTCAAAATAGCTTTAGCCAAAAAAGGACTTATCTTACTAATTGTTATATTTTTTGGAAGGTGGGAATAAACAAAGGTGAGCCGATCAATATAGTGTATCTGGATTTTCAGAAAGCTTTTAACAAGGTTCCTCATGAGAGACTCTTGGCGAAATTAAAGTCATGGGATAGGAAACAGTGTACTATTGTGGATCAGGAATTGGTTAAAAGATAAAAAGCAGAGGGCAGGGCCGCATGGCCAATTTTCCCAATGGAGAAAGGTGAATAGTGGAGTACCCCAGGGATCTGTGCTGAGTTCGCTGCGTTTTAACATATTCGTAAATGACCTGGAGATGGGAATAACGAGTGAGGTAGTCAAATTTTCAGATAACACAAAATTATTCAACGTTGTTAAAACCCAAGGGGATTGTGAAAGATTGCAAGAGAACCTTGATAAATTGGAAGACTGGATGTTCAAATGGCTGATGAAATTTAATGTGGACAAGTACAAAGTTATGCACCTAGGAAAGAAGAACATATGATGCAGGGTTCCACCACCCAGGAAAAAGATATAGGCATCATTGTGGATAACACATTGAAATCCTCTACCCAGTGGTGGCCAAGAAGGCAAATAAAATGTTAGGAATCATAAGGAAAGGAATGGTGAATAAAGCAAAGAATATAATATTCTGGGAGGAGTGGCCTAGTGGTTAGGACAAGGTACTTCAGGCCAGAGGGCCGGGGGTTCAAGTCCCACCTGGGGACAGCAATCTCAGGCCGGAGGGACTGGGATTTCTAGTCCTATAGGCACTCCTTGTGGTCTTGGGCAAGCCACTTAACCCTCCATTGCCCATGTTCCCTGTAAGTATTAGCGTATGTGTGTCATATCCCCTCGTGTTAAATGTATCTCCCAATTGACTGCTTTGACCCGGTGAAAAGCGGGATATAAATACAGATAAATAAATAAATAAATAAATAAATAATATGATCCCCCCCCCCTTGTTATATGTCCCACCGCTTTGACCCGGTGAAAAGCGGGATATAAATACAGTTAAATAAATAAAATAAATAAATAAATAATGCCTCTGTATCGTTCCATAGTACAACCGCACCTTGAATATTATGTGCAATTCTGGGAGCCGTATCTTAAAAAGGATATAGCAGAATTAGAAAAGGTTCAGAGAAGAGCCACCAAAATGGTAAAGGAGATGAATGGATACCCCTATGAGGAGAGGCTTAAAGGTTTAGGGCTTTTCAACCTGAAAAAGAGACTGCTGAGGGGAAATACGATAGAGGTCTATAAATTAATGAATGGAGTGGAACGGGTAAACATGGATCAAGTCTTTACCCCATCAAAAAGTAGAAAGACTAAGGGACATGCAATGAAGCTACAGTGTACCCCGTTTAAGACTAATAAGAGAAAATATTTTTTTCACTCAACTCTTAATCAAACTCTGGAATTCATTACCGGAGGATGTAGTAAAAAGCTATTAATGTAGCTGGATTTAAAAAAGGTTTGGACAAGTTCCTGGAGGAAAGATCCATAAACCATTATTAAAGAGGACCCAGGGTTATCCACTGCTTGCTCCAATACAAGCATTATGGAACCTGTGTGCCATTTTAGGAAACTGCCAGTTACTTGTGACCTGGATTGGCCACTGTTGGAAACAGGATACGGGGCTTGAAGGACGTTGGTCTGACTCAGTATGACATATCTTTTGTTTTTATTTTCTTAAATAGAAAACAGAGAGATGGGTTACTTAAGCCATGCCAACCAAAGCTCTTCATTCTCAGTGGGCAGTTTTTCACACAAGCCACATCTCTGTCTTTGGTGTGGGCTGTTCATGCACATCAGTTCCGCCTAGCACCCATGGAGGTGACTTTGGGCGCATACTGCGAGAAATGTGGCCTTACGAATGCCTGGTGGACAGGCCATTAGTGGCTTTCTTGCCACCAGGCAACAATTTTCTGCCTGACCTACCTGACCTAAGAATGGCCCTGTTTCAAAATGTTTTCTCTTTTATCATTCAGCCAGCAGTTGGACCTGTTTGCAGCCATAGTAGCATCTGCAACGGGTGTGAGACCTCTTCCCAGCAGTGGCACAGAGTCTCTTTTATAAGCCTGCAACCATGCCCTCACGAGGAGGGGAGGAAGTTCTGATAGGCGGAATATTATGTATATATCAGAAGGAATTTTCTATATGTATCAGACATATGCTGTCAGTGTAGGCCACAGGTCATTTGCCAAATCTGCAGAAGTAGTCTGTTAGCTTGTTTACTCTGAAGGTAGGACACAGGCCATTTGCTAACCTTGCAGAAAAAGCTCTTTAGCTTAACCTTGCAAAAGCAAAACACATACATTATATGGAGAAATAAGAAAAGAGAGCAAAGGAGATAAGATATGCTGATTCCCCTTTTGGAAGCTCTGTAAAGATAACCTTTTAACCCTGCAATTCAGTTTTTGCATATGTCTGTAACTTTCCATGACGTATATGGTACATCTTTTTATCCTATATAAGCAAAGCTACACTCTGAATAAACTGAGCAGCTTATATCATACTGATAGTGTGTGATTATTTGCTGTTCCCAAGCGCTTGTACTGAGAAACAGGATTCAGGGAGACGGAACCAAATTCATAGCATAAGCATCAGTTATGGTAACTGAGAGAAAATAATATCAGTTGGGGTAACTGATATATATAAGTTCAGTTGTGGTAACTGAGATATACATAAGAAATAATATCAGTTGGGTTAACTGATACATAGAATAGAGAACCCAATCTGTTCTGGTAGCAACAGTTTTGGTGTTAGAAGTGGGATTCGATGGATTGGGTAAGTAACACATTGGATATATGTTTAAGCACCATGAATTTATCTAGTTTATCCTTATGCATGTATGTTACCAAATTGTTACCCAATGTGATCCTTATAGTACTATATTTATGCAGATGTCCAGATAGATAAGCAATTACAAGATGCGTAACACATTACTGTTTCTTTTGAACTTGCATTGCCTTTAAGTTTGCTGGAATTTTGGACAGAGGCTGATCTGAAATTGCTTTGTTCCCAAGCATATAGAACACATTTAGTGGAAAGATGGAACTGAGTTCCCCAAAAATATGAGAATATTTGTAATGCTACTTACAAATAAAACAATAACACTAACTTGAGTTGATTGGAGAAAAGAAAAATCTTGCTTGTCAGCAACGACCCAGGAGAGGTTTTGGAAAAAAGAAACAGAGAGAGAGAGGCAGAAGGTGAGGCCACAGCCTAGGAAAGGCAATAAACATGCTTCTTCAAGTGTGATGATCTGGGCCACTGGAATTCTGACTGCTCTAAGACTCCTCGAGGACCCACAAAGCCTGAAGAACATGAACCTTGTATATTTATGCCTCTGCAGAGACATGAATAGGTAGGGGAGAGTAGGCCAAAAAGAACCCGAGGAAGTATCACCATGAGGCCCAACCACAAATGCCTTGTACCTTCTTAGGCCTCTCACCTCAAAAGGATCTCTTTTGACACCATAATTAATGGATAGCTTACACAAATTCTTGTGGGCACTGCAGTTACACGATCAGTCTTCAAATATTTTGAGTTTCCTACAGCATTCTCACTGGGAACAGTGTATACGATAGACTCTAGTCACACCTGAGAGATATGTGGCCATCCTGCTAGAAGTCATACTTCTTCCTATTGGGATTGATATTATAAAATGTTGCAAAATAATAGTTTTATATTGTATTTAGAAAGAGCACATGTCCACTTAGTACTGGACCGATTAAGTTAGTGGGAAAGGGACACTGTTTACTCATATTGTTATGCTTTTTTGAGAAGAATCTAAATTTATATTTTCTACCTACCATTTGTTTACAGCAATACTAAGGGGTATGTTTACTGAACCATATTAATGTGCGCTCTGTGACGTTATTGCACGATAAGGTACCTTATCGCATGATAATGGCACTTTTTCAGGCGCACAGGTACCTTATCGCACGATAACGCACGCAGCGGCGCAAACGAGCACTGAAGGTGGGGAAAGGCTCCCGGAGGGCGTAGGAAGGCTCCCCAGAGGCGGAAAGAAGGGGTCAATGGGTGGAGAGTGGAAGGGGAGAGGCTCTCCGCACACTAATGCTGTGAAATCCGAGGCTCAAAACTAACACCAGTGAAACCTTGGCGTTAGAGCTGATTTAAAGGGAAAATAAACCATTTCCGTCAGCAATGTACAGCAAAACCAGGGAAACCTACAAAAAGTGATAAGTGTGATACATGTGCACGGAACAAAAGGGCAAATAAACATTGAAAATGTACAGAAGAAAATGTAAAAATAAAATAACCAAGATGGCCAATAGTGATATCAATGGGAAACATCAAAAAACACTCCCAAGAAAGCTCCAAAAAAAAGATATGAATTTTGGAAGGGTCTATGCTCCGTCCCCATACAAGATGAATGAGCCCACAGTGTAATTGTGCTGAGCAGGGTTTCCGACTCCATCGGCCAGGTTTCCTATGGCATGCACATGTTCCACAACAGCAGGGCAGGCATGACGGAACGGGCAACTGGACAGATTCTGGAAAAGGGGACACAGAGGGCTGCAGGCGGCACATGCTGCGGTGCAGCTGGCCCACAGTGCGGACTAGGGGGATGCCTAGCTGGCCCATAGGAATGCTGAAACAGTAGAGCAGCCAGACAGCAACTGCTGAGGGCCCAATATGGGCATGAGTGTGCTTCCCACAGTGTAACAGGGGATAGTACCCAGCAGGTACCCCCAAGGGCACAGAACATTGGCAGGCGGTACTAGGGGGAAGCGTGGACAGCTATGCAGGCTCCCTTAACCCAAAACCCGCACCATAGGCAGCTGCCTACCCGCACACTGGATGGCCTGAGACTGCTCTCCACCAACACCACCAGCAGAAGGGCATGTCAGCATGGTGGCAGATACTGGTGGTGGAGGGCGCAGTGGCAGCTGCCCAGAGCAGACCGTGGCCTAGCCCTGTGTAGTTGGGTGCCATGCACTGCAACAGACAGGACCTGTCTGATGAACAGTCATGGTATCACCAGGGAATGCACTGTCTCTGTGGCAACACAGTGGTGCAGTGCACACAGTGAATGTGTTCAGAAGCAAAAGGTCACAGGTTCAAGTCCCAGCTGTGGTTCCCGCCAACCCAGTCCCCATATTTTACCCACTACTAAAACATGCTAATACAGACAGAACCTTTATTTCAGATGACATAAACATGCCCAAAACACCTACATTTTACCCTACAGAGCACAGACACCATAAACATGCGCATTACCTAGAGCAGAGTCTCCCAAATGTAGTCCTGGAGGGTCAAACACCATTCAGGTCCCATGCTGTCTCTAATAAAGATGCCTGTGCTGCATTTCTATGCGCCGCCCCCATGGTATGCAGATGTATCTCATGCATGAGGGACAGCATGAAAACCCGAACAGTGTCTGGCCTACCAGGACTGGAGTCGGGAACCTCTGCCCTAAAGCAGTGGCCAACAGGGGCAGACACACCCACACCCACAGACTCCATTATCCAATGCCTCCTGGAGAAGCAGGATGTTGGGCCCTGCATGCATCTCCCAATACTAGCACTTGCATACCTTAGCAATGCCACCCTAAACCTGGGAATAAGGTACACAGCTATCAAAAGGTTGCTATGATTACTGGCAGATAGCAATTCTGAGGTTAAGTACAATTTTCCGAGTGAGCACATCATAGGAACCTTTCTGATGTCTGTGGGGTGTGCTACAGGTCTTATGTCTGACAGTGTTTACCACCCTGGGGGGTGACCCCAACAGTATTGCATACCATAGCCATGCCTGCACTGTGCCCAGGACTGGTGTGGTGGCCAGGGCTGCCAAACACCGCTATAGTTGCACAATGCTGGCATAGGTGTGGGGAGTGTGTGTCTGTCTATCCAGTGTGTGGTGGCTGCTAACACCTTCCTCAGCCCACACTGCTAGCACTGTTGCCAGTATTGGCCTGCCAATGTGTATAATGAGGAGCAAGGTACTGTGGGAATAGCCTGGATAGGGTGTCCTGGCATGGATTCATCTGTACAGAGCATAGGGCAATGGCTTGGACATTGTAGTGCCCGGCCACCACCTGCATGGACAGGGTGGCCACAGCATGTCCTGCTGGGAGGTCACTCTCACCCTGACTAAGCAGTGACCACGGCATGGCTAGGTTCCCCCATAGTGCTATACAATATTTCTCTCATGTGATATTTATGGGTTCTCTTTTGGGGCCCAATCACTGACTTATCTGCTTGGTGTGTATCTTGACATCCCAGTTCTGGGCACATGCATTTTCTCCAGGACCATGGACTAGCTAGCAGACTGTCTGCAGCTAGTATATGTCTTACTGGAACACCTTGCAGGGTGCAGTGGCTGGAGGCGTGCTGCTGGAGAATGTCAGATAGTGGTGGGGGGCAGCTGAGCATTTCCAGGACTACTGTCTGTCTACTATTGCTTTACGGATGTGTACAGCTCCGCATTGCCTGCCCTGTAGGGTGTCTGTTCCCCAGCAGGACTGGGGTTGATGGTCCTCTCTACTGCCACCATTGCAGGGAGGTAGAATGTGGATCTATTGGTGGGCAATCCTGTTTCCCACCCCAGAGGGTGGGTTGTGTGGTGGCACATAATCCGCCTATGGGTCCAACCCAACCCCCCAGATACCTACACCTAGTAACCATGGCACCAACACAGGATATGCACTATTCTGGGTGCATCAGAGCCCATAAGGGCTAGACATTACTGTGAAATAAATACAGAAGAACACAGACGTAACCTAGGTGTGTCTGCAGGAACTACCTATCACACACAGTAGCACTGATAGGGACCTGCAGCATGGTGTATTTCAGCCATGAAAGGTGCTGTGGACCTGGTGCTGGGCGCCCCACCTCACCATCAGGGTGAGCACAGTACCCGCACAATGTGACGGTCTGTGGCTACTCTGTGCCAGTACCACACACGGTCAGTTCCCCCTACCAGGCCGAGGTGCTGTGGGGGCGCATGCCCCATCTTGTGCCCATCTGTAGACTGCTGATTTGCATGTGCAGTGCATCATGGGTATGGGTGGGTTAACCCTATCCTGGTAACCACAGCAGACAGTTTGTGTGGTGACATGCAGTCCTTCTTCAGCCAGCCAGGGGTTTGTGGCTGCTGTAGAGCTATAGCCCACTGGTTACTTCACTGCCTGTAAAGCCAGAGGTCATGGGTTCAAACCCATAGTGGTGTTATTTGATAGGGCTGTTGGAGGCATTGTTTATTTTTAATGCCAGCAAAAACACCCTCAGAGTACTGCAACCTTAAGGTGTCCTATAGGGGACATTATAGGGTGCCTTGGCAGACAGTGCACTTTATAATGTGCCCTATGGAGTGCGTTGTTGGGTGCCTTATGCGGCACCTTAGGTTATGCCACCGTGAGGGTGTGTTTGCTGGCAGCACTAATTAAAATAAAAGTAAAATGCCTCAAAAAGCACTACTTAAATGTAAAGGGTGGTGCCTCAGCCAGCCTTATGCATTAGGCACACTAGGGGATCAAACTCATGACCTCTGTTCCAGCAGTCAGTGTATTAACCATTGTGCTACACCTCTGCTTCTATGTTTGCATGTCTGCGCGCCTACTTAAGATTATCACGCGTTAATGTGCTTAGCGGCATTTCGCCCGATAATGTGCACAGCGCGCGTTATCGCGCGATAATCCCGTTTTGCTACATTAAGACCGAAATGCCCACTCCTTTTATGGCATCCTGTACACTATCACCAGGCGCACTGATCCCCAGTGTGCCTAGTGAATAAGGCTGGCTGAGGCATTGCCCTTTATGTTTAAGCAGTGCTTTGTGAGGCATTTTATTTTTATTTTAATTAGTGCTGCCAGAAAACACACCTTCACAGTTCTGTAACTTAAGGTGCCGCATAAGGCGCCCTATAAAGCACTCCAGAGGGCACATTATAAAGTGCACTATCCGCCAAGGCACCCTATAAGGTCCCCTATAGGACGCCTTATAAGGCGCTTTATAGGGCGCCTTATAAGGCACTTTATGGGGCGCCTTATGAGGCACCTTAAGGTTACAGCACTGTGAGGGTGTTTTTGCTGGCAGCACTAATTTACATTAAAAATAGATAATGCCTTGGACAGCCCTATCAAATAACCACACTGTGGGATAAAGCTTCACACACCCACCAAACATAAAGATACAAAGCACCACGATACCGATAAGATCGGAGGTGAGATACCTTGGGGTTACTCTGGACAGTAAACTCAACCTCAAACCTCACATAGACAAAACAATCCAAAAAGCATATTACAGGATGCGAATCATCAGGAGACTGAAACCACTCCTCGCTCCAGAACACTTCCGTACAGTCTGTCAAGCTCTGATAACCCCAATACTGGACTTCTGCAATCCGATATACCTCGGACTACCAAAACAAGCTCTCAAACCACTACAGCTGGCACAAAACACTGCAGCTCGAATCATATCCGGAGCCGCAAGGCAGGAGCACATCACACCTACACTAAAGGACTTACACTGGCTCCCAATCATTGCTCGCATCAGATACAAGACTATCATAAACCTATTTAAGATAAAAGAACACACATCAGCCAACAGCCTCCACCTGCTCATACAACCGGAAACCAGCGCACGTCCCAGAAGAAGTCAAACACGCAACCGAGTCAGCACCCCAAATGAGTACAAGCACACACGCAAGGACACAACAGACAGAGCTCTCTCCATGGCTGCTCCAACAATATGGAACAATCTACCGGACAATCTAAGGGCAACTCCAGACCTCAAAGACTTCAGAAAACAACTGAAAACCATGCTGTTCATAGAGCACTATGGTCACATCACATAACCTAAGAGAATGGATAACAGCACTCCAATCCTCCCAAACAACTGAATATATATAAAATATGATTCTAGCACCACTGTAAATAGCCCACCCTGTATATAGCTCAAACAAATCAAGCACCCAACACATCCCTCACACAACTAAGTTTTATCCTCACTGCATGTACAACACACACACTTTACCTGATTGCTTGCTGTGATACCACCTTGATTATTAAGATAAGGCGGTTTAGAAATACTGTTAAATAAATAAATAAAATAAAAATGACCTCTGGCTCTACAGGCAGTGAAGTAACCAGTGAGCTACTAATACACCCCTGGCTGGCTACAGAGGGACTGCAGGTCACCACACAAACTGTCTGCTGTGGTTACCAGGATAGGGTTAACCCACCCATACCCATGATGCACTGCACATGCAGATCAGCAGTCTACAGATGATCACAAGATGGGGTATGCACCCCCACAGCAACTCGGCCTGGTAGGGGGAATTGACCGTGTTTGTTACTGGCACAGAGTAGCTACTGACCGCCACATTGTGCTGGTACTGTGCTCACCCTGAGGCTGAGGTGGGGCATCCAGCACCATGTCCACAGCACCTGGCTTAGCTTAGCTGAGCAGGCTATGCTGCAGATCACGCTTGTGGACTATGATGCCCCCAGAATAGTGCATATCCTGTGTGGGTGCCACAGTCGCATGATTTAAGTGATGGCAGGGGGGCGTTTGGACCCATAGGTGGATTATGTAATACCACCCAACCTGCCCTCTGGGGCTCAGGGTGGGGGACAGGATCCCCCACCAACAGATCCACATTCACATTCCACATCCCTGCAATGGTGGCAGTAGAGGGGACCATCAACCCCAGTCCTACAGGGCAGTCAATGCAGATCTGTACACATCCATAAAGCAATAGCAGGCCTGGAAATGCTCAGCTGCCCCCCACCACTATCTGACATTCTCCAGCAGCAAGCACAGTGAGTCTCCAGCCACTGCACCCTGCAAGGTGTTCCAGCCATACACATACTAACTGCAGACAGTCTGCTAACTAGTCCATAGTGCATGTTCCTGGAGGAGATGTGAGCACAACCACCAAGCAGATAAGTTAGTGATTAGGCCCCAGAAAAGAGAACCCATATATATCACTTGAGAAAAACATAATATAGCACTATGGGGGAACCTAGCCATGCCATGGTCACTACTCAGTCAGGGTGAGAGTGACCTCCCAGCAGGACATGCTGTGGCCACCCTGTCCGTGCAGGTTGTCGCCGGGCACTACAATGTCCGAGCCATTGCCCTATGCCCTATGCCCTATGGAGATGCATCCAGGCCAGGCCACTCTGCCCAGGCTATACCCATGGTACCTTGCTCCTCATTATGAACTTTGGCAGGCTAACACTGGCAACAGTGCAAGCAGTGTGGGCTGAGTAAGGTGTTGGCAGCCACCAAACACTGGATAGACAGACACACACTCCCACACCTATGACAGCATTGTGCAACTATAGAGGCTTTTGGCAGCCCTGGCCACCGCACCAGTCCTGGGCACAGTGCAGGCATGGCTATGGTACACAATACTGTTGGGGTCACTCCCCGGGGTGGTGAACACTGTCAAACACCAGACCTGAAACACACTCCACAGACATCAGAGAGGTTGGTATGATATAGCTCAATGAGCAGATTGTGCTTAACTTAGGAATTGCTATCTGCCAGTAATCATAGCAACCTTTTGATATATGTGTACCGTATTCCCAGGTTTAGGGTGGCATTGCTAAGGTATGCAAGTGCTACTATTGGGAGATACACGCAGGGGCCAACATCCTGCCTCTCCATGAGGCTTTGGATAATGGAGCCTGTGGGTGCGGGTGTTTCTGCCCCTGTTGGCCGCTGCTCTAAGGCAGAGGTTCCCAACTCCAGTCCTGGTGGGCCAAACACTGTTCGGGTTTTCATGCTCTCCCTAATGAATATGCATGAGATACATCTGCATACCATGGGGGCAGCGCATAGACATTTATTTATTTATTTATTTATTTAACAGTTTTTATATACCGTCTTTCTACAAGTCAAGACGGTTTACATGAAACAATATAGTACAGTATATTACAACTGTTTACAAGGAACAAGGAAACAAATAGGTAATATAACTAGATAACAAGTAACAATTAACTATGATACAGATAATATATACAACTGTAGCGGTAGAACTAACTACCATGATCGGGGATTGAGAACAATGGATGATTTTATACTTAAGAAGATATATTTACAGTTAATTTTGTAAAGAATTGTGGGCAGTTTTGGTGGAAGGTGGATCATGAAATTTAGGAGTTAGGGTGGGAGGGAGAAATTTTCTAGGAAGAGATGAGTTGTTAGTTTCCTGCGGACATCGAGGTGGTACTCGCAGTTGCGAAGGTCGGGGGGGGGGGAGAGTGTTCCATAAGGATGGGGCGTAGAGGGAGAAGGCCCTATTGCTAGTAAGTTGTTTACAGTATCTTTTGGCTGTTGGTATAGATAGTAGGTTTTTGGTAGAGGTATGATGTGATCTTGTGTTACTAGGAAAGGTAAGAAGTGAAGTGAGGCAGGGTGCTGATTCATTTATAATTATTTTATGAATCAGGGTAAGGACTTTAAATTTGGTTCTGGGTTGTATGGGGAGCCAGTGAAGGTCGTAAAGGACAGGTGTGATATGAGCACTTCTGGGGTTGTTGGTTATGAGTCTAGCTACCGTATTCTGGGCTAATTGGAGAGGTTGGATAGTATTTTTGGGGAGACCATGGTAGATTAGGTTGCAATAGTCAAGTGAGGGGATTGTAAGAGACTGACAGACAGTGCGAAAGGAGTTAGGGTTTAAGAGGGGTTTACGATTACGGAGGGTGCGTAATTTTGCATAGATTAAATTGGTGGATCTTTTTATATGTTCAGTGAAGGAGAGGTTCTTGTCAATGATAATCCCAAGATATTTTACTTGGTTTTTTATGGTAAGTGGGAGATCAGCGATGGTGAGAGTTGGGGGAGGGGAGTATGTAAGGTTGGAGAATACTTGGAGAACCTCTGTTTTGGATTGGTTGATTAGAAGATTGTGTTGGGAAAGCCAGGATTTGAGACAAGTTAGACATTCATTGATTTTGGTGAAGTTGGGATTGGAGAGGTTAAATGGTGTGAAACACATCATGTCATCAGCATATATTTGGTACTGAATGCCATGTTCCTGAAATATCTTGCAAGCCGGTTGAAGGAAGATATTGAACAGTAAGGCAGATAGGCTAGATCCTTGAGGTACTCCTTGTTTTAGTATAAATGGGAGGGAGGTGTCATTTCCAAGAAGGACCTGTTGTGTTCTGGAGTTCAGATAAGATTGGAGTGTAGTGTCTCTAAGTCCTATTTCGTGAAGTCTGGTTAATAGTTGATTGTGAGGAAGGGAGTCAAATGCGGCAGAAAGGTCAAGAAAGATGAGTAAACATCCTTGAGTATGGTTTTGGGTATGTAAGTATAAGGAGTCAAGTAGAGAAGTAAGTAGAGTTTCAGCTCCATGATTTCTTTTAAAGCCATGTTGGTATAAGTCAAGGGGGGAGTGATCGTCAATGTGGTTCTGAAGTTGTGTTTGGACTATTTTCTCAGTGATCTTTGCCAGGAACGGGATACTGGAGATGGGTCTGTAAGAAAAGGGGGAAGTAGGATCAAGTTTTGTCCCTTTTATGACTGGGCGAATAGAAGCACATTTAAGAAGGGGTGGAACGGAACCTGACTTAAGGGAGGTTTGTATTATGCTCAGAATATAGGGGCCAAGGGTTTTATTAGTGGTTTTAATCCAATGGGCTGGGCAAGGGTCTAGGGCTGAGGTTGAGGTGTTCAGGCCTTTTATGATATCAGTTACATTATCTAAAGTGATAGTGTGAAACTCATTCCATTTGTTTGGGCAGGGTAAGTTGAGAGGTTGTGTAAAGTAATCTATGGTTGGTTGGGGGTTATATGTTGAAGATGAAGGGGCATTTGGAAGACAAGTGGTCAGCAATAGCTTGTGCTGTTATTTTAGGTGGTTGGTCATGTTGGAGGGGTTCATTTATTAGGGATTTGGCTATGGAGAAAAGTTCTCTAGGTTTGTTAAGGGCACGTGTGATAATGTTTTCATTATATTGTCTTTTATGATTGAGTGTTTCTGAACAGTATGTTTGAAGTTTAGTTATGTAGGCTATGTGTAAGTTGGGGTCTTGGGTATGTCTCCATTTGCGTTCCAGACGTCTAAGCTCTCTTTTAAGGATTTTGAGGTTTGTGGAGAACCAGGGAGTTTTCTGCGGTGTTTATGAGGATGATGTGTTGGTGGGAGTAGGGAGGCAGTGGATAGGATATTATTCCAATTAGAAATGATGGGGTCGAGCTCTAAGTTGCTGTTTACTAGTAGGTCAAGTGAAGGGATAGTTTGATCCAGGAAGTTGGCTGCATTGAAAGGTTTGAATTTACGACTGTACTGGTGATGGGTAGGAGGTTGATGTCTGATGGAGGAGTATGGGAGTGAGAAGAAGATGATAGCATGGTCAGACCATGGTATTGGGTGGATAGAGTGTAGGACTTGGTTATGGAGGCGAGGGTGATGGGGGATAAATATTAGATCGAGGATGTTTCCTTTAGTATGAGTAGGGTGGTGTAAAATTTGAGTAAATTGAAGAGTACTCATTGCTTGGAGGAAGGAGGAGGACTGTGTAGGGGGTGTGGAATGCAGGTTTAGATCTCCTAAGATTACTAGTGGTCGTGAGTGGGATTGGGGGGAGCAGGCTGTGTCTAGGATAGAGGAGAGGTCGGAGGAGTCTATCTGTGGAGCTCGGTAAATAAGGTACATTGATAGCAAGGAGTTAGAGATCATGATAGATTCCATGCCGGATGTGGATGTGGATTCTATAGTGGAGAATTGTAGGTTGGATCTGGATATTATGGCTACACCTCCGCCTCTTCCATGCGATCTATTACATATGTTAATTGAATATGTGTCGGGGCATATCTGATTCAAAAGGACCGTGTCAGTGTCTTGGAACCAGGTTTCAGTGAGACAAAGTATATCTAGATCGTTGTCAATAATGAGGTCAGCAAGCAGGGGGATTTTATTTCTGGCAGAACGCGCATTGAGTAGGGCGCATTTAAAGGGGGGAGGGTTGTTGTCAGTGGGAGGATGAGGTTTAATGTTGGGAGTTAGTGTGATAGGTTTAAGTTTGCATGTACGTCGGTGTTGGTTATGATGGGCAAAAAGGGGAAGTGGTTGAGTGGGTGGGCACCTTGAAGAGTATATTATTGGTATGGGGTTGCTGGTATTTAACATGAGTACATTTGGGAATGTAAGCAAAAGCAGGTAAAGTGAGGTGAGGGTAAGCCATCGTATGAATGAGTATAATTTACGGGTATCCATTATTGAGGTAGATGAAGGTGGTGGGGGATACGTGCTAGTGGGGGGGGGGCAGGGGAAGTGGATATTTTGAGTTTTTGTAGTCAAAGGGTATGTGTTGTCACAGGGGTTAGTCTATTTTCAATGATTTAGGGTCTGTTGTAATAGTGCTTAGTTGAAGAAATGAAATGCAAGTGGTTTGTAGTACAAATAGCTCAATAGGCAAAAGCTAGATACATTGTAGGGTAGAGTGATACAATAATTACAGCTAGGAACTTTGTAACATAGGCACATTAATTCCCAGTTAATTTGTAGCTGAGAAATCACAGTTAAGTTATAGATGAGAACAGTGATAGGTGGTAGCTGGTTTGTTGAACAATTGAGCTGGAGAGGATATGTTTAGAATTTTACAACAGTAAAATAAGAGTGAAATCCAATTATATCTTACTGGAGAATACAATACAAGAATACAATAATTCTTACAGTAGTTCTTACTGATGAGAAAAGGTTGATGATGCTTACGTTTGGAGTAGAGGAAGTTCATGTAGTAGTAGGAGCATGTGTTGAGGTTGTAGAGTAGGTACATCTACATGCCGGGAGCCGGGTGGATAGCTTGAACGGGTCTTAAAGATAGTTGTTGCTCGTTGTTGCGGGACTCAGCTTCCAGTGTGGCCACAGCCTAAGGGCCACGCCAAAGGGCCCTCTGGCGAGGCCCTCAGGCGTGGGCCTGACAGGCGCGGGCGCCTGATTAGCGGTGCTTTTAAAGCAGGCTCTGGCTGACCCGATTGGTCAGCACGTGTGTCGTGGGTGGTCCGATGCTCCGGCGGCTCGATCCTCAGACTGAGGAGAGCAGATGGTCGCCCGGAGTGCAGCAGAGCAAGAAGGGAGTTGCGCCCGATTAGCGGTGCTTTTAAAGCAGGCTCTGGCTGACCCGATTGGTCAGCACGTGTGTCGTGGGTGGCCCGATGCTCCGGCGGCTCGATCCTCGGACTGAGGAGAGCAGATGGTCGCCCGGAGTGCAGCAGAGCAAGAAGGGAGTTGCGCCCGATTAGCGGTGCTTTTAAAGCAGGCTCTGGCTGACCCGATTGGTCAGCACGTGTGTCGTGGGTGGCCCGATGCTCCGGCGGCTCGATCCTAGGACTGAGGAGAGCAGATGGTCGCCCGGAGTGCAGCAGAGCAAGAAGGGAGTTGCGCCCGATTAGCGGTGCTTTTAAAGCAGGCTCTGGCTGACCCGATTGGTCAGCACGTGTGTCATGGGTGGCCCGATGCTCCGGCGGCTCGATCCTCGGACTGAGGAGAGCAGATGCTCGCCTGGAGTGCAGCAGAGCAAGAAGAAGACATGCAGCACAGGCATCTTTATTAGAGACAGCATGGAACCTGAATGGTGTTTGGCCCTCCAGGACTGCATTTGGGAAACTCTGCTCTAGGTAATGCGCATGTTTATGGTGTCTGTGCTCTGTAGGGTAAAATATAGGCGTTTGAGGCAAGTTTATGTTATCTGCAATAAAAGTTCCATCTTTATTACCACGGTTTAGTAGTGGGTAAAATATGGGGACTGGGTTGGCAGGAACCACAGCTGGGACTTGAACCTGTGACCTGCTCCTGAACACACTGACTGTGTATACTGCACCACACGGACGGTTCATTCCCTGGGGATACCATGACTGTTTGTCAGACAGAGCCTGTCTGTTGCAGTGCACGGCACCCACCTAAACAGGGCTAGGCCACGGTCTGCTGTGGGCAGCAGTCACTGCCCCCTCCACCACCAGTACCCCTCCACCACTATGCTGACATGCCCTTATGCTGGTGGTGCTGGTGGTGCGCAGTCTCAGGCCATCCAGTGTGCCGGTAGGCGGCTGCCTATGGTGCAGGTTCTGGAGTAGGGGTGCCTGCATAGATGTCCACGCTTCCCCCCAGCACCGCCTGCCAATGTTCTGTGCCCTTGGGGGTACCTGCTGGGTACTATCCCCTGTGACACTGTGGGAAACACACTCGTGCCCATGTTGGGCCCTCATCAGTTGCTGTCTGGCTGCTCTACTGTTTCAGCATTCCTATGGGCCACCTAGGCATCACCCCTAGTCCGCACTGTGGCCCAGCTGCACCACAGCATGTGCCGCCTGCAGCTCTCTGTATTCCCTTTTCCAGTATCTGTCCAGTTGCCCAGTCCGACATGCCCACCCTGCTGTTGTGGAACATGTGCACGCCATAGGAAACCTGTCCAATAACAAGGGAAAACCCTGATCAGCGCTGTTTCACTGTGGGATCATTCACCTTGTATGGGGACAGAGCATAGACCCTTCCAAAATTAATATCTTTTTTTGGAGCTTTCTCTGTAGTGTTTTTTGCTGTTTCCCATTGGCCAGCTTGGTTATGTTTTTTTTTCCATTTTGTTCAGGTCCTTTTCAATGTTTATTTGCCCTTTTGTTCCTTGCACATGTATCACACTTATCACTTTTTGTAGGTTTCCCTGGCTTTGCTATACATTGCTGACGTAAATGGTTTCTCTTCCCTTTAAATCTGCTCAGACTCGGAATCCACAGCGTTAGTGTGCAGGGAGCCTCTCCCCTCCCACTCTCCACCCATTGACCCTCTCTCTCTCCACCCCTGGGGAGCCTTCCTCCACCCCTGGGGAGCCTTCCTCCACCCTCCGGGGGGCTTACTCTGCCTTCAGCACTCGTTTGCGCCGCTGCGCGCTTTATCGTGCGCTAAGGTACCTTTGTGCCCGATAAAGCACCATTATCACGTGATAACGTGCCTTATCGCCCGATAACTTAACAGCAGTGCAAATAGCGCCCTTTAGTAAACATACCCCTATGTGTCCTGGGCCAACACGTGAAGGTAAAGGAAGAAAGTTACCTACACAAATTTTACAAAATGGCATAATCCTAAAATTGTGAAAAATTGATGTTCAACAAAAAAAATTGTCCTAAGGGAGTAGACTGAAAGTTTTCCCCCTTTGAACTGTTATGTGGAAGGCTGCCTACTTTTACACTCCTGAGCCTCACATTTGATCTTTTGTATTTCCTAGCAGCAGAGGCAACTCTCTTCCCTCCACAGGTATGCTCAGCAGTTCCAGTCCCTTCTGCTAGATGTCTCAGCTCTTTCTTTTCAACCCGGAGACTGGATCCTGGTAAAGACATACCACCAGCACACAGTACAAGCCCCTTTTCCAGTAATGGACCGTTCCAAGTTCTTCTGATAACACCGACTGCAGTGAAGGTGGCGACTAAAAAATCCTGGAGCCCATTGCCCTTGCTGGAAACATTCTCCATCTACAGATCAGGCTTCAGGACCCAGGATGAGAAGTAGCTGATGCCGGGGCAGCCAAGGCCCTAGCAGCTGGAGAGGGAGAGGAGAGGTGAAGACTCCTAAAGAAAAGCGGCTATTGGCCTGGAGGTACCGAACCAACACATCCCTTCAAGATTGCTGACCAGGTGCAGGTCAGAGCACTTCACAAGCATGGTACCCTGGACCCGCCCTACGGACCTCCAACTACAGTGATTGTCATCACATGGATAGCCATCCTGTGCGACTCCTGCCCTTCGTGGATCCATGCATCAAGAATCAAGCATGCACCGCCTCCACTGACGTCTTCTTCGGTTCCAGACCGGCCTCCATCCTCCTGACCATCATGCGCAAGACTGCATTGACTCTCCTCCTACCACTCATGTGGTGCCTCCTTCAGCCCATTTCTGGAACTGTTAATACGGCAACACTACTTGCCCAAACTGCCTTAAATGTATCAGACCTTTGTGTGCGCAGCTCGCTACAAGCTGGAGCTTTTCTATCAACATGTCTCATTGCTGCACCTTCTAATCTGTGTGAAATGCAGAAGTTTACTGTACTTGACAATTTAGACTGCACCCAGCCCCATGTTTCTTTTTCTACTTTCTTGTATAACATTGGTGTTATTCGTCCCTCTTTGGGATATAACCAGGTCCCTTTCTCATTGTAAATTGTCTCTAGTCTCAATGCTACAGATTGTTTTATTTTTATAAAGACTCCTGCTCCTGCTTTTAGCCTGTCTAATACTGCTCTATACTGTTCCTCAACTACAGCAGTTTCTCATGCTTACTCTCTGATGTATCTTTCTTTGGGGTGTTTTTTATTATGCGGCCACACTGCTTACACCTATGTTCCTATAAATGCTACCGGTGGCCTTTGTACCTTTGCCAGGCTTACTACTGCTGCTTTTTCTCATGTCCCTCTTAATGTTAGTTCCCCGCTCTCCCGCACACGCCTTCCTCGATCACAGCCTCTGTCCTCCACCTGTAACTCCAATGTTGAACCTTACAGTGATCAGACAGCCTTAGGCCTCGCATTATCTATTGTTGGGGCCCCTGGATTAGCTTTACACAATGCTATGGAAGTTAATCGCATTGCTTGCTCCTTAGCTAAATCTATAAATCTTACTTCTTCTATATTAGCTTCTATGAACCACGAAAAGTCTGGTCTAGGCACTGCCATCTTGCAGAATAGACTATCTATAGATTTCCTGCTTTTACGCTTAAATCATGGCTGTGAGGAATTTGAGGGTATGTGTTGTTTTAATCTTACTGATAATAGCGTCCCAATTGAGTGCTCTATTCAAGACCTACGCAAACTTGCATCCCAAATTACAGTTCCCTCTGCTGATAATTGGTTGTCCTCTTTCACCTCTTGGTTTTTTGGGTTGGGGCCTGCTTTATGTGGCTTGCTGACCTTTGCTATCAGTCTTTTACACATAATTCCCATTGCCTGCTGTTCTCTGTCTCTTGTCTGTTCTATATGCCGCCGCCCTCCTCAACCTCAAGGTGCTTTCCATTATCACTATTACCGTATTCCACCTTCCTCGACCTTTGACTCTACTGACTCTCTTTCCACTACCTTTACTCTTGTCTGAAGCTTATCCTTTCAGGATAACAGGAAGGGTTGATAGGCGGAATATTTGTATGGAGGAATATTATGTATATATCTGAAGGAATTTTATATATGTATCAGACATATGCTGTCAGTGTAGGCCACAGGTCATTTGCCAAATCTGCAGAAGTAGTCTGTTAGCTTGTTTACTGTGAAGTTAGGACACAGGTCATTTGCTAACCTTGCAAAAAAAAGCTCTTTAGCTTAGCCTTGCAAAAGCAGTACACACACATTATATGGAGAAATAAGTAAAGAGAGCAAAGGAGATAAGATATGCTGATTCCCCTTTTGGAAGCTCTGTAAAGATAACCTTTTAACCCTGCAATTCAGTTTTTGCATCTGTCTGTAAACTTCCATGATGTATATGGTACATCTTTTTATCCTATATAAGCAAAGCTATACTCTGAATAAACTGAGCAGCTTATATCATACCGATAGTGTGTGATTATTTGCTGTTCCCAAGCGCTTGTACTGAGAAGCAGGATTCAGGGAGACGGAACCAAATTCATAGCATAAGCATCAGTTGTGGAAACTGAGAGAAAATAATATCAGTTGGGGTAACTGATACATAGAAGCTCAGTTGTGGTAACTGAGATATACATAAGAAATAATATCATTTGGGGTAACTGATACATAGAATAGAGAACCCAATCTGTTCTGGTAACAACAAGTTCCTCTCTATTTATTTATTTATTTATTTATTATTTATTTACAATTCTTATATACCGCACTATTTATGATCAGCGCGGTTTACAAAGAACAACAACATCCGACACTATACAAATGTCTGGTCATTACATTGAACAGGGAATGAAACTTGGAGAGAGGGGGCAACTATATACATAGGAAGTTAATAGGGGAGGAACCTGTTTGGTGTTTACATATTTGAGGACGAGCTATACGAGAGTTCAGAGCCGTCAGTAAGATATTTGACAAAAAGGAAGTGTTTCAGTGGCACTGGAGTTCAGGAAGGCCCCTGTGTAGCAATGTTGAACATAGACCCTTTGTACAGTATGCCATTATGACTTTTCTCCAGCAGCACTGCCAATGGAAACATTCACCCAGAAGCACTGCTGTGAAAGGTAATTCAAATATCTTTCCCCTTCACCACAACCCACAGTCCACCCTTCTCAGGTGGATCACTGAAAGGCTTCTCACCTGAGAGCCACTGGGGAACCCCCTCATAAACGCTGGGATCAGGGATGAGTTTTGGGTAGGTTTAACAGTGGGGCTTTATGAGCCCAAAAATATTGTTAGCACATGATTCTCTCTAGCTAACCTCAGCCCTGAGCATGGCACCCTCATAGCCAGCAGGGCACAGACACCCTCTTGCTGGCAATATCTGCGTCAAGCTCCTACTGTTTAGTTTATTTACCTGTAAATAGTTCAATATGTTCTATGTAAACTGACTTGGTATGATACCATCCATACCATATAACATACTGTTCATTGTAAACCGCACTTGATACTTGTGAAAGAGCGGTATAGAAATAATTGCTAAATAAATAAATAAATAAATAGTGAGACACGGTGGATCATCCTGACCATTCAAACCAGCCAAGGGCTTTGGCCACTGTGCTGGTAGAAGTACTCCCTGCCAAGACACAGTGGCCCTGCCCAACCCACAATTTCAACAGATTCACATTCCATCTACAGAGCCATGGCACAAAGTCTAGGCGAGTGCTTTCTGCCCTTTCTTGGGTGATTTTTTCAGGAGCAGGAGTCTTGTCACAATATGGGACTGTGGGCCGGAAGGACTGGGGTTTCTAGTGGACTGTGGGCCGGAAGGACTGGGGTTTCTAGTCCCACAGGTGCTCCTTGTGGTCTTGGGCAAGCCACTTAACCCTCCATAGCCCATGTTCCCTGTAAAATAGTTATCTCCAAGTTATAATGCCCTGTTCAATGTAATTTCAGTTTGTTCAATGTAAACCGCACTGATGCAGAATAGCGCGGTATATAAAATAATGTAATTAAATAAAATAAATAAATAAATATTTCTGTGCCATCCTCTCCCCATTGTTACAGTAGACAAGTAAGCAACATCCTTTCCTCAGGATAACCTACGACAGTTTCTCTTTATTCAGTTCATTCATAAGAACAAATTCCAACATTACTGATGATATGCTTTCTCCAGCACACTTCTTTCGGGTGTCATACATCAGATTTTCCACCTGAAGCACCAGGGCACTCCTATGATTTTACCCTTTTCAAGTCCTAACTAGTATCTCTGATCCTGCAGGTGGCTCTAGATCTTCTCACCTGGTATAAAAACACAGCAAAAAGGACAGCAAGAGGAGATAAACAAAATACAAAAGCATTTCAAAGATCCCTAGCCTAGCTTCCTGCATCGGTTGCTTGCCAGGGTCCTGGTACCTACTATCTATTTCCCCTGTCTCCTTCCACAGAGGGGCTGTTATCCTCTCCTGTTTAGATTCCTTGCCAAAAACAAATCACCTCTGGAAGCCCTCTACAAACGTACAACTATCTGTGGTTGCCCTTTTACTCTCCACTTCATTGTCTTTGCACTCTTTCCTAGGAGAACTAACCTAATCGCTTCCTCTCTCAACAGCCCTCAACAGACAGGCAGTGGCTCAGGGTCAGCAAGAACATGCAATTGCCTGTGTTCCATAAGAGTTCATGCATGGCATACTCACTACCCTCAACAAGGTTCAGTATTAGGACTAGGGCTGTTAGAATCCATTCAAAGGTGAGGGTCTTAGACTTTAGGAAGACTAACTTTGCCAAGATGGGCCAATACCTCAGGGAGTCATTAGTGGGATGGGAACAGCTGGAGGATGTAGAAAAACAGTGGGCAAAACTGAAAGGGGATATTTTAAGGGCAACCAACCTTTTTGTTAAAATGGTAAATAAAGGTAAAACGAAAAGGAGACCGCTATGGCTTTCGAAAGAAGTAGCTGAAAAAGTGAAGAAAAAGAGGGAGGCCTTCATGAAATACAAGAGATCACAGAGAGAGGAAGACAGGCATCTATATTTGGAAAAACTTAGAGAAGCTAGCAAAGTAGTCAGGAAAGCAAAGATTCAAAAAGAGGAGGGAATAATGTCAGACTCAAGGGTGAAGGGGAGGAATATGTAGAAGCTAATGAGGATAAAGCAGAATTGCTTAACAAATATTTCTGTTCTGTGTTCACAGATGAAGAACCAGGAGCAGGACCTCAGAAAACACCCACAAATGGGAACAGAAGTGAGGGACATCTTGAACAATTTTCAGAAGACTGTGTTCGTGAGAAACTAGCTCAACTTAAAGTAGACAAAGCGATGGGACCAGATGGGATATACCCTAGAATACTGAGGGAACTTGGGGGCGTTCTAGCAGCTCCACTGACTGACCTTTTCAATGCCTCATTAGAGTCGGGAGTGGTGCCAAAGGACTGGAGAGAGGCTGTGATAAGGAAGCTTATCATAGTTCAGGAGGGAGTTATAAAAGAGGTGAATTGGCTTTGAACAAGCAACCTGTCTTTGCTGGTAGAAATACTAAAACAGAATGTTTTCATAAAAGACTACCAGTCCCAGAATGCACCAGGTTTCAAACAGCCTCTAGAAGGGCTGAAGTGGGGAAGCGTGTGTTCAATCAGGAGAGCTATGAGGTAATCCCCAATCACTCATCTCCAAGGGCAGGGCTTGATTCAGCACAGCTGGGCTGTGCTAGGGTGGAGTGTCCCTCTAAGCACTTTAAAAGTAAAAGATATTCTACACAGAGAAGAATAGGGAGAATGGTGAGCACAGGGAGAAGCAGAAGCTGCAGATCCAGAAACAGAAGCCATTGGAGAAAGAAGAGAGAGAACTACAACAGCCGAAGCAACGTGGAAGGAAGAACAGAAAGACATCTTGGAGGTCTAAAGAAGGAGCCCACAGCAGTACGTGTGTTAGGAGTGATTCCAGAGGCAAGCATACTCCATTGGACTGGAGGAAGCCAGAGGATTGGGGTTATAGAACCAGGAACTCCCAAACGGCACTTTTGAGGGAGACGGCTGCATTTGGAAGGGGCCCTAAGACTGGTGCAAGAAGGTATGTGAAGAGAGACCCAGTGTCCAGGGATCTTGATTGGAAGGCTGGACATAAAAGCTGGACTACTTATTGGCCAGGATACCAGGAGAGGAAACCTAACAGCAAGGGAAGCTCAGGTATGAACTTTGATCTATGCCCTAGCTCTTCACCTGGAAGACAGCAGGGAAACAAATATTATCCTGAGAGTGATCAATTAAGGAATTCCTCTGAGCCAGACCATGATATTGATTCCATGATATTTGAGGAAGAAGGAGATATATCAAATGATCAGTTGGAATACATGGACTGCTCTCTGTCTAGGCTGCTGTTTTAAAGTAGTTTCTCACTAATACAACAACCACCAAAAGGAACTGTAACTTGTTCTTTTATCTACCCAGAAAAGTCTCTGCAAGAAAGCTTTAGGGTAGGATTGAGCCACGTAGAGAGAGTAAACCAGCCAAGGGGTTTGCAGCTGGCTAATTATTTGTAATTGAGCCAGGCACAAGTGCACGTGAGCTCTAGAAGGAAACCTCTTTGTGTGTGTGAATAGAAGAAAGTTATCCTTGGTAAAGAACAGGTTTTTTTGCTACTTTTGGGTTTGTTTTTTTTGCCTTTTGGAGCACTGCTAAGAAGGTCATTAGCAGGAGCCATCAAAAAGACTTTTTCTGTTTCCCATCAAGGTCTTTATTGATTGATTGCTTAAGAAGTTCAGTTACCTTATATCATGTTTTGTTTTTCCTGAGTACAATACTTGAAGCAAGTGTCCTTTTGTGTTACCAAGTAAATCTGTGTGGGAGAATTAACCCCATGAATAAAATCTGTTTTTCTTTGCTTACACTCAAGCATCACAACTCATTATTTTGTGAACGGCTGATTCTGGTATGAATGAACTACAACCCCCACACTCCTTTGCAAGTCATAATAATATTTTGCCTTTGCCAAGACTGTGGACATTCATGACCAGCGCCCCCGTTTACAGTTGCGTAGTAGTTCGGATTGCTTTTACACAAAGGATTTAGAGGATTTATAAGGATTACAACTGAAATCTGAAAGGAAAAAGTTCAAGTTAAAAGCTGGAAAGTGGGACTTCCGGTGACGTCAGGAAGCAGGATGGCAGCTTTCTGAGCGAGCTCTGCGGCGTTCGAAGTGAGAGCTAGTAAAGAGCGACCCTACCCCGGTACAGCGAAGCGGGAAGAGCGGGCTGATGTCCAAAGCGCTTGAGCGCAAGTCGGTAAAGGAGCGCCTAGCCGAATACCGGTCCCCCTACGAGATGTTGGAGGAGCCGGAGCGTGCGGAGCATCATGCAAAGATGGCGGCGGGAGGCGGAGAGTGCCCCGACTCGGGGGGCGAGCAGCATTCGGATCCCAAGACCCCCGGAGGCCTGAAGGCCTGGCTGAATGCCTTTAAGATGGAACTGAAGGCCGAAATGAGCCGGCACCAGCAGGAGCTGAAGGAGACGTTGGGCTCCGTGCGACGGGAGGTGCAGGAGCTGGGAGCTCGTGTAGAGGGGGCGGAGGAGACGCTGGAACACCACGCGGCCACGCTGGGAGACCTGCGCGCGGGATGGGCAGAACTGGCCCAAGCGCAGGAGCTCCTGAAAGCAAAGGCTGAGGATTTGGAGGACAGATCACGCCGAAACAACGTGCGTGTGAGAGGGGTGCCAGAGGAGCAGCGTTTTAAGGACTGTGAGGAGACTTTACAGCAGATTTTTGGCGCTCTCATGCAGGCGGTAGATCCGGTGGGAGAGGGAGAGCTCCATCAGTTCAGCATAGAGCGGGCGCATCGCAGCCTTGGCCCCGCTCGGGATAATAAGCCTACAGACATTATTGCGTGTCTGGGATCCTTTAAGAGCAATGAGAAGATAATGGCGGCAGCGCGGAAGGTCGGGCCCTTGAAATGGGAGGGCGCCACGATTGAGCTTTACCAAGATTTGTCATCCGGCACGCTGCAGCGGCGCTGGGAGCTGCGAGGGGTAACCGCGCTGCTTCGCAGAGAAGGCTGGAGGTATAAATGGTTATACCCCTTCGGACTATTGGTTACAGTTAATGGCACCTCCCGTAAAATCCTGAAGGCCGAGGGGGCCTGGCAGATCTTGAAGGAGTTGGGAGTGCAGAACATCACAGAGAATCAGCTGAGAGGGCAGCCTCGGGAGCAGCGAGCCCAGCATCGAAGTGAGGGAACCAAGTGGCAACGAGTGGAGAGCAAAAGCAGGAGGCTCACAAGACTGTCTAGAGAGAAACATTCGGTGGGAGCGGCGGAGGCGGCTGCAGGGGATTGAGGAGAAGAGGAGCCTTGCGGAAGGCACTGGCAGTACTTGTTTGGACCTATTCGGAGCCCATGGGCCCTAAGAACTGGTTTGCTGGCACAGTTGTTGATTATTGTCGAGAGCTAAGTGGGGGATGTTTTTAGGCTGATTTTCTTGGGGGTTGGGGGGAGGGGGGATAGAGGGGGGGGTCCCTGGGGAAGGGGGAAGGTATCGGGATTTAGCCCTGGGAGGCGGGGGGAAGGGTTTGGGGAGGATGTAAAGTATTTGTTTGATGAGGTAAGGGGGCTGCAGGGAGAGGGGATGATGGGTGAGAGAGAGAGTGTAAAAGGGAGGGGGGGAGCAGAGCGAACGCCAGGGGGGGGAGTCACCGGAAGTACTGGGGAAAGCTCCGGAGGGAGAAGTGATGCGGGGTGGGGAGGGGGGAGGGGGGAAGGTGAGGAGGGGTGGGGGGGTGGGGGGAGTGGGGGGAGGAGGGGAGGGGGGGACAATTTCACAGCAGATAGGGTGGGGGGTATCAGAGGCTCCCATGGGGGGTAGGGGCATCGTAGGGTCAATCAATGCCAAAGGTTTGAATGAGCCCCGTAAGCGGCATCAGCTGTTTCGGGAGGTAACGAGATTGGGATGGGAGATAGTGATGATACAGGAGACCCACCTGCGAAGGAGAAATGAGGGGTTGCTGCGCCATGCACTGTACCCACAACAGTTTTTCAGGGGTATAAGGGGGACGGCGGAGAGCAAGAGAGGGGGGGTTGCCATACTGGTGCGCCGGGGCAGCTCTTTTAGGGTGAAGGTGGAAGCAAGAGATAAGGAGGGTAGGGTGTTGTTACTGGGGGGAGAATGGGAGGGGGAACTGGTCACCCTGGTCAATATTTATGCCCCCCAGGTGGGGCAGGCCCAATTTTGGAAGGGGGTGGCTGTTCTGCTGGCCCAGCATGCACAGGGGAGAATTCTCCTCGGGGGAGACTTTAACTTAGCACTGGACTCGCAGTGGGATCTCCAGGCCCAGGGGGGGGATGGTAGGAACCCGGCCCGCGGAGTATTGCGCCGTCTTATGCAGCGATACCACTTGACTGATGTCTGGAGGCAGCACCACATGGGATGTCGGGAATATACTTTCTATTCCGCTCCCCATGATAGCTTTAGCAGAATTTATTATCTCCTGATGGATGAGCGGTGGGGCTCCCTGGTCCAGGAGGCAGAGATTGGGAATATCACCTGGTCGGACCACGCGCCACTGTGGGTAACTGTAGGGCATGGACGGGGGGAGGGTGGACTGCGCTTTTGGCGGCTTAATGAAAGCCTCCTGAAGAAGGAGGAGGTGGTGAAGGATGTTAAGCATTGCCTCCAGGAGTATTGGGAAATCAACGACAATGGCGAAGTGGATGGCGTGAGGCTTTGGGGTGGTATGAAGGCAGTGGTGAGGGGGAGGCTGGTGATGTGGGCGGCCCGTTACAAAAAGCAGCGCCAGGCTCGTGAGGAGGAACTGCAGAGAGCGCTTAAATTGGCTGTAGAGCGTTATCAATCCAGGGGTAGTCGTCAGGACTTCCGCCTGTTGCAACAGATTAGGTTGGAACTCCATAAGTTGCAGGTTGAAGAGATAGGGTTTAAACTGGAGTGGGTGAAGCAGCGATACTATGAATGGGGGGATCGAGCCGGCCGCATGCTGGCCAATAAACTGCGGAAGCGGGAAATGCAGGCGACTATTACTGGGATCCGGGATGACACGGGGGAGATCGTACGGACTGAAAAGGCCATTGGGGAGCAGTTTTGCAATTTCTATCGGAAACTGTATCAGAGGGAAGGAGGCGGGATGGAGCGGGGGGAAGACTATTTGGATAAGATTGCCCTGGCCCGGTTGGGGGAGGAGGAAACCCAGGCCCTGGAGGGGGACATTACTAGGGCTGAGGTGGAGCAAGTCTTGAAGGAACTTCCACAAGGGAAGGCCCCAGGGCTCGATGGCCTGACGGGAGCATTCTACAAAACATTCCGGGAAGAGGTTCTAGATGGACTGGTGCAGGTGGCCAATGAGATACAGCAGGAGGGGGGACGCCTGTCCTCTGAATTGCTGACAGCCGGGATCACTGTTATTCTGAAGGGGGGACGGGACCCGCTGCAGTGTGGGTCGTATCGCCCAATCTCCCTACTAAATGTGGATGTGAAGATCATAGCTAAGGTGTTGGCCCGGAGATTGGCGGGTCTGCTTCCGGGGCTGATTGGCTTGGACCAAACTGGCTTTATCATGGGGCGGCAAGCCTCTGACAACATTAAGAGGGTCTTAGAGGCCATCTGGGGAGCGCGAGCGCGGCGGGACCCGGCCTAGCTGCTGGCCATCGACGCTGAGAAAGCGTTCGATAGGGTGGATTGGGAGTTTTTGTTCGGGGTAATGAGTAGAATGGGGGTGGGACCCCGGTTTTTGAAATGGGTCCAGGCCCTCTACCAGGAACCCAGAGCGCGGGTGAGGATAAATGGGCGCTATATGGCAGCCTTCGAGTTGGGGAGGGGAACCCGACAGGGGTGCCCCCTCTCGCCGCTATTATTTGCTATGGCTATCGAGCCTTTAGCCCAGGCCATTCGGAGCGATGCGGCGATCTGGGGACTGCGGAGGGGGGACACGCATCATAAGATTTCACTTTTTGCGGATGATGTCCTGTTGGTGGTGACAAAGCCGGAGGACTCCTTACCGGCGCTTATGGGGCAACTGGAGCGCTACGGGGCAGTCTCGGGGTTTAAAATGAACTCTGACAAGACGGAAGCCTTAGCAATTAACCTACCCCAACCGGTAGCGCAGAGGCTGCGGGTTCGTTACCCTTTTAAATGGGCAGCGAAATCTCTTCGGTATCTTGGAGTTAATGTTACGGCCTCGCCACAGGGGCTGTACGCGGCCAACTATAGTGCTCTATGGCAGGAGGTAGAACGGGATTTGCACCGTTGGGAGCGCATGGAGATCTCATGGTTGGGTAGAATAGCGTCAGTTAAAATGAATGTGCTTCCGCGGTTGCTGTATTACTTTCAGGCGCTGCCTGTGCCCATACCAGGGGCCCATCTGCGAGGGATGCAGCGGAAGATTAATCAGTATATTTGGCGGAGGAGGCCGCCACGGGTAGCTCGAGCAGTGATGTATAGGCGCAGGGAGGAAGGGGGTCTGGGGGTGCCGGATTTACAAGGGTACTATTGGGCGGCACAGGCTCGGCACGTGATGGATTGGAGGGAAGGGGGGGAAAGGAAGAACTTCGTGGAAATGGAAAAGGAGAGCGGTCCAGGGCGGCGGCTGGCCTGCCTCCCTTGGATGGAGCGGGGGGAGCGGGGACTTACGGTGGGTGACAGTCCCTTTGTAATGCATGTGCTACGGGAATGGGACAAACTTCGGGGCCGAGAGCGACAGGGAGGAGGGCCCCGGTTCTCGCTGATGCGAGCGCTGTGCCATACAGCGGAATTCCGTCCGGGGCAGGAAGGGGGGGGATATCAGAGGTGGGCCCGTGGGGGCTTGCGGTATTTTTATCAGTTTGTGGATGGGGAAGAGTGGGTCCCGTTTGCGGATTTGCGGGAGGCGTATGGCTTGCGAGAGGCAGATCGGTTCTATTATGGACAGGTGGTGCACTTCCTCCGGAAGAAGCTGGGGCGGGATGGGATGGACCGTGATTATACGCCTCTGGAGGTGGTGTGGTACGGGAAGAAGCTTTCGGCGGGACTCACCTCGGCGCTATACCGGGCGATACAAGGCCCAGGGACGGGTAAGCACAGATACATGCGTGAGTGGGAGCAGGACATCTGGAGGGAGTTGGCGGAGGGGGAGTGGAAAAGCCTCCTGGACCAGGTGCGCTACCTGCACCTGTCGGTAGCGATTAGGGAAAACTGGTATAAGGTGGTGCTGCGGTGGTATTATACTCCTGCCCGGCTACATAAGATGTACCCCGGCGTACCCAAAGGATGTTGGAGGGACTGTGGGGGGGAGGGGACCTTTTTCCACATCTGGTGGGAGTGCCCGAAGATACAGAGTTTTTGGGGGGAGATTCAGAAATGGGCCCAGGAGGTGGTGGTGGGGGGGGAGGTGGCTCTTGACCCTGGGGGTTTCCTGCTGGGGTGGTGGAGTGTGGGGGGGCCGGTGAGGGGGAAGAGGCAGGTAGCAGCTTGTCTCAGCGCGGCCCGCTGCGAAGTGGCCTATCGCTGGAAGCAGCGGGAGGCCCCGCAAGTGGCCCATTGTGTGGAGCGGTTAAGACAGGTCTACCTAATGGAAAAGATCACAGCAGCAAGGAGGCAAAAGATTGACCGATTTGAGCAGCAATGGAGTAAGGTGCTGGAATACCTACGAGCCGATTCCGGGCAGTCATGAGGATAGGGGGGGGGAAGGGGGCAGGGGGGGGCGCTTCCAGGAAGGGTATGGGGGGGAGGGAGGGGAGGTGGGAAGGGTGGGATATGACTGGGCGATGGGGTGATGGGGTTAAGGAGGGGGATTAAAGGAAAAACTGTTCTTGTAGCAATGGGAAGGACACTTGGGAATGTTGTTGCGCTGTTGATATGGGGCTTTGACTGATGTATACTGTTCAGCATTGAATGTTGTGCTGTTTGAGCTTGTTTTATAAATTCTAAATAAAAAAAAAAAAAAAAAAAAAAGCTGGAAAGTGGATTTTTCCCTTAACAACACTTTGGAGAAAAAAAGAGGTGGCTGTTCCAGGAGCTGTTCCAAGGAGGAAAAGACCCTGTTTAAGCTGGATTCATCACTGGCATAAGGTAATAAGTACCTGGGCATGTCTAGTGGTGGATGGGAGTAAGACACAGGGGTAATTGAAAAAAAAATAGGAGAAAAACACCTGTTTGGAGGGTGCTGCTCTGTGTTTTTTTTCTTTTGTTTTCTTGCAGGGATACAAGATGGATCCAAGGGAACTGGCCAGCTGGATGGCAGCCCAATTTAGCAGGCAACAGGAGCTAGCACAGCAGGCTCAGGACACTGCAATTAAAGTATTAAGGGACCAGCAGAAGCCAGTGCTTGATCTGGTGGAAGCCTTAATTGCTCTTCATAACCAAAGTGGACCGGATGCAAGACCAGCAGTAACAACTGGTATACCACATGTGGACAATGTGGGACTCAATCAGGGAATTGGGGCATTTAGTTTTGGGAAGCTGACTCCAGATGATAATGTTGATGATTTCCTTGAATCTTTTGAGAGAGTGGCACAAGCATTAGCATGGCCAGAGACCCAGTGGGCAGTAAGGCTGGCAGCCTCATTAACTGGGGAGGCACTTGCAGCTTATAGGGCAATGCCAGCAGCTCAAGCTTTGAATTATAGAGATGTAAAGGCTGCTATAAGAGATCGCCTAGGGTTGTCTATTTCAGAGTATAGGCGAATGTTTAGAGCTACTGCATTAAGAGTGGGTGAAACACCCAGGGCTTTGAGTCAGAGAATCAGAGGATTGGCTGTAAAATGGTTGGAGCCTGAGGGAAAGACTGTGGAAATGTTATTAGACATTATTATGCTTGAACAATTTATGTCTGCTGTGCCTAAAGATCTGCACACTTTCATTATACAGAAAAATTGCCAGAACCTTGGAGAGGCAACCATGCTAGCAGAGAGATTCTTGGAAGCCACGCAGGCTTGCCATAGAATGGGTGGCCCTCTGAAAGTTGGTGCTGAGGCAAGCTGTGCTGTATCAGAAAAGAAAATGGTTAAAAATGTTTCTGAGAATAATTGTACTGTGCCAACCCAGATTACAAAGTGGAGTAAAAAGAAATGTTTCAAATGTGGGAAATGGGGACATTTGGAAAGGGGATGCCAGATACACACTAGCTTGATGGGTGTTGATTTAAAACAGCCCAAAGAAGGATTCCTTTTGGTGGTTGATGTGCAGGGAATTACCACAAATGCTCTGTTAGACTCTGGGGCAGACCAGAGTATGCTGTCAAAGAGGCTTTGGAAGAGGATAGAGGCCCAAGAAGGATTTGTGCCTAGAACCCCTGAAAGCCAGGTTCACATCAGATGCATTCTTGGTGCTGCAACATCATATCCCACCTATAGGCTAATGGTTAAGTGCCTGGGGGAACAAGAGGAAATTCTTTTAGCAGTGGTGCCTAGGCTTCCATTTGATTTGGTTCTAGGAAGGGACTGGCCAAGATTTAAGCAGGGACTAGTGAAAGGACTAGGAAAGAAGGAGGGAGAAGGAATGATGGTAATAGCTCCCGGGCCTTTGTTTGGAAGTCCTCAGACCCTAGCTAAAAAGATGGTTAAGCTTCCAGAAGACCAAACTACCAAGAAGCAGATATTTACCTTGAATTACCATAGGGTCACAGAGAAGGCCCAAGCTCCTAAGCAGGCAACCCCTCAAGCTGCTGGGTTTGACCTATGCATTGTAGAAAATGTGACTGTACCTAGCCAAGGGAGAGCCCTGGTTGACACTGGACTCCAAGTGGAAATACCCATTGGGTGTTATGGGCGAGTGGCCCCAAGATCAGGATTAGCCCTGAAGTATTTCATTGATGTGGGAGCGGGAGTGATTGATCCCGATTACAGGGGCAATCTTAAAGTTCTGTTATTTAATTTTGGACAGAACGATTACCATGTAAAGACGGGAGACAGAATCGCTCAATTGATATGTGAGAGACTGGGTTTCCCACCTGTGGAGGAAGTCACATCCTTGTCAAATTCTGAATGTGGAACCAAAGGTTTTGGTTCTACTGAAGACAAAGGGCTTAAGAGCCTAGCTGCCACCTGTGCCCGTGAAAGGGAGGTGCATGAAGAGGAGGATTTGGGACCCCAAGTATCTGACTGTAAAGAAAGTTCAGAACCCCAAATAGGTGAGGACCTGACAGTGGTACAGCAGGAAGAAATAAGGAAATTGCTTAAAGAATTCCCAGATGTTTTGACTCCCATACCTGGGGAGACACATTTGGTTGCCCATGAGATAATAACTCCACCTGGGAAATTAATTCGTCAAAGGCCATACCGCTTGCCTGAAGCAAAGAGACAGGAAGTAGTGGCACAAGTTCAGGAAATGTTAGACATGGGAGTAATAGAGGAGTCGAAGAGTCCCTGGAATAGCCCCATAGTCTTGGTGCCAAAGCCTGATGGCTCTTTAAGATTCTGTATTGACTTCCGGCAGGTAAACGCAATATCAGTTTTTGATGCATATCCAATGCCAAGAATTGAAGAGCTGTTGGACCAGCTTGGACAGGCTCAATATTTAACCACCCTTGATATGACAAAAGGCTATTGGCAAATCCCTCTAACCAGGGAGTCGAAGCCGAAGACTGCGTTCAGCACCCCCGTTGGCCTTTTCCAGGTCAAAAGGATGCCTTTCGGACTGCATGGAGCGGCAGCTACCTGCGAAAGGTTAGTGGACCAGGTACTTCGACCCCACCAAAATTATGCCTTTGCCTATATGGATGATGTCATAATCCATAGTAACACTTGGGCGGAACATCTAAAGAGAATCAGGGCAGTCTTATGCTCCATGAAGCAAGCGGGAATCACTTTGAACCCAAAGAAGTGTGCCTTTGCAAATAGAGAGGTAAAATACCTAGGCCACCTGGTGGGAAGAGGGAAAATTAAACCTCTAATGAGCAAGGCCAATGACTTTAACTTAGAGAAAGGAGAAATCCCTGCAGGGCATGGATTTCAGGCCCCTCATAGAGAAAGAAACCTGAGATGGAGAAAGTTCAGGCAGCCACACCCTAACTCCTATGACGTAACTGCAGGCTTGAGAGGTGATTAAAATCACCTGGGAGGAGTGGAGGAAGGGCTGGAGCCATGGAGAGGGAAATATAAACCCCTGCTAAAGCAGAGGAAAGGGGAAGCTCAGAAGGAAGCTCAGAGGAAAGGAGAAGCTCAGAGGGAAGCTCAGAGGAAAGGAAAGGCTCAGAGGTCTCAGGAGGTTCGGAAGACTCAGAGGATTCAGGGGAATCAGGAGTGGAACCAGGAGCGCCTGCAGATCTCCAGGAGAGAACCCAGAGAGGAATACAGAGCGCTGTTCCAGAGAGGCTGGAAGGAGACAAGGAACCGTAGCGAGCACAACCAGGGAGAACTGCCCAGTGCTTCAGGTACTGACTGTCTTTATCGGGGAGAGTTGAGCTCAGGAGAGACATTAGAACCCCCAGGGAGGCAGTATTCTGAGCACTGTGTCCAGAGCTCAGAACAGGACACTGCCCTAATAACACCAGAGGATATGCAGATTGAGTTGGCAGGGGAGGAATTGCAAGATCTAGATATCCCCATGGACTGTACCCTGTGTCAAGCTACAAGCATGGAATCATTATGCTAAAGGTTAGCATTGAATGAGAAAGTCTCCTAGAAGCGGGTAACTGGAATTGAGCCAGGAATTGGGTTTGAAGAAAACTCCACGTGTTTGCATTTCTCAGGCAAAGTGCTGAGTCACACTGAAGAGAAAGCTTGTGAATGTTTGTTACTTGTTTTCTTATTTTGAGTTTAAAACCTATCCTGAAAGGAAGGAGGGAAAGAAGAGGTTGTTCCAGAAGAACTGAGTTATTATTTTGTTGTTAAGTGCTTCATAAACACAAGGTTAAAAAGAAGTATTTTTACCTTGCTGAGCAGAGCTGTTTTCTCTAAGACTGAGCAACGTTGTTAACCAGCTGCATGTGTTTAAAACACTGTGAAGCAGTTATACTGATCTAAATGCTCTGTTACAAACAAGCCCGAATGGACAAAATTCCTGTGTACAGTTTACTGGAACCTTTACTTTAAAATAAATTCTGTCATTTGCCTTAACATCGGACCATGACTACACTTCTTCTTAAGAGCCAAACTACATGTCCCAGAATCCACCTGAGGAAAAGCTAGTTTATTTGAGCTCACCAGGAGAAGTTCTCCGTTACCTCGCCCCTCTAAGCCAGAGGCCAGTGACAATATATTCGGGCATTGTATAATGATCGTGACTTTTTATTGGAAACTCGGAAAAAGTATAAAAAGAAAGATTTGGAATCAAACCAGATTAATTTGATTACTTGTTATTCGCCATTAAGTTTTGGGATACAAAAAATCTTTAAAAAACACAGTAATATTCTTTAAGCAGTCCCTGGATTGATGAATAAAAAAGTACGCTCTGTGTGGTGCAGAAGACGAAATTTAAAAGAGCAAATAAGTCCTGCAATTTTGAGACCTTTGAGGTCTGTCACCTCTTCTGATGAAGTGACTGGTCATAGAAAATGTGGCAGTTGTGACATCTGTGACATCAGTATGGAAATAGAGTCTTTAAAGCATAATGGAGTGATGTATAAGTTAAAAAAATGTGATTCATCGAGTGTGGTATATGTAATAAAATGCCCCTGTGAATTGATTTATGTAGGCAAGACCATCCGATCGTTTAAAACAAGGATACGGGAGCACCGGAGCTGATTGAAATGTAGAGTGATGGAGGCACCACTGGTACAACATTGCCTTACTAAAGGACATATCTTTGAGCAGTTGCGGAGTTTCTGTCTTGATAGAGTGGACACCAGCACAATGGGAAGATCATTGGAACAAGCTTTGTTGATAAAAGAACAAAGATGGATTTTTATTTTAGATTCAATCTCCCCTAGGGAGCTGAATATGGCGCTTGAATGGTTGTCATGTATATGAAGGAAGATGATGAAGACCCTTGAGGATTGTAATTTGAAGATTTCTTTAGAGCAACTGGATAATACTCTGGACGGGAAAATTTTATGAGGATTCGGGCGAGTCGTTGTATGGATTCTGGTTTAATGATTAAAGCTGCATTTTTTTTTTCATTTTAAATGTGTCCTGTGACGTAAGATGCTTTGGGGGTGGATCCTTGTGAACATAAGGAGGAGAATAGACCTTTAAATTAGGAACAACACTATAGACCGCATGCGCGGTGTGTTTTAGTCTAAACAAGGAGAGTGGAATTTTGAAGGTGTGCAATAGCTTAGCTCCCTGATACGTGTGCAGCATCCATTTGCAGGTTTGATTACGGTTCATAGTCCAGTGTTGAACAACATTTGAAGTATTTTCGAAACATAGAACGAGTTCTAAGTTATTGATTTGTTTTTATTTTATTTTTAGTATGAGGTGGTAATTGGTGATCCCCTGAAAAAACAACTTTCTGTGAAACGCATTGGCGCCTAAAATATGGCATTGGGATCTTTGTGAAGCTGAGAGTGTGATCCCGTGAAACATATGATCCCGCCATAAGCAACCTCCCTCAGTTCAGGAAGGCGCTCAAACATCATCTCTTCCTGCAACACTTCTCCAATACTGACAACATCACCTAGCTTTTCCCACCCCGACCCGCAGCAGCTCTCACAGAGTTACTGCTCCTGCACTACAATCAGTGCACTTAACTCACATTACCACCTCCCCGTAACAGAGCCCGGAGTAACAATGCAAATATGTAGATGCATACAGCCACCCTAGAGCTTTTGTAAATACTGCCAAATATCATGGGCAACCATTATACTAATTTGTACATAGTGTATATAGTTCACCTGTTCACCATGTTTAATTTCCCTGTTCATTGTAAGTTCAATGTTAGACTGTTCTACATTGCACAACTCTTGTTACTTGTGAACCGCGCTGATGATAAATAGTGTGGTATAGAAAAACGATAAAATAAATAAATAAAATAAATATTAATAATGAAGCTAAGTGCTTTTTAAAGCAAAAGTTAAGATCATGTGGTCTTCTCTCACTGGCAGAAAATTAACATATAAACAATCTTTGTAATATAATTAAACCAATCAGATTTTTTGAAGGTCGTTGATGCTAAAAAAAGCACTATATTAGGACTAAATTTTAGTCCAAGATGAGGTGCTGCTTTTTGTCTGAGACCTTCTTGAAAATATAGCAGAGTCTGAATATAACTATGCTGAAGGTTCAAAGTTTCATTTGATGAATGTTGAGTGAGTTTATTTTTCATTTGTGTTACCAGTGCACACATGGCATGGTGCACGGCACAGGTGGCATGCAGAACATACATGCACGGAATGGTGGCAGGGCAGACACCACACCTCCCTGTAGAATGGGAAGGGACAGGGAATGGCGTGCCGATGGGTCTACATGCCATGGCAAGGGATATGTGCCCAGGGTTACCACATGGGGGACAGGGTAAACATGGGGGTGCAGAATGAAACACTGGACACATGCCCACAGGTGTAATCATGTGCAAAGGCCTTTATTTGGGTGCACATAATTCCCTAGCCCCCACACCTAGACCATACGCTGCCGACCACAGCTGTTACAAGCATGGCCCCTCCCACCCCATGGCAATGGTGCTGCTGCCGGCTGTTGCCGCCATCCAGCCATGGCCTCGCATGCAGCCGCCATCCTCTCCATGCTGGCTGCCATGGACCCTGCTTTCTCTCATAGTGCGCCAAGCTCCTGGCGCAGGCCCCGCACCTCCCGTCAGAGACCAGCCATCTTCTCCCTCTGCCGACTGTGTTCCCAGGTCAATGCCTGCATTGCCAGCTGTATGCCTTGTCAGACGGCTGCCTGGGTGAGAATGTTCACAGTCTTGGCAAGTGCATATATCAATATGATTTGCAAGGGATTGTGGGAAATGCAATCCATTCACACCAGACACAGCTGCTCACAATAATTAGTTGTGTTTGAGTGTAAAGCCAATAAGATATTTATTTATGGGGTTATTTCTCTCAACACAGATATGCTTGGTAGCACATAAAACAGGATACTTGCTTTCAGTGTTAAACTTAGAAAAACAAAATCAGGAAAACAACAGATGAACTTGTCAGGCAATCAAATGAAAAGAATAAAGACCTGGCTGGTAACAAACTGGTCTTTTCTGTAGGCTTCAGCTAATATTTTCTTAGCAGTGTTTCAAACAACAAGCAAAACCCACAAAGAAGGGAAAACTGTTCTTTTCAGGTTAACTTCTTATATCTTCACACATAGATTCAGAAGTGATTCCCTCAGAGCTCACAAGCAATTAGGTAAGGCTCAATTGCTAGCAGTTATCCAGCTGAAACCCCTTAGCTGGCTTAATTTCTACTGCATGGCTCAAAATCCTACTCAGGAGCTTTTCTGAGTAGATTAAAGAACAAGTTTGTATTTCTTTGTGATGGTCGTTGTACTTTGTAACAGTAAATTACCAAAGGAGTTTAGACAGAGGGCAATCCATATATTCACAGCCTGTATCTAAGACTTCTCCCCCTTCCTCAACAATCATCGGTTCAATATCATGGATTGGCACAGAGGAATTTCTCAATGGAGCACTTTCAGGAGAATACTTGTTTCCCTGCTATCTTTCAAGGTTATAGCTAGGGAATAGATCAGTGTTCATACCTGAGGTTCCATTGCTGTTAGAGTTCCTCTCTAAATAGCCTGGCCAGTATGTAGTCCAGTTCTTATGTCCAGCCTTCCAATCCAGATCCCTGGACACTGTATCTCTCTTCATATACCTTCTGGCACGGGTCCTAGGGTCCCTTCCACGTGCAGCCGTCTCCCTCACAGGTACTGTCTGGAGATTCCTAGCTCTGCAGCACCATTCCTCTCGTTTTCCCCAGTCCAATGGTGTATGCTGGCCTTTTGAATGTCTCCCAGTATACGTACTGCTCTGGACTCCTTTAGACCTCCCAAATGCTTTCCTCTTCTTTCTTCCAAAGTGTTTCTTACCCTCTCTGTCCGTCCACTCTGGCTTCTGCTTCTGATGAAAATGTCCAAGATGAGGATCTCCCAGATGAAACTGAGGATGAGGATAATTCTCTGCAGAATAAACTCTACCTTTATTCTGCTTTGATGAGTGCTCCACCCTAGCACAGCGCAGCTGTGCTGAATCAGGCCCTGCCCTTTGAGATGAGTGCTTGGGGATTACCTCATAGCCCTCCTGATTGAACACACGTTTCCCCACTTCAGCTCCTCTAATGGCTGTTGGAAACCTGGTGCATTCTGGGACTGGTAGTCTTTTATGGGAAAATTCTGTTTTCTTATTTCTACCAGAACTGACAGGTTGCTTGTTCAGAGTCACTTCACCTTTTCTATAGCTCCTTCCTGAGCTATGATAAGCTTCCTTATCACATACCCCCCTGCTTAAGTTATTACGGACTGGTTTAACTGGTGAAACTTCTTTCTTACAGTCCGTAATACCTACGAGAGTGTTCTCTTTTTGAAGCTCACTTACTTCCTGACTGGTTTCAGGGTCATTATTATTTACAGGCCTCTCCTTCCAAGACTTAAGTACATTAATATGGTAGGTCTGCCTACGCCCTCTTGCATTTTCTACCATATAGGACACTGGGCTCACTTGTTTAACAACCTACCATGGCCCTTTCCACTGTACTTCAAATTTTGGGGCTGTACCTGCTACTTGAACCAAAACCTTTTCACCAATGCTTAATTGGCGGCTTTTGGCCTTCCTATCATACCACCCTTTCTGGCGCACTTGACTGTCCTGCAGGTTCCTCTCAGCAACCTGCGAGGTCCTTTTCAAACGTGCTCTCAAGTCACGCAGAAACTGTGGCACCTCCTGACTTCCTGGTTCAGGATCAATCCATTGTTCCCTCAAAATGTCTAACAAACCCCGTGGAGCCCTACCATACATCAATTCATATGGAGTTACACCTAGGGACACCTGAATTCTTTCCCTGCAGGCATATAAGGCAAAGGGCAATAACATATCCCATTCTTTTACCTCTCCTTACATTTGTTTGAGAGTTTGGTTGAATCTCTCCACCAAACCGTTTGATTGTGGATGGTAGGCTGAGGTTTTCATGTGATGAATGCCAAAGGCATCCCAGACCTGGGCCAAATATTTGGATACAAAATTGGACCCTCGGTCAGTCAACACCTCTCTTGGGAATCCCACTTCACAAAACAATTTTACTAGCTCTAAAGCTATTGCTTTTGCAGAAACATTCCTCAATGGTATGGCCCAGGGAAACCTTGTTGCCTGATCTACCATAACTAGGATGTATTGGAAACCTCGGGGCGTTTTGACTAATGGGCCTACCATATCCATGGCAATGCGACCAATTGGGTCTGTGATAATTGGCATGGGAATCAATGGCACCACCGGTGGGTGAGCCGCTGTAACTCGCTGACACGCTGGACATGCAGCACAAAACTGGGCAGTTTCTTTGAAGATACCTGGCCAGTAAAAACGCATAAGTATTTGATCCAGCGTTCCTTGCATCCCTTTATGACCTCCAACTGGATGATCATGTGCTAATCTAAGTACTAGCCCTTTGAAAGTTCTGGGTACCACCAATTGTTTACGTATGGTCCCATTCCTGGGGTCCTGACTCTCTCTATATAATATTTCATTATCTAGTCTGAATCTGGGCAACTCCTCCCTGACCTCATGAGCATACTTAAAAGCTCGGGTGAGAGCTTGATCAGCTCGCTGCTCTTGTGGAAAGTTAGGAAACTTTGCAACTAACTCAGCTGGCACCCAGGGTAAACTTTGAGCAGCTAACATCTCAGCCCTACCCTGTGCTCTGCAAAGTCTCTCACGCCGCTTTTGTGCTTTCAACTTTCTTACTTTACCAGATGATGGGGTTATTAAATCATCATGAGAGGGTAAGTCTCCTAATAACTCTGCCTGCTCCCCCTCCTCCTTTTGCTGGCTCTCTACCTTAGCCTGCGAGCGGGTGGATACAAGGCTCCTCTTATTACCTATAGTTTGGCCTTCTGGAAGCTTAACCATCTTTTTAGCTAGGGACTGAGGACTTCCAAAGAAAGGCCCGGGAGCTATTTCCATTATTCCTTCTCCCTCCTTCTTTCCTAGCCCTTCCACTAGACCCTGCTCAAATCTTAGCCAGTCCTTTCCTAGAACCAAATCAAAGGGTAGCCTAGGCACCACTGCTAACAGGACTTCCTCTTGTTCCCCCAGGCACTTAACCTTTAGCCTATAGGTGGGATATGATGTTGCAGCACCATGAATGCATCTGATGTGAACTTGGCTTTCAGGGGTTCTAGGCAGAAATCCTTCTTGGGCCTCTATCCTCTTCCAAAGCCTTTTTGACATCATACTCTGGTCTGCCCCAGAGTCTAATAAAGCATTTGTGGTAATTCCTTGCACATCAACCAGCAAAAGAAATCCTTCTTTGGGCTGTTTTAAATCCACACCCATTAAGCTAGTGTGTGTCTGGCATCCCTTTTCTAAATGTCCCCATTTTCCACACTTGAAACATTTCTTTCTACTCCACTGTGTCCTCTGGTTTGGCACAGTACATTCATTTTCAGAAACATTTTTAATCAATTTCTTTTCTGATACAGCACAGCTTGCCTCAGCACCCATCTTCAGAGGGCCCCCCATTCTATGGCAAGCCTGCGTGGCTTCCAAGAATCTCTCTGCTAGCATGGTTGCCTCTCCAAGATTTTGGCAATTTTGCTGTATAAGGAAAGTGTGCAAATCTTAGGCACCACAGACATAAATTGTTCAAGCCTAATAATGTCTAATAACATTTCTACCGTCTTTTGCTCAGGCTCCAACCATTTTACAGCTAATCTTCTGATTCTCTGACTCAGAGCCCTGGGTGTTTCACCCACTCTCAATGTAGTAGCTCTAAACATTCGCCTATACTCTGAAATAGACAACTCTAGGCGATCTCTAATAGCAGCCTTTACATCCTTATAATTCAAAGCCTGGGCTGCTGGCATTGCTCTATAAGCTGCAAGCGCCTCTCCAGTTAATGAGGCTGCCAGCCTTTCTGCCCACTGGGTCTCTGGCCATGCTAATGCTTGTGCCACTCTTTCAAAAGACTCTAGAAAATCATCAACATTATCATCTGGAGTTAGCTTCCCAAAACTAAATGCCCCAATTCCTTGATTGAGTCCCACACTGTCCACATGTGGTGTACCATTATTTACTGCTGGTCTTGCATCTGGTCCACTTTGGTTCTGCAGCTTAACTAGGGCTTGCACCAGATCAAGCACTGGCCTCTGCTGGTCCATTAAGGCTTTCATAACAGTGTCCTGAGCCTGCTGTGCTATCTCCTGTTGCCTGCTAAACTGGGCTGCCATCCACTGAGGTAGTTCCCTTGGATCCATCTTGATCCCTGCAAGAAAACACAAAAAAGAAAACCACAGTGCACCACCTTCCAAACAGGTGTTTTTTCTACTTTTTTTTTTTCAATTACCCCTGTGCCTTACTCCCATCCACCACTAGACATGCCCAGGTACTTGTTACCTTATGCCGGTGATGAATCCAGCTCTGCACAGGGTCTTTTCTTCCTGGAACAGCCACCTCTCCTCCAAAGTGCAGTTGAGGGAAAATCTTTTCTCTCAGCTTTTAAGCTTGAACTGTCTTTTCCTTCAGACTTGAGTTGTAATCCTTAGCAAGTAAATCCTTTTTGCGCAAAAGCGATCCGAAAAACGACGCCATTTGTCAGACGGCTGCCTGGGTGAGAATGTTCACAGTCTTGGCAAGTGCATATATCAATATGATTTGCAAGGGATTGTGGGAAATGCAATCCATTCACACCAGACACAGCTGCTCACAATAATTAGTTGTGTTTGAGTGTAAAGCCAATAAGATATTTATTTATGGGGTTATTTTTCCCAACACAGATATGCTTGGTAGCACATAAAACAGGATACTTGCTTTCAGTGTTAAACTTAGAAAAACAAAATCAGGAAAACAACAGATGAACTTGTCAGGCAATCAAATGAAAAGAATAAAGACCTGGCTGGTAACAAACTGGTCTTTTCTGTAGGCTTCAGCTAATATTTTCTTAGCAGTGTTTCAAACAACAAGCAAAACCCACAAAGAAGGGAAAAACTGTTCTTTTCAGGTTAACTTCTTATATCTTCACACATAGATTCAGAAGTGATTCCCTCAGAGCTCACAAGCAATTAGGTAAGGCTCAATTGCTAGCAGTTATCCAGCTGAAACCCCTTAGCATGGCTCAAAATCCTACTCAGGAGCTTTTCTGAGTAGATTAAAGAACAAGTTTGTATTTCTTTGTGATGGTCGTTGTACTTTGTAACAGTAAATTACCAAAGGAGTTTAGACAGAGAGCAATCCATATATTCACAGCCTGTATCTAAGACATCTCCCCCTTCCTCAACAATCATCGGTTCAATATCATGGATTGCCACAGAGGAATTTCTCAATGGAGCACTTTCAGGAGAATACTTGTTTCCCTGCTGTCTTTCAAGGTTATAGCTAGGGCATAGATCAGTGTTCATACCTGAGCTTCCATTGCTGTTAGAGTTCCTCTCTAAATAGCCTGGCCAGTATGTAGTCCAGTTCTTATGTCCAGCCTTCCAATCCAGATCCCTGGACACTGGATCTCTCTTCACATACCTTCTGGCACGGGTCCTAGGGTCCCTTCCACGTGCAGCCGTCTCCCTCACAGGTACCGTCTGGAGATTCCTAGCTCTGCAGCACCATTCCTCTGGTTTTCCCCAGTCCAATGGTGTATGCTGGCCTTTTGAATGTCTCCCAGTATACATACTGCTCTGGACTCCTTTAGACCTCCCAAATACTTTCCTCTTCTTTCTTCCAAAGTGTTTCTTACGCTCTCTGTCCGTCCGCTCTGGCTTCTGCTTCTGATGAAAATGTCCAAGATGAGGATCTCCCAGATGAAACTGAGGATGAGGATAATTCTCTGCAGAATAAACTCTACCTTTATTCTGCTTTGATGAGTGCTCCACCCTAGCACAGCGCAGCTGTGCTGAATCAGGCCCTTCCCTTTGAGATGAGTGCTTGGGGATTACCTCATAGCCGTCCTGATTGAACACACGTTTCCCCACTTCAGCTCCTCTAATGGCTGTTGGAAACCTGGTGCATTCTGGGACTGGTAGTCTTTTATGGGAAAATTCTGTTTTCTTATTTCTACCAGAACTGACAGGTTGCTTGTTCAGAGTCACTTCACCTTTTCTATAGCTCCTTCCTGAGCTATGATAAGCTTCCTTATCACAGCCTGTGAGTGAGACACGATGTGACCTGTGAGACATGGGTTGCACATGCCACCATGACACATGCAACCGGTGACCCGGCGGAGCACAGTAGGGGACGGCTACGTCTGGGGTGGTACCAGCAGATGTGGGGATACAGCAGAGGATTCCCTGACACATGTGGGACATGGCGCATCCATGGAAATGATCTGTGTCATCTGTGCATCATGTCTATCTGTCCCATCGGACAGGGCCCAGTAGCAGCAGGGAGGGTTGCCCACATGTGCAACACAGGTAATACCTGACTGGGTACTGGTGGTACCAAGCAGAGGGATGCCAACCCAGGTGTACAACCCAGTCAGGGCCCCACCCACATCCATGGCCATAAGGGGGGGCTGGTCACATGATGCCCCAACCTACACCTCACATGTTGGGCGTGCTACCCTGGCAGCACCCAGGTCACACACAGGGCATGGAGGGGAGGTGGCAGGTTACAACTGTGCCCCCGTATCCCCCTATCCAGGCATGGGTCTGTGGGACACCCCCAGGTGACTGGTCACCATTCACCTGCATGTCACAGGACAGGGTGTGGTATAGCCAGGTCATAGCTAGCCCTATGTGAGCGGTGCAGCCCCACAGGACGCAAAGGCATAGGGGTGCATATTGAATGTCTGCCATTGTCCGCCGCTGTGACCTTACAGCGGCAGGCAATGACAGACAGTTATTATGCACCCTTGTAACCTCACGCTGGCATGCCAAGCAGATCTGGAGGGACAGATCTGCTTAGCATGCTGGCGACTTGCACATCAGATGCACCTCCCCTCTCCCGCCGTGGGGGGCAGTGGGTTGCACTCCCGATGTGCAGGTCGCACTGGGTGCACTTTACACTTCATGCGGCCCTGGGTGTAGCAACCCCCCCACCCAATCCCCATCTCACCCCGCCCCCAGACCACCCGTAGCCATATAGGTGGCTATGTCCCCAATATGTACGGGGCACCACATCTGCCCACAGGTCCAGCTGACCTGGCTAGGCAGCATACCAGACAGCGAGGGGGTCATGGGCATCTGGTGGACAGTGTACATCATGTGTGGCAGGTCACACTGTACTGGCATGGGTATCCTCAGCAGACCTTGGCGAGCTGTGGTCCCCAGTCCCGAATCACTGGCGTAGGGCACAGCTACAGGCAGCAGGCCAGTGGCATGATGGGGGCTGTCCAGCCACATGCAATGAGTCCCACATGTATGGGTGACCCCCAATTGGTAGGGGGCCCTATGTGTGCACTGGGAGCAGGACACCCCTGGCCACAGGTTGGGGCACACCTGCAACTGTCTGGTCAGTCACTCACCCTCACCGTCTGTATGTGCTATGGTGGAATGGGCCCGCATCTCCTTGAGTACCTCCCCCATGGTGTCATGTGTGACCCATGGCGCAGGGCCTGGTGCTGGACGCCAAGGCACTCCTTCAGTCTCAGCTGCCACAGTCTCTCCCCCTTCACCAGCCTCTGAGCTGTCTCCGCTGTGTTCGGAAAGGTGAGGTGCTGGTTCCTCCGCCTCCTCCTCTGGGCACCATACCAGCGGTGGTCGGTGGCCCCACTGCGGACACCGCTTCAGTCAGGGGCCCTCTTCCTGACCCTGTGCCCCCCTCCTACTTCTCCATGGCATGTATGTCACCTGGGGAGGAACAAGGAACACAGTATAGGTGTGGTGTGCCTGCCCATCCCCGTGCATATCTATGTTATGCTGGTACCTAACGGAATGTCTGTACCGCCAGATACCTATGTCAATATGGGTATGGTGGCTCCATGCAGCACAGGTGGATGGGATGGGACAGACAGGCATACATCCATGCTAGGCCCATTGTAGGGTCCAGATAGCCTAGCCAGTGGGCCAATGAACAGAGACGGAAGACAGTGGCTAACAACAGCACCTGCTACCCTCACATGGCACCCTAGTATGCCATCACGGGGCACAGGTGGGATAGCCCTCCACCTTCAGTGTGCTTGTCCAGTGGGCTGGGGGGGGGGCAGGGGGGTGGCTGCGGGTTACATGACATCACCATGGTGTATGTCTGTGGGGGTGGGGGAGTGTGGTGCTCGGCACAACAGTGAGTGGTGCGTGTCTGTGTGCCCTGGTGCGCAAGGGGAGGCACCCTGTTGCAGATGCGATGTACTGGCATGCGCCAGTACCGGGATGGTGACAAGAGGGTCAGAGGGCCATTGTGGCCAGAGTGGGTAATGGCACACAGTGATGTCTGTTGGCTGTGGTGGGGTCCACCGACATGTGTGTGTGGGCTGCCATATGGTACACATTTGTGCGACCTGGGATGGGGGCAGACGTGGGTTTGCGTGTGTCTGCTTTGGGCATGGGGGCATGGCACTGGGCTCACTATGATGGGGGTGGGATGTCTTGATGACAGTGGGGGGTGTGGCCATGACTGGGGCATTTCACCATCACAGGGACAGTGGGGTATCGTTCGGGTGATTCCATGTGATGGGGGGATCAGCATGGTACCATGCCAGTTGGGGGTGGAGGTGTGGGCAGTGCAGCATGAACGGGCATGCCATCATGCTGGTGAGCACTGTTGGGGGTGACCCAGCTGGACACAGTTGTCACACATGTACAGGAGTGTATGTCCAGGAGGGGGGCAGTGCAGGGGCTGACATACCCACCTGATGGGGGATGGCAGGCCTCAAGGCTGCAGGATTGGATGGCCCAGGGGCACTGGGTGTACTTTGTACATTGGGGAGACAACACAGAGCCATGCGGCCCCATCCCTGTGGGTGCGTCTGGTTAGTGGGACCACGCAGGTGGCATGCGTGGAGGTTGGGTATGTACGGGTGCGGGGATCTGTTGGTACCATTGGGTGACAGTGCCCAGGGTGCCAGTATCGCCTCACTGGTGCCCACGTGTGGGTGCATCTGGGGATGCGCCACATTGACAGGTATGCCTGTGGGGGCAAGGCTGGATGTGATGGGGCTACTGTGGGCTGGGGTAGGTGTGCCCTGTGGGGGGCCCTGGGATTCGTGTGCATGTATGCATGGGTGCATTCCCAGTGTGGTTGGGGCCCTGGCACCGTGACTGCCGTTGGTCATTGGGTGGGTGCACGGGGAGGATGCATGGGTGTTTGTCAGCCACACAGGTTTGTGTTGGGCCTGCTGTGCCAGGTGGCCTGCCAGGCGGGGGAACATCCTCATTGGCATCTGGCATGGGGAGTGGCCGGGCAGGTGTACAGCAGGTGTACGCTGCTGAAAGAGAAAATAGTGAGGTTTCTGGAGTCCAGCGGATTACAGGATCCGAGGCAGCATGGATTCACCAGAGGCAGGTCTTGTCAGACAAATCTGATTGATTTTTTTGACTGGGTGACCAGGGAGTTGGACCAAGGGAGAGCTCTAGATGTGGTGTATTTAGATTTCCGTAAAGCCTTTGACACTGTTCCTCACAGGCGACTTATAAACAAACTGAGCACCCTAGGAATGGACCCTAAAGTTACTGCTTGGGTTAGAAGTTGGTTGGGTGGGAGGCGACAAAGAGTACAGGTAAATGGAGCTCACTCTGAGGAGAAGGATGTTGCCAGTGGTGTGCCCCAGGGATCTGTCCTTGGTCCGATTCTTTTTAACATCTTTGTTAGTGATATAGTGGAAGGGCTGTCGGGTAAGGTTTGCCTCTTTGCGGATGATACCAAAATCTGCAATAGAGTAGACACCCAGGAAGGGGTAGATAACATGAGGAGGGATCTAGCTAAGCTTGAAGAATGGTCTAGAATTTGGCAGCTGGGATTTAATGTTAAAAAATGTAAGGTCATGCATTTGGGCTGCAGCAATCCAAGGGAGCAATACAGTATAGGAGGTGAAGTACTTTTGTCCACTAAAGAAGAGCGGGAACTAGGCGTGGTTGTGTCTGATGATCTTAAAGTAGCTAAACAGGTGGAAAAGGCGACAGCAAAAGCTAGAAGGATGCTTGGGTGCATACGGAGAGGAATGGCTAGCAGAAAAAAGGAGGTGATAATGCCTCTGTATAAGTCTTTGGTGCGACCTCATTTGGAGTATGGTGTGCAATTCTGGAGACCGCACCTTCAAAAGGATGTGAACAGGATGGAGTCGGTGCAGAGGGTTGCTACCAAAATGATTAATGGGCTTCATTATAAAGCATATGAGGACAGACTTAAGGATCTTAATATGTACACCTTAGAGGAAAGGCGGGATAGAGGTGATATGATTGACATGTTTAAATACCTCCATGGCATAAATGTTCAGGGAGAGAGCCTCTTTCAATTGAAAGCAAGTTCTGCTACGAGGGGACATGGGATGAGGGTGAAGGGAGATAGATTCAGGAGTGATATGCGGAAATATTTCTTTACGGAAAGAGTAGTGGATCCGTGGAATAGTCTCCCAGTGGAGGTGGTAGAGATGAGGACAGTAACTGAATTCAAGAAAGCATGGGACCAACACAGAGGATCTCTAAAGGCAAAAAGTGGACTGTTGTAGTTGTTATGGAAGGACAGACTAGATAGGCCATGTGGTCTTTTTCTGTCGTCATATTTCTATGTTTCTATGTTTCTAGTGTGCGGGTAAGGGGGGCAGATGGAGGGGCATGGGGGTGGGAGGTACAGGTCTATGTTACCCCTCTCTGTATGGCCAGTGCCACCGGACTATCATTGGGTGGGGGCGGGCTCCCTAACCACTCTGGCCCTTATTTAATGTTGCACCTTTTGTTCAGCTTCCTCAGCTGCCGAACCGATACCCCTCCCCCCCTCTACCCACCCACCCCATTGCTCACTATCTCATATAGCTGTCATCTGCTCATCACCTACCTTACACACAGGTGCAGCCAATCTTTGTCTCCCCCACATTCTACATCTTCTGGCCTTTGTTTCCCTCTCTACTCCTGCACTATGGCTCCTCATCACATTGTCGTCCTCCTTTTAATCCCCCTACCTGTCTCCATTCCTACCTGCACCCTCACTCCTCCCCTCCATTTCTCCCGTTTACCATCCTTACATCCCCCTTCAGTCTGTCCTCTACCCTATCATAAGCTGTTGTGCGGCACCGCTTTCTGCCTCTATGTCATCCATCCCCCCTCTCTCTAAGGCAGCTGCGCCCTAGGTTCCGCCATACTGCCACCTCTCTGCCCCGTACTGTTATTTATTGACCTCCTGACAGGTCTGCTTCTACTGTTCTCACTGCCATTGACTCATGGCTTTCCTTCTTTCTGGGGTCCTCTTCCCCCACTCATATTCTCAGGGGGCCTGACATTCATGTTGATAGCCCCTCTGTCCCCTTTGCTTTGGAGCCCCTCTCTCTTACCCCCCCCCCCCCCCCATTTGACCTCCTGCTGTATTCCACCGCTCCCACCCAGTAGTCAAGACGGGGGGAGATCAGGGAGTGGATAGGCATCTAAGCAGTGTGTTTAGAAGGGAAAGGATGGAGTTTGCTGATACTATAGAGAAAAAAATGGCAGGACATAGCTATCAGGCAAATGTGTGCAGAGACGGAGAGAGAAGAGTCGAAGACAACCCGAAGACTGCAAGCCGAGGACACAGGAATGAGTACGGAGTCATCCACAGAGACAAAGAAAGGAGGAAGGGGGGAGGGTAAAGGGGGAGGGATAAGAGGTCCAGCCCTGGCCATGTCCACTATCAGGTGGCGTTGAGACATCCAGGTAGCAATGTCAGAAGAGCTGGCAGAGATCCGGGTCTGGATAGCCGGAGAGATGTCAGGCATAGAGAGGTAAATCTGGGAGCCATCAGCATAAGGATGGTACTGAAAACCATGGGAGGAGACTAGCGCACCAAGGGACTGAGTATAGAGAGGGAAAAGGAGTGGACCCAATACAGATCCTTGGGGTACACCAATGGGGTACAGGACAGCAGAGCAGGAGCAGCCACATGAACACACACCGAAGGAGCAATGGAAGAGATAGGAGGAGAATGAGGATAGTACAGAGCCCTTATAAACAAACGAGGACAGGGTATCAAGGAGAGGATTGTGGCCAACAGTGTCAAGAGCAGCAGAGAGGTGAAGAAGGATGAGGACATAGTAAAGGTCCTTTGACCTCGCCAGAAACAGGTCACTGGAGACCTGTGAAAGAGATATTTCTGCAGAGGGTAACAGATGACTGCCAGACTGTACAGGATCCAGGAGGGCATGAGAGGAGATGATGTTGAGGCAGAGGCGGTGAACAGCACGTCCAAGTAGTCTAGAAATGAAGGGAATGAGAGAGATGGCTCGAGAATCAGAGGAACAGGTGTGATCAAGTGAGGGTCCCCTGAGGAGAGGTGTGACCTATGCATGTCTGAAGGCTGCAGGGACAGTTGCAGTGGAGAGCAAAAGGTTGAGAATATGAGAAATGGAAGGGACAACAGTGGAGGAGATAGGGTCTTGGAATTGGATGGGGATAGTATCAGAGGAGCAGGTGGTCTGTTTGGAGGGGGAAAGAGGGTGTGCAGGATCCCCTCAGAGATCACAGGAAAGGAAGAGATGGTAGCAGAGGTGGGGGAGGAAAGTTGGGAGGGAAGAGGGGAAGGAGGTGACATAGCTGACCTCGTTGGGAATTGGAGGGTGAACCTGTGGATATTGCCATGGAAAATGTCAGTCAGGGTTTGGGCACAAAAGGAGGGAAGGATCAGAGGCGGAGGCACCCTGAGGAGAGAGCTGAGAGCAGCAAAGAGATGGTGAGGGCCAGATGCAAGAGAGTCAGTCAGATGGACATAATAGTCCTGTGTGGCAAGAGCTATGGCTGACTGGAAAGAGACGAGCATGTACCTGAGGTGCAGAAAGTTCCCAAGGGAGTGGGATATCAGCCAAGCAGGCTCAGCAGAGTGAGCACAGGAATGTAGATAGCTGGTAGTGGATAGAAAACAGGGCTGGGATGCAGAGGGCCCACAAGACGTGGCATGGAAGGAGTGAGAGCATCCAGAGCAGAGGTGAACATGGTGCTATAGGATGGTACTGCTTTGTCAAAAGACCTAGATGACATAGTGGGAGACAGAGATGAGATGTGAGCTACTGTTAGTAGAGTTATGCAGTTATATACAAGGTTGGATAATTTGAGAAGGCAGTAAGTCACTGACAAATGAGGCTATGCAGGGTTAAGGGAAAGCTGCTAGAGGCAATATTAAAGATTGAATGAGTGCTACTGACAACAGTATTGGATTTAGTGATAGCTACTGGCTACAGTAGTGAGTAGGGATGCTACTGACAACAGTAATGATGCTACTGACAACAGTATGCTACTGACAACAGTAATGACATATATGATAGTTACTGACAACAGTATAGAATGAAAATATGTTACTGATAGGATTATTAATGTAATATAGGGGCGCTACTGACAACAGTAAATAGTATATTCAGGAAATTGTATAACAGCTGACAATGAAACCTGATCTAGTTTAACGGTATAAGTATTATAAGAAGATAGGCTGCTGACAACAAAACTGTAGGAAAGCTACTGACAACAGTAAATGGTGAATTAAGGACAGTATATGACAGTAAACAATGTGACCCGATCTGGCTTATCAGTATAAACAGAGTGGTAAAGTAAGATCAAGATCTAGGTTGTGAAAGTCAGATAACTAGAGATTGTTGAGGGTATACTTGCTGCGGTGGAAGATCTGTAGATGGGGTGAGGTACGCGAGCTCAACCCTGGGGGAGCTCAGCTGTACTTAGGTGTAGATGCAGATTCGACGTTGCATATTTCTTCGTTGTTTCAGTGCAAAAGGGTAGACTAAGCGCCTTAGCCTAAGGGCCATGCCAAAGGGCCCTCTTGCGTGGCCCTCAGGCGCGGGCACGCTTAGAGGTTCGCTCTTTTCAGGCCCACAGAGGGCAGTCCTGATTGGTCGGAAGAGCGGCTGGAGGCGGAGCGCAGGATCGCCGGTGGAGTCGGTGGTGCTTGATCACACGTGAGGGCCTGTCTCTGCCCCGATTGGGCAGCGGAACGGCGGGAAAAAGCTGCTGGTCCCGGTTTGAAGCAGCCCCAGTTGCTCGATCTCCGGCTGAGAGAGCTGCTGCGGGCTGAGCTGGGCAGCGAAGAGGACCCTGTGCTGGGAAGGAGCTCTTTTATAGGGCCTGCCTCTGCCCCGATTGGGCAGCCGAACGGCGGGAAAAAGCTGCTGGTCCCGATTTGAAGCAGCCCCAGCTGCTCGATCTCCGGCTGAGAGAGCTGCTGCGGGCTGAGCTGGGCAGCGAAGAGGACCCTGTGCTGGGAAGGAGCTCTTTTATAGGGCCTGCCTCTGCCCCGATTGGGCAGCCGAATGCGGGAAAAAGCTGCTGGTCCCGGTTTGAAGCAGCCCCAGCTGCTCGATCTCCGGCTGAGAGAGCTGCTGCGGGCTGAGCTGGGCAGCGAAGAGGACCCTGTGCTGGGAAGGAGCTCTTTTATAGGGCCTGCCTCTGCCCCGATTGGGTAGCCGAACGGCGGGAAAAAGCTGCTGGTCCCGGTTTGAAGCAGCCCCAGCTGCTCGATCTCCGGCTGAGAGAGCTGCTGCGGGCTGAGCTGGGCAGCGATGTCATCCTGTCATCCTGTCATTGCACCTATCCTGCCACTTCTACCTACTCTGCTGGACACGTCTTCCCATCCTCTGCCACACACTGTCATTGTTGCATGGTACATTACCATCACTCTGTGCATCGCTACAGCTGCCCCCAATATGCCACATGGGCTGGACGCAGATTTGTCTGGTCCATCAGCTCAGATCTACTTCCTTCCATTACTTGTGCATTGTCTTTCCTGGTTTCTCTGTGCAGTGTTAGGGTTACATCTGTGTTTGGCCCATACCTCTCTTGCTTTTCAAATTGGGGGACCTTACTGCCCTTGGCCAACAATTTTGGGTTCACCTATACATCCTTGGGGCATCTTAAGCCACACCTTAGATTCAACCAACTTATGGGGTGCCTACTATGGTGCCTTGGGAGTTGGCAACCTTTTGACATGGCCTCTGGGGCACATTATAACCCACCTTGGCTGACGTGGTGGTTTAGGATGTGCCTTCTGGTGCACCCTAAAAGGTGCAGTTGTTTATAGCACTGGGGTGTGGGTATTTTTCGCTGGCAGCACAGATTATTGGACTGTTTCTAGCAGGAAAAGGAATTGCCTTGGCCACCCTTATTCATTAGGCCCACTGGGGGATGGAACTCATGACCCCTGTCTCATCAGTCAATGTATTAACCATTGTGCTACAGCTCTGCTGCTATATTTGTAGGTCAGCACGCCTACTTAAGATTAACGCGTGTTAATGTGCGCCGTTCCCTCTATCAGGCGATGATGTGCGCAGCGCACATTATCGCGCGATACCGCGTGATTGCTACGCTTAGACCGGAATGCCCACTCCTTTTATGGCATCCAGCACATTATTGCTGGGCGCACGTTAAGACGCTTTAGTAAACATATCCCCAAGACTCCCTCTATCCAAACAAGGGCTGTGGGACTCCCCCTGGAAATTGGTCACAGATTACCTTAGAAGCACAAGACAGGGTACTGTGTGGCAGCAAGCTTTTAATAAGTATTTTTCCCTCCCTCCCTCCCAACACACACCTACCCCTGGGATAATCATAGTATTATAGGTGCTTACACCGCTTAAAGGAAAGGAGGTGCCATATTCACTTTCAGGTGCAGCTGTTTATCCTCATCTGGCATACATTAAGGACCTGAGATTATTTAAGCTTCAGGTGAACAAGGTACATTAAACATATTAGGTGTAATTTTATTAGTATAAATATCCCCAGCAGCCCTTAGTAAGTAAAGAACTTAAATATCTAAACACAACCTTAAAACTAAGATGCAGACAGCAGTCCAGCAGCGAGATGGGGGCTTTCAAGTCTTTTGCATTGAGTGTCACATGCATAATTTTCTCTCAGGTGGTGAGGGGTCTTAAATTTGCACTAGGTGCAAGGAGCTCTTTGCTCTCAGGGAATGAGTCCAATCTCTGGATGGCAGAGTAGCAGACTTGGAGGACATAAGGAAGACAGAGAGGTACATCGACGAGACCGACAGGGATATAGTCCTGAAGTCCCACCTCCAGTCTGGCAGCATCCCTGTTGCCATGGAGGAGAGAGGTAATGTGACAGAAGAGCATCAACTTGGTGTGGAAGGAAGTAATCCTATAGCTAGGACCTGTCCTCCAGGTGATGTAAAACTTTCTTGCACCGTGGAAGTTTCTCCAGGGCCATGTGGCCATGAGGGAAGGGTTAAGACAGCCATTATAGTTGGTGATTTGATCATTAGGCATGTAGATAGCTGGGTGGCTGGTGGACGTGAGGATTGCCTAGTAACATGCCTGCCTGATGCGAAGGTAGCGGACCTCGTGCCACTTAGACAAGATCTTAGATAGTGCTGGGGAGGAGTCCGCAGTATTGGTACATGTCGGTACCAATGACATAGGAAAATGTGATAGGGAGGTTATGGAGGTTAAATTTAGGCTTTTAGGTAGGAAGTTGAAATCCAGAACCTCCAGTGTAGCATTCTCCGAAATGCTTCCCGTTCCACGCGCAGGACGCAAAAGGCAGGCAGCGCTCCAGAGTCTCAATGCATAGATGAGACGATGGTACAAGGTTGAGCGTTTTCAAATTGTTAGGAATGGGGGAACATTCTGGGGAAAGGAGGGATTCTTCCGAAGGGATGGGCTTCACCTTAACCAGGATGGAACCAGGCTGCCTAGCATTAACCTTTAAAAAGAAAATAGAGCAGCTTTTAAACTAGATAATAGGGGAGAGCCGACAGTCACCCAAGAGCGCATGGTTTGGAACAATATATCCTTGAAGGATACTACCAAAAGAATGAAGTTAGGGCATATCAGCAGAGAGGTTCCAGAGAGTACGGAGCAGACAGAGCTTAAAGATTTCAAATTACCCCTGCCTACCGATAACCATCTTGGGAGACCCTGCCAGTAGTTAAACTACCGATAGTTTAGCTCTCAGCATCACTGATGCACACAAGCCCTCACAGCACGACAAGCTGCAATTTTCCAAACTTAAACTGCATGGAAGAATGGCCCGGCAATGTACTTCTGTATCTTGCCATGAAAACCCAATGGATAGTTACAACAAAACAAATTGTGCTATAGTGCTGGAAGACATCATCACAGGAATTGACAACCTCCGTCAAGGTTTTGTGCTCATCTTCCTAGACATCGCCGCGGCGTTCGACTCCGTGAGTCACGAAATTCTTCTTGGAAGACTGAAAGAGAAGGGCGTCTGCGACAGTGCACTAGGTTGGTGCAAATCTTATCTGGACGGTAGATGGCAATATGTGAAATCTGGATCAGCAGAGTCAATACATTTCCATCAAAAGCAAGGGGTACCTCAAGGCTCTTCGTTATCCTCCTTACTTTTCAATATCTACATGCAGCCCATCTGCAATATCATCAGATCTTTCAAGGTGAAATGTTTGATATATGCAGATGATATTCTATTATACATGCCCTTCTCCACAACTCACACGGACCTGACCCCACTAACAGACTGCTTCAATGCAGTTTCAACATGGCTCCAGACACAGAACCTACGCATCCAACATAAAAAAACAGAGGTGCTATTCATCACCAGAGACGCCAACTTTACTCCCCCATCTCACATCAATGTCAAAGAAGCTGATTTACAAACCAAAGATACAATAAAATACCTTGGAGTTACTTTGCACCAACATCTCGACATGAAACGCCACATAAGCAACATAGTCAAAGCCGTCTATTTCAAAATCCGCTCACTCAAGCACCTATGCTCCCTGTTGGACCCAGAGGATTTCCGAACCATATATCAAGCATTGATCCTGCCGCATTTTGACTTTGCAAATGCCATCTTACAAGGTCTCCCCCAATCCACACTAACCCCTTTACAGTTGGCCATGAATGCCGCAGCTAGGGTCCTTTACGGTGCACCCAGAAACGACCACGTGACCCCCATTCTCAAACAGCTGCACTGGCTACCGATCCATGGGAGGATCACCTTCAAAACCCTTCTGTTAGCGTTCAAGGCAATCAAAGGTATTTCAGCCTCCTCACTCACACATCTTACCCACATTGTCCCACCCAACAGATCCAGAAGAGCAACAGCTGTCAACTTGCTAGCAATACCAAAGACATCAATAAAGTCCAACACGACAACCACAAACAGGGCATTCAGTTTTTATGTTCCCAAATGCTGGAATGCTCTACCCCCTGACATTACGGCAATAGCCAATCAATATCAGTTCAGGAAGGCTATCAAAACCCACCTTTTCCTCCAATACTTCCCTGACAGCAATTGAATCTAGATATACCTCTCAGGAAATGACCCAATCTAGAAAGGCCCTTACATGCACTATCTGGTTTTACCTATCCTTCCAGTGTAAATAGCTTATGTATATAGTTAACCCCGTTATCCAAGTTTGTATTCCTGTTCGATGTAAAACCTGACAGCTTGTTGTTATGGTCGTTAAGTTATGATGTAAACCGCGCTGATGCTAAATAGCGCGGTATATAAGAAATTTTAATAAATAAATAAAAGATGAGACCCCCAGGTCGGAAGGCACTCAACTAGCTACTTAGGAAGAGCTGAAGACTTTTCAGAGTAAAGCCAGTATTTATGATGTGGTTGGATCAAAGCCCCCGGGATGTCTGACTGCTGATGTAGCTGTGCATGAAATGAGAGTCAGAAACTGTAAAGATGTCTTACACATTGGAACATGGAATGTACGAAGCATGAACCAAGGGAAGTTGGAGGTGGTCAAGAATGAAATGGAACGTGTACAACTTGATCTGTTGGGTGTCAGCGAACTGAAATGGACTGGCATCGGGCACTTTGCATCAGATGATCACATGGTCTACTATGCTGGAAATGAAAGACAAAGAAGAAATGGTGTTGCATTTATAATAAAGAAGAAACTTGCAAGAACTGTAATGAAATACAATGCAGTCAGCGAACGCTTAATCTCTACTTGTCTACGAGGAATGCCTATCAACACAACTATAATTCAAGTATATGCCCCAACAACAGCTGCAGAAGAGAATGAAATTGAAGAGTTCTATGAACAAGTACAAGCTGAAATTGACAGAACATGCAAACAGGATATCCTGATAGTCATGGGTGACTGGAACGCAAATGTTGGCAACAAAGAAGAAGGCAAAGTAGTCTGGAAAATATGGACTTGGAATAAAGCTGGAGAAAGACTGATAGAATTCTGCAAGACCAATGATCTATTCATCTCAAACACCTTCTTCCAGCAACACAAGCGGCGACTGTACACAGGGACTTCACCCAGTGGATTGTATAAAAATTAAATTGACTACATCTGTGGAAGTCAACGATGGAAAAGCTCTATAACATCAACAAAGACAAAACCTGGAGCTGACTGTGGTACAGATCATCAACTACTAGTATGCAAACTCAAGCTAAAGTTTGTGGTGAGGAAACCACTGCTGAACCTAGAAATACACAGGAAAATGAGTCCTGTCACTTTAATTCAGAATGTATCAAGGGTTTCCCTAGTAACCAAGAGTCTGTGACTCAGAGAATAGTCATCCCTAAGCCCCGCCCACAGCAGCACGTCAGGGAGAAGCTTGACCCTAGTCACATGTGCTGGGAGCAAGGTGTGGCTCAGGAGGAAGGAAAGTTTAAAAAGCTGATATGCAGTAACACAGAAGAAGAAGAAGAGGAATGAGAAGTGGTAAGAAGGTGCCACTCTTGAGACAGAGAAGCAGCACGGGAAGAGAAGGACAAGGAGAAAGACAAGGAGCATGGAGAGCAAGTGAGAGAGTGCTTGCAGAGCATGAAAGGCAGAGTGTAAGAAACACTGGAAGCCAAAGAGAGAAGCTTGATGAGAGATTGCCAAGCACAGCTGAGGAAGCAAGGCACGAGAGGCTGGTGCAAGCAAACGAAGGTGCTGCAGCTGAGAGACAGCATGACTGGCTTGCAGAGCAGAGAGAGTTTCTAAATACCTCAGAATCAAGGCAAGTGTGTCCTTCTCAATTCCTAGACAGGAAATGCCCACGAGAATTAGCTATAGAAGGGAAAGCTAATTCTAGTTATAGACAAAGTACCAGGATAAAGGGAGAAAGCTTATCCAAGCACCAAGTAGCTCACTTAACAGAAGAGCTACTGCAAAAGCAGGCTCTACTTAAGAAGTTAAATGAACTAATAGAGAAAGAAAATAGCCAGCTCTCTGTTCAGATACCTTTTGATGTAAGTGAGAGAGATAGTGTAGAGGAAATGGACATAACAAGTGTGGAGAACAGTACCATGGATTTACAATGTGCTATATGTCAGGTCTCTGATGTGGAAGAGTCCTAGAGAGCAATTGTATGTATGCCGTGCTTAGGAAGCAGCCTAATTCTGAAGACGTCACAACTGAAAGAAACAGCTGTGTTCAACTGATAAAGTTGAGAGCTGGATGTAAATGTTCAAGAGACATTTAAAAGTTTATTTTGCTGCAAGAAGTTTGTTCCTGCAAAGGAGAAAACATTTAAAAGTTTAAAAGTTTTGGAAAGTGACAAATTTTGATTTACAAGCAAAATTGTGCCTGTTTCTTTGAAGTTTGGAATAGAAAGCAAAGTTGTTCCTGGTTTCTTTTTGAAGCTGTACTGTGGATTAAAAACCTCCTTTATATAATTTACCCCTCGCGTCCTGTGTATGAAGGAACCCCTGAATACATTGAATAAAATTCTCTGTCTTACGCCTGAACCCTTGAGTCACAACTCCTTGCTTTAATATAGGACTACAATTCCCAGCAGCCCTCCTGGCAGCCATTTTGAGGGAATCTTATTTTAAAGCCAAAATGCGACCTCACCTGCTACCAGTTACCTACCTGGCCAGGCGGGGGCGACAAGTTGAAAAAGAGCAAACCACTCATGAATGCAGCAAAATATGACCTTGTGAATATACCACTGGAATTTAAAGACTGCCTGTAAAATCGATTTGCTGCTTTAGATACAAATAACAGAGCTCCAGAAGAGTTATGGAATGACATCAAGAAGGTTGTGTTGGAAGAAATCGAGAAGTCTCTACAAAAGGTGAAAAAGAAAAAACGGCCAAAAATGGATGACGGAAGAAACTCTGAAAATTTCCCAGAAACGCAGAGAAGCTAAAGCCAGAGGAGAAAGAAAGACAATCACAGAACTCAACAGAGATTTTCAATGTGCAGCAAGACAGGACAAGGAAAAGTACTACAATGACGCATGCAAGGAAATAGAAGCAGAAACTATTAGAGGAAGAACAAGATCGGCTTTCCTAAAGCTACGAGAGTTAAAGAAAAAGTTCCGCCTCGAATTGGAATGTTACAAGATGCTCAAGGTTCTATGTTGAATGATGCTGAGAAGATCAAGAAAAGATGGAAGGAATATACAGAGTTTTTATATGATAAAGGTCATATAAAAACCAACAGCCATTTCAACTTGTACCTTATGATCGGGAACCATTGGTGATGAAAGAAGAAGTTGAAGCAGCATTGAAAGCCTTATCAAAGAACAGGCATTGATAGCATTCCCATAGAAGTATTACAGCAATCTGATGCAGCTGTTACCATACTTACAAGGCTCTGCCAAGAAATATGGAAGACAACATCATGGCCAACTGACTGGAAAAGATCTGTGTTTATACCAATACTAAAGAAAGGTGATCCAACTGACTTTGGAAATTATCGCACAATCACTCTGATCCCACATGCCAGCAAGATTCTACTGAAGATTATTCAAAAGAGACTACAACCATACCTGGAACAAGCAGCATTCAGGAAAGGGCGAGGAACGAGAGACATCATCGCGGATGTGAGATGGATCCTTGAAAAGACTAAAGAATACCAAAAGGATATCTACTGTATTTGTGCTTTATCAACTATAGCAAAGCTTTTGACTGTGTAAACCATGAGAAACTCTGGGCCACATTAAGAAGCATGGGTATACCAGAACACCTGATCGTATACAATCTATACATTGATCAAGAAGTAACAGTTCAAATGGAACAAGGAGAAACAGAATGGTTTAAAATAAGCAAAGGTGTAAGACAAGGCTGCATACTTTCCCCCTACCTGTTTAATTTATATGCAGAACAAATCATCAGAGAAGCAGGATTGTATGAAGACAACAGAGGTGTGAAGATTGGTGGAAGACTCATCAACAACCTTCGCTGTGCAGATGTTATCACATTACTGGCTGAACGTGAAGATGATCTGAAACATTTGCTTCTCACAATCAAGGAACATAGTCTCAAAATGGGCCTGCACCTTAATGTAAAGAAGACAAAGATCATGACAACTGGCATAATCAACAGGTTCATCGTTGAAGGAGAAGAAATTGAAATTGTGAACAACTTTAACCTACTTGGATCAACTATCAATAAAGAAGCAACAAGTAGTCAAGAAATCAGACGACGCATTGCTCTTGGCAGAATGGCTATGAAAGACCTAGATAAGATTCTCAAGAGCAGAGATGTCTCTCTCCATACAAAGATTCGACTTGTTCAAGCCATGGTATTTTCAATAACATCATATGGATGTGAAAGCTGGACAGTGAAAAAGATAGACAGGAAGAAAATTGATGCCTTTGAACTATGGTGCTGGCAGCGAATACTGTGTATACCATGGACTGCCCGAAGAACAAACCAGTCGGTACTAGAGGAGATCAAACCTAAGCTTTCTTTAGAAGCTCAGATGACAAGACTTCGACTTTCATACTTTGGACACATCATGCAAAGAGAGAGATCATTAGAGAAAGACATCATGCTTGGCAAGATAGAAGCAAAACCTAATGCCAAATATCCAATCTGTACTATTAAATCCAACTAAACAATCAGATCACAAATAAAGGGACATACACTAAACATAACCAAACATTGATAAAATGTAAAATGTAGGAACGTCCGTCAGGTCTGGAGATGGAAAAACCCCTTTGAATAACGGACTTCTCCCTTTAATCTTTTTTATTATTCGCGCAACAATTGTATGAAGATATAAGAGTAATATGACCCCTAAAGCCACAATGCTAAGAATAATTAAACAAAAAATTAAAAAACAAAAACTTAGCTGGCAGTTGGGTCCTTCAGCAATTTTGTGAGACTGTAGTTTCGATAGTTTTAAACAGAAGGGTTCCTCTTCTCCAATAATTCATGAACGAAGAAATTCTTCTCAAAACACCACTGAACGAAGAAATTCTCCTCAAGCACCACAACCCAGCAGCGTGTTTTGGATCCTCCGATCCTGCCTCAGGTGGTAGCCGATATCTCACTGGTTTTGGAAAAAACTCTCCTTCTCAGCTCAAAATGTCCATTGCTATTTTCAGAAACGTTCTCCCATAAGATGGCATCTGACGTCGGCCAAAACAGATAGATGTTTTATACCCAATCCAATTGCTCAAAAAACCTAACATGATGACATCAGGTGGGCAAAATGCTCCACCAGTCCAGCTCCTGATTGAGTCCATTTGGAGCCACAGTTTTTAATGAAAAAATCCAACGTTGCTCCAAAGGTTGCAAATGCCGCTCCCGATCTCCTCTACGAGGACTTACTGGTACATGGTCTAAAATGCACCAGGAGAAATCTGTAAAAATATGATTAGTTTGAAGGCAATAAGATACTAAGGGAGCCGTAATTGTTTTGGTATGAATTCGCGATTTATGTTCTGGTAAACGTTTTTTTATCGGCCGTATTGTTTGTCCTACATAATGGAGTCCACATGGGCATGTTAGAACATACACCACATAAGAAGAGGAACAGTCTGTATGCCATTTTAAATGAACAACCCGTCCAGTGCTAGTATGTGTCCACGTTGAACCAAGTTGTGATTGCAGACAGTGAGTGCAACGTGAAGAAAGACATGAAAAATGACCCGGGTTCGAGTGGTATCCCAATTGCCGATCAGTACCCATCATAGAGTGTACCACCATATCTTCTGATATTGGTACCATGCTGATAAGCAATCAACAGGTCCTGTTGAAAACTAGGGCATATCTGTAAAATATACCAGTATTTGCGTAAGATAGTAACTACCTGTGGAGCTCCTATCATATATGGTAAAACACCAACAATTTTTTTATCATCTTTCTCAGCAATGTTTTCTTCCTGAATAGTGTGGCAAGGAGGCCTATCCAGAGTCTGGGGGAGGACAAAGAGACAGGGAATTCGCCCTAGTAAAGGGCCCTCTTTCACCAAGTCAGGTTAGGAAAGCCACAACCACCTCCAGGAATCAGAAAACCTCCACGTTGCCCACGTTTCATGTGCCCCCTAGTGGAATGAGGGAGAGAGGATATAGGACCCAGAACCCCTATGGCCCGGATTTCTCCAAGCACTCAGGTAGCCGAAGTCAGGCTGATTACTGTAACCTGGGAAGGGAGGAGTTGCAGCTAGAGCCCTGGAAATATAAACCCATGCCAGACTATGAGGAAAGGGAAGAGAAGCAGGAAGCCACGCTGAGACAAACAAAGGCAGAGATAAAAGCAAGGGAAGCTTGACTAGTGCTGAGCAGAGCAGAGGAACTGAGCTTCCAAGAGAAGAAAGTGCTAATTGGCATATAGCACGTCTGCAAGCGAGATTGGGGCCAGAAACAAGAGGGACTCCAGGATCCCCCGGGAGGCTGTTAGCTGAGCACTGTGAGCAAGACGGGGACTCAGAATCCATGCAGCTGGGAGAGCCCGAGGTGGAGCTGAATGAGGAGGACACTCCCATGGATTGTTCCTTTTGCCAGGCTTTAAACATGGGAACGTAGAGAAAAAGGCTAACTTGAAAGAAGGTCTTCAAGGAAAGAAGGTACCCATAGTCAACAAGCAGGGTGGCCGTGATTCCCGCGTGTTTGAAAAGGGGAAGTTTACGGGGACTAAGGAGCAAGCCAGGAACTGTGATAAGCTTGTTAACCACCTTCTGCCTGAATTATGACACTGGGGTAAGCTAAAGTAGCTATGAGAACAACGCTGTCTTTTGCCCCTGGGTTCTACCCTTTTGTTTGGAAGGTAGCCAAGAAAGGTTTGAAGCTGAATAGAAGCTAAACTACCACAGACATTAAATTGGATTTGTTTTTGTGCTTTAGTCAGCAAGGCTAAAAGGAGTTCGATATCCTTGCTGTTAAAGTCTGTATATCCTGAACTATAGAGAACCGTAGAACAGCTATTTTTGTGTTTGGGTTTGTTTTATGGACAATGCTTTACCTCAAAGAATCGTGAACAGATAATCCTGTATGTGGTATGTTCGAACCATTGTGTGTAAAAATAAATTTCTGTCATTTGCCTTACCTCATTGAGCCTGACTACAACTTTCTGCCTGACGCACTCATACAGCTTAACAAAACAAAGCTACATTTCCCAGAGGACGCTGCAGGGAAATAATTTGTTAAGGCAGATTGCGGGAAGTTCCTCTAATAACCACACCCCTCTAAGCTAGAGGCAGCTGGTGAGGCCGTGACAGTGGCGTAGTTGGCAGGATTTCCCATCATCCAGGATTTCCGGTCATTCAGGATTTTTACCATCCAGGATATACACTTACCAGATTTATAGCACAGAAGGTCGGCGGAAAAGACAATTTTTTTTTCTCGAGAGTCAACGCATGAGCAAGGTATCTCCAGAGATGGATCCAAAAGAGCTGGTACAATGGATGGCCACTCAATTTCAACGACAGCAGGAGTTGGCCCAGCTAGCACAAGAGAGTGTGGCGGCGGCTATGAAGGAGCAGCAAAAGCCTGTCCTAGACTTAGTGGAAGTCCTTATTATATCCCAGAGGCAAGGAAGTGGAGGAACACTAACCCCAGAGGGACCAGCGATGCCGCAAATGGACAATCCAGCAGGCACACACACCAGTGGGGCATTTAATTTTGGAAAACTTTCACCTGATGATGACATAGACGACTTCTTGGAGTCATTTGAGAGGGTGGGTTGGCCAGCTAGCCAGTGGGCGGTACGATTGACAACCTCCTTAACAGGAGAAGCACTAGTCGCATATAGGGCTATGCCAGCGGCACAGTCCATGGACTATAATGCAGTAAAAAATGCAATTAGAGACCGTTTAGGGTTAACAAAAATGTTGTATCACTGTATGTTTAGAGCCACGGCCTTAAAGGCCGGAGAAACACCTAAGGCCTTAAGCCAGAGAATTAGAGGTTTAGCTTTAAAGTGGCTAGCCCCGGAAGGAAAAACTATGGATACAGTGGTGGATATGGTGATATTGGAGCAATTTATGGCTGCGGTACCAAAAAGGGTACAATCTTTTCTGATTCAACAAAACTGCCAGAGCAGAGGAGAGGCAACCCTTTTGACGGAGCACTACATGGAAGCTGAATTGGCATTTCTTCCAAAGGCAGGCCCTCCAATAGTAGGGGCAGAGGCCAGTTTTGATTTATCAGAAAAGAAACAGGGAAATAATGCCAAGTGTCTAAAAACTTCTGTGTCTGCTCATGAGGGTAAGTGGGCTGAAAAAAAATGCTATCATTGTGGGGAGAAGGGACACCTGCAGAGGGGATGCAAAGCCCGCATGGGGTTAACTGGTACCAATGTGAAACATCTAGGAGAGGGATTTTTCTTAACATACAGGGAGTCACTACCCATGCTCTGCTTGACTCCGGCGCCGACCAAAGCATGGTGTCCCGAAAGCTTTGGCAGGCAATTGAGGCCCAAGATGAGTCTCGCCAGAGGAAGCCAGAAGGTCAGGTCCAAATTAGGTGCATCCATGGAGCTGCCTCTTTCTACCCTGTGTACAAAGTGGTGATAAAAGAGTTGGGGGCGTGGAAAGAAAGTCTTGTGGCAGTGGTTCCAAAGCTCCCCTACGATTTAGTATTGGGAAGGGATTGGCCCCAATTTAGGGAAGGATTAGAGGAAGGCCTTGGGAGAAAAGGGGATGGGATGTTAACGGTGGTCCCCGGGCCTCTTTTTGGGAACCCCCGAAAGCCAAGCGAGAACCCAGGGAAAGAACCCTGGGGAGACAGTTCTCCCTTTAAACAGAAGTTTATATAAAAATTTTGTAGGGTATCCGAGAAGAACCAGGCTCCCAGGAGGGCGTCCCCGCAAGCCGCGGGATATGATCTATGCAGCGCCGAGGCAGGGCCGGCCCGTCCATTGAGTAAGAATGTTTTTTGCACAGGGCCCCGCGTTTCAGGGGGCCCCGCGCAAAGAACATTTTGCTTTTTTTCAAAATTAATACAAAAAAAAAAAAAGCTGGCTGCTGCCGCTGCCGCCGCGGCAGCAGCAGAATGGAGTGTCCCGCGGGGCCCCCTCTGCCCGGCTGAGCCCCTCCGTGCCGGCTTTGAGATTCGCGAAGGGAGAGTGTCTCCCTCGCGTCTCTGTTAAGCCCGCAGGGGCTGATGGGAAATTTCCCATCTGCCCCTGCAGGCTTAACAGAGATGCGAATCTGAAAGCCGGCACGGAGGGGCTTGCCGAGCCCCGTGGCTCTCCATGCTGCTGTCCTTCGTGGGGCCGGTGGTTGTCGGCATCTCCCTGGGCTTCACTCTCAGCCTGCTGAGCGTCATCTGGGTGGAAGAGCCGTGCGGGGCGCGGAGCCCAGGAGGCGTCGCGGCAGCAGGGCCCCCTCAACGCGGCCTGAAAACCCAACTCGGTCCCAGTGGGTTTGGCGACGGCCAACGCGCAGAGCTGGGAGCCGAGGATCGTGCCGTATAAAGCGTCCAGCCCCCAGGCAGCACCGCAGAAGACGGTCAGGGAGGGGGAGGTCCGGGCGGAGGGTCCATCGAGCCCGATGCCGGTCAGGCTCTCGAGCTTCCTGCTCCTCCCCCCCCCCCCGGGGCCTCAGTCACATACCCGGCTTGGACTTCACGAGACCCACTAGATGCCCTCGTGGCCTTGGGCAAGTCACTGAACCCCCCCCTCCCCAAGTCATCAGTGACCTTCTTTAATGTTTCTTACCAAGTTTAAGACTGAGGTAATCAAATAAACCCCGGGGGTCCCTGCTCTGGCCCTTTATCCCCACTCCTCGAAAACCACAATACTTTTCCTTTTACCTCTAACCCACACGGGATTTTTACAGCCCGTCATTTCCCTCTCACACAGTCAGGGAGAGATTTTAGCTTAATTACCTCAGAGACAGCTTGGTAAACCCCTGAGCCAAAGATCAACAAAGTAACAGTTGGGATCACGCCACTCTACTCCCATTGAAGCACATTGTAAATCTAATAAACTCCATTTTTTCCACTAAATTAGCATTATAAATTATTCATTTTCACATCAATTGATTTCATTTTAACAGACTCACTTATTATAATTTTAAAATTTAAATAAACGTGTTTCCTTCCTTCCTTATAAACGTGTACAAATTCCCATTAAACTAACCCGCCCAACAATTTTAAAATCACGTTACAGTGTTTCCCAAACTCCTGTCATCCCCCTAAACCTTTTTCATACTTTAGTATTGCAGTTTTGTCTTCCTTTTTCCTCCTTCTCACTATTGAGCCAAAAACTCTTAAAAAACCCCCACAGCAAACCCCACTGAGTTCTTTCCTAAGCCCCCCTCTACCCACCTTAACCCTTTCCTACCCTTAACAACTCATTTCTCCCTTTCTATAACTTCCCCTTACATTTCAGGGCAAAACTGCATTTAATTAAATTTAAATTTTTCATTGAAGCTTCTCTTACCCTCTCTGCAACTCTCCCCACTCTCCTCCTCCCATTGCCCTCCTTATTTTTATTTTTCAACAGTTTTTCTTAATCAGTTAGGGACCAGGTCTCTTTAAGACAAGCTGCTCCCTTGGCCTGTCAATCATCCTGCAGTAGACCCAAAGCCTCTCCACCCTTTCTCCCCCTATTCCAAAGCTTCCTGCCCTGCCTCAATACCCACATTCCAAAGCTTCCTAATTCCCTCCTTCATTTTTATATTATTATTATTTTTAATCGGACCTACCAAGTCCTTTTTCCCCCCCCCCCCCCCCCCCCCCCAGTGCTCCATTTAAGATTTGGGGCCTTCCAGGCCCTTTCTAGAACCTCGAGTCCCCCTGACTCCGAGGTCATCTACAGGCCCGCCCCCCCCCCCCATCTTCCTTCTTACCCCAGGTCTTGCTCAAGAGCTCCAGAGACACTGCTGTCAAAATCCGCCCCCCGTCACACATTGGGGAGAGCTGCGATACTCATAGTCTTCCCCGATGCTGGCAGACCTCATCTGGCCTTGATTGGGGGGACAGCCACGGTTATTCATGGTTCCCCTATCAAGGCCTGCACGACTGCTGGGACTCTTTCAAGACTGCAGGCCATGCCCCAACCTCAGCTGCAGCATTCGTGGCTACACGGAGGCCTGCCCTGCAGTCCTTTACGGCTCTCCTTTTTTTTAACTACTCCCCCCGGGCACTGCTCCACTCTTCCCCGCAGTCGCAGGGAAGAAAAAGAAAGTCTCCCTTCACCTTCGGCCTTCCCCACAGTTGTGGGAAAGAGAAAAAAAACAGACTGGCTGCCATCTTCAGCCCGGGATCGGCCCTGACCAGCCCAAAAAGGAAAAAAAAACATCTTGATTGCATCGGCAGTCCAGCAACTTGCCCCAACCAGGTAAATTTTTTTTTATAGGTATTTAACCCCTGTGTTACACCAAGAATAGTGTACAAATAAGTGGACTACACATAGGGAATAAGAGCAGAGGTGTTAATTTTCACATAAAAGAAACTACTTTTTTTTTAAATTTTTATTGACAGGACATTTGAGGATAAGGTAGGAACTTTGATAAGCCTTTTTAAAAATCATTTTGTCAACAGGAACAAATGTTCCAATAGCAGGAGTATGGCTGGGAAAACATTGTGTTTCCAAAGCTACCTCTTCCATTATCACTTCTGCATCATCCAGATGGACAACCTGATCCAGGATGAGAGACTGGTCCGCTGTATGCAAGATACCGGCAGGTGAACCCTGAGTAAACAAGTGGAAGAACCAGGAGAGGAGGTGGCAAGGCGAGAAGCATCCCTGGCCATGAGAGGTACATTGATGAAATGCTCCTTGAGGTGTCTGAGATCTCCAACAAAGGGGATGATGACACTGACAGCTGGACCCAGATAACCAGAGGACTGAAGACTGGATATGCAGCCCCTTCCCTAGGACTGAAGACTGGATATGCAGCCTTGCAAGTGAAAGAGGGGACAACAACTTAGGAATCAGAGGAACTGGATTTCAAAAACCCCAAAGCACTAGGAAGTGAAAGGTCGTGTTGGTTCTGAGAGGTACAGTGGCGTCCATCTGTTGACCTGAAATGACATCCCAGGAAGTGTGCCTTCTGGTTCCAAAATCTAAGACTTTATTGGAGAGTTTACTGAGACTCTTCAAGCCTACCGACTATTATCTGATGCTATTCATCCATGTTGACAGAAATGACACTGATAGGTACCCACCCGAATGTATCAAAAATGATTTAGTGGCTTTGTGCTGAGCAGAGATGATGAAAGGGCCAAAGTGCCTTCTGCAGCAGACTGGCTAACCTACTGAAAAGGGCTCTAAACTAGGTTCATCAGAGATGGATAAAAAATGTGAGTAAAATATTAAACACTTGTATAGATGCAGCATCCCCTTGGATGCGCTTCTGGGACTGGGACCGGGACCAGCCTGGCTGGAGTCCCCTCGAGGCCAGGCTCCATTGGTCCTCATCAGTTTGGCATCTGGTGCCTCCACCTGGGGAAGAAAGGTGTTAGTGGGCAGGATTTCCCTCCTTTCATCCCAGGAAAACCTTTCAAAAATACTGCTGTGAACAAGGCTGGCTTAAATAGTATTTATACTTTATTTACAAAATATATACATCAAGTATTATGATAAAATAATGCAGTATGTATAACCCGCAAGAAGAAAAGGAAACTCTCGCGGCTCTGAAAGCCCGCGCATTGGGAGGGACTTGGGAGGCTCTGCCGGGCGGGCGGGGCCCCGCGGCGGGACATTTGATTCTGCTGCTGCCACGGCGGCAGCAGCAGCCTTTTTTTTTTTTTAAATCTATCAGGGCTGATGGGGGAGGGGGGTTAGGATTGGTAATGGGCTATGGGGGGGTTAGGACTGGTAATGGGCTATGGGGGGGGGGCTAAGACTGGAAGTGGGTTAATGGGGGGAGGGGGTTAGGACAGGTAATGGGCTATGGGGGGGTATCACTGGTAATGGGCTATTGGGGGGGCTAAGACTGGAAGTGGGTTAATGGGGGAGGGGGGTTAGGACTGGTAATGGGCTATTGGGGGGGCTAAGACTGGAAGTGGGTTGATGGGGAGGGGGGTTAGGACTGGTAATGGGCTATGGGGGGGCTAAGACTGGAAGTGGGCTGATGGGGGGGTTAGGACTGGAAATGGGCTTATGGGTTAGGATGTAGTGGGCTATGGGGGGGGCTAAGACTGAAATGGGCTGATGGAGGGGGGTTAGGATGTAATGGGCTATGGGGGGGGCTAGGATTGGAAATGGGCTGATGGGGGTTATGACTGGTAATGGGCTACGGGGGGCTAAGACTGAAAATGGGGTGATGGTGGGCCTTAGGACTGGTAGTGGGCTGATGGGGGGCTTAGGACTGGTAGTGGGCTATGGGGGTGCTAAGAGTGGAAATGGGCTGATGGGGGATTAGGACTAGTAATGGGCTATGGGGGGGCTAGGACTGGAAATGGGCTGATGGGGGTTAGGACTGGTAACGGGCTATGGGGGGGCTAAGACTGAGAATGGGGTGATGGGGGGGCCTTAGGACTGGAAGTGGGCTGATGGGGGGCTTAGGACTGGTAATGGGCTATGGGGGGCTAGGACTGGTAATGGGCTGGGGGGTGGCTAGGACTGGAAATGGGCTGAGTGGAAGGAGGGCTTGAACTGCAAATAGCTGATGGGGACGGGGGCTTGGAATAGAAATGGGCTGTGTGGAAGAAGGGCTTGAACTGCAAATAGCTGATGGGGACGGGGGCTTGGAATGGAAATGGGCTGTGGGAAGAAGGGCTTGAACTACAAATAGCTGATGGGGAGGGGGGCTTGGAATGGAAATGGGCT